>OZ004713.1:62497549-63097549 GCA_963924515.1 Vespertilio murinus | reverse complement strand
CTTTATAACTTACCAGTTATCTATAACGCAGGGAACTGCCACTGATGTGGCATTGAATCCACATTAAGATCTATTGCTTTCAAGAGTTTTAGTTAGAACTGCTGTCTCCTTTCTATAAAGGGCAGAGCAAGTCTAAGAAAGAGGAAACGCGACGTCTCAGCCTGTGCATGCCTGCCAATCAGAAAGACCATTTGGGGATTTGATGCAAAGTTATTTCTGGTTGATGACTCCGCGTGCCAGAATTCTCACTGATATTTTTAAATCCCTGCGATGAAGTCTCAGTGGGAGAAACCACAAGATGGATTGCACATGCTTATAGATCTGTCTCTGACAAACTTCTGGGTTCTCATTCATCTTTATAATTTCAGCACGCCGTGTCCCAGAAAATCTTTGGGGAATAAAATTAAGAAAGAAACCAAAGATTTCACCCAACAGTAAAGATCAGGGGTTAAATGTATTGTTTTTCTAATTAGAGGCAGAAAAAAATGTTTCTAAACAATAGTTATTTCCCCTTCAATTCCCTTAGGTCTCGGTTGATGAACTATTTTCTAAAGAATTTCTTTTGTGCATGCCTTTTCGTTTACTGAATACTAATTGTTTTTCACAGTTACATATAAAAATACACTGGGCTCAACTTGCCTGTCTGTATCTAGGCTCAGGAAAATATTGTTCTCAAGGCACTCTCTATTCTGAAAAAAATTGATTTTATAAAGTGCTCTCATAACAGAGCCTTTGTTATTTAAGCGATATTAGGAACCACTTACATATGTTAGCCAAATCAGGCTGATTAATTCACATCCTAGAAAGTATCAGTAGGAGCAACGGAAAATCCACAGCCACATTTTTACCCAATCCAGGACCAGGGTTTCATTCTTGCTGCTGGAGTCCCTTGATTGACACTAAGGCAATGTATGCTTATATCACTCAGCCTTTGTGTAATCCTTTCTGTCTCAGGCCATGCTCACCTGGGGGAAAATAATTGTGTGATCTTCCTCTCTCGCCATTCTACCTCCCAGATGGAGTTGCTTATCAGGTTGTTCAGATGCCAGGATGCTAGTAATCGCCAAGGTTACTGTGTGTTAAAAGAACACACACACACACACACACACACACACACACACACACACATCCAGTTAGCATCCTCTTCAAGTAGGTCTGTCCCATTGCTCACTCACTACCATCACTCCATTGCTCACTCACTACCATCACTCATGAGGTGTTGAGTTTCTTGCTCTCCAGGATGCGGTAAGTAGTAAGACAGGGGCCTCTGGGCCTTGACCTTGGCCAAGCTACGAGAGTAGCCGGTACTCCACATGATCTTACAAAGTCCTGTGTTGTACAGGCATCTGTTTGGCCACTAAAGTGACTCTAATAATAAAATAGCACGTTTCCCTCACCTCGTCATTGTCCCTAGTTCTTTTATCTTCTCTGGAAACTAACAAGCAGAAGGGATAAAAGGCCTTGAAATGGGGGATGGAAAAAAAGGAAAAGAAAAAATATCACCACCAACAAACCAAAACTGTCTTTGATGAAATTATTAAAATGACAATAGGGAAAAATCTGACGCCTCACAAATGAGAGGGGTGATCCAGTCCCAAAACATTTCACTAAGTATAGCACAGTCTGAGCACACAAAGGCACTTAGAGAAACTTTTCACAATCCCTCATTCTCAGAAAAAGCAGCTTTATCCGAAGTCTCTTAGATATCTGAGGTTTATGCCTTTCACCTTCCTCATGTTTCACAATTGGTTTTTCTTGTCTTTCATCAATAGACTTGACATATTTGCATATGAATTATTGGTTCTTAATTTTAAAAGTTTTCAGATGCATTGAAAACTTTTGTATTTTTTTTAATTTAATACTTATTAACTTAATAGGTTTATTTTGCAACTTTTCTAGTTTTGGGAGTTGAATATTTATTTCATTTAGTTTCATTATTTCTTATTTAATGAAAAATATAATTAAGTAAATGAATTTTGTTCTTTTTAAAGTCTTAACCATGCCTGGGAGTGATTAAATAACTACAAAGAGATTATTATGATACGTAAAATCTTATTGTAGTTAATTTTAATAACTTGTCCTAGGAGCTTTGATTAATCTTTGGATCCAAAGATTACTTAGTAGAACTCTTTGTTTTTATTTCCAAATGATTAGATTCACTTTCTTTATTATTTTGTAATAAGTTTTTGGTTTTATTACATTGTGAATAGAGGATCTATGATAATAACCATGAACTTTTATTTGTAAATGTATTGAAACAATGGTAAGAAATGCTTGTTCTATAGAGGACAGCTTTTGATATCATCTGTTTGCAAATATATATCACTTGTATTATTCTAATATTATATCCATTATTTTGCTCTAATTGAGCTATAAAAATATAGCAATATATGTCACTCACCTACTGAGGCTATTATTCTTTCTCATCATGCTGGTGGTTTCTCTAAGTTTTTCTTGTCTACTTGGAATTGGTGAATTCAGAACTAAGATCCATGACAACAGCACCTTTTCAAAGTGAATGCTTTCTTCATTTCTTAAGATCACTATTTTGGCTGTTTATATAAAATGGCTGATATGGGCATTTACCCACCATTTGCCCATCTTTTTTTTATTACCAGGTATCCTTCTTGGTTATTTTTATCTTAGTATGATTCTTTAAAAAGTTCTAAACTGATTTTTTAAAAATCAATCTCAGTGTTGGCTTTCATTAAGAATTTAGTCTATTTTCATTTATTTTGATAATTGATACAATTTATAAAGTATTTATAAACTGTTAATGATAAAATAGATAGGACATGTTATAAATTATAAATGTAAGACTCAGTGATATATTTCAAAGTGCATATGTCCACGAAACTACCAGCAGATTAAGATACAGAACTTCATAGACCCCTCTCATGCCCCGTCTCAGCCACCACTGAATTCAGCTTGCTGTAACCATAGCCCAGGGTCCCCTGTAATGCAGTACCATAGTCTGGGTGGCCTAGAAAACAACAGACATTTATTGCTCACAGTTCTCCATCTGGGAAGTCTGAGACAAGGAGGCCACAGATTCTGTGTCTGGTGTGGATCTGCTTCTTGGGCCATAGCCACTTTTGCTGTGCCCTTGTTGAAGTAGAAATGTCATTTGATTTTAGTTAGAAATTAGAAATACTGTTAGGACTTGGTTAAAAATCACGTTGCTCTGTGTGACTTAGGAATTGGAGCGAAGCAGCTGACCAGACTGCGCTCCTGATAACTGTATGTGTGATGACATGTACTCCTCCCCACGGGAGTGAAACTGAGTGTGTTTACCAGTGTGTTTACTGATATGCCCATTGGAACTAATGTTAAACTTGACATCTTGTTATGCATTTTATCTACCAGATTTCCCCTCCTCCCCGCTGGACTGCCGTGGGTACCACAAGCTATTCAAAGGGTTGCTGAACACCATTCCAGTTGATCATTGCTTGATCGCTGGATGCGCTGCCCTTGCTGATGACTTTGATGCCAGCACTGCCCTAATGGCTGATTGCTGGATTGTCTTTGGCATCTCTGATTTCCCCTGGTCTGGGTGCTCTCCCCGCTTGAAGGTTGAGCCTCAGATTGATCCGTGCCACACCATGATGGGGCACAAGGGTCTCTGACGGTGACACCACCCCAAAATTGAAACCACTCTCTGACCAGATGCCAGCCAGAAATGACTGCAGCACTGCAACACTCAACAGGACTGGGATCCCCTTGAGCCTGTACCCACGGCACCAGGAATGTGTGTGAGTAATAAAGTGCTATGTGATTTGCCACTGCATATATTTGTGTGGCTTAATTCCTCCGCAGTCTTAATTATGTTAATATAAGGTCAGATGATGATGCCTGCCCTCGTCCTACTTGCTTAGAGTAGTCTCTTTGCTAGCAACTACTTAAATGTCCAAATAACTGCACAGTTAAGTGTATCTCAAGAGACGCCTTGCATGACACCCCTCTTTCTTGGACAGCCCCCACATGGCAAAAGAAGGTGAGTGAGATCTCTGGGGTCTCTTGCTAAAGCGAAATCTGATTCATGAGAGCTCCACCCTTGTGAGATAATCACCTCTCAAAGGGCCCATCTTCAGATAGCATCACATTCGCTTTCAACAGATGATGGGGGAGGCGGTGGCCACAAACTTTTATTCTATAGCGATTAGTGTCACTGTTTTTGAAGTTTATATAAAATAAATCCTATATATGTTTTGCACATAATCTTTGTATCTGACTTCATTTACTCATTTTAATCTTATAAACATCCTCCGTGGTATTTTCTGAAGCAAGTTTGTAGTTTTATCGCTGTATAGTGTTCAGGGTTCTGACCAAAAAATGTATTTATTCTTTCTGTAGCCCAGGGACAGTCGTTTGAGTTTTTCCAGTTTGGGCTCAATATAAATAACACTTGAATAGACATTATTTTACAATTATTTCAATGTAGAAGACATAAGTGGAATGGGTGGGTCATAGAAATGAATATATATATATATATATATATATATATATATATAGAGAGAGAGAGAGAGAGAGAGAGAGAGAGAGAGAGAGGGGGGGGGGAGGGAGAGAGGGAGGGAGAGGGAGAGAAGGAGAGAGAGAGAGAGAGAGAGAGAGAGAGAGAGAGAGAGAGAGAGAGAGGTATAGGTTTATATATCTGTATATTTAAATTTTTATTGAATTCTTGACCCTGTATATTTGCCCAGAATGGGTTTACTATATTCTTCTCTAGAAATAAGTGGAAACACATCACTTTAATCACTTTATTTCAGTCAGGTACTGATTGTGGTTGAGCTGAAGCCCCAGTCTATCTTTGGTTCTCACTTACTCCTGGGATGCCACTCTCCTCAGTTCCAATGAGAGACCAGGGTATTTACCAGGGTCTCTGGTCCTTTGCGGGCCCTGGATTCCAATTTTGTGTCTCCAGTTCAGTGAGACTGCCCAAAACACAGCTCTGCATTCCAGGGACTTTCTGTGGAGCCTCTGAACATCTTCCCTGCACAGCTTGGAATTCTGCAGAGGCCTCACAAAGGAGAGGCACCAGTGCTGGGCTAGATGCAGAGACCTTCTTTTCCTCTGGACCCTTGGCCTCTCACACCCTACCTTCCTTTGTTGGCCCGCCTCTTGCAGTTATCATCCTTCTGTAATAAGGGTAATTGTCAGCCTCTTGCTGTGGGCCTGTGAACAGAGTTCTGCAGGCCTGTGAACAGAGTTCGCCATCCTCTTTTCCCAAGAATTAGAAAGCCTGAGGAGAGAAGTGGCTTACAGCCTGATGCCTCATTCTCTCTGCTTTTCTCTTCTCTTGCATCCTCAAGTGCTGATAGTGTCCCAGCTCTCATGCATAGAGATGATTCTTTTGAAATCCAAATTGACTAGGTGTTCTTGACAAAAAACAAGGTAAAATTGGAAGTTCAAGTCTGACCTTTGTTTTGCTTTCTGTTTGTATGCTTTTATAGAAGTTTACTGTCTTTTAAAGTACTGTTTAAGTGTCTGTTCTTTACTTGTTCTTCTAACCTGGACATTGCGTAGGATATTTTAATTATTATGGTAGTTTCTCTTATGTTTCAAACACGCATACTTAAACTCTGATTTCCATATTTATCAGTTGGACATCACCAGAACATGCTCAGAAACCTCTTGGTAATCTTACCCTGTCTTTAAGATTATTTATACAAATATATTTCTTTTTGTTTATAAGGTAATGCTTGTTCTCTCCTGCTTGAATGCTGATAGAATATTTTATCACCAAGCCTGGCATAGATCTGGGCTTCCTATTGTTGTGCTTACGTGTTTCTTCTAGTTTTCCCAGCTTAGTTGACTAACCATGCACTGGACAATTTCTGTATTAACCTGATTAGTGGATAAGTGAAGATGTAAGTGAAACCTGCTGGATGTTCTGGGGGAGATATTTCCCTTTAAGAATTAATGTAAATAAGTGCATTTGGTATGGCTCCCCCACGCCTTTTCCCCCCTGACATAATCATGAGTTGTGAAGTTGCAGCTGCCATCTTTGAGTCAGTAGCCAGCTTTAATGCATCCGCAGCGAGAAAAAATGTCAAGAAAATCACAGCGGCGGCTGTCCTGAGATCATTGTGCATCTAAACAAATGCCCTCAGTCCCTTACCGACAGACTTCTGGTTATGTCAGGTTAACAAGCATCAACTTGCATAAGCCACTGTAAGTGAAGCTTTCAGGATATGGATCTAAGTGCTACATTGGAGAAAATTAAACAGCCACATGGTGAGGAGGCAAACATGTGGCACAAAGAAAAATGGTTTTGTTTTCTTAGCTTCTTCCCCGGCAGGCAGTCTTGGTGCTGCTCTGTGGGAAAAGCCCTATTGGCCCCGGGCTCCCGCACCCTGCATGGCCAACACAGACTGTGGGCTGGGCCTTCTTTTAAAATCCTTTCCCTTTCCTCCCTATTAAAAGCTGCTTTCTTTCTTTCTTTCTTTCTTTTTTCTAGACACAAGATTACAAAATAATTAGTTGTGTTCCCCAGACAGCAAACCTTGAATGAGGGCACAGGCAGCACATTCTAAAGGTGCTGAGAATAATTTTTTCCCCTTTAAGCCTTTTCAGAGAGTCCACTGAGAGATCCTTTTCTCTCTAACCAATTACCAACGCGAAGCACAAATGGTCAGGCCTGCGAGTGACTGCCTCCAGATGGTTTCCTCATGGAACATAAGGAATCCAGACTGAAAGCTCACACGTAAAAATGGAGAAATTAAACTCAGAAAAATAAATGAACATAAGAACCCAGTCATCTCTGAGACTTCATTCCCCCCTCCCCTCCAGAACTCCAGTATCCTGGAATGCCAGAACTGACAGCGCAAGGGCCTTAGCTCTAATGTCCGAATGATTTAATTAGATTAATGCACCTTGATTCATCATAACTGTTGGTCAACAATGATGCTAGGCATTTTGTAAAGCATTTAAAAGAAAACACATACAGAAACTGGATACAGATGCCTTTGGTTTTGTACCACTTAAAATGCCTGCGATCACTGTGATGATAACAAGTGAAAGGAAAACTGTGTCATAAAGTCTATTTTGGAGCTTCAGCAAAGCCAACTCATTTGGAAGCTCTTTTCATGCAAATGGAATTTTCTGGGGGGGGGATCAGTACTTTCTCATTTTTTAAATTTCTTATTCATTCATTCATTAATTTTTTTCAGCATGTAAATACATTAGACACTACTTTTGTAATTAATTACCACCCCCTACTTACATTCTTACCTAGTAACTCCAACTTACCATGAGTTACATGCATTAACCAGATCTCTTTAAATTTTAAGCATGAGACATTCAAGTTGAGTCAGCTTAAGCGAAATTAAAAGTATTTATTGGCTCACATAATAGAGAAGAGTGAACATTACTAACTGAGATGAATACAGTCATGTTCTTGTTATTCACCAGGAAGTATTTCCAAGGCCTTTCTCCACCCTCTCTCACCTGGGCTTCACTCTGGGAGTCATTGTTTCATTTGCCAGAATTCTCCCTGTTGGTTCTGGAGAAGACTGGCCATGAGAGAAATGTCTGTAAGCCATTTTTGTGTTCCGAATGTGGGTGTAGGTTCAGGTGCTATTGAACTGAACAAGTATTGCCATATGCTGCTGGCTCCTCTTGTTTGTGAATCAATAGCCAGGCGTGCAGTCTGTAGTAACTAACCACTGCAAAGTCTCTTTCTTCAGCTTCTTTAGCATCTGGGTCAAGTGCATGCTTAGATCCATGCATAAGAGCACGGTCTTCTAGAAGTAACCCTCATCTTCGAAACAAAGCTTAGAGGCAGTGATCAATTGACAAAGGTTCCCATTCATCATCACGGAGTCTGGGTCATCTCATGGTCCTGTTTGCCCTTTCTCTGTAGAACTTCATAGCCATCTTTACTTTCAAGCTCCCTGCCATGCCCCAGCACCTTATGCAAAAGGGGCAATCATACACAGACCATTTAACTAGCTCTTATAATGGTGTAGCTGACTCCCTTTAATCACCCCCTTAGTCTAGATTACTCAGAGCGATTCTGGTTCTCTAATTAAACCCTGACTGATAAATTGCCCATTTGAAGTTGACAAAAAGATAATGTTATACTTTCAATGTTTGCTGAATTAAAGAATGAATGTGATAAATGAAGTTATTCTTGGTACGCTACACTCATTTATTTACTTTTCCACTCATAATACATCCTCCTATCTATCTATCCATTTATTCTATAGATGCATTTATCCATCCATATGGCTAAGCATCATTTTTAAAGATCCATGAAAGCAACTATGAATAATGTACAGAACTCTTTTACACATGCACCTGCACTCAAGTGGAAGATGGAAGCAGACCTGGGTCAATAACATTTTGCAACTGACTTCCAACATGGGGGAATAAAGACTAGCTTTTCCAGCTGAAAGTATTGGAGAATTTTAGTTTGATGAAAAGTAATTACCTGGGCAATGAAGCAGCATGGAGCACTATAAATGGCTGCATTAGAACACCGCCTGGGAGTCAGCTGATTTCTCGGGTGAATTTTGCTGTGAAATCTCAGTAGAACTATAGCAAAATTTAGGGCGATTTTCTTCTGCTTCTCTAGTCAATATCCTTCCTAGAAATATTTTGCTTAACTATTTTGATTTTTCTCTTGTCAAGCTAGGTATGCACTTGACCAGATTTACCCATCCACATCCTGGTTGAGTTCTTCATTTAACCATCATTGAAAAGTGTTTGCAAGGATCACTGGCTTTAGTTCTGTTTACCGCTGTGCTATCACTCACAAAGAGGCCCCAGTAGGTCTTAGGTCATCATGAGAGAGATGAGAGTCAGTTTTCTGAAGGTTTTCTCCTGGCCTCACTCAACAAGTCCCACTCCTTCTTTCAGTCTTTGAGCTGCTGCTTCTTGCCAACCATCGTGGGAAAGGGCTGCTACCTGTGAACAGCCTTTTCCTACAGTCTCTTCGGAGATCTCTCATGCTTCCCATGGCTCATGATATCTTTCTCTGACTCTCAGACACACACCTTTGAGTGAAACTGCCAGAAGCAAATGTCATCCTTTTCCTTTTATCAATAGTCTCTCAGAGCTGGCACAAGAGACTTGTTTCTCAGCTGCTGAGCGGCAGGGGAAGCACAGGAGGATTTTACATGGAAGGAGCGTTTCAACACAGAGAGACTCCACCACTCTGCAACCCCAGTCCTGGGGTACAGCCCCAGAAGCTTGTGCTGAGCATGGAGATGAAGGAGTGGCAGGTTGAGCTGCTGCTCTCTGCTCTGAGCAACCGTTTTTATTTCCTGGTTAAATAAAAGGAGGGTGAAGAAGGATGACTTACTGAATTATGTATTCATTAATAACCATTGAGTCTCATCTTTAGGACATGTGACAAAGACTAGATCCCTAACACCATGATTTTTACTTATAGTCTAGAAGGAAAGACAGTCAGAAATCAATTAAAAACACTCTTAAATGAAACAAGTGCCAATTCTAATGAATTCTAAGCAAGTGTGAAGAGAGTCACTGGGAGGAGGAAGAAGGAAGGTGACCCTATTTTAGTGCAAGTTGCCAGAGCCAGCTTCTAAGGGAGGTAGCACTTAGCTGAAACATGAAAAATGAGCGGTAGTGTGTGAAGACCCTCAATTTTAGCTGCTCATAGCCAGGGGATTATAACCAAGTGTGCATTCTGTTTTTACAGGGACAAAAATCCTATTGTTAATGATGTGCATGCTGAGGACCTACTATGCACAAGTCAGTGAGCTGGGCACATTGACAGGTGCTCCCATGATATAAAATTCAGATTCCTCACATTAAGAAATGACCTTGATTAGTCCATATAAGGAGGAAAGGAACACAGGACATCTGATTCATTATGGATAAAGAATAAAATAGAGCACTTTCCTACACACTTGGGAATGTGTTAAAATATACAATATTAGTGTACATTTATGGTTCCCCAATTTGTAACTCGTTCAGCTTAACAAATGTGTATTTAATGACTACCCTGCCTCTCCTATGACTACCCTGCCCCTCCTATAATAGGTCCTTGAAACAAGAGCATATTTAAGATGATGCTTCTGCCTCTGAAAGATATATAATAACTGCGCTTTGCTATTAAAAACAATCTATTCAACAAAAGTTCAGTATTGCACAGATTGTGTCTTCTCTTGGAAACCTAGAGATTTCCACATTGATCTTCATGTGCTGTCTCTGCACAGCCTCCTCATCTTCCCGTCCCTGCTACTTTCCACCTCAGAGTAAGATTCTTGTTCACAGTCCCTTGTGTTACAAAGCAGTGTGCATGCTGTGACATTCACCTGCCTGAACACAATAGGCACCGTCAGCAGAAAGTGCTGAATAAATCGAAAGTCGGTGAGGAGGGAAATAAGGTGTTTTTTAGATGCTGTTGAATGAGCAGAAAGAAAGAGGGCAAATCAGTGAAAAGTGTCACTGCCTGAACCAGTTTTGTGATCACACCATATCTTGGGCACTCTCTACCCACACCTACACCTCTCCACATAAGGGGTACACACAGGTGCACACCCACCAGCATGGCTGTGCATCCTCTGCCCCTTCAGGCAGCAGACACATCTCTGGAGGCTTTCTTAGCATGCATGGGGAATCATTTGCTTTACCATAAAGGGGCTTAGCAGGTAGACAAACCTGGCTTTAAATGCAAGCTCTGCCAACCCATTGGGTATTTTTCAGAGTATTGTTTTCCTTCACACATCTCCTTGTCCAATGTGGATAGCGATGCCTACCTAGTAGAAGTTATTTGAGGATGAGTCCCTGGCCCACAGTTATTACTCAGTGAACAGTTACCCCTGTGTTAGGTGAATAGAGAAGTATGGCTCTTAGAAGATGTTAGACCGAGTTAATTGTGGAAGTCATTTATTTTTTAATATATTTTATTGATATTTTACAGAGAGGAAGGGAGAGAGATAGAGAGCTAGAAATGTCAATGAGAGAGAAACATTGACCAGCTGCCTCTTGCACAGCCCCTATTGGGGATGTGCCCTCAACCAATGTACATGCTTTGACTGTAATCGAACCCGGGACCTTTCAGTCCACAGACCTATGCTCTACCACTGAGCTAAACTGGTTTCGGCTGTGGAAGTCATTTATAATAAACATTTAAAAATGGCATAAAATTTAACAAATATGCTATTAAAATAGATTACATAAGTGCATATGTATGCATGTGTACATTTATGTAAAATAAATTGTATGTATATATTACCTGTGGGAAGGTAAAGACAGATAGAATTTTGAGTAAGAACTCCCAAAATGCCAAAAAAAATCAATGTGAGTTAATATCACACCTACTAGTATCAAATGTATAGATATTTACAAATCTGATCAAACTGAATTTTGGAAATACGTGCAAATAGGCAACTTAATGTGCTTAGTTAATGTGAGAACAAATTGATGCAGTCATTTGGAGAGTAATTTGGCAGTGTCTAGTAGAGATTTAAAATGTGCATATGTGATTCCACAAGAGTCCCAAATATTCTACAGTGTGTTCTCTAGAGAGACTCTCATGTGCACAAAATGTTTGTTCCAATAGTACTCACTGCAAAAATATTGGTGCTAGTTAAAAAAAAAATGGGAAGAGCCCCATTGTTTCTTAGTAAAATAAATGAATTAGAGTACTCTATTAAAATGCATGACCTATATTTGTATAAACTAACAGATACATGATGTGGGGGTGGTAAAAACATGACTACAGTAACAGCATAAAACATAAACGATACACATCTCAACCAGGAGGGACTAATTATCTCCAGGGAGGGAAGAAAGAAAAGGAAGCCATAGGAAAGGAGGAATTTTGCTGAATCTGTAATATACATATATATATATATATATATATATATATATATATATATATAGAGAGAGAGAGAGAGAGAGAGAGAGAGAGACAGAGACAGAGAGAGAGAGACAGACAGAGAGAGAGAGAGAGAGAGAGAGAGAGAGAGGGAGAGCTGAAGGCATTTGGAAAAAGGTGAATGTCTTCTTCATTATGGTATTTATGGCTACGATATAATTTCCTGTGATTTTCTATGTTCTTGACATAATTCATCATTTGCAATGAAAAGAATACTGTGAGTGCATGAACATGTAGATAAGTGGGAAAAAGTAACAACCTTGGCATTATGTAAATCTTATATTTAGCCCCTATTTCACAATAGTATAATTAAAAATAAAACTGTCTAGTGGAACTTCCTTTACCACATCACTGTACATACTAAGGAGAACTGTCTCTCTATAAATGGATTATTATAGATGTGATCAGCAAAGCAGCGCATTGCTCCCGGATTTTAGGATTTGGAAGCACATAGAATTTTCTGAGCACCACCAGGATTCTTTCCTAATGTGAGAGTAACAGACACCTGAGGGTGAATCTCTCTTAATATCACTTATGTATGTATTTGTGGCTCCGTTCCCACAACGTACATTTAAAAATATTCCGGAGGAAAGGACATTGTTGAACTAACCACACATTTCCGAAGGGAGCTATTTGGAAGGAGTGGGAAGAATGCAGGTTCTAAGGTTTGTGTGGGACACACAGTCCCAATTCTCACTTTTGTTCATTATCCTGGCATCTCCCTGCCCAGAATAGGTTCTTAATGCACAAGGATCGAACACCTTGACCTCCTGGTTCATAGGTAGCAGCTTAAACACTGAGCCATGCCAGCCAGGCCTGCATTGATTTTTAAAACAACATATTTTTTTTATTTAAAACAGATATTTATCTAGAATGCACAATGTATATTATTTTATTTAAAACAGATATTTATCTAGAATGCACAAGTCACAACATTTACTCACCAGCAGCTTAAAGTTTAGTATAGTCATTCTCAATCCTAGCTTCGAACTGAAAACTTTGGGGAGGGATATATATATATATATATATATATATATATATATATTCCTGTGGGTATCTAAACCCTATATATAATATGTTTTTTCCTAAATATATAAACTTATGATCCACTTTAATTTATAAATTAGGCACAATAAGAGATGAACAACAATGATTAATAATAAAATAGGATAATTTTAACAATGTAAGATAATAAAAGTTATGAGACTGTGGTCTCAAAATATCTTATACTGTACTCACCTTTTCACTTACTAGTAAAAGAAAGCACTTCACAGCTTCTCTTTGGAAAATCCCAATGGCCCATATCTCTACTCTTGCACCTCAGGACCATTCTTAAGTAAAATAAGGATTACTTGGATATAACCACTATGATACCCTGTCAGTCAATCTGATAACCTAAGGGGACTGCACAATGACTGACAGGCAAATACTGTATACAGTGTGGCTTATAGGCCATCTCAAAATCTTAAAATAAAAGCTGTAATAAGGACATAAAAGCATTTGTCCCTGAAATTAAAAAAACACACACATATACACTCACATTATTGTGGCAGAGCCCCCTTAACTGAAGTGACAGTTTAATATAGAAGGTGTCTCCTTAAGGTATTTTACAATGAATTAACATTGAACCTGGAGTCTCTACAATTTCTTTTTAAGTGTTAAGAACTGACCCTCATTTTGACTAGATACTTCATTAATATTCATTTGTATATAATTACCTTAATTTCAGTGATAATGACTTCAGCTACCAACTGTTTGATTGATGGAACTTGCATTTTCTCTGGAAAGGAGCTAAGATATAAAAATCACACCATTCATGCATGCCTGGTATTTTTAGACGCCTTTAATTACTAACCCGCTAAATAAGCATGCAAACCACGCTGTGATTGATAGAATCTCTTGGTTGAAGTGATTTTTTTCCCTCAGAATTGGGAAGATGCTTGAATCAATTGAGCACTAAAAATAACCACTGAAAGCCGAACCTTCCAGAAGCAGGATGCTCTTGAATAAAGCATCTAACAAGAAGCAGGGATTAAACTGCAATCTTTAAGAGATTCTGACAGAAGAGAGAACCAACAGAAACTTCTCCTGGAGTGGAGTGGTCTGGAAAAAAATTGTTTTAAAGCCTGTAACTTTCTAAATCTTCACTTACTAAAAACATGCTCAGAAGCATCATGGCAGGAGCTAAATCAAACATGAACTGAGTGTCATGGGAGGGGGGGCAAGGAAAAGAGCAAGACAGAGTACAAAATGTGCAAGATCCGGATGACCTGAGGCTGAGGAGGAGGACATGACCTAGGTTAGAACTGTGTCCGTTCCTGGTGGGTGATGGCATGTCCTCTATCAGGACCCAATGCCGATGGGTAGCATTTTGAAGAAGGGTCTCATCCAGGTCTGTGGCGCATCTCTGGGTGGGAATACATATGTATTCAAACTGAGCACATCCACTCAACCCAAGGTGGACTCCCCATCTTGATTCTGTGGAGAATAATGTGAAAAGCTAACTGCGACAACAGCCATGACAACTACCACAGCATCGAATGGTAAATCTGGAGAAGGCTGCTCTAGCCAAGGATGTGTTCGGCTTGAGTTTATTCCCAGGCACTTCCTTTGTTAATAATAAACATTATATGAAGGAATCGTGGTCATTAGAATGTTGTCACCCTCTGAAAGTGTTTATACTATATGGAAAATCAAGCATCTGATAGACCGAGAGGTGGTACGTCCTGAATTCCCTTATGTTCTCTCTTCACTCTCTGGCCTAGTTTATCTCTGACAAAGAGCTCTCTCTCTCTCTCTAAAGTTGCTGATTTGATTCCTGGTCCAGGCACATGCCCACTTTGTGGGCTGGATCCATGATAAGGGGCCATGCAGGAGGCAGCCTATGGATGTTCCTCTCTCACATCAATGTTTCTCTCTCTCCCTATTCTTTACCCTCTCTCTAAAAGACAATAAAATATTTTAAAATAATATTTGAGCTTTTAAAGATAATATTTCATAATGCCTTATGAATCTGCAGTGGATGAATTTAGGAGAAATGAAAGGCAGTGTAATTGAGCATACATTTTCTTTTCTTAATACTTCACCAACTAGGGAGAAGATAGCTCTGCCCGACTTATCAATCCCTATTCAATACTTATCAGCTGTTTATTTCTGTAAGACTGTGGGTATTCATTAGCTTTCTGGGGGGGAGGACCTCTCTAAAGACTGGTAGAAAAGATAATGACTAAGTAGTAAAGGGTTCATTGCTTCGCCCATCAAGTAGCCTCTACCCCAGTGGGGAATATTGCCCGTCTTCTCACAGCTGATTCTGTAAAAGTGGGGCTTTCTGACTGTCTTTCTCCTCCTTCCCATATAGAAGTTATAAAATAGGGAATTCAGGAAGGCGGGTGGAAGATAAAGAAGATAATAAAGCAAAGCAAAAAAAGAGTAGAAATAAAACTGTATTTATAATGATCTTCATGCATAATTTTCAAGACCTGTTTCCAAGGCAGCTGACCCAGGGAAATGAGCCCAGGACTTGCTCATTTTGCACGCAGGGGAAAGGATCCTCCCAGGGCCCTCACAGCGGTGGCTCTGCGTATCAGACATTTCCCCAGACTCTTCAGCTGTGCTCCTTTCTTCTTCCTGTGCAGGTAAAATAACACTCCTGCCTTCTCCTTCCTTTGTAGCATACACTAAAGGAAAAGGAAGAAGAAAACAGCGGCGGGATGTTGCATTGTAGAGAGTCTGAAGGCCATGCGGGAAGAAGGGAGCTGCAGTTATGTTAACATGTGGAGAGAAGAGAGTTGCTAATGCCCCTTATTTCTCTGATCTTCTTCCTTCTGTGCCCAGTGGCCTCACTGGGCTGTGAGCACCTGATGACACAATGGGTGCATTCTCTCTGGAACCAGAGCTGGATTATGCCATGTTTTTAAGTGATGAGTAAAAGTGGAAAATTAAATCTTACAGCCAGGGTTTATTGTCTATGTTAGCTCAGAGCTGTCTAAGTCTGGGATCTCTGTCCCTGCTGTGCTAGTGAGGGGGGCTGTTGGTAATCACTCATCTCAGGGTGGACTCCCCACCTTGATTCTCTTTTTTTACACAGGACATCGCTCCCATCTGCCACATCCAAAAGTCCCTAAGTCCTAGGTCATGGCCACAGAGACTCTCAAACTAAGCAACACAGAACATATCAACACGTCTTTACTCTTAAGGTGGACCGCTACACTGAACGTAAATCTGTTGATATCGGGAGAAGAAAGTGAGTGATATGAATGGTGCTTAGTAAATATTTGTGGGATGGCTGAGCATGGGCCTTATGTCTCTGTATAGGTGAATGAATGAGGTTTGCTAAGCAGAGAACCCTCAAGGAGACTACAGGAGAGGCCATATTAAAATATTTCCCCTTGCCAAAACCGGTTTGGCTCAGTGGATAGAGCATCGGCCTTCGGACTCAAGGGTCCCAGGTTCAATTCTGGTCAAGGGCATTTTCCTTGGTTGCGGGCACATCCCCAGTAGGGGGAGTGCAGGAGGCAGCTGATCGATTATTTTCTCTCATCAATGTTTCTGACTCTCTATCCCTCGCTCTTCCTCTCTGTAAAAAAAATCAATAAAATATATATATTTTAAAAACATTTCCCCTTGGCCTGAGGCTATACTAAACACATGCACATGTCACTTTCTTTAATACTAGAGGCCCGCTGCATCCCCGACTGTCAACTCAGACCCAGCTGCCTTGTGGACCTGTCCCCCACCCACTGGCTGTCCCGGAAGGTAGTTCCGAAGTCTGGTCTAATTAGCACATTAGCTCTTTATTATATAGGATTCAGTTCAAACTAAGTAAGACTTGCTCTATTGTGTAAAGATTCAACTCATTTCACAAGGAAAAACACAAGTCCTAAAGAAATTTAGGAAGCTTTATGTAGTCGTGTTACCTAGGAAGAAGAGCCAGAATCCATGTTCCCCTGATGTCAGGCTCAGACCTTTCTGTTCCTATATTGTCCCTGCATGGACTGCCTAAGCCCATCCACAGCCATCCATCACTCATTCCAAGTGCTTGCTCCCATCTGGGTGTGTTGAAGTTCCCCAGGGTGCAGCTGAAACTTCAACTATTTTTTGAAGTCTCTCCTGATTGTATACTCACAGGGGCAGTCCTCCTCTTGTTAATCACATGGCACTTAGGGATACCTGTCATATCTCCCTAACCATATGTGCCTTGCATCGTTCCTTCAGTGACAGCCTGATATTCCACAGTAGATTGCCACTTCCCTGAGGACCTATGTCCTGTTCTTCCTTGCCTCCACTTCCCTCTCAGGTCTACCACTATGTTGTGCAACATGAATTTTGAAGAGACTCAGGGTTGGGAAATCTGGCAGTTTTCTTACTGCCTGCATTATTTGCTGATGAGATTTGTGGATTTGAATGTTTACAACCTGTTAACTCTGCTTTAAGTGTCAAAGATAAAATTATCCCACTTGGTGTATGTATGTCTGTAACGTAATGACACTCCTGGGGAATATGGAAGCAATCATATTAGGGGGCCCTTATTTTTATAAAGCTCATGAATCTCCTCTGTCTGATAGTTGCATGTGGCAAGAGATAAGGAGACCAGGAAAAGGGTGTTTTCAAACACAGTTTTGAATGAATAAATAGTTGTTGCAAGAGTTTCATGAAAGCACAGATGATATATAGCCATGTTAAATATATTATCATCCTCTCCCATTTAAAGTCTGCTACTCTCTGTATTCATATCATGGTACTTAGTCACAGTTACCTGGGTAGAAAAAAGAGAAATGAGGACTTACTTTTCAAGGGTAAGAGAAGGTTATCTTGATTTAAGTGTTTAAGTCTCCCCCCTTCTCCAAATCCCAGGTATCAAATATAATAAATTACCTTCCTGCCCCCAGTAGAATTATTAACATGGATGCAATATTTCTCACCCTCTCTATCTCCCAAACACACTAAAACCTTAAGCAATATTTTACTCTCATGCACTGTATATTCTCTCTCAAAAGAGAAAATGTGCATGTGAAAGATGTGCTTCCATAGGAATAGAGATAGGAAGAATCTTGTAAGGTCCTTATGTATGCTCAGTGGCAGATAGGTGCCTACGTATGGCCTACGAAGCAGGTATGAATGACAATTAGGGATCATGAATCCTCAAGAAGGGAAGATGCACCTAGTGTAATGGAGAAATGGGCCACTCCTCTGGTCTGTCAACTCACATGAATTCATGCCAGTACATCTTGGGTTGATTGCAGTTGCATTTAAGGCACTCTCATATACACCAGGGCACTCGGCTGTTTCTAGAATGTGAGACATTCCCCTCTCCTTGCTATATCCTCCCCAAGATTCTGTCATCTCTAAAAGTTGAGATCACATTGTTGCCTAAGGATAGTACAGATTTTGTTTGCTTATTTTCATGAAGAACCATACTTCTGCATTCCATTCATATCATTTCTTTCACTGTTATGAAATCATTTAGTTTTCTCCACATTTCCATCATCCTTCATTTGTCTCTCTTTATGATTATATTAATTTCCACTATAAGTTGTAGGTGTGTGAGCTGGCTTCCTTTGGAAACAGCAAGAGTAGGGTATCTTCAGCTTTGTATCCTTCATAGTTGCTCTAAATTTGTTAGAAGGAATGGAGGAAAACATGAAATGGAAAAAGGAATATGAGAACAGAAAAGAAAGAGAAGGGAAAAAATCACACCAAAAGAAGCATCTCTTAGCATTGTTTTCACTGGGATTATTAGCCCAGGAAACAAGATGTAGTAAAAGATAAATATCTTAAGTCAGGCAAGCTGGATTCAGATTCCAATGCTGTTAGTTACTAGCGATGTGATCATAGATATTTAACTTAACTTCTTTGAAACCTACTTTATTTCAAAGAGGAATGGGTTTAATAAAACCTAAGTTGTGGGGTTGCTTAAAGATTACAAGATTCTGGTGCACATGGGTCACACAGGACATACAATTAGCAGGCAGTGAATGGTAGCTATATTGCATTAACCTTTTTCAATGGACCTGCTTCCTAACTCACCAACTAATTGTGTTCACTTTTTCTTTCTCTAAAGCATATCCACTGCATAGAATGGCCTTTATCAGCTCCCATTACTAAGAAACTAAGGTTGCATATGTTTGTATTATTACACAAATGGTAATATATTTATGTAGATGGATAGATAGATAGATAGATGCAGTAAGCTTCACAATACTGAGAAATTACTTTAAATGTCATATTTTGTGCATGTGATCATTAGACTCAGATATGGTTTTTGTGTGAAAGCATGCAAGTTGGCTCTTCAGGTTGAGTTAATGCTAAAAGATTAGGATGGTCTTTTTGTGAGAGTGTGCTGCTGTGTTCTTCCACAAAGCAAAAGCAACTCATTGTTTCTCTGTCCTTGTCTTGAAAGCCCAATGTAAAGCTCTGAACAAGGTGTGTGATGTATTTGGCTCTTAGTTATTTTTCCAACTAATAGCCTCAGTCTCGGGTAGCATGGTGACTGGATCAATTTCAGCCATCACATCTGGTCCTAAGAACATCCAGCATGTGAAGAGATGAGCATGACTCCCCTTCATATCTCATTGTCCAGAGTCAGGCCACATGCCCACTCTCAGGCAATGCCTGGCAAGGGGAATGGGGTTGCCATGATTAGTGGCCATGCACCTGATGCATTTGCTATGCAAAGTAAAGATAGATATGTGAAGTAAGGAGTTTTGTATTAGAAAGGACCATAAGAATATGAGGCAGGTAACCAATAGTGAGGACTCCGGCGGCTTTCTGAATATCAAAATGACTTTCTATAACTTTAAAATGGGAGCCATTGTTATTCAATGATGCAGCGGACAAATCGATATGGAAATCGTTCATTGATTTTAGTACATAAACAAAACAAGAGTTGGTATTAGTTTTTTTTAGGACAAAAATCAAGATCTCTTGCTCCAAATGCTATTTCTCTCCACTATGTAAACAAATGCTGGACCTAATATGTTACCTGACCTAGTAGATAGATAAGTGAAAGGGATTATTTATACAATTAATTAGGTAGTTTTTCAGTGTGTAGATACCCTCTAATTTTACCTTAATGGAAATATCAACACTGGAATCTGGAAGAAGCTCAACCGCCCAGATGGGAAACTATCCACTGGGAATAGAAGTGTTGAGATGCTAACACAGGAGTCATCATGGGCATGTGCTAGGCTGTGTCCTGCCACCTTCTTTTCTTGATTCTTGCCAATTTTCTGAATCTGGTTCACCAGAATTTTGTTGGATCTGTGAACTACTCCATATCCTTTGTCACTAAAATGAGCCAAAGTTTGTTTGTGTTCTTGCATGCATGAATACTTACTAATAAGGCTCAAAAATCAAAGGCTATGGGATATTTAGAACCAGAAATTAATATCACATGGCTGCCTCTTTCACTCCCTGAAGATTCTGTAGACTCGTGACTATTTTTGTGCCACATACCTCCTGCCTTTCAGATGGGATCCAAACAATTTTTCCTCCTCTTCAGCTTTTCTTATCAAAAGGAAGTTCATAGCTCCATGGCATGTGGGCTAAGATTATAGTCCAAAAAAAAATCGGTATCTCAGATCAAAAATTTCTTTTAAGACTATTCTTGCTCTGGAAAAAAAGAAATAAAGGAAAGATAAAGAGCCACAGTTATTTTGTGGTTCTGACAATTGTTTTCAGAAGTCTATTCTTGGCAGAAGAGACCTTTATCCTCAGATCAACAAACCTGTCTGCTGCAGGAAGCCTGTGGGTTTTGCAGAGGGCATTAATGCTTTGGTCCCTACTGACTTTTATGTATTCTGTTTGTAAACAAAGCAAGGTCTTTACAAATCCTGCCCTTTATAATTTTACCAAGTCCTTTTGCCTACAATGGTTAAATATTTTTCTCTTCAAAAAGCAAACAAAAATATATATCTTGTATAGTGGAAGCCAAAAAGAAATACCTTTGGTGTGTGAAAACCCATTCAATAAAAATTTACAGAGTACCATCTCAATGTAAATTTCCTATGCCAGATGTTCTTCATAAACAGGCTGGTGGTAGGGAGAGCAGGTAGGTCTAATTTGTAGCATTTTCTGATGTCCCTAGTATAAACTATACCCCCTCCACCATGGCTAATCTCAAGGTATCAACATGGATTTATCTGAACATAGAATTGGGGGCAGATGAAGACAATCTCCAGTATATCACTTAGGTTTCAGAGTTTGAGAGGGCAAGAGAAATCACATGTATGCCAATGAGGAGTATTTTAAAAAGAGACTGATTTCTTCTGGGCAGGTGAGTGTGGGGAAAGCATTATTCATGAGCTGACCAGGGTGAACAACATGATGGCGCTAGGAGAGGGTGGTAAATATTCAGGAAATGGCAGGAACGGGGATGGCAGGGAAGAGAGAGGAATAAGGCAGGGAATGGAGAAGGGCATATGCTGGGAAAGCGAGCTTGATAAGTAGGGCAGGAAGTGGCACATCCACACCATCAAGGAAAGAAGTGCTAAGTCGATGTCTTCCATGTGGAGCCCCATGTGCATTAGGGTGCGCATAGACATCACCCATGAAAAGCAAAATCAAGTATCGCATTTCTTGGGGGGCACACTGACTAATCCAGTGACACAGGCTCTAGAATGATCCCTTCTAGATATCACCCCACCAATGTTTGCCTGGAGGTGCCTTCCATGTCTCCAGGCTTCCTTTAGGTATATTTTA
Source organism: Vespertilio murinus (assembly GCA_963924515.1). Lineage (NCBI taxonomy): Eukaryota > Metazoa > Chordata > Mammalia > Chiroptera > Vespertilionidae > Vespertilio > Vespertilio murinus. Next base: position 63,075,999 of record OZ004713.1, on the reverse strand, counting down.
TATCTAAGGGAAGTGGCAGCAGTTGGGGACAAGGGCCACATCAGTATCTTCAAGCATGCATTCAGGCTGTGGCTCTTGCCAGAGGGATGTCACTGGAGAAAAATAACTCTGAATTATCTATGTCCCTGAGCCATTTTGGACCCGGCCAGAAAGCCAGTTTCACTGCCACGCCAGGCTGGTAACTGAGTGGGTCCAGAATCCCCAGACAGCAGACATTCATCAGCGAAGTGCAATCTGAGACATGGAATCCTCTGTACAGGGGAGAAACTGTGCTCCGAGTATCAGTTATCCCTCTGTTTTAGGGACTCCTCTTCACTGGGGTAGAGCAGGATAATGATGACTAGCTGCTCTCCGTGGAGCCCAAGGCATGTGAGGAAGGGGTGGAGCCAGATTCTCCTCGTTTTCTCTGTTTCACTGCACTGAAGACATAAAACACCTCCAGGACACTTTGCGAGTTTACTACCTCTTTTCTCTTCGCTCCCACTCCGAGGCAGCACTGATGTTGGGCTGCTTCCTTACATTTTACAGTCGTAAAGTTGGAGGCTGTCTTTGAATCAGTATTTCTTTACTGCTTTCCTGGATGGTCTCTCACTCCATCTGCCATGTCTTCAGGGGATCTCATGGAAGAACCAGGGCCCAAAGAAAGAGTCTTTGCCCAGGTTCAAAAAGCAGATCAGGGTTCATGTGTCATCTTCACCCATAAAGGATTCGCCAAATACTACATACAGGGATTCTACAAATCTGTCTTCAACTCCCTCACCCATAAAGGATTTGCCAAATACTACATGCATGGAAGTGACTGCTTAAAAAGGGCCCAGGTAAAAGCAGAATAGAAGCTCAGAACAGAAGCAGGTGTCTATACAATTGAATGGTCTCCCTTTTCAGGTATCATGCTTATTTTAAATGTGGATTAAAAACAATACAAACAGTGCAGCACATCTACTCATGTCCACTTGTTAATGACAGCTGTACTGGGCCCAGCACACTAAGGCCCTGTCTCATTTTTGTTCCTCCCTATGAAGGAGGGTCTTAGTATCCCATGCACATCTCAGCCTTTTCAGTGGTTACAGATTTGGGGGGAAGAGGGTAGAAGAACCATGTTGCCCTGCAGCAGGTGACCTGGGAGATGACCATGACTGATGAACTCCCTTCTATTGCCATCCCGCCTTTGAAGGAAAGATCACTTGACCTCCTGTAACAGCAGTACTGTTTCCTCAACTGTATTCACTCAGTCTTGGATACAGGTTCTTCCTACACAAGGGCTCTGGGTTCACTCCATTCCCCCCCTACTGGAAGGTTTAATTGCAGGCAAGAAAGACATCACTGTCTTTTTCCTCCTGGACTGAATCCCATTTATCTCCTTCCCTAGGACCACTGGCTGCTTCTGTCATGACACCACGTTGTTCTGAAAATCTCACTGTAGGCGTCTGTCTCTTTCGTGTGGGCAGGCAGTGTGGCCCCATTCACTCCTGTACAGAGTAAGGCAGACCTTAGGAGTCTAATAAGTGGTTGGATTTCATTGTCGTACACTAGGTAGGAAAGATTACTGTTTCATTAAGGCTATTACTTGTGAGATTCTTCATACTAATCCTTCAGTTTTGGGACTGGAAGGGCAGTAATGAATTAGTCACAACTCCCACTATCAAGTCCCAGTTAGTGACTCTCCCAATCCAGGTCAGTGTCTATTTTCTACTCCATGATCTTCATCTCCTGGGTAGCATCCTTTCCACTTTTTCTGTTGAGATATTTTCTCTGGTAATGAGCCCAACATGGAGATCCATGGAAACTTTTGACACTCATCCTAATGTAGCTGGTCCCATTTTTAGCCCAGCTTACAAGCAGTGCATGGGAAGCTGGATTTTGAGATCACACATAGAAAGAAACATGGGGGTATTTATTTGTCTGCTATTTGTCATTTCTGGTCCAGTCAAGCATCCTGTCTTATTTGGGTTCTACTAAGCCCCATATATTTCATCCTTGTCCTATGTAAGATAGTTAGGAAATGGCCTTTAGAACTTTCCCAAGCACTTCAGAGCGGTGTTGTGTAAAGGACAGAGTAGTCTTTGGACGTAGAAATCCCCAAAGCTTTTCGATATTGGCCTCATCCTTTCCTTAACCAGCAGAGCAGTTAAACAAGTCACAAGTCACTTAACTCTCTTGGCCTCGGGTTTTTCTTTTTCTTCTTGTTTTTATATTTAAGTAGTTGCATTAGATGATTCTTAGGCTATACACTATAGTTCCTGATTCGGTAAGGCATTGATTCTAGCTCTTCTAAAACCATCAATGCAATTAGGTTATTTGAATTTAAATGAGTTCATTGTAATCTGTTGTGAGAAAATGTATTAGTGATAATAGTTGTCTCCTTTTAAGACTGTGAAGCTAATATCTTCTCTAAGAGAAGAATTTTAGTATTTTCTTGCCTCAAGAACAGATTTAGTAGATTTCCCACTAACATAGACCATGATCACCCACACTGCAAACCAGCCACTACTCTGAAAAAGGGAATTGTGCACTGCTAATTTATATTGCCCATGTGGAAGAGAAAGCAGAACCTTTGTACGCCCTTTGTCCAGTGCCTGCTTACATGCCAGTGTCTGAAGTTGCTCTTTTCACAGGGCTTTCAATCTCGAGCAGTATTTTTAATTCACAGAGTAAAATCCTACCGAGTTTGAAATCTGTTGCATCAAGTTACCGGAGGGACTTTACATCTCTCTTCTTCAGAGGGGAAGTCAAGCACAGCAGTTCAATTAAACCAGCACTAGGTCCTGCACTCCAAAGACTGAAGCGCTCCAGGGAAAGGCATCAAGAAGAAAATTCTGTGCTCCTGTTCACCCTCTTGGCTAGAAAAATCATGGTGGTTGTTGACCAGAAAATTGAAAAGGAATGAGATGCAAGATGGCTGCCACTGCCTCCTTTCTATTAACCTCCAGGCTGGAGTCCTCTGCAGAAAGAAGGGTGACCAAGATTAATTACCTCTTGCACCTCAGTGCATTGCCTCACTCTTGGAAGAAGGCTGAGATGTTTACAGTTCCCACTAAGAAATACCAAAGATCATTGATGTCATTAGGGTGGAAGTTTTTAGATCAGCCAAGCAAACCAGGTATCTGGAAGAAAAAAAAAAGAAACTGTTCCTAGGATTTCAAATAAATGAGAGATGAAATGGTTGAACTGCTATGATAATTATTGGCTCTCCAATTAATGGTAATAATTACCTTAGCAAATTGCCATGCGACTGTTCATTGAACAAGTTCATAATCTAATCTTACATTGTTGTTGTTTTTTAAGACAGTTTCTCTCTATTTTTAAGTCTTGAGGTTAAAGCTTCTTGCTTCAGACTAATTTGTTCTTTAATCCCTGCAAACCAAAGTTCTTGTTGTGCATAATGAGAGTAAAATGGTTGAAGGAAAGTATTTAATGAATGTCAATCCCGTGTCCCGTGCAAAGGAATCTTGAACATCTCATCCCAACAGACCTATCCCCACACTGTTGTGGGTGCATTTCGTTCATTAAGAATAAAATAATAAACTGTAATCTTTGGGTCACATTTGAGACTTCTGTGAGCCAGGAGAAGGTGGCTAACATGAATCACAGCTACTTTAATTCACTTTGTGCAAAAGATGAGGTGGCATTTTTCTCAGCACAAAGAGTTAGAGGAATTTTTTCTAATGTAAGTGAGATTTTTGCTTTACTCTTCCCTGTGCCCTTTCTGATTCTCTACATACTTACATAAATTATTCCTTTGGCTTTTATATATGACACCACTTTCCCAAAAGACACCAAAACTTGTTTTTAAAAATTATTATTGATTTTTATTTGCAGTTATTGTCACATGATATTCAGTTACTTAATTATCTGATCATTTAACAGGAATCCATCAAGCTTAAACTGGGTATCCAGTTCTGTGCTCACAAAGGATATTAAAATATATTCCATACAGTATTATAATCCATAATGGAAAAAAACAAAACAAAACCACACGCATGTGGTTCAAATTGTTTGTAAGCGAAGTAGCAAACTCTCTGAGGGGGGAGGAATTTCCATTGGTTGGGATGGTGAGGAGAAACCTGGCATGGATGTGAGATCTGAATTTGTCTCAGAATTATTTGTCATGGCACAATCAGTGAATAGATGGAAGAGAGGACACATAAACACCACCTTAAATATCAAAAGACAAGAATCAGGGGAATTTTTATTAGAAACATACTCCAATGTTAATAACAGTCCACACGTGGCACTAAATTTCAAAGTAGGAAGTGGGAGAGGACAGGGTATGCAGAGGGAAGTGAGGAAATTTTGGAAGGCACCTAACATGGTGCTTGATGCAGTTTTGTAATAAAGGGCTGTTGAATGGATGGATGGATGGATCTTGTAGTGCTATCCTTACATCCACGGGTTTCAGAAGCAGAGAAGTTATACTTTGGAGACCTTCCTCTGCTACTGATGGCAAGTCACCCAGCCTCTAAGATTCAGCTTGCTCATGGGTAAAGTGTGTAGTTACTCTAGTTATATCAGGTAGAGTCTCTGTGAGGTGGGAATGAGCTAGTGCATCTTAGATACTTGGTAAGTTACCTGGACATTGTAGGCACTCAAGAAATACAAGTTATTGCTATTTAAAATATTATATTGCCAAAACCGGTTTGGCTCAGTGGATAGAGCATTGGCCTTCAGACTGAAAGGTCCCAGGTTCGATTCTGGTCAAAAGCATGTACCTCGGTTGCAGGCACATCCCCAGTAGGGGGTGTGCAAGAGGCAGCTGGTCCATGATTCCCTCTCATCCATGTTTCTGACTCTCTATCCCTCTCTCTTCCTCTCTGTAAAAAAATCAATAAAATATATTTTAAAAAATAAATAAAATGTTGTATCATCATTATGATTACACATATACAAGAGGTTTGTGAATGCAGGTTGGAGAGGTATATAGAGAGAGTATTGTAGAAGTGAGAAGGTGTAGCTAGGTTGTGCTTTTGTGCAGAGAGATAAAAGTTGATACCTTTTTACATTTAAATGCTGAGGAGCCTTGCTCTTAGCAAGCATCACTGGCTTTGGAAATTGACTTTTTGATACAAAACTACAATAATCACACCCAGTTTGGGCTTCCCAGTGCATCAGTATCCTGACTATCTCTTTTGACAACAATTAATTTCTTAGAGGCCATGTTTCCTGAACCTACCCAGGTAGTTGTTCACAGGTGAGGGGATCCTGAATTAGGGCATTATATGTCTCAAAGCCGCTCCAATTTCTCAAATGTGTCATAAAGAGTAACAGTCATTCTGACAAATGTCACTTCATCCATATTTGCTAGATAACCTTAGACTTGCAGGTCCTTCAGACAGCTGTAAACTTCTTGTACTGTAATTCTACACAAGTTTCTTATCTTTTTTAACACAAGAGAACCCTCAACTGAAAATTAATTTAGGGAAATTGAAAGTCTTTTTTTCCGTGTTCGCCTGTTTGTAAATGATAAGGGCCATAAACAACAGTTTTAATAATTCGGTCCCTTGCGCAGCAGCAGCGGCTTATGATCCCAGCCACCGCCTCAGACCCACATGAGCTGATCTCCATTTCAAGCCAACACTCACTTCCTGTGATGAATTGCAAGGGCTCATCCCAATTTAATACATGGCTTCCTTCATATGGAACATGGGAACCAGACTGTCTGCCGGAGCCCTGGGCTGGGAGGGTTCTTCTCTGCACAGACTGCAAGGGAGGAAATTAAATGGGGAAAGCTGTTGCACTCATTATTTTTTCTTACATTTGTTAAATGACTCAAGGGTTGCTTAAAACACACACACACACACACACACACACACACACACACACACACCCCTCATCTCATGGAGTAGCTGTCACTAGAGGAATGCCAGGCAAAGGGGAGAGAGGACAAAGGAACTAAGAACAATGGCACCAAAAACTGAGGCTAAGAGAGATTGTATAATTTTCTGCACAAAATCACACTGTTAGTGTCAAAACTAGGAATCCCTTCCCTGTGTTTCCATGCTCTGTGCCAAGTCCTGATTGGTCACTGTTTGCATGGAGAAGGGGGCTGGATGGAGACTAGATGGGATCCTTTGAAGCACAAGCAGATGGTGGGGCTCATTGGACTTAATTTTCATGACCATTCTTCTTACTGCCACTCTGATTTGGGGACCACCAGTAGTTCTAGATCAGGGGTGGGCAAACTTTTTGACTGGAGGGCCACAATGGGTTCTTAAACTGGACCAGAGGGCCAGAACAAAAGCATGGATGGAGTGTTTGTGTGAACTAATATAAATTCAAAGTAAACATCATTACATAAAAGGGTACAGTCTTTTTTTAATTTTAATTTCAATAGTTTAGAACAGCGATCTGGCCTGTGGGCCATAGTTTGCCCATGCCTGTTCTAGATTCTGCCTTTTGAGGATTCATAGCAGAGGACCTGTTGCCAGGAGGAAACACACTTTCTATGGCCCCCTTTTGTGAGGCTTCTGTGTTTTCCCTTCCATTGAGTTCTGACTTGCTGGTTGACCCACATTTTGCCAACTTGCCTTCCTTCATGGCTGTTAGGGTTGAAAGGAGCTTCGGTTATACTCTACACTCAGCAGTACATCCCAAGTCTGGAATGGATGGGGAGGCGACTGAGCCTGCCATCGGGATGGAAATCACCTGAACAGGCAGCCCTCCCACCTCCCAACCAACACCAAGGTTGCCCAAAGCCCAGGCAGCGAGGTGAGCCTGGCCTGCAGGAACCATAGCCCCACTGCTTCTCCTGAGCCCCGTGTTTATTGTCAGTGCTCTGTGTTTGCAGCCTGTTTCCCAGGCTTGAAATGCAAAGTGCGTTGTATCTAGAAACTGACAAGTGAAGATTTTTATCCATTTGCTGTGTCGGGTGTGATAGCACAAGCAGTGTGTTTTGTACTTAAAACACAAGCTGGTTTCCTATAAAAATGCATGGGAGCGAAAGCTCAGGCCCAGGGAAGCCAGTTGATGAATGCATCCTGGTAGGCAATTAAGAAAGGGACAAGATAATGCAGGGAAATTATATTTCTCTCGTTTTGCACGAGATTCAGTGTTGCTGTCTCCTAATATATCAGCCACTTCTATCGGCATGCCACATTGAAATTTTCCTTCCTGAAATTTATGGGTGCACATTGGCCATGTATCATTGCTCTTATTTAATTTCATGGCAAACACAGGCGCATCTCCACTCCCCTCTGAGCTGCACCTTGCTGCAAGCAACAAATTGAAGAAATATATGCCTTCTCTTGGAGGATAAGGCAGGGAATAAACATTGTCCTGAGGGCGGGGCAGGCTCCTCCAGATCCCTCTCTCGGGAGCACACAGAGTGGACATGTATCCCACCCGGGTTCCTGAGCTGACGGGGAGCACACTGCATTCTGGCCATTGGAGGGTGGCTCAAAAAATGATTTTTCAAGTTATGGTAACACATACCAAATTCCAGGGAGACTAGATATGGCCTGGACGTCCAGCTGCCTTTACCCTGCAGCATGCCTTTGCCTCTCTAAAAATACACTGCAGACGGCCACTTTAGCAGGGCTCTCATGAAACCCAGATTTGAGAGTTGGTCTTAATGCTTCTGTTGTGTCTGCAGACACTCAGCGGGTCGTCAATAAGAGGAGGCGCTGACAATGGGGTAAGCAGCTCTGCCCCTCACATCTCTCTCATCAGTCTCCCACTGTTTCTGACATCCCTGTGGTAGTTCACACCTTTGTGTTCTGCTTTCAAGCTCCACAGGACGACTTAGCACACTTGTTCCCTGAGAGTTGGGGTGGGATAGGCTACAAAGGCAATAATTAATAAGCAACAGTAACAATGCACACTTATTAAACACTCTTTGTGCACTGCAGCATTCTGTATACTTTTATGTAGATGGTCATGGTAAAGCCACATTGCACCCTTACATGTCAGATACTCTTAAGGTCTCCATCACAGAGTTGGAAATCTGGGACACAAAGAGATGAACTTGCCCCATGCAAGGTTATTAATCTATGAAGAATCTAAGAGAGGCCTGCAACCCAGGTCCCTGACTCACCTCCTTGCTCACTCATATGCATGTACCAGCCCTGAAGCAGCCATCCCTTCCAGAGTGCTCATCGGTATCCCAAATTAGACTTCCTGCATCCGGCAGGCTCAGAAGAAATGAGATAATGAATGACAAACTCTGAAGGGTAAAAGGAAGAGGAAATTGTATGCTAGCAGACCCTTTGCCTTTCCATGATTTGAGCATCTCATGTCTCAGCTAGACAGTAACATATAGAGGATCTTAATTAGATAAAAGAGTGAGAAAAGCAGTGTGGACGGGGAAAAAACATCGGCTGTGCTGGCATTGGGTTGACTTCTTGTGTTTTCAACAGTTTCCAATCAGTCCTAGGGGAGATTTCACACATGAGCATAGGTGGGACCGGGGCAGAGTAACTGTGTCCCCCAGGGCAGGGTGAGTGTCACAGTTCTTATCCTTAGCGGTGACATTCACAATAGTTAAGAATGTGTACTACTAACCACAGGACAGATGCTGGTCCAGGTCCTGGAGACAGCATCGGACCATCCCCTCAGGAGATGCAAGGCCCTGGAGGAGGCGCTAGGTTGGCAAGGAGGTAGGGAGCTTGCACGGTGGTTATTCACACAACAGAGGGAATTTTTACTATTTTAGCTACCAACTGGGTACATACCTCCTAGTTTCAGCCCAGCTTGTACAAAATGAGAGCCCCGATTTCAGGAGGTTTGGCTCTACAGAGGAGTGGGGATAGTTAGAGCTTTTACATCTGGCTCTTGGCAGGAAGGGCTTTGTCTGATCATGTGGACATGGCTTTTACCTCAGCCCTCGTTCTCCTCCTCCCATGCCCCATCACTCCTGTATGTTGTTAGGACCTGCCTCTCACTTCCCCTGCTCAGTTGCAAGAGCCTACTTCCTTCCCTGGGTGAGTCCTGATAGAGAAAGATGAGGTCAGAGCAAGCTCAGAGACTCCAGAGCCATGTAGAGAGTTATTCTTCAGCCCTCAGTCTGAAGTCCAGCGGGCCCCACCCCTTTCCTCACCCCTGCAAACCAGCCTGGTCTCCATGATTCTGCTCCCTGCAGGGTGTGGCGCTCTTCACTGCATCTGGGATTTCTCCTCAATCCACCTGCTCCCATGAGAAAGGTTCCCACTCCCATGAGAAAGGTTCCCACTCCCATGAGAAAGGTTACTCTCTGGCCTCACCCCAACAGTCTTTGTATCTTAACAAAACAAGGTCATACATATACTAATAAGACCACAGGTTTTGAATTCTAGCTCCAATCTTTCTAGTAGGCTATCCTCAGGCAAGTTGCTATTTTTCTTCTTATAAACCATACAGTTCCACTTCCAAAATGTAGCTGTGATTGGGGAAAACAGTGTTTTGTTTTCACCATGTACCTATAATAGTCGCACATTAGTAACTATTCCCAGGAAATCAACCATTCTGATCTAGTTGCGGTGGGAAGCATAACTTATGAATAGCTGCCTTGTTTCCTTGAATATTCATTCATCTGTTAAAAGGCCCTTGTCCTCCAAGACTCAGTCCTGGCATCATCTCCCCTGGAAGTTTCCCCACCCCAGCTCATTCTCATCCATGGCACCATGTGACACACGCCTCCCAGGGACTTTGAGTCCCTCCTGGTCTCACTACTCTTTACCTAGAACATTCTCTGAGGAGGTTGTGAAGTTCTTTGAGATCAGGGACTGTGTCCTTCCTTTTCTCTCTTTTCCAAGAACCCTACATAATGGCTAGTGCTCAATACACAGTGCTTGAAGAATGAACAAATAAAAAGAAAACAAGTAAATACATTTATTGTTTTAAAAAGAACACCTCCTCGTTGAATCTTTATATGAGTCTTTTTAACAAAGCAAAGATTAGCATCATATGATGTCAGACCTAAGACCCAGACAATTGACTGGCTTAGCTTGAGTAAAATGAGAAAATATCTGGGCTAGAACCCAGGGTGCAGAAAGCCAGAACTATGACCAGCCTCCACCTCCCGGTTCTGCACTCTCCTGGCAATATTTTATAACTAGATAAGTTGCCTGAAGTTTGTGTTTCCTGCTGCAGTGATACCTTACTGCTCTGCCATGTTATCTTGAGCCAGGAATAGGCCCCTGATGTCGGGAAGTGGTAATTATGGCAACAGAGGGAAAAAGGAGTGTGCACTGTGCTTTGGAGGCTCACCCCCTGTTATTAATTCGGGTGCTGAAGGTTGTGACACTTGTCATCGGAAAGATAATTTCCCTCAGATTTAATAATCGCAGTTAAGACTCAGATTTGATTTTAATTTCAGACCTCGATGTCATGAAGTATTAATTATCTCCATTACCTACTGATAATATTCCTGCAAACATGCACACATTTGATTGGCAGGGATCTTTATTAATTTACAGGGATGAACTCAATTAGGGAAGCTCATTTATCGGCACACTTCCACCTACATTCCTGCTATTTTGAACGGAGCAAGCTCCTAGCCAACTCACAATGCCAAGTTTAGAGGGTCAGATCCTGTCAGTAGGGTGGCTGATTCTCACAGAGATTGATTGACACATATTTCATTGTCTGATCTGCCCGAGTTTGCTTTAAAATGGGTGATATAAACCTTTGGGACTAATTAAGATTTTATAGTAAAATAATGAGAGAGATTTTCTGTGTCGACTTGAGTCCCCGCCTCCCCTCTCCATTTCCATGCCTAGGGTTTTCCTTGGGGCTGGTACAGTCACACCTCATTTAAGGAACTACATATGTTTCCACGGTGTATTAAAAAAATCTTGATGAATGCTAATATTTTATGTTAAGTGAATTGGTTCCTTTTAGCTACCCACCATACAGCCCAGCACAAAGAGGAGACTACTCTAATGAAATGTCATGCTACCACTCGACAAGGTAGATGCCTTGGGATTTGGGAAGTGAACCCTGCTCATGCCCTGTCCTCTGTCCCTTAGAAGAATGACATAGTTCGACTTGGATACATTTCTCCTGATGAGATGAATATTTATGAAATTAAGGAAGAGAGAATTAGCTTGAGTGGGATTCTCCCAACACAAGGATATGGCAGGGATAGTTGCCTGGCCCTCCTGCTGAAGCATATCTTTGCCAAATGACTGTAAACACAATGCCTTCTGGTTCTGCTTCAGAAGAGAAAACTCTGCTTAGGCTCAGGGAATAACAACACAGAATCACAAAACAAAGAAATTCCAACAATGCCTTCTACTTGCATAGTCCTTCCCTCAGGAGCGCAGCTGCATCTCATGCATACACGTAACCAAGCAATACAACCTTAGATAGTGTTTGGGGGGAAAATAATGATAATTCAGTCCTGTTCTTTCATCCACATGGTAAACTGGAGCTTGCGCGGGACATGTCCATCCAGAGTGAAAACACTATCAAAGAATCTCAACTCAATTCAGAAGAGAGAATGATTGTTGTTTGTGATTCGGGGCGAAGGTAAGCAACATCATTTTACTTTAAATATTTGCCTTCCAATTACGTTAGCCTCTGCTGTGATGAAAGGACCCAACTCCTTTTTGTCCAAAGGTAACTGTCTAGGCTTTAGGAAAAATAATACATATTATTAGTAGTTTTCAAGCATCTTTAAAGATCTTTCAAAGAAAGTTGCTGGAATCAGGGCCGACCCTAACTCCTGAATAGAGCTGTACTCTTCTCCACTCCTCTTTCTCACTGTCTGCTTGCTCTCCCAGCCTGAAAGCTGCGGGGGTCTGTCTGATACTGGTCAAGAGCTATCTTGGACTCTGCAATCAACACACCAAAGCACACATTCGGTGTCTTTTCCTCAAGTCAGGAGTAAGGCATGACTCACCACATAGAGATCTCACTCAGAGTACTTGGTTTTGCTGAGTCCGGAAAGGATTGGATGGAGGAGCTAAAGTGGCGGAATTATTTCTTGCCTCCACAGACAGGGAGGGTAGAAGGAAGAGTGAAATAGAAATTTTGTCTACATGATTCATCAGGGGAATAGCCTTCCCATTTCTTCTCTCCTGGCCCATAGAGGTGATGATGAGCAAGGAAACTCGTGCCACTGGACTAGCTAGCTCTTCCAGAGTGGTTTCCATAGAAACTTAAATGTCTGAAGAGTTAATAGACACTGTAAGCAAAAATTATCCCATGTTTCCATAAAATGCTTAGTAAAACTTTTAAAAGCTTAATAATTGAAGATCTTGGTGTAATTATGCAGTAAATGTATTTTGTTGTTTTTGTGAATATCTAAGAAGGAAGGGCTGTATATATATTTTCCTCACTGTTTTCTAGTGCAGATTGATGCAATGCTAAGTGCTCCAAATTATGTAAAATGCAGAGTGAGTTCTTGCCCTTGGAAAACCAGCAATCTCCCCAAAGGAAAAGTTGTATGCATAGAAGTCAAATTGGATGATGGCTCTGTTTTACATGCTACTGTCACCTGTAAGCATGGGCAAGTGGAAAACTACGTTTGACTCCATGCAAATCCTAATTATACATGATGATCTTGGCCTGGATTGTTCTTCCAGTGATCTACCCCTTTCCTCTGAACTGGACCATCTTAGCTACTTCACAGCACCTCTCTATTACCATGATTTGGACATATGCTTCCCTCGGATCTTGGAATAGTCTACCAATATTTAAGTAACAAAATTTGTTTTCACATTTTGAACCTATTTTGCCTTTTAATTTCATATTGACAATATCTTACCTTATCCTCTTGAACAGCGCTGTCTAATGGAAATATATTGTGGGCCATGTCTATAATTTTAAACTATAGCAGCCACAGTAAAAAGAAATGGGTGAAATTAATTTTAATAATATGCTATGTTTAACCTAAATATCCAAAGATATTATCATTTCAATGTAAAATCATTGAAAATTATCAATATGTTATTTTTCCTTCTACATTCGCTTTAGGAATCTAATGTGTATTTTACATTTATGGCACATCTCATGCCAGATGAGCCAAGGCTCAGGAACTCCATAGCCACGTGTGGCTAGTGGCTACCTTAGTAGCCAGCATAATTTTAGAACAATACTTTCCAAATTTGACCTTCCAACTGGTAGCACTGAAGTCATTTGGGCGTGTTTTATAAATACCAATTATTGGTCCCCAGTCGAGGCCCACTGAATTCAAAACTTGGTAGGCGTGGGGTCTACCAATCTGCTTTTACAAATTTCTCAGGGAATTCTGATGATTGTGAAGATTTCAAAACAACTACTTTAAAATTATAGGAAAAAATGATTGTGGGTAGAAGGCTTAGGAAAGAATTCAAGCAGAAGAGTTAGATCGCAATGTATATATGTTTTTTTCCCCCTCAAACAAGTGGGTAATGGGGGGTCTTATATAATTTACAGGAAAACAAATGGAATTGATAATGATTTTGCCTCATTTTAAATGCTCTTCCACCCATAATTTTGTAAACACGGGTGCCTACAATATCGGTCTCTGTTATGAACAAGACTCGGCCCTGCTCAATAGCAAGCACCCCTCCGGGCATCTGGGCAGTGAAATGAGATGACACTGGGCCGGGTCAGGATGTGGAAGGCGGGCATGTCAGGCCAAAGCTTTGGACTTTGTCCTGCAGAGAGACCATAGTGCTGCTTCTGCTCTCCTCGGCGGTTGCTTGCTCTCTGCCCGACACTAGCTTCCTCAAAGGGCCAACTTCTCTCCTGGGAAATGCAAATAGTTTTGTTTTCTTTGGAATAATTGCTTATTTTGAATAATATATGCTGTGCATAAGTAATGAGGGGAGAAACAGTGTGCAAACATGCCTTTCTTCAATTGCCTCCTATTTAGGCAGGAGGAGAGCCGTGCTGGGCTAGACAAGCCTCCCTCCCCAGCAGCAGTCCCTTCAGTCCCTGCATCAGCACATTAGCATTGCGGCCACACAGTCTCTCTGCTGGGCTTGGGAACAGCAGCTTCAACCTGCCGCCTTGTTTACTAAATGGAATCAGCAGATAATTTCACGGTGGTGTAGACAGCATGAAAATCCCGCTCAAGATTCATAAATCCTGCTCTAAATTTGGCCAGCTTATACACAGGCTACCCTCTCAGCCCTGTCCAATTGGAAGCAGCAGAGTCACCCCAGGAATGGAAGATGGAGTTTGGAGAGGGAGAGAAATGCATGCCTAGTCTCATTACCCAAGTCCCCAGGGAGGATGTAGAGGGGCTTTGGGCCAAATGAGTGGGGAGAGAAGCATTAATCATAATCCATAGTCACAAAGTGGAGGAAATGAAAAATTTCTCCCAATCTGAGGATCAAGATCACTGAGTTCTCACTGCTTAAACCTTTAGTGGACAAGTGCCTAGGACCAAGAGGCGCCTAAGTTCATTCCCTCCTCCACGTCTATTTGTCCTTAGCTGTTCTCAATGAAAGTACTTGTAGTTCATGCCTCAGATGTTTAGCTGAAAGTACTGAAATTGGGAAGGAAAGAGAACTGAGGGGTCAGGAGTCTCAGTTTTGGAAGGGAGACATTCATGGGAAAGAAGAAACCTAATGCTGATTGAGCTCCTGAAGGGTGGGCCACTCACTTAAATCCATTTCAGATCTTTAAATCTCCAATTAAAATATAGAAAATCTTTCATGCATCCTTCAAAATTAATAATTCCAATGAAAGCCTCTTAGCTTTTATGCAACACACTCACACACACACACACACACACACACACACACACACACACTCACACACACACAGAATTATATTAGTTATTTCTTTACTAGCCACACTAAGGATCAGGGCTTCAATATATGAATTGAAGGGTGGCGGCTCAGAAAGTCCATCACAGAAAGTGTTTGGGAAGGAATGAGAGCTACTGGTAGGCTTTAAGGCAGAATTATTCCATGGAGCAAAGATAACAAATATGTAGTGCTGGAGTTTCACGAATCCCAGTGACTGGAGTTTAAGGACCTGAGATCTGCCAACTACAGGAAGTGATTTCCAGTGGGAAATGCCTGTTCCTGACCACAGAGTAGAGGCTGAGGCAGATGACATTTCAGAATTTCCATCTGCCCTGTCTTGGGACCATATGACTACTGATCACATAAACCTTTCTAGAAGATGCAACATTAGTCCTAGAAAGTCTGCAAAAACTCTAATCACCAGGGACTGGATTCAAGTCAACAGATGAAGATGAAAAGGTTAACATTATCATTCTTAGAAATCGTGGGTAAGTTACATAATTCAATTTAGAGAGACACCATAGGCCAATTGTCATAAGCCTAATGGGTATGGAACACTCATCTTTGTGTTGGAGAAGGCTTCACCTTGCCTCTGAGAGGCAGAGTGAATCGTACGTGTCCAAATGGAGTTGCCCATTTTACAGGCACATACATTGGTCTGCCTTCAGCTACCTAGATTAGAACAAGTGAAATGGATCTCTATAGAGGACATGTGTTACCCCCCGGATCTGAGTGCAATAGATAAGAGAGAGTTGTGGCTAGTATTGAGAAATTCCAGGAGGGAAAAAAAACACACATGTCTTTGGAAGATGCTCACATTCTGCAGAAAGGTTAGTTTAAACATCTGAGTTAATGTACTGTAAACTGTAAGACTATTTCCTAAACAAAGGCAGTGCATAAGTGGCACATTGATTGTCTTGGGTTGGTGCATTGTGTGTTTTGGGTCACAGCTTGTTTGTAACGGAAGGCAAACAGTCGTGATGTGATGGATTTGCCTATGTGTGAAATGGATCTTCAGCAAGGGAATCACAAAACGTTTACACTTCTAGACATGAGCACTCCCAACACAGCGCATTCTGCCTTCCCAATTTCATCCAACTGTGATAGAGGGAAGAAAAATTCCATAACATCAATGTGCACTTAATTGTTAGAGGGAAATAAAATTACAAAGCTTAGTAATACCATAAAAATCTGTGCTGTTATGCAAGCACCTAAAATTACATGCTCTCTAAAGGAAAAATCATTATTCTGCAGGGACTCACAAAAGCTTTCCAAACAGGGCTGCATAATCTCACAGTTAAGAGCAGTTACTTCAGGTTTGAAAGAGACTGCAAAACAAAACAAAATGAAAAGCCATCATTGTCAGGCTGGTAAGAGTGGACAATGCAAGATGACTTTGGGTCATTCTGCTATTGCCAGCCCGTGGCATCAGAGGTGCAAATGTGAGAATAATCTGGTTTTAAAGTACAAGTTTAAATTGTGTCCTCTTATTTTATTTGAACTCTAATTAGCACATTATTTTACATTCTAATAGGTAGCTCAATCTTCTGTTTAAGTAAAGCAATTGGATTCTCTTAAAGTTGGCCATAGTTTAGGAAAAACAGAACAAAACAAAGCAAAACAAAACAAAACAAGAGAAATACCATGGATAATAATTAGTTCATATAATTTGGGAGATTTCCCCAAAGCTAGAAGACTTTTGTCTCCTTAATGAAGGAGGGTCATGGAGGAAAACACACTGGATTTTGTAAATTGATCCTTCAATTTAGAAATTGGGCTTTATTTTGTATTATATATGGTGACTAAAGCAAGAAGGTGCCATGTGACTTATCTGGGCTTCTGGGTGTGGGAGAAAGTAAATAGAGCTTCAAGTCACTGCTGTGGGTTTTTCTTATCCTGGGACTTTCCTATCTAGGGTGATTCTGTCCTGTTGGGCTTCTAGGAGATAACCTATAAGAAGCCCCACTGTGAGTTGAGCTGTTTACAGAGGTCCAGGTACAATTGCTCTGGGGCAGCTGGGGAATCACAAGTCCTTTAACTGGAATCCTTTGAGAATATGTCCCACTTTGGTCAAAGCTCCTGGCCAATAAGTGCAAAAAATACTCCCTCATCTACCCAGCTCAGTGCACTGCCAAGTCTTCGGATTTCTTCTTTACTCTCATCCAAGTGGAAAGGGAATGACTTTGGGCTGCGACAACCCGGATGCTAGGACTGACTCTACTTGTTAGCTGTGTGATCTCTGGTGCAACATGTGAATATATTGAACTTCAGAAGTTTTCTCTAGTAAATGTAGGGTAATAATGCCTACTTCCTAGTTTATTAGACTTAAGAAAAAAGTATATGCTTCTTTGTTTTGTCTTGTCAGCAGATTTACATTTGTGGGCAATGAGCGATGACTATAAGAATGAGACTCAGTTCTGGCAACAGTGAATAGAAAGAAGAGAATATTAAATATCAACAGCCATAATGCTTCAGACCAGGCTAATGTGGGAGCACAGGCAGAGTTGCCAAATTCAGTGTGAGAATATCCCAGCTTATATTTGGATCATACTTATACTTTAAAAAAATGTTCATATTGGAAATTTGAATTTAATTGGATGTCCTGTATTTTAACTGGCAACACTCAGCACTAAGTGCCATGACTATGTGACCAAGAGGATGTGTGTTTGTGTGAAGGTCATCAGGCAAGGTGAAGGCACACGGAGAAACTGCTGGCATCATGGTTGTTATTGAGTTGGAAAGGCACTAGGTGGAGGGGTACTTCTTGGGGTTCTTGTAAGAATCTTGTTTAATTCATCATTAGGATATGTTAGCCAAACAAATAATTGGTAATTGATAACAGATCATAATTATATGTTTAATCGGAAATTAATTTGAAGTAAGCGATTCCTGTTGATTTATTTCCAGTTACCAGGTGCATATGGGTGATCTTGATCTGGTTGCTTACAACTTAGGAAGAGATGTCATCTGTGGGCAAACTACAGCCCATGGGCCGGATCTGGCCTATTCGGCTGTTCTATCTGGCCCGCAGAGCTGAAAGAGCAGAGGGTTCTCTTGCTCTCCCCTCCGCTCCTTCACCAGCAGCCCAAGATGAGAGTGCCAGCATGGTCAGGTTGCTTTTGTTCCGGCCCTCTGGTCCAGTTTAAAAACCCACTGTGTCCCTCGAGTCAAAAAGTTTGCCCACCCCTGCACTATATTCAGAGTTTACTCTCCTCTCAGGAAATAAAACATGAGAAGAATAAGCCACTCACTTCTAGGGAATCATTGGGCAGCTTAGAGAATGGCAACCCCCACAAGACAGGTCCCAAGTTCACCAAGATGCTATGGGGTAGCTATGAGGTAACACCTGCCTTAACCTCTGCTGCAGAGAGTGGGACTTCTGACTTTTCTCCTATTTTTTCTCTGTATTTAAACTAAAGCCCAGATCACCTAGGAAAAAATGACTTTGAGAATTGTGTACTTACTGTATTTCTGTTGGCATGTTTCCTGTTTGAGATGTGCCCTCATTAGCTACTGACACTAGTGCCAAGGGAAGCCTGGATTTCTTTTGGCCATTGCATGCCACAGTGGTACACAAGTGCACACATCTTTCCTGATATGTGATAGTCATTACAATTTATTTTCGCCTACAGATGTACAACAGTATCTCATTATTTTTGTTTGCATTTCTCTGCTTGCTAGTGAGTTTTACAGCTTCTTCTTACACCTATTAGTCATTTTGTCCTGTTCTTTTATTATCTATTAACTAGAGGCCTGGTGCAGAAAATTCGTGCTTGGGAGGCGTGTCCCTCAGCCCAGCCTGCACCCTCTCCAATCTGGGACCCCTCGAGGGATGTCTGACTGCCCAGTGGGATAGGCCCTAAATAAGCAGTCAGACATTCCTCTCACAACCCAGGACTGCTGCTCCCAACTCCTCGCCTACCTGCTTGCCTTCCTGATTGCCCCTAACCACTTCTGCCTGCCAGCCTGATCATCCCCTAACCATTCCCATGCCAGCCTGATTGATTTCTAACTGCTTCCCCCAACTTCCCTCCTCTGCCAGCCTGGTTACCTTTTACTGCACTCCCCTGCAGGGTTGATTGTCCCCAACTGCCCTCCCTTGCAGACCTGGTCCCTCTCAACTGCCCTCCCTTGCAGGCCTGGTGCCTCCCAACTGCCCTCCCTTGCTGGCCATCTTGTATCCACATGGGGGAAGGATCTTTGACCACATGGGAGCAGCCATCTTGTGTTGGAGTGATGCTGAATCTGCATATTACTCTTTTATTAGATAGGATAGAGGCATGGTGCATGGGTGGAATCCAGCTGGTTTGCCCTGAAGGGTGTCCCAGATCAGGGTGCGTGTTCCCTTAGGGTGTGGGGTGGCCTGGGTGAGGGGTCTGTGGTGGTTTGTAGGCCAGCCATGCTCCCTGTTGACCCAAGTGGAGGCCCTGGTATCTAGAATTTATTTATCTTCTACAATTGAAACTTTGTAGCCTAGAGTAGAGCCAAGCCTTCTGCTAGCTCTGTGGGACAGCCATTTCTGTTGGAATTTATGTATCTTCTATAATTGAAACTTTGTAGCCTGGAGTGAAGGCCTGAGCAGAAGTTTGGCTTCCTCCATCGTCCAGGGCAACCCTATCCTCCTGCTCTTCCAGTTCTGTGCCTGATGCCATTTCTGTTGGAATTTATTTACCTTCTATAATTGAAACTTTGTACCCTTGAGTGGAGGCCTGGGCCTGCCAGGGTGTGTGGAAAGCTTGGCTTCCTCCATTACCAGGGAAACCCAGGCCTCCCTCCTTCTCTCTGTGGCTGTAGCCATCTTGGTTGGGGGTTAACTTGCATATGCACTCTGATTGGCTGGGGGGCATGCTTGTGGGTATAGCCGAGTGATGGTTAATTTGCATATTACTATTTTATTATATAGGATACCTTTGTTCACATTTCTATTGAAATTCATTATTTTATAGATATTTTCTTATAGGTTTTATTTATTTTTTTAAAAAAATCTTATAGGTTTTATTGTTGAAAGTATTACCTTGGTCCTCTTTTTCTCCCCATTGACCCCTTCTAGTCTGCCCCTGCCCCTGCCCCACCCTATATCTTCACCACATTATTGTCTGTAACCATGGGTTATTCATACATGTATATAAGTTCTTTAGTTGATCTCTTCCCACCCACCCACATATCCTCTACTTACTTTCATATTTTTCTCTCTTATTTGTGCCACTTGTATTCTTTAATGAACATTAATCCTTAATTTTTGTGTAACATCCATTAATATCTCAACATTGTGTATATAATAGTATTAATAGAGAAGTGAGATAAACTTTTAATATCTTATAGATACATTTTCCTCTATTCCCAGGGGAAAATATTTTATTACCTTCTTAGATTACCCCTACTCCACAGTTAAACGATTTTTTTATATTAAAATCATTTTTATTTATTTTTCTAGCTCTATTAGAGATATAATTGACATATCCTATATAACAAAACCCAATATGGCCAGTTGCTATGATGCACAGTGACCACTAGGGGGAAAACGCTCAGAGCAGGAGCTGCCCCCAGTGGTCAGTGCCCTCCTACATGGGGAGTGCCATCCAGCCAGAAGCTGGGCTCATGGCTGGTGAGGTCAGCAATGGTGGTGGCGAGAGCCTCTCCAGCCTCTGCGGCAGAACTCAGGATGTCTGACTGATGGCTTAGGAGTGGACCTAAGCTGCCAGTCAGACATCTCACAAGGACTCCTGGACTATGAGAAGGCATAGGCTGGGCTGGGCTGAGGGAACACCCTCTCCCACCCTGCCCCAAGTGCATGCATTTCATGCATAGGCCTCTAGTCACATTATGTAAGACTCAGGTGTTTAGTATGCTGGTTTGACATACGTATATATTGCAAAATTATTGCCACAATAGATTAGTTTACACATCCACCACCTTACATAATTACTAGTACTTGTGTGCGTGTGTGTGTGTGTGTGTTGTGTGTGTAGTGAGAATTTTAAACATCTCACATTTTAATTTATTTGAACTCCATCTTTATATATGATTCAAAATAAGGTACACAATTTTTCTCCTTTTTGTAAATTAATTTCTAATACACCATTTCTCAAAACAATACATTTTTTAAATGTTTACTGTATTTCAAATATATTATTTCTGAACTTCCCATTTTAATCTATTGGTCTCCCTTTCTGGGTCAATATAAAATTGTTTTCAACTACTATGGCCTTATTAACTGTAAAGTCTTATTAACTGTAAAGTTAGTGATCTCTTTTTATTTTTATTTTATATAATTTGAATAGCTATTCATGGGACTTTATTCGTCCATAAACATTTTTAAGTGAGTTTTATAAGTCCCTCAAAAATTCTTCATAGAGTTTTTAATAGAAATGCTTTGTATGTAGCTTAATGTGGAGATTTTTTCTATGTTTTGGAAAAAAATTGATAAGACAGGAATTAACTTTTTCATGGAAATTGAGAGAGTTAACCTATAAAAGCTGTTGAACTGTGAGTTTTGGGGAGGATGATCTTTAAATACTGTTATATTAAATGTTTATTACCTATTGAAGGTTTTCATTTTTCCCCAATTCTGTCCTTTTTCTTCTTATTCTTCCGAGGATTGAACTATTTAATTTAGGGTTTATTTTTAACTACTTTTTAATTATTTACATCTATTTTTATCTATTTGTGTCTTTAGTGATGTTCCTCTTTTCAATACATTATTTTCAAGTTACACTCTTTCTTTTTTTGAATTATACTACTAGAATTGTGCATTATTTGAAGTATTACTTAAATTATTGTGTTTCTAAATGTACAGTTTCATTGAAATCTGCCCTTATATGTTTCCTTTTGATTTATTTCCATTTATGTTCTCTTTTTTCCAAATCCCAAGTTTTTTGTGTGTTTTTGTTTGTTTGTTTGTTTGTTTACTTTCCCCTCCTAAAAATGGTAGTGATAGTTAGCACTTCAGTTGAGTCCTAACTACATGGGATTTTCCCCTAAATACAGTGAAAATATCAAACTATTTACTAGCATAATATTTTTTCTAAATATATGAAATTTTAAAGCTATTTTTGTTATTGATTTTTTGTGTTTTGTTTATAGAATCTAGTATATATGGTATTGATATCTTTCTTTTTTCTTCTATTCCTCTCTCTCTGTCTCTATGTCTATTTCTTTTTCTCCTTTCTTCACTCCCTCCATTCCTACCTTTATCTACTTATTTATTTCAAGAATTGATTCTAGTTTTTGCTTTTTTAAAAACACATAATTACTTTTCTAAAGTCGTATGCATTCAATGATGAATTGAATGCAGTCATATTGTAATTACAGTAGAATTTGTTGCTGTCATTTTAGTTAATGTTTTCCCTTTAATTATTTAATATTTCCCCTGTTTTTCCCCCCAGTTTTTCTCCCCCCTCCCCATAGGTCATGTTAGGCTTTCTTCTGTTGGTTTTAAAATTATGTACTTTGCTTTTACATTAATTATATTTAAAAAAATATCCTCATGATTATCTCCATATTGATTTCTTAAGTTTATTATTCATATCTTTCCCCAACAAGTCAGAAATTTATATATACTGGCACTTCTACATCTAGCCTCTGCACCCTCTGCTTTTTGTTCACATCTTCCATTTCTTTATGGTTTTTTTAGTGTCTTCTGAGTATTCCTATCTGATCTTTCAGCTTGCTTGTTCGCCCTTTATTTGTATTCATCTGACTTAGACATCTGAAAAAAACTAATCTATTTCATGTACTTAATATTTCCAACATTTTTATGATGTCTTGCTCCTGCTCTATGTTATTGGTGCACTCTTTTCTATCTTTGAGAAATTTATTGTGCTTATTTTACATTTGTAGACCATCTGTTCAAATAACTCTGCTGCATGTGGCATATGCTGTGTGGTTTGAGGTTGTTCTTATACAGTGATGGTACTCTGTAGGTGTGTCAACATTTGCCTGCCAGTCCTGTTTTCCTGAATGGCAGTTATCTCCTGTGCTAATGGCCAGGCCCCAGTTTGAGCCCCGCTGGCAGGCTGATGCGGGACACAGTAATCCCAAGGTGAAAACCCTAAGCACCTTGGTGGACACACCTTTAGGTGACACAAAAAGTCATGTCCTTGTGTAATCTCCCCTTTTGTGCCCAGCAGAGCCTGTGGCTTGTTTCTAAGCAATCGATCATGGCAGAGGCAATGGCCTGTCCCCATGATTATGTTTTGCTACATATGACCTCTCTCCAAGGCTGGATGGGGCAGGCTCCTCCTGGTCTAGAAGAGCAGACATGTTGTAAGTTGCCTATGGAAAGAGGCACATAACAAATAATTAAGGTGGCTTCTAGAACTAGAGATCAGCTCTTGCTGACAGCCCGCAAGAAAATGGAAATTTCATTCCTATGGCTTCAAGAGATGGATTCTGTCAACCCTCAGAGGGAGCTGGGATGCCTACTAGTATTTTTTCCCCAGCTGAGCCTGTAATGGGATTGCAGCTCCAGTTACTCTGCACTGCTGCCCAATGGGATCAAAAGATTATGATACCACCACAGAGGGCACCAGGTTTGAGAGTCCTTTCCTGTAGTTTAAACTCTGACAAAGGCATCAAAAGATGTATCTTCTGCTGTCAGTTACTCAAAATATGTTTTCTAATATTTTCAAGTTGCTTTTGGAATCAGATGCCTACATTTGTGCTGAATTAGTCAGATAATGTCTTTGGTTTCTCAAACTAACCTGTTCTGTTACCATCACATAAGTTAACCCTGTATATACATTTTATGTACAATTGACAATAGAGTGAGATGTTTACTGGAGGAATGTCATGTGGATATATGCTGAACCAAAGTACCATGGACCATCAATATGCATGGATTGAGCACTAATTCTGTGCCCTGTCTTACGTAAGACATTGTAGAGGAGATTGAAAATGACTAAGGCACGTGAAACATTAGTAAATATTATATATAAAATCTGTGTCCCTCAATATGTTTGGACCTGCGAATGGAAGTCACAGAAGTCATAGCTCTTAATCCTCATGACCCAGACAACAATTTGTCAGATGTAGACATCAACACATTTACAGAATGAAGAGGGCAAAATCAGGGTAGGCAGGTGATTTAATCCATGTTAGATTTTTTGCAAGAGATAGGATTTGAGATGTTCGATAAATGCATGGTGGAGAGGGCAGGCATCTTCAGTGAGGTACAGAAATACAAATAAGAATATAAGTTAGAGGCCTAGCTGGTTCGGCTCAGTGGATAGAGTGTTGGCCTGAGGACTGAAGGGTCCCAGGTTCATTTCTGGCCAAGGGTACATGCATGGGTTGTGGGCTCGATCCCTAGTATAGGGAGTGTGCAGAAGGCAGCCAATCAATGATTCTCTCTTATCATTGATGTTTCTCTTTCTCCCTCTCCCTTCCTCTCTGAAATCAATCAATAAATATATTTTTAAAAGAATATAAGTTATAGCCGAAACCGGTTTGGCTCAGTGGACAGAGCATCGGCCTGCAGACTGAAAGGTCACAGGTTCAATTCTGGTCAAGGGCATGTACCTTGGTTGTGGGCACATCCCCAGTAGGGGGTGTGCAAGAGGCAGCTGATCGATGATTCTCTCTCATCGATGTTTCTAACTCTCTATTCTTCTCTCTTCCTCTCTGTAAAAAAATCAATAATAAATATGTAAATTTTTTAAAAGAATATAAGTTATAGAGAAGTAAGGTGATAAAATGTGGGTATAATATTATCCATTATTAGAATATAGACATTATATAAGGCTCCATTAAATTTACAATAGTAACATAATAACTTTCTAGAATTTTCAAGTTATATCTCCTCCACTTTGATTTTTCAATAAATGATTTAGCTGTTTCTTTTCATGCTGACACAATATGGTCATTTCTTTTTCTTTTTTAATTTTAAGGTATGTCTTATGACTCAAAATGTGGTCTGCTTTCCTTTTTTACAAAATTCCAGTATCAGGTTCTTTCATCTTTGTTGTGAATGACTTCATAATTAATGTAGTTAATATATGCATAGCTCATGGACACAGACAACAATGTGGAGAGAGCCAGGAGATAAAGGAGCATGGGCTGGGTTGAGGTAGGCAAAGTGTGTGTATGTGTGTGTGTGGGGGGGGTGATGATAAGGGACATCTGTAATAGTATCAATAAGACATTAAAAATACAGAATAAAAAATTAAAATTAATAAAAAAAAGTGAAGAACCCAAGCCTTCATTGCTGAGTGAATGCTAAAAAATTATTATCTACACACAAGGAAATATTATTTAATATTTTATTTAAAAGGAAATAAATTCTGACATGGATGAAAATTGATGATATGCTAATCAAAAAACTCATGAAAGAACAAATACTGTACAGTTCTACTTATATGAGGTTCCTAAAAAGTCCTCAAGTTCCCAAATTGACAGAAAGTACAATAGTGGTTGCCAGTGGCTGGGGAAGGTGAATGGGCAGTGTGTGTTTAATAGGCACAGTTTCATTTGGGGAAAATGAAATGTTCTAGAGATAAAAAGTGATTATGATTGCACAGCAATGTGAATGTGTTTAATGCTGTAGAACTATACACTCAACATTGATAAAATGATAAATTTTATGTCATGTACATTTTACCATAGTTGTAAAACCAATAATTTTTTAAGAGAATGGTGTTGATGGGGACAACATTTTCAGAGTTATTTTTAAATGTAATATATTCCAAATGTTTGTATTTATTTTAGGACTAGTTTAATATTTCAAAAATCTATTGTATTTTTAGAGCAGTTTTAGGTACACAATTTTATTGTGAGGAAGGTACAGAGATTTCTCCAATATTCCCTTCTTAGCCTGTGGTCATTTCCTTTTCATCTTTGAAGACACAAACTAATTATTTCATAACAAGCTATGTACTCTATTGAGAAAATATTTACTTTCTTTTTGTCCCATGAATATATTTCTTTATATCAGTCGAATTTCTTATTTTGGAAATTGTTGGCATGAAGTGATACATAGCTGCCAGCATTCCCACAGCCCAATGTCCAATCCAGGGCCACTCCACGTTGGTCATTATACAGCAGGCTGCCACTTGTTTAGGGACCTTGTAGCTCTGTGACCTCTGGAGATGTAGAAAGTGGAAGACAGGGCTAAGTTTTCTTTATAAGGAAACCTGGTGTTTCATTTGGGACAATAGGTGGGCAATGTGAATCAGAGATGTTGTAGCTAAAGTAATTTGAGTTTAGTTAATTTTGAAATGCAGACCAGAGTGTATTTATCCTCTAGGTCAAACAAGGACTGGCTTTAATTCTATCAGGGGCTTCTCTGAGTTTCATGTGTTCTGGGAAGGGTGAGCTTTAGGAGATGATGACAGAAGATCAGAGAGGCTCCAGGCATCATCAGAGATACAAGCACATGGCAGAAAGTGTTACATCTGGGGAGAAACAGTGGCATGTTAGGGTTCCCGGGCATTATAATGTGAGAATGTCCATCTCCTTGGGAGCTCAGGAGAGTCATGAACAGGTAGCCTGGAGAAATGATGAAGAATGGGACCATCATGGCTATAACAGGCGGTTACTATTTTATTTAATCATCATTAGACTAACCTTGAGAGTTGGTTTTATCTGGCTTCTTTGAAACTCTCTCAAATACATCCTCAAAGCCCAATATCCACTTCTTTGATCTCATCTCACTCAAAAGATACTTTATCTTAGGAATGAATGTTGGTTTGGGGCACACAGGGACTCTTTCTGAGCCAGATGATCTTAGGCCGAGAGGTATGCACATTAAGCCAGGTGAGGCTTGGTGCTGAGGGGTCTTAGCAATTATTCAGGGAAGAGGAAGATCTTTTTTTTTTAAATATATTTTATTGATATTTCACAGAGAGGAAGAGAGAGAGATAGAGAGCTAGAAATGTCAATGAGAGAGAAACATCGACCAGCTGCCTCCTGCACACCCCCTACCAGGGATGTGCCCGCAACCAATGTACATGCCCTTGACCGGAATCGAACCCGGGACCTTTCAGTCCGCAGACCGACGCTCTACCACTGAGCTAAACCAGTTTCGGCAAGAGGAAGATCTTGGTGGCACTGGCTGTCTCAGAGACCTCCATGAGCATTTCAGCCAGAGCCCTCTGACTTGCTCATGTTAATATGTTGGCTGCTGCGGGGTCATTTCAACCGATGAAGGGTATGTGGGACAAAGCACAGAGAGAAAGTCAGTGCTGCTGTGAAAGCATTTGTTGCTGTCAGACCTTGTCAGCTTAATCATACGCTGTGACTAACATCTCATTTTTTTCTTTTAATTGATAAAACTGACCACTTGATTTGGCAATATTTAGGAAATGTGTGCAGACACAGCCTGGGGATGCAGTCTGTAGAGATGGCCTGAGTACGCTGAGTGAGTGGGAGGACTGGGGTGGCATCTTAAACGTGGTGAGCATTTGGGCCAGGATGAAACTGTAGTAAGGGGAGATGGAAGGACAGACGCATCATCTCATTGGGCTCCCGTAGCAGTTTACAGTGAGGATTTACCCAGAATGTTTGCTTTCCCCCACCTTCCCAAGTCCTGAAAAAGGTTGGCTCCAGGCCTGGAAGCGCTGCAGTTTTTTTAGGTTTTGGCAACCTAGGAAGAGAAGGTATTTTGCAACTTAGCTCAGTTGTTTCTTAATGTTTGGGGAGAAATATGTCTTTTTGTAGATTGTTGGGGTTTTTTTAGTTGAAAAGAAGCATACTTTCAGAATGTACAGAATTGCCTATTCCATATTCATACTAGATTTGCATTTGAGTCCAAAAGCAATACAATAATTTCATTTCCTGATAATTCTCAAACTCAAAAAGTTCATGTGAGCCACACACCCAATGGGATTTCAGTGAAAATTAGATTTGCAATAAGTAGGGGAAACACAATAAAACCTTCAGTGTAGAAACACAAGATTTATGCTCTCTACTTACCTTTATTTTGTGTCCTAGGGAATAATCAGCTTTGACATTTATAAACGATCCTTCTTGCAATAGTTGCTCAAGTCTTCCTTGTTCAAGAGTTGCTCCCTGAATGTCACTCTTCTCCTCAATGGCATGCTATTATCCCATGGTGAGGGGCCAAGGCCTTTCATAGGCAGGAAAGGTATGATGTGCTTAAAGCAAAATCTGAGAAACGTTCCTCAGGGGACAAAGCTCTGGGACTGCGAGTTCTTGTGCATATAAACCATGCAGCTGGTTGGGAGGATTTGCCTCGTAGTGTATCCTTCACGCCAGGTAAATTATTAAGTGTGCCTTTGGGTAACTTCAAGCCTTTGGGAAGAGTCCTCTAAACACTAGCTTAGAGACCCTTCAGGGTTGCTGGTAGGTGACCAACTGACTGCGGTTCATTATAAGCCAAGAGTTTCTTAAAATATAACACCCTGAACACAGGACTAGATGTGATTGCTATTACTAGTAGTTCTATTTTTGGAGCAGCTTTCAAAATGATGACTATGAATGACAACAACCATTATCCTAGAGTATTCATGGCATCACACTGTCCTAGGAAACTAAGTTATGGAAATCGAGGGGATATTGCTTAATATTACTATTAGTAAATTACATGCTAGAGCAGCAGTGGCAATAGCTCACCAAGTTGATGTAACAGAATATGTAAGTATGAGATGATTTATATTCTACAGAGCCCAATCTTACTTTTAAGTCATTTGTGATAAAAGATGTCCAATTATAATTTTGCCTTTGACATACTTTGAATAATACCTGCTTAACTATATGTTGGCCATTTTATATTTCAAGGATATCTATCCATCTACCTACCTACCTATCTATGAAAAAATATTTTCTTTAAGTTGCTTTTACAGACCAAGCAAACTAATAGAATTATCCACTTCTAGGTACTCATTGTTTCTCTCTACAGCTTCTAAGATGGTGAAACTATTCTGTTTTGCCTCTTGTTAGAGATATAATAATTTTTCATATCTCACTCAAATTTTCAAACTTTATAAAGAGGATAAAATCATGTTTTTTCCTCATGGGAAAAAAACATTTTTAAGGATGTATTTTTTATAACTTTTTAAAAATATGAGATGATTGATAATTTTTCCCTCTTAAAATTGTTAGTTAGTTACCAGGCCAAATTTATAGCAAAGTTTAATTTGTGGTTTAATAAATAAACCCAATCATCTTGTATTTTTGTTATACTATAATAATAATGAAAAAATTAAAAGCAAGTTTATAGCATTAATATAGATTCAGTTCATTTCATTTTAGTACACAAACTCAGAAAGTAGTAATAATTTTTAACTTAATTTGTACCAACTGTTTTTTAATGTTTTTAAGTTAGTTCAACATTAATGTTACTGTTTATAAAATCCTGCTACCCCTGGCTGGCGTGGCTCAGTGGTTGAGCATTGACCTATGAATCAGGAGGTTGTGGTTAAATTCCTGGTAAGGTTGGAGCAAATGCCAGTGGTGGCATGCAGGCTTGATCCCCATTGAGATCCTGTGGGAGGCAGCCAATCAATGATTCCTCTCATCATTGATGTTTCTATCTCTCCCATCCTCTCTGAAATCAATAAAAAAAATATATTAACATAAAAATCCTGATTGAGACAGGTCAAGTTGCTCTTTCCCACATTTGGATTTTGGTTCTAGACTTTTCCCATGTTTGGGATTTGGAAAGAGCTAATACTGGTATTTCAGAATCCATGCAATATCTGTGCTGATCAGACATTCCTTTTTTCCCCTCCTAATGCCTGTATTGTATCAATAGCATTTATGCAAGCATCTTATTTTATAAGACAAGGAGAAATAAGCAAGCAAGTAACTAATGCTAGTTTTCTCTCTTACTTCTTTTGAAACATATATTTGATGTGCTAGTACTCCCACTGAAACACCTGTGGTATTCTATATAATAAGAGGCTAATATGCAAATCTACCAGATGGCTGAGCAACTAGTCACTATGACATGCACTGACCACCAAGGGGCTTCTCCCTGGTGGTCA
This sequence comes from Vespertilio murinus, assembly GCA_963924515.1. Lineage (NCBI taxonomy): Eukaryota > Metazoa > Chordata > Mammalia > Chiroptera > Vespertilionidae > Vespertilio > Vespertilio murinus. The sequence continues at coordinate 63,046,400 of OZ004713.1, read as the reverse complement.
GTGCACTCCCACAGGGAGAGCACTGCTTAGCCAGAAGTCCTGAGCCAGGCTCACAACTGGTGAATGCAGTGGGATAGCGGGAATCGCTCCTGCCTCAGCAGCAGCACTAAGGATGTCCACCTGCCATGGGGAGAAGGCCTAAGTTGGACATTCCCCAAGGGTTTTCAGATTGTGAGAGGGTGCAGGCTGGCCTGAGGGACCCCCATGTGTGCATGAATTTTGTGCACCGGGCCTCTAGTATTTGATAAAATCTGTTCCAATAAGACATCAGATCAGTTCAAGTATCTTCTCTTGCCCTTTCTTTAAGATTATAAATAAAGTCTGACATCTCAGAATAGAAGCAGAATTCTAAACCCAGATTATGTATATGGTTTTATAATGAGAAGTTAACCTTATACTCATTTGCGACTGATACTTCTAGGTGAAAAGTGAATGAATGGATGTATTAGTTATATTATTTGCAGATGTTCAGTGCCTAAATAAGACAAAGCATCATGCTGATTCTGTATTCTAGTTCCTCAGAATTGAATGCATATTGTATATTCAATAAATATCCCTATGAGAATATTCCCCCTGGAAAACAGTACTATGGAAATTTTTATTCCTGGTTCTGATTCACCAGGAGGTACAAACGAGGGTGATTCTTAGTTTTCATTAGAATTTGGTTCTAAAAACCTTGGACTTTGTTTATCACCACTCATAGCCAAATTTATTTTCTGAATAAGGGGAAATATTGCAAATCTTGACTGTTGAAATGGACATGGCTTTGAGGTTTTTTTCCACTGACCAGGAATCCAGCTCTTTGAAGCCAAAGAGAGTCTTAAGATCATAGAAAGAATGTATGGTCAGAGAATAAGAAAAATATAAGATTTTGGGGGAAGATTATCTGAAGAGAAGAGCAATACAATGGGGCTGGATGGGAGAACATGCAACCAATAAACACACACACACACAAAAAAAAAAACCCCAAATACACACATACACACACACACAAAAAAAAAAAAAAACACCCAACAATTCCAATGAACAAATGCTAGTGAGTTTCTAAATTATTTTTCCCATAATGAATAGAAAATTGTATATTTTGCCTCCCACACACAGATGATATAAATAGTTTAATTACTGAGAAGTTGATGTAGTGATATTAATGATAATTGAATAAAAAATACCTGTCATTTCACCATCCCATAAAGCAATCAATTTCATTGTTTTGTGTGTATCACATGTAGTTCTTGTGAAAGACACATTATCTATTTGTATTAAAATAGTGACATGAACTTTCTTATGTTACAATTTAGTATTGCTTTAATGATTCTATCATTAATAAGTCTATCACTTACCCATCAAGTAAATATAAGTTTGGAATTAGACATTTTGGCAATTTCTACTTTTTTAAATTTACTATTGTACCTACCTCTGCAGTAAAATGTTGATTTATATCATATGTAATATGAGCTCTTTAGGATACTTTCTCATGAAAAAATTTAAGTTAGAGGAATGAATTGCCTTATTATTTTTGGTACAGACTAGGTACTTATGTTTAATTTTTATTCGATGTATTTAAGTCTTTTTTTTCTCTTTTACTTAGTCTTGGACAAACACTCCCATGGTCCTCACATCTTCTGTGGGACAAAAAGGATTATAATTCAAAGGCAAATGTGTCATCACAATGAATTTCTGAGACCAAAGCAGAAACCAAGGAGATTTCAAAAATGAATAAAGACCTATAATAGTTATAATGTGACTCTGTTCTTGCTCCCACTATGCCATATTCATCTATTTATTATTTAACCTTCCACACTCATACCCTTCCAGTGACCTAGGTGCTCTTGGGTATGGGGTGAGGGGTTTGTAGATGTTAAAATCTAGTTCTGAGGATGTGATAAAGAGGTGCTCAATCGTAATGACTGGGCAAGTGGATGGGTGGGGCACAACATTTTTCTTTAGTATTTTCCTTATTGAAACTGTATATTCTTTTGGGGATTTGGTCTACTGTTCTACCATTATTTCTATACTCTCCTTTGAAATTTCCCCTTTTAAGTTTAACACAAATCAAATAAGTTATATTGCAAAGTCTGGCTGATCAATCAGTTTTCTCTTGCCCCATGATATTGTCCATTTATGCTCTATAACTTGGCTTAGTGAACATTAATATTTCAGTGGGAAACTTAGTGAAGGCTCACAAATATGGGGCACAAGTTGGAAAGAACCAGGATTCTGCCTGATGGAAACGTCATTAGACTCTGATGTGAGTGTATTGGGATATGCCTTGGTTGTGTTAAATCATATAGATTTGACAAATTGGGAGTTTCCGCAGTTGGATGTGTATTCTCTTGACTAATATGCTTGATAACAGTGCTAAGAATGAATGCATAAGACTTTGTTGAACATCTTATGATGGTCATCACCAGGCCAGATGGTTGAAGAAATCTTGAAGGAACTCAGAATCTGGGATTGAGTCTCTGGCTTTGTTGCTTTGAGTGTGGAGGGCATTGGACTGTAAGCTTCTCTACCTAATGAGGTTATTATGTATTTCCAAAATACCTGAAGATTCTGGGCCGTAGCATTCTGCATATACATTGATCATTTTTCTTAGGTAAAAGGACTTAGCAGCTTTGCCTTCAGAAATAAATCTTATTCTAAGAGTTTGCATTTTCTTTGCAATCATCACTCTTCAATGCTGTTCTGCGGCGAAAGCGATTAGGTGCTAAGAGTGTGGACATAGCCTCTAGATCATTAAGGCACTAGTTTGCGGCGTGAATAATCTGAACTCAATATCAGTGGTGCCATGAGAGATGAATGGCTGTGAAATCCCCCGTGCATAGTTGTTGAGAAGCTACTGTGGGGGAAAGGCACCTCAGATGAAGCGATCCGCCTGAGGTGGTGAGGCTGGAAGTTAATTTCATTTAAATGTGTGAACACTTTTAATAAGGCTCTGGAGGTATTATCCAGAAGTATGCGGAACCTTTATATTTGAAAAATGTTTTATTTTGCTTGATAACACCTAGAAAATCCCTTCTGGTGATTAGCATTTGATTAGGAGGATCATCTTAATTCTCTTGTTATTAATATGACAGATTTGATTTTCCCAAAGGTGTCAATTGAACCCAGTTTTCAGATCAGCTAATCCTTGCATTTACGTGGATGAAGCTTCTGCACCTTGTAATTTAGTTCTGGTGTACCTTGGATTTTTCTCCTGACATGTGGGGTTCACCCATTCATTTAAACACTCAAGATAGTGGCCTAATGTTCTGTTTAAAATGAAGACTTCGGTTCCTTCCTGGGTTTTGGGCTTGTCCACAGGTTTTGTGTCAGCAACAGACATTGCATTGTCAGTTGTGGGCTCTAGAACGTGTGGGAAGCTGCATCTATATGTTTTGGTTGGGTTTCGGTTGGGACTACATCAGCTTTAAAGACATTTATAATTCATGATGGCACCTAAGCACCTGCTGACACCTTTTACATGGAAGAGAAAATATTAGATAAAAAAATTTTAACTTCTTTCTGTACTCATCTGTAGTGTTGGGCTCCTCCAGCACCCTCTCTGTAAACATATCTCCATTTCTTTATCTTTGCTCACAGTCACCCCTGCTTTCTTTTCTGGCTCTCATGGATGGATCCTGCATCCATTCAGGTTACTCTACCCCTGTCTCCACCTGGGACCATCTTCCAGCCCAGCTCTGAAAGTCCCTGGTTTCCGAGTCTGCAGTGTGCTACTACTCAGCGCAGAAGGCTCTCAGGAAAGCCACCTTCCTATAGGTGCCTGCAAGCTTTGTTCAGAAGCCACAGTGACTCTGCACCCACGTATGAATGCAACAAAAGTATTTCAGGCTGACTGTTAATACTGTATGTTTCAGATATAGGGCTGGACAGATTTATATTGTTGAAACATTCCACCATCTCTCCCATTGCCAGCCATTTTTGTGCCTTGGCCACTTGTCCCAGGGGAGCTCCCTCTTGAGTCTATTACACTTAACCAGCTTCCCCCTCTCTCCAGTCAGCTTCCAAGAGTGTAACATTGGTCCTGCTGACTACTCCAGCCTTTGGAGTAGTCACTTCTTTCTTCATTTAATTACTTTTCTTCTTTTCATTTGCCTGATTCTTACCCAATCTTACAAACTCAACTCAAGTCCTAACTCCTCGAAATCAGGGTAGAAATCTCTAAACTTCCTGACAAGTAGTCTCCAGCTACTTTTTGAATGCTTCTATGAATACAAGGTGACAGCACTTCCAGGATATCTTACCATGGCATATACAGCAGAAAATGAATTATGTACTAACAAATCTGGAATCTAAGTCTTTTTCAGTCACTCAGCTGATATATCACTTTGCAAAACATAATCCTCCTCTTAGCAATTCAATTTCATTTTTCTTTCTGAAAAAGAAAGCTCAAGAAATGGACTGATTCAAATATAAAGTTGCTATCAGAAAACGTCATGTTTTCATAATTTTAGAGTAGTGGATTTTATATTATTAATCACATTTTGTATCTGGAATCATAGTGTGTCCTCCAACTTTGGTAAATGTGATAGTTACTAGTCTATACAATATTTTAAAAAGAGTAATATTCATAAAGAGGTGTTTGTAAACTACACTTAAACACCAGTCTCATTATATTAGAATCACACCATGTTTTCGACCTTTAAATCAATCATACTGTTCCTGTTACATCTTTTCTCTCCTTGTTTTTTTTCAACAAAGAATTTCCTAATATGCCTGCATATCACATGAAAATATACCTATATATAAAATTTAGAAGAAAACTTGCAGTGGAGGAGGTGGCACAAAGCTTGCATTTTGGCAGACTGGAGCTTTTCAAAAGGAAATGGTGGCATACCATCCAGATCACACAGAAAAGGACTTGTACACAGTGTGCAGTACACTGAGAACTTCTGATTATTTCAAGAGTTTTGAGTCAGAGGCTGTACTCTCTGGTCTCTGGGGTTTGTTAAGTCCCTTTGAGAGGCAGGAAACAGAGTCTTGGTGCAAGAATGAGAGCTGAGCCACAAAGTAGAAAGTCTGCAGTGAAATGACCCTTCTAAACAGCCAGCATAATTTTGCTGGGCATTTGGAGATGTACCTGCACCTGGCTCAGGAACATTAAAAGAAGAGTAAATTCTTTCTTCTAGGCTGGTCCAAGGGAGGGTGAAATCTGCCCGAGAGGGCAAGAGAGGAGGGGTCACAGTCTGTCGCTGACAAGGACTGCTAACAGGCTGTAGCTCTTGTCACTCACACTGCCAGCATCCACCCCTTTTGCTGACAAAGACATTGGCCTTTGGTAGACCCGATGCACTAAATTAATGAGAGGTCAGACGAAAATGCATTTGCATAATGTAGAGTGTGTGTTATTGCCTGAGAAGAATGGCATGTATATAAAAATGCTCAGCATTCTGTCCTTCCTAACTAAATGCATAACCCCAGGGTCAGTCACAACCAAAGTATAAACCCCCAGAGCATAATTTGAATGCAGATCAGGTGGAGTTGTCAGTCTCTTTAGCCATCTCGGAAGCACTCTTTGGTGTAGAGGAGGGAATGGTATAGATGCGGTGGAAGGAGTTTGAAGTTAGAAGGCAGATTCTCCTTTTACACTCGCTTATTAAGATCCTTAGCCTAAGTCATTTATTCTTTCTGAGCCTCAACTCCTAATGCATAGAATGAGGACAATATTGTATGTGAGATGAATAATGTAACAACATAAACATTTTTTAAATTAGGATCTCATGCAGATTTTAAAAATTATTAATGTAACAGGATCAAATATTTATGCTATTTTAATTGGGGCCCTCTGAGAAGCAGACACAAAGAAAGGTTCAAAAGTGGGAGGATTGTACTAGTGGACATGCTCTGTGCAGGAACATAGGGGGGGGGAGCTCAGGGAAGCTGGGAGAATGACATAGCTTAACACAAGTGTAACCCAGAGGGAAGGAGAGGGAGGAAGTCATGACTGAGTCAGAGGTTGCTGTGCAGTTTAAGAGTTGGCAATGTCACCTATGAGTCTTTATTCCAAAGATGGTTGTCAGGGGGGTTCAGTGTCTCCTAGGAACGGGCCTGCCTTTGCATCTCTGCTAACTCAGTCACTGGCTAGGGAGACAGCAGTAGATAACAAAGTGCAGCAGGCGGGTCAATGTGCTCCCTGGGTGTGGACATCTGAGAGCATTCTCATGGATGCCACACGTATTGAACACTCAGGGAAGTTTCTCAGGAAAAAGAGATTTGGATGACAAGAAGGAGCCAGCCATAAAGAGAGGTTGACACAGTTGTAGCAGATGGAACCACTAGCCTAAAAGCTCCAAGACCCAATGAGCCCTCACCAAATTCAAGGAGGCCGGTGTGGCTGGAGCATATCAGGTGAGGGGAGCGGTGTGAGCAGTGATATCAGGCAAGTAGCCAGAGATCAAATACCGTGAGGCTTCATAGGTCCCATGAAGACTTTAAGAATTTTAGCATAAAATGCCAAACCATTAGAGCATTTTTTAGGCAAACAAGTAGCCTAATCCTCATTGTTTTCTCATTTGTTTGTTTGTTTAAGATTAGTCTGTATTATATATGGAGCTAGAGGGGAGAAAAGAGTTTAGAAGAGTTGGTAGGGAAAAGGTTACAGGGACAAGTCTTGAAGCAGTCCACATTTGAGATTGCTGGAAGAGATGGATAAGTAGGTAAATGGCCTGTGAGGGAGCAGCCAACGATGGAAAAGAGGCCAATGACAGGACTTAAGAGAAAAACAGGTTTCACTAAGGAGGGAACATCAGTGGTATTCCATGCCTCTTTGAAGGTAAGAAAGAAGACTGGAGGAGCGGACCATTTGATTCTGCAATACGAAGGTCACTATCATTCCCCAATATTACTGTAGGAAGATGTAGTGTCTGGTCAGGGGCCATACTGCTAATATATGTTAAAGCCAGGACTGAATGCAGTTCTGTTTACATATGTATGTTCACATGTACATATTTGTATTCATTCATCACCCATGCTTTCACACCTGCTATGACTGATCTATGCTCATGGCAATGTATTGAAAGCTCTTTAAAGAAGGGGCCATGGCCTGCACAGCTGCTGAGTTTACTGTGGCATCCAACATATATGTGGCATCCAACACAGCAGCGCTCTGCTTAGAGAAGGTGCTTGCAGTCTGCTAGTTGGTTGGGCAAGAGTTGTGTTATGTGGTAAATGAAACCAGAAATACAAGCAGCAAGAGCAACCATCAGTAATGGCCATACTGTCTGACCATGTGGCTATTTCATCATTGGAGAGAAGACATCCGTTTCCCTTGCCATTTCCTGCTTCGAGTAAGTCCAAGGACCTCTTCTCAAGCAAGCAGAAATGAACAGGAGAAACTCGATATTGTTTGAGCCTCCCTGAGCCATTCTTTATTCCCAAGTTTTCTAAGGCAGAATTCTGGAGCACAAATATAACTTAACTTAGTGACAGAATATGATCTTCAGACATATTTGCTATTTTATGGTTCAGTTCACTTGACCTACAATTCTCATAAAATCGGTGTGTTATAACTGGTAGTTACCAACCGTGAAACTGCAGTGGTGATTCTTTGAAACCAATATACACATGGGTGTAAAGTATATTTGCTGTTTGAATAGTAGAGAGCATGTATTTATCAGCACAGCGGTGTCACTTTGAAGGTGAATCACTTGCTTTTCCATGGGCAGATGTGTCTTATTATGTGCCAGGGGAACCCCAGATGTAAATGCTGAGCGAGATTCTGTTTATTTTGATAGCGCTTGGTATCCGAAACAGGTGTTAGTGATTTTGAAAGTGAAGGGTACATCGTCTGTGTTGCCATACTCCAAGGATTCTGAGACAGCTTGGACCTAAGGGAGTTTGGCCCAGAGAAAACACTGGTGACATGCAAACTGTCAATAAATATTTGATGTGCTGTCATGTAGAACAGGAAGCAGGCTTGCTCTGTTTGGCTCTAGCCAACAGAACTAGGACTAATATATGGGAGTTACATGGAGGCAGATGTAGACTCGAGAGTAAGAAGGATTTTCTAAAAAAAAATTGAATTGTTTGAAATTGGAGAAGTCAATTGCATGAGGTAGCCAGTTCTCCATTGCTCAGGGTGTTGAAGAAGCGAGTGGAAGGTTATTCTAGAAACACTTATATTGTGTGCATGCTTAGAGTGAGTGGTTTCTAATGCATCTCTTAGGTAAAAGTAACTGAGGTCTTTTAGGGTTTACATAAAGTTGGAAGTATGCAATGAAGAGAGGGCAACCTTCTCCATTTCTCTCTCATTCTCCATACATATCACCATGAGCAGATGTCATTATTTTCAAGTGCATTGAATACTCTATTCCACAGACTGAATAATCACGATTAGAAGTCCACTCACATATGTGTGAGTATCCTTAAAAGCTATTTATCTTTGGTTACATCTAATATTTCGGCCCCTCTGTTTCTTCTCCTTTCACCCTGCTGCCTTTTACTCCTCTCCTTCCCAGACATTTCCAGCACTCTCTCTGGAACCATTTTCTATGATCAAAAGCATTTCCCATATCCCTAAATGTATTACTAAAGGTTCCTTTGCTTCTTACTATGACAGAAAAAAAATAGCTCATTCCTGAGTCTTTTGTTTTATCGGCATTCTCCCCATGAAGGGTCCTTATTTATCACAGCCCATTTGTTATTTTTTGGAAAGATGGGCTCTCTGTGTATGTCACAATTTTAATTCCCAATCATTTCTTTTTTACTGTCCTTTTATTTTGTATCTTAATTTATCTTTATTGTTGAAGGAACTACAGATGTGCCCTTTGTTTTGTTTTGTTGTTGTTTTTCCCATTGGCCCTGCAAGGCTTACTCTGTTCCAAGCCATCCCATGAACTTTCTCAGGAGTGTTACTTTCCTTCCGCTCCTTTCTACCCTCCTGTTACCCTAGCAGCAGTCTCAGTCTGTCTCAAGATCTGCCATTTTTGTGGAAGACATCCAAAGTCCATTTAAACCATGTGTCTAATATTTTGGCTGGTTGTATTTTTGAAACATTAGTTTTCTATTTTTTTTGGCCAAGATATTTAAAAATCGAGGTGGTTAAATAGTATTGCCTTTTGATTCAGAATGAAAAATACAGAAAGAGATTACGAGGAGAATGGGGAGGGGCAATATTACAGACGTTACTGGCTGAATATTTTTCAGGTGGTGATTAAGTTAACATTAGTAAAAAAAAAAAATAGAGGTGAGAAAATGCTTGGTCTGACTGCCTAGAGATAAGATTGGAAAAGGATACTAAGGCTACCAAGTGATGACTATTTTTGGCCACTTCTTGGAGAACTCAGTACTGGCTTTTAGAGCAAACTACCTGAAATTTTAGTGGCCTAACACAATAAAAGTTTAATCTTCATTTATTAAAAGCCCACTGTGGGTCAGTTGACTCTTGAGAGTTCTCCAGAAATTGGTGAACTCAGCAATCCTAGTTTCTATGCTCAGTTATGGTGAAGGAGAGAGAACATACTTGACATTTTATGCATCAGATGTGGAAGAAGCTTACATATGGGATTCTTAATGACTTGATTTTTTAAAAAAAAATCAAGGTAAAACACTATAAGTACACATTTAAAATTTTAGATTCAGTAGACAAATTACTTTGTCAAATTGTGATATATACATTTTAATTTCTACTCTCAGTTTCTAAACTTAAATCATTGTGAATCAATAGAAAACAATCCATGGACGGGAAGTGTTCCACAGAACACACTCCAAGTAGTATTGGCATACACACCGTGAGCTTGTTTCCGTGTCAGGAACACAGTGATATCATCTGGACCTAACTGCAAGAGAGGTTGGAAAATGTTGTTTTCTCTTGTGCTCAGAACATGAAAATAGATTGGTAAGCATCTCATCCATCTCTGCCATAGAGCTGCAATTCAATTAAATAGAATTTATTGCATGCATTGCTTAATGTCCTTTATTGGCAAACTATTGCCTAAATAGCATAATCTGAATATGTTACCATGATGAATTTACTCATTATTTTCTGTGTTTATACAGCTCTTTGTTATTTTTCTGATTACAGCATTTGATTCCCTATACCAGTGGTCGGCAAACTGTGGCTCTCGAGCTGCAGTTTGTTGCTCTGTTGACTAATGAGTTTGCCGACCACTAACCTAGACTCTCTGTTCCAATAATTACAGGCTGTTGTTTTTCCTTGTGATTAAGCCCCTATCCCAGTGGTCAGCAAGCTCATTAATCAACAGAGCGGCAAACCTCAGCTCCCAAGCTGTAGTTTGCCAACCGTTGCCTATACTGTGAGAATGTTTTACACATCTAACTTTACCATTAGCTGTCAGAGTTCAGAATCTCTCATTTTTAAAAAACCAACTTATAGTGAAATGTTTGGCACATAGTAAACTTACAAACACTTATTGTTTGTAAGACAAAATAATTAGCATATTAAGCATGACGTGATTTTATTTATTTTATTAAGATTCTTCTATCATCAGGTTGGAAGAAGACTTGAAAAGGAGGTTGACAAGACTAGCAGTAATAATATCTCTTAGGAAGTATCTTTTAGTAATCTCAACATGTTAAAGGTCTGAATTAAGAAGTATAAATATATAAATAGGAGTTAAACATAGCAGCGTTTCCATTTACCAATTGGTGATATAAAATAAGGAGTATCTCCTGCCTGGAGGTTGTGGCTCAGTGGTTGAGCATTGACCCAGGAACCAAGAAGGCAGTGGTTCAATTCCCAGATAGGGCACATGTCTGGATTTGGGATCCATCTCTAGTAGGGGGCATGCAGGAGGCAGCCCAACAATGGAGTTTCTCATTGATGTTTCTATCCTCCCTTTCTATCTCTCTCTCAAAATGAATTAAAAACATATTTTAAAAGTAAAATAAAGAATATCTCTTGCATTTGGCTTTGCATTTGATGGCATTGCTGTAGAAGAACACCAGGAAGATAAATGGGTTTGAGTGGAAAAGTAGAATAATGTGTTCAGTTTGGGACATGCTGAGTTCGAGAAACCTGCAGAATAACATACTGCCGTTGCTGTAATCTTCATGTTGTAAAGTCTGTGTGGTTCTTTGTAAACCAAAAAGAAGGGCTATTATCATAATGACTTGTAATACATTTCCTGTACTTCAGCATAGAAAGCCTCCTTAAATTTAAAAATGCATAGTTATGAAAGAGAAATTCTAACCTGGCCTGGTGTGCTATAGATCATTCCCCCTTTGACACAAGCAGGGAGGGGGCTAAGAGCAAGCATGAGGTATGAATAAGCATATATGGCTTCAGGTTGCCTTTCGACCTTCACCTCTAGTCATCTAAGACTCAAGTATTATATTTGTTTGTGGTGATCCCTCTCCACAGACCGACTTCCTCATGACTTCCATGCCCATCTCCAACCACTTCTCATGTATCTCACACTCCCCCTCTCCGTTCTCACCCTGAATTAAATGTTCCTACTTCCTCCTCTCAATTTCTATGGCTCTTCTTCATTGTATGTATATAATTTTACTTCTCATTCTAACTATTTACCTGGTTCTCTTATCCCACTAGTTGGTTGTCAAGTTGTTGGCTTGTTTATTGCTTTTTCAAAAAAAAAATATACAATGTTTAAGTATGTGTACCCGGCAATGTCTGTCAGAAGGTCTAAAAAATATGTTGTGCCTCAATGATTATATTCTGAATTCACCTAAATTATTAAGGAGTTTATCATGGAGAGGCCCAAAAGGAGACAATTTGAGGTGAGACTATAGGCGTCTCCATCAGACAAAGGTGACGGATCTTGAAGATAAGGCATTACCTTTTCTTAGTTTTGTCCCTGTACTTGAGTAAGTGATCTCTCTTTGGAGCGAATGATCTCTCTTTGCCGCTCACACCTTCCTTCATGGCAGCAAAGAATTTTATCCAGAACTCTCCCTTCTTTTATGGTCTCTCATTCTCATATCTGCCTGGCTATAGAAAGGTGCAGCCTGGTTTACTGTCCTGCATGAGCTAAGTTTACCAAACCAGGCCTGAAGTTGTCCCTGATGTCAAGAATGGGGGAATGTACAATGGTCTAATTTGGTGAAGGACCATTTGCAAGCACATTAAGCCACAAGTCCAAAGACCACATTGTTCAATCAGTTCCATTAGAAATAAAGCTGTGATTTTGATAGTCATGTCCTGTGTTTGATTATTGAATCCAGCATTCGAAGAGATACTGTGGTAGGCAGAATTTTAAGGCAGGCTTCAAGATTTAATAAAAAGAGGTTTCCCACTTCTACCCTTGTATACATGTTCTGCATCATCCCTGGGATGTCAAACATAATGGATTTGACTCTCATGTTTATATCATGTAATATGGCAGAGTTTGCCTTAGACAGATAAGATTATCCATATGGATATAATTTAATCACATGCACCATTTAAAAATAGAGGTTATCTTTTTTTCCCCTTTTTTGGCTGGAGGCAGAAGGGGAAGCCAGAGATTCATGCCTAGAGGTTAAATGTTCCATTGCTGAATCGATGGTGAAGGGGCCCATGCATCAAATAATATAGATGGCATCCAGGGATTAACCCTCAGTTGGCAACCAGCAAGAAAAGAGGGACAGCATTCTACAATTGAAAACAAAACAAACAACAACAAAAAAACCCTACAAAATAACAAAAGAATGAGCTCAGTAGGAAATTTTCTCCAAGATTTTTGTATGAAAACATAGCCCAACCGATACCTTGATTACAGCCTATGCTGCAAAGCAGAGAGCCCAGCCATGCTGTGCCAAGCTTCTGGCCTACAGAACTACTAGCTAACAATTATACCATAGTAAGTTGTTGATTGACACATGTATTATCTTTAAAAATTCAAAAATCTACCAAAAAAAATTCTGGGGCAGTAGGAGCCATAGCCTATTTGAATCTCTTCAAACTATGCCATGAAAAACAAAGAACAGAGAATGTAAAACCAATGACCTGTGAAGAACATTTACAACAAAGCTAAGTGGCAGCATAATTCCCCGAGAACCCCAAATATAAGTGATAGTAATAAAACAAGAGTGACACGGTCTACCTTCCTTAATATCTGTGACGATGGAAGGAGAAGAATGGCCACTGGGTTTCTGGGTTTCTTATGACCTCCTCTCTGGACAGTATGGCATGTCCATTGGAGAATAGAAGCCAAAATGAGGAGGGGATTCTTCATATCTTGATGTGGGGTGAGGTCAAGGTAATCCTGATTCCCCATGGCCTGACATGCTGAAGCAGGCTTGTGTGTCTTGATCTGGACCTTTTTTTTTCCCCAGCCACTGTGGTGCAGTTGACAGGTACTTTTAGTCTAGAACTTAATGTTATTCAGGCCTGGAAATGTTATTGATAATTTCCTTTCCATTTTCCTCTTTTTCTCTCTTGCTTTCTCTCTTCCTTCCTGAATTGATTCTCCTATTTTCTTGTCTTTTTATAACCTAACACTTTGTCTTTTGTTATATGCATGTTAGTATCTTCCCAAACCACTGATATACTAATTGACTCTCATAGTGTTTAGCTATTGGGTAATTACTGATGTGGGGATGGAGCAGGCAAAATCTGGAGGAATTTCTAATATACATATAATACATGTAATCTGCTATAGGTCCATCCATTACCACAATAAATCCTCCAGCACTTTCAACCAGTTATACTATTTAAAAACACAAATGCATCCTGAATTTTATAACTATTTGGCACCTAAACATTGAGTTTTTTTTTGGATGGTGGTTTTTGTACGTGAGCCTATTCCGAGCCTTCCCCACTGCTGGCTTAGATTGGAGGTGTGTTCCATGCACTAGTAACTTTCCCCTATTTGTTTTCCAGTGTCTAAAATTGCATAGCTGTAGTTTTGTTATTCTTTTTCTTTGTGCGTTTACAGTTTTTAAAAAATCCATTTACTGTGACTTGGTTGGCATTTCATAACAGAGGAAAGGTAAATGCCTTTGTTCAATTTACCATATTTAATCACATATTTGAACTCACCATTTAGAGAGCAAGGAAACTCTCAGGCTATATGCCTCCAATCCTAAGGAGATAGGAACCCTCCTAGAGACCTTTCTGTGCAGAATATACACATATACACATGCGAATCACACTTGCTCTAACTGCACTGTTCATTGTTTGCTTCTTAAAATGACTGGCTCTCTGGAAGTACTCCGGTTTGTTGAAGGGAAATGTTTGGATGGACGCAATATAGTTACTTTTAAAAAATAGAGTTGGTGAACCGATATTGATTATGACAGGAAAATTTCACTGTTTTCTGCACATATAATTATTGCATGTCTTCGTGATTAAAAGTATCCTGTATAGTAGAAGGCTAGCAAACATAACGGCGTCATGCCCAGGGAAACCCATTGATCAGTCCCTATGTGGTGCATTGACCACCTCTCAGTCCCTCCCCCAGCCCACAGGCTCAGATCCCTGGATGACCAACCATGGGGAACCAGGATGGGTGGTGGTGGAGCAGGACAGGGGACTGGTGAGCTGGCGGAAGGCAGACCTCTTGGTCCCTCCCCTAGGCCTGCAGGCTCAGATGGATCACCAGATGGCAAAAGGGGAACTGGAGTGGGTGTCAGCTGCAAGGTGGGACTGGAGACTGGCTTAAGGGTGGAAGATAGCCCTGATTGCAGGCTAGGCCTAGGGACCCTGCCCGCACACGATTTTGTGTGCTGGGCCTCTAATGTGTGTGTGTGTGTGTGTGTGTGTGTGTGTGTGTGTGTGTGTGTGTGTGTTTAACATTGTGGATAGAAAGGAATGAAAGTAGGAAGAATGGAAAGAAGGAATGAAGGGAGGGAGGAAGAAAGGAGGAAGGGGAGAAAGTCCTCTTGATAATACAGAGCTATATTTAGGTACCACAATAGTCAATTTGTCACTAGTAATCATAATGATGCTGATGATGATAAGAATGATGGAGACCATTATTACCTTCAGTTTGACTTTGGATTTGAATTGCATTTAAGCTTTGCTGCTCCCTGCCTTGACACCCCACCTTTTCTCTCAGTTCTAACTAAGCTTTGCTCATGCTTCTTTGTTAAATACCAATGAAATTCATAGATCTCTGCAACCTTAAGAAAATTCAGTGCAAAAACCTAGCTTATATAACTTTGAATTCAGACCTTGACAACTAGACAGGATTTATCTCATGCATATGTATTAATTTTAAGTGCTTTTCTGTAACAGTAATTTGACATTTAATATAGCATAACTGTATTATTAAATTTAAAATGCATATTTGCAATTCTAAAAGCACTACTGAACTTTATGGATGAAAAACACATCCTCCCTTCTTCACCTTGGTTCCTTCTCACACACCAGTTCTCCAGGCTCCTCTCTCTCTGAGACCCTGCCCCTGATTTGTGTGCCCTCTTCTTTCCTCAACCTCAGACTCTCAACGTCACTTACTTTTTTCATTTCCTAACCTTCTCTCCTCCCCTCTCATTCATATTTGTTCATTCTTTCTGTGTCTTCAGTCCTCCTTTGTGGACATGCTCAGAGCTTCTGCTCTTGGCCATCAGCCCCTCATGTGGTCACTTCTCTCACTCACGTGTGGAGCAGTTTTAAGATGCTGCAGTGACTTTCACTCCTCATTACCATTGTTCAGCACAGTCTGTGGTAGTGTTTTCCAGACATTAAAGCAGCCTGCCATTAGAAAAGGCTGCCTCAAGTGGCAAGGAGATCCCAATCACAATATTTTCTTTTAAAAAAAAAAAATATATATATATATATATATATATATATATATATATTATTTATTTCAGAGCGGAATCAAGAGAAAAATCAATGATGAGAGAGAATCATTGATTCTCTCATTGAAGGGCTGCTTCCTGCACACCCCAAACTGGGGATAAAGACAACAACCTGGGTATGGGCCAGGACCTGGAATAGAACTGTAACTGTGACCTCCTGGTTCATGGGTCGATGCTCAACCACTGGGCAACATCGGCAGAGCCAAATTACAATCTTTATTAAAAGGGAGAACAAGGGATGCTGAGTGTCTGGAATTGGGGGGGGGGCTGAATAAACTTTGAGACTTTTAAAAAATATTTGTTTTTTATTGATTTCAGAGAGGAAGGGAGAGGGAGAGAGAAATAGAAGCATCAGTGATGAGAGAATCATTTATCAACTGTCCCCTGCCCGCTCCCTACTGGGGATCAAGCCTGCAACCCGGGCATGTACCCTTGACCAGAAACATACCTGCAACCCTTCAGTCTTTAGGCTGACACTGTCCACTGAGCCAAACCAGGTAGGGCCCTTTGAGGCTTTTTAAAATCAGGAATTGGCATCCTTCTTCTTTACTCTAATAGTCACTTAGTAAGTGCTGCCAGAACCCTAGCTCTCCACTGAAAATTTTTGGATTTTGACCTTTTTTTTAATGTCAGGTATTAATGGCTCTTTGATATCAGTTACTTCCATGGTATCATTTTTTAAAGTATATTTTTATTGATTACAGAGAGAAGGGGGAGGGAGAGAGAGATAGAAACATCAATGTTGAGAGAGAATCATTGATTGGCTGCCTCCTGAATGCCCCCTCCTGGGGATTGAGCCCACAATCTGGGAATGTACCCTGACCGGGAATCAAACCACGACCTTCTGGTTCAAATGGTCATTGCTCAACCACTGGTCAATGCTCAACCACTACTAGCTAAGCTCTGTGGTGTCATTTTTATCAGAAATAAAACGGAGTCCCAAGGAAGTCCAGTCTTGGCTCCACTCCCAACTCATCAGAGGCACAGCTGATGCAGGGACCCTGGTCTGTGATTCACACCCAAGGGCTCTCCACTGGTTTCTCCAGCCTCGGCCACACAAGACATCCCAGATTGCAACCTTCCATCTATGGCTCTCATCTGTAGGCACTTGCATCTGCTTTTTTGTCCTGTCAGGTACAGCTTTTCAGCTTTCTCACAGTGAAACCTTATTTATGCTTTACTACAAGAGTATGCATGACCATCCCAGAGAATCTCTCCTGATTTCCCTTTGCTACTCCATCCCCCCATTTGGTTTAGTATAGGTGCCACTCTTCTGTGTTTGATTTGCACCTTGAATTGAATTCTATTTGTATTTAATTACACAGTTTTGAATTGCCTGTTTATTAACCATCACCTCTACTAGAATATAAACTTCTGGAGGTCAGGGTCTGTGAATTATTCAACTTTTAATCTCCAGTGCCTGCCATTCAAGAATTTCTACACTGAGTCTCAAGAAAGGAATGCTACTGTAGGATGTCAGCTGACTTGAGAGAAGGGATGAAGAGCTTCAGTGTAAATTCTGTCAAATTGAGAAATTAAAGATACTGATCTCAACATTAACATTTGTGAATAAAAACATACGTATTCTCTTTACCTTGATTTTTTAGCACTTTCCAGTTCTTCTGCAGACTTTCCTTTATCTGCTATTATTACCTTGATTAGTATATATTTTCCCCTCCTCAGCCTCATCTTCATTTCCTTTGCTTTCTGTTTCTCTGCTCTTTGCCCTCTGCATTTCATACTAGTATTCTCCCACTCTCAGTTGCTGCTTTTCTTTTCTGAAGGAAGGGAAGTTTCCATTCTATGTGGAAATATCTAGTGCTTCCATACACTTGTAACCCATTAGTCTTCACACAGTCTTATCTCTCCCTCACCACGGAGGACTGCTTCCTTCTCAAGATGGAGGTCATCTCTACTCTGCTAATCCTTGGGCTGGGGAAGAGTTGATTTCATACAAAGCACAGGCACTCTGATTTTGTTGATCCCTGTCTCTCAGCTACTATTGGAAGATTCTCAGAGGGTCTAAGAGTTTAAGCCATCCATTATCTTTTTCCTGTTTTGTTAACATTCTTGACCTACAGACTTCATGAATACATAGTAAATATATACTGACTTCCTCTTTTTTCCCATAGAAATTACCAGTGCACATGTGTATTGCAAAATAGTTTTTCCCAACCAATTCACTACACAGCATCGTCGTAGCCCCAGGATCAGTTTTAGGGTGTTGCAGTGAGCACCTTCCCTCTGGGTCTTTGAGGCATGTGGACAATGTACATCCATCCTGCGTGATGCTCTGTTTTGGAAAGGCTTTGCTAATTCACTGCAGAGAGTGAGGACACGGATAGTGTGTTCTCAGTTTGCTGTTGGAGGCATTCTGCCTGAAAGCTTGGATTCTGTCAGGAAGGGGTCTGGAGTCCTAACTGAATTCCTGCCTCTGGTATTCTACACTGAGCCTCAAGAAAGGAAGGTTGCTGTGGAATGCTAGCTGACTTGAGAGAAGGGGTGAAGAACTTCAGTATAAAACCAGACCAATGGATGCTTGAGGCTGGAGCATTGAAAAATAGACCCAGAATCTCAGGAGCACAGTCAGATCTCCCAAGTTAAATTTTCATAGAACAGACTTTAGGAAATGTGGCACACATTCTCCAGGGATAAATGAAAGAAACTTGATGTCATATATCATTCCCTCTGTGGGTCATCTAGATGGAAAAATTCCACACAATGTATAGAACCTCCATGAAGTTTACAGAAGTTGTCGGTGGTGACTAGACAAGAAGAGTGACCTGACGCTGAGTTTCGTAGGTCAAGAACAGGTACCATAAACTCACCTGGGACACCCAACCTGAGATTGCACACTCCCCATGGGGAGAACTTTGAGTTGAAACTAGGGTGGCATTTGCACTCCTCTTAGCATATAAAAAGACTTTGTCATTCAACGTGGAGTAGTTTTCTTTTTGTCTTTACACTTGCACATGAAAGCTGCCTTTATATGAGTGTCACCAGACTGTCTTTTTTATAAATCACTGCTGCCTTGCCAAATAGATACGTGCATCGGGAAGACAGTTTTTTTCTGCATGCGTCTCATAAATCAACATCACTGAACAATTCCCGGCATAGGTCGTCTTTTAAATTTAAAATTGAGAAACATAAAGAAGGAGACTGTCATATGGAAACAAAAAAATTCTTAAGAAATTCTGCATTTGTTGGAGAGAGTAAGAGAAAAGGGGGAGAGATTGAGCTGGAGAGAAAGTTTCCCATATTCAGATGGTCTGAGTTATGAGCTAAAGACACAAAGATGCAGGAGGGAGAAATACAAAGATAGAGATTTCCTTTGTAGAAGGGCAGATATTTGCATTTTTGGACTCTGGAAGGGAGGCTGCCTTTGATGTGGACTCCTCACTGGCCCAGGCGAAAATGCATATTTTTGAGAAAGCACACATAAGCAAATATGGCTATTGTGATGTCCAAAGAAGGTGACAGATTGATTTCATTGGAAAAGAATATTAAAAATAGTGATAACTAGCTTATTGAGTGCTTACTCTCAGCTGGATGCTTCTTAAAAACACTTTACCAATGAAAGCACATTGAATTCCCACAGGAAACCTCTAGGATAGGCACTATAGTAATTTCCTTGATCAGAAAAGGAAACTGAGACCTAGAAGTATCATTAAATAACTTGGATAGGTTCACAGATATTATCAGGGCAGGATTTGAACATGGACAGTATGGCTCCCAGATCCATGATCCTCTAGCAGCAAAACTATGAATTCAATGATAGATACTCTCCAGTTGCCTAATGAACTCCATGACCAAGGTCTTGTCTTTCCTTTGTGGTCAGTGTGTCTATTCTTAGGAACGTGGCCTCCAGTTTGGCCATGCTCTGGACCTTGCTCAAAATTACTTTACAAAATAGGTTCTGTCTGGAGTGAAATTTTGATGAGGACAGATTGGACCGTAACTATAGGTGAAGTATCCCAAGTTCAGCATGTCAACACAGTTAGCTGCTTCCTTCTCTTTTATTTTCCTTACAGCTCTAGCCCGTTTTCTCCTTTGAAGGGATATGGAAGGAACATGTATATCAGTTATGTTACTGAGAATGGATCCCTTACCATTATACCCTTTGAATCAGAATTTTCTGGGAAATGGGAAGAATAGGCATGACTCAAAAATCCCCAATGCTAATAATTCTGATACAGTTTGCTCCAGCTGGACAACATTGTGTTATAAGAGCCTTTACATTCATGCATGGATATTTTAGACACAAGTGTGAAGTGATGAGATGTTCTCAAAGCCCACGTCTCCCTCACCCCCCCACACACAATTTCCATGACTTTGTTCATGCCCCTGCTTATTTATTTCACTTAAGCTATCTATGTATATTAAAGTATATTTTAGGACTCATTTTCAGAAAAAAATATTTGTTCCCCTTGATTAATCATTATGCATTTTTTTTTGCTCAACTATTCATAATGAAACATCCTATAATAGTTTGCTTTGGCTACCTAGAAGCAATGCTATGTTACTATAATAGTTCATATTTTTGGCACATTTATATCCTTCTCCATCTTTGTTATGATAATTACCTGTATATATTTCTGAACAAAATTTTTTGTAAGTCATCCCAAGTCATTATTAGAAGTAGGTTGCATATAAATTATTTACTAAAAAAAATATTTATTCTCTAAAAGTGTATAAGCTAAATCATATACGAATTTCATATTCACCTCTGAGATTTCTTTCTTTCCCTTTTCTGGGAGTCTCCCGAGTGAGACCCCTGGAGGTGCCTTCTTATTGTCATCTCTCATAACAACACAGACATTAATCCAGAAGGTCCCTGTCTCATAGTCACCAGAATATTTCAAGGAGATCCATTTGAAAGAGCTTGGGTATTATGTGCTATGTCATAGCTTTTCACATAACAGGCCTGAAGATAATCATTTTTGAGAAAAGATGAAAAGGACCCAACACATGTCCTGAGAAATAACCACAAATTTGGAGAGCAGACCAGATGAAAGGAGGGTGAAGGGCATTGCCAGCATGCCACAGGATGGCTTTGGGAACATATTGAAAAGGTGATGCAAAAGCAGGAAAAGCACCCTGAGCGTTTGCTCTCCCATGTGCCTGGATAAACAGTGGGCAGGGAGATGGAGTCCCCTGATTCCCAGTGGTGTGCTGGGCAGGGTGGGGACCATGCTCCGCCCCCCGCCCCCTGCACTTCCCCTTGCTTCCCTTTCTCTCTCCCCAGCTCCTCTCCATTTCTCTCTCACATTCCCTGGACCATTATTCATCTTTTTGTACACGTTTGAAATTTCTATTTTATCTCAGTCTGACTACATCCAAGTGTTTTTTTTTTTTAATTTGTTTTTGTTTTTTCCTAAAAGTTTCCTATGTTTTGTTTTGTGATTTCATCCTGTCGAATTTGGTCTGTGATTTGCTCCCTGTTTTTCAGCTTCTCTCCTCCTGGTCGACCTCCCTCCCCACCCAGGCTGCTCAGACCTGTGCCTAAGCTCCACCTGGCCCTGGGCTCAGGTCACCTGCGCACTGCTGGCATGAGGCAGGCATCTCAGATTCACCTGGAAAACACAAATCCCTCATCGTGGCAGCCCATTCCTATTTCTGGGACAGTTCAGCAACTCTCCATCACTGGCAAACATCAGATGGGACGGATAGAGGCAATTTTGCAGAAAATGCTGAGTTTAGCTTCCTCGGTGGCTTTTCCAGCTGGAAACAGTGGCCAGAAAGCACACGGTTCTCGGCCTAGCTTCATCGCCTCCAGAGCTACAGATGGACTCCCCTAGCACCTGAAGTTTGTGCTGCTGCTCTGGCTGGGGTGTGCTGCAAGCGGCAGAGTCACTTCTGTCTTTCTGTGCAGCAATTCAGCACCCAGTTTCTTTCTGTCTTTAGAGTGAGTGCAAGGATAGGACGCAGAGTAGCAAAGAGCCAGAAGGTGGGGGAATTAATGTTTAATGTTGGAAACTCCCTGGGACTGACTAACTGCTCAAAAAGATGCATCTGGGAATATGACTGCCTCCAGTGGGCACATAGGAGCAGGGATTTGGAAAGGAGCCAGGTGTCTTCCTTCGGAAAGGTGTAGGTTGGCCAGTTGAGCTAGAATGGATGACATGATCTACATATACTCCGTGTAGGAGTTTTTCTTACCATTTTTCCTTCCTTTCCTTTTCTCTCATTACCTTTGGACACTTAGTTTATTATTCATTCTATGAACATCAGTCAATGGCTGGAATCAAGGCATATGGACCAAGAGGCACTGCCAGGGATTAAGACATATGTACAAAGAGCCAGGGCCATTGGATCGTTTCTCTACTCTTGGATGGGTCTTCCATTTGTTTTTAATTTTCACTGAGTGTTGGAAGCTGGGACTACCGGTCACTGGCAGACCTGATATGATAAAAGCTCTAGAACAATCCATAATCCTAGGACAGGCACCAGAACGGCAGGTAAAAGTGGTTGGTATTTTTCTGTGTGTGTGTGTGTGTGTGTGTGTGTGTGTGTGTGTGTGTGTTTAAGTGGTGTTGTTTTTTGCAGAGATACCTATAGGAAACCATCAGTGTTGACTTTGGGTTGGGCCGAGGAATGGTTCGCCATCAGTCCAGACCTCTCGGTGGCTGCCAGGTGTCATGACAATCATAAAGAAAACAAGACGTCTTTTTCTGATTGACATCTGATTTGTATCCTTTTCCTTCCTCCTCTATTCATAGCTGAGTTCCAAGCCCCGTGATCTTTTCCCCTACATTCCGCACTGCTCCCCAAGCTGACTGAGTGTGGGCAGACACCAGGTAGAATCTACCTGGCCAGGTGAGAGTCATTTCAGGCAGGACTTGGCCTTGTCTCTTTCTTTGCTTCTCAGCTGCCGGGGCTGAGGAGCAAAAGGACAGAGCGGCACTGGTAATCTTAACTCAGACCTCAAAGTCTGTGGGTGGGTGGTTACACTGAAGTAAGCCGGGTGGAATCCAGATACAATTCTTCCTTCAAGATAAAGAAGCAGGCAGCCGACTGCTCGGTCCTGCAACGGCCCACACAAGGCCGGAGGACTCTATTGATGATGCTGTGTGCCCTCCAGCTAAAGAGAAGCACAGGGCAGGTCGGACAAGAGGCAGGAGGCAGGGTCCTGACATAAGAACAGACCCTGGACAATGACATGTCTTTATACGAAAGGGCTGGAAAATTGTCACAGTCCTTCTGTAGTTGTTGACTTATTTCATTCCTGGATAAAGCCTCAAGGATGACAAAGGAAACCTATCCCGGATCTATTGGTTTTCTGTCTGGGGCCTGGAAGGTGAGCTGCAGCACAGCCTTGTCCAGCCGTTCAAGGCTCTGGCTAACGTCTTCCTTCGTCGTGTGAATGTGTTCAAGGGCTTTGGGGTGGGAGTCCTGCCAGCTCGGTGTGATGTTTTTTTTCTTTGTCCAAGAGATCAGACACATGTATGCACCAGGACAGGACCTACTGTGATAAGGAGTGATATTTCAGTGGTGGACCCAGTACCTAAAATACTGTTTAAGTGAATGGTTGCAAGACCAGTCAGATCCTCGTTGATATGAAAAAGCTGAAGCACAAGTGACAAGTACTTTACTAAACCACAGAGTTAGTGAATGATGAGGCCAGAAATCAAATCCAGGTCTAATTGATGACATGTTATATACTGGTTTCAGAACACCAAATTTTCTACAAATAATGTCTAATATTCAAACAATGCTTTAGCACTTATAAAACACATTCACAAACTCAATTGCACCCTTCTATGGTGGGTGGGTTTGGGGGGGCATTGTAGGTGAGGGGATTGGCTCTCCAAGAGTAAACTGATTTTCCCAGATCACAGGCTAGCTTCTGGGAGTCAGGACTCAGTTCAGTTTTCCTTTATCAGATTTGTTTTTGTTGTGTTACTTCACCTTTCCCATGAATGATACAAACAACTATAGTTTCTGGAGCAAAAGCTTCCTCCCAGACACCATTCAGAGTTTCCCTTGGCTTCTCCCACTTAACCCTCACAGCAAACTAAGGGAGGCAAGTACCATTATCCTCTGAATCCTGCAGACAAGAAATGTAAAGAGCCTTCTCCAAGGGTCACAGCTAGTAAGTGGCCAGACTAGGGTTTCATCCCTCCTACTGATTCTGACTTCAGAATCCACATCTCATCACAATACTGTTGTACTGTCTTTCAACCTGTGCCTTCTCCACACCTCCTGCTACAGGCAGAATATACACATAAGCTGCACAGTGCTGGGGGGGGGGGCGGCACATGGGGAGGATGGAACAGAAGAAGGAGTTATTTGATTCCAGCTCAGGAGATTCCCAGAAGCTTTGCAAAAGCAGTGGCATTTGACCTAGGCCTTAAGGAATTATCTAAGAAACAGATAGATTCAGTGACTTCTTTAAAACTTCTTAAGTTCTTCAAATATAGTTTCTTATACTCAGATTCAGTTTTAAGAATATAAAATATAGACTCATCAAGTTGGGCCTTTCTTTCTCCATGTACCTTTATTCTCCTTCCTTGAGCTGCAAACAAAGAAACATGCAGAACCTAGAAGGATAAGAGCCTCAGACTCTCCAAAGATTACGTTAAGAAATATATTAGTATTATTGCATGCAGTCATATGTGAATGGTACAGATTGAAAGCACATACTCATGCCTAGACTGTCTTGAATCTCTTGCTAATAAAGATGGCTCACATTGGCTCCGTGGGCATGTGGAATGTAATACACACCCGTGTATTAATCCAAAAGTGAGAAAGGCTCTAGCAAAGGTTCCATTCATGAAGTGATGCAAAGCAGAAATAGCATGTGACGCTACCGTCCAATTTTCCCAAGCTGTATTTCCATACTCTTTTCAAACACGTGTAAAGCTGTTTTTCATGTGAAGTAAATACGAGCCCTGAGCAGTTTTAATTAGCGATCGGGGAGGCACGCTGCACCTGTTCTGATTCATCTGCAGAGATGAAAACCCCTCACCCTTTTCATCGGCTGACAAGTTAATAGACATTTCCAGCTCTTGCCAGCACGTGGGGCTTTGCAGGTTTCTTGTGACAGGTGAATAATAAAGCTGCACAAGCATGTGGCAACTGTACATAGAACATCCTCAGGAGTGTGAATTCCTGAGCAGAGATGATACGCCCCTCGTTGTTCCGCAGGCCTCTGCCTGGGCAGCCGTTACATCACTTTGTTTGTAATGACAGATCTATTGAGGTGTGCTTTACATAGCGTAAACCCCTCCTGTCTGGAGTGCCCAGTGTGATCATCTTTGATATATTTGCAGAGCATTGCCACCATCACTGCAATCTAATTTCAGAACATTTTCATCGTCCTGAGCAGAAGCCTCGTGCCCACTTACAGTGCCGCCATGTTCACCCCCCTCAGTGCTGGACAACTGCTGTGATGCTTCATCTTCACTACATTGTAGTTGGGAAAATGTCCCATGTGCTTGCTGCTTTGTGTATCTGGCCAATGAATAATTGAATGGCACTTCATGCACTGGAGAATATGATATGGTACGGCTAGTATATGGCTGCATGTGTGTGTGTGTGTGTGTGTGTGTGTGTGTGTGTGTGTGCATGCGTGCACCTGTGTTTCTGCTAGAAGGAAATACAAGGAATCATTCATGAAGAGAAGCCGAGGTTGGCAGTCAGCTTACACTTTTGATAGCAAAAGCTGTTAGGAGAGATATTTAAATTTGGTATAACGATGCAAAGAACAAAAAATGCAATTATAGTGCCTTCTCATTATTTGGGCATTCTGTATTTGCAACTCACCTACTCACTAAAATTTACTTGTCACCCCCAAATGGGTACTCGTGGTCTGCAGTCACTTGTGGACCTGCACGGAGCAATGGACCAGTTCCATCCATGGGTTCCCTTCCTGATGGTCCCAGCTGAGGTCAACCAGAAACACCCCGGCTTCATGTTTCAGCTTGGACAGAGATGACCAGAGGATGGAGATACCCTGGACCATGTGGAACTGAACACAGTTTATTGGAATGAGCTGGTTGCATATAAACCTTGAGTTTCTGGTGTTTATATGCCCTCTTGGGGAGCTCAAGAGCAGTTATACCCTGGCTGTTACCATGTGCCATAGAATGAAACGTTGGCTTTCAGGGACTGAGATTCAGCGGGTCCTTTACCCCTTTACAGTCAGGGAGCATCCCTTGTGAAAGAGTGTAGTCTTCGGAAAACTATAAGTCTACTGCACGGATCCAATCTCGAAAAATCACTTTTCCAAGTGGACTACCTCATTAAAAATAAAAAAGGAGATATTTTCAAATAAAAATGGCATTTAGACAGAATCTGAGAGGGTAAGGATATTCAGTGAGCCATGTGTATCTATAACTAGTGAGTCAACATAGGCTGTAAGGTCTTCTCTCCAACACAGTCAAGGTCTCTACTACCAGAATTCCCAACCAGATTTATAAGGAGTTCTCCCACATTGTCCTGAACCCCATTAAAAAACATGTAATGGTTTATTAAAATATAACATGTTCAATTTAGTAGAAAATTAATGTTAGTAATTTAACACATAAATACAATACATGTATTTATTTCATGGACCGCTAATATTTTTAAATACTGGATTGCTACTTAAAATCTAAACACACATCCTATTAATGACTAAAGGAGTCTTTTTCAAGGCCCCATAAAATATCAAATAAAAAAAATGTCAAAATTACTGAAACTGATTTGGCTCAGTGGATAGAGCTTCAGCCTGGGACTGAAGGATCCCGGGTTCGATTCCGGTCAAGGGCATGTACCTTGGTTGTGGGCACATCCTCAGTAGGGGGTGTACAAGAGGCAGCTGATCTATGATTCTCTCTCATCAATGTTTCTAACTCTCTATCCCTCTCTTCCTCTCTGTAAAAAATCAATAAAATATATTTAAAAAAATAATAAAATAAAATAAAATAAAAATGTCAAAATTATGTAAGTTACTAAAACCTTTGAACCCCTGGAATTTGGGGAAAAAAGGGAGCTCAGGTGAAAATGTGGTTATGTGATTCACTAATAGTGAGACTAATACATTTGGCTTGAAGAAAAGATCATGTTTTATGTAGAGTCTGCCACTGAATTAAAATATTTGTGCAGCCAAGAAACCATGACAAAAGCGTTGCCTCACTGCATTTTCTAACCCTTGCTGGAGCTCATGTGTTATGGTGAATATTTCCTGGACATAACGTGTTCATTTTGCAGGATAATGCAGTGGCCGTTACCTGGGGTCAACTGACTTTTACCCTAGTGCCACCAGTTAGGCAGCTCACTTAGTCTCTCTAAGTTTACATTTTCTTATCTGTAAAATGGGAATATTAACAGTACTTATTTAGTGTTGGGAGAAGCTATAGTGTCAAGCCTCAGACTGACCCTGTGGGAGAGCTACAAACAAGTCCCAGCATGGAGAGCAGACCCTTCCTAACACAATTAAGCTTGACCTTACAGTCCACTCTTGTTCCTAGGTAGCTAATGGGCTGTGGGAGGTGTAGCAAGTGCTGCCAGAACAAGGCTTGAGTGACGAAATAGATTTGAAACTCGCAAGAACATTGTAAACATGTTGACCACTCCCCTTGTTTTGCTTTGTGTGCTCTGACTATAAAATAAAGCTTTGGCTTACACTTGTTTCCTCATCCAGGCAGTGATCCACCTGGTCCCAACTGTATTCTCTTGTCTGTTTTCTTTAATCCTTCACCACCCCTCTTCAGGTATACCACTGGCTGTGCTGGATGCAGTTCAATTTAGATGTGTGATGCTTTGTTGAATCAGTTAGCCTAAGATTCTACACACAATGAGTGCCCAATAGCTGTTCTTACATATCTTCTATCAAATATTATTATTGTGCTTCCTGCCACCATCTCATACACACAGAGGGAGAACAGATGAGAGAGAGAGAGGAAAATAGACAGGAGGAGAGGGAGAGGAAGTAGATATAAGTGTTGTTATAATCTGCAGCTGGAAGGAGGGTAGGTATGGAGGGGTGCCCATGGTCTGAGCTGTGGGCATACATCTATTGGCATGTATAATGCTGTTTCTCCGGAATAAGGCAAGGCAGGAGTTGTTCCTGGAAAAATTTTGAAGTACTTGATCCTGAAGTTGTTCTCTTAAACATATTACACACGAGTTAAAGATTGAAGATTGAACATGTCTTCTACTACACTGTGAAAAGAAATAGACAAATACTTCAAGGAGCTCAGAAGAGTCCACCATAGACATCCAGGCAAAAACAAAACACACATAAGCAGGCAGTTACAGCATCAATGAAAGAAGGACAAAAGTCACAGAGAGCAAAGACCCGGCTGAAGACTGACACAAAGAGAAGGCAAGATGCACTAATACTTTCAAATTCCAACAAATTGCTTCTCAGCTGAGGGTGATCCCACACTCCTCCATAGGGAATACTTGGTCATGTGTGGGGACATTTTTTATCGTCATGACTTAAGGCATTTCATGCCTGCAGGCTGGGATGTTGCATATGATGCTACTTATTACACAGGCCACACTGGGAAGGAAGAATCAGGTGGCTCAATGTTTTTTGGGTTTTTTTTTGGTTGCAGCCAATATTCCTGCAAAGGAAGGTGGATGGTAGAAATGAGAGGTGTTGATTGTAGGAAGTGATGCTACAGAAAAGTGAGTCCCATGGAGGATGAGACAGAGAGGCTCTTGCCTAATTCATAAGACAAGTAAATATTGCTAAAAAGAAGGTATTCCATATAGAATAAGAGAGGTGTGTGCCAACTTATGAAATATAGATATAGAAAGGACAAATAAAGAAAAAAACTATGAAGATACACAATTGCTTAGAGATGTAATCTGAATAGGCAGATCAATTTTCTCTAGGTAAAAAAAAATCTTATATTTGGGACAAAAACTGCTAAAAAAAAACAACAAAAAAAACACACAAACAAACACAGTGTAAAACAAGGATAACTTCATTAAACAAAATCCAGGCTGGCCTAAGATTTTCCCCTCCCAATATAAAATGCCAGAACAAACAAGCAAATACCCCACAGACAAACAAATGAAATTCGCTAAAGCAATGTCTATAGAAATATAAGGGAAAATTCTTCAAGGAAATAAATGTATACCCAGTAAGTAGCTATTTTTATACATGCAAGGAAAAGTGCTACAATTCTATGTTTTTAACTCAAAAACATTAATAACCCCAGCCAGTAAAGAAACAAATGAAAAGTAATAACTGAGTATAGGCATATATAAAAGGCCTAGCTCAGTATAGAAATAAATGATCTTCATAATGATTTACATTTTGGTAACAAAGTAGAATTCAAATATTAAATTTGTCCATGAAACTTAAATGGTACCTTATCCTTCATGAACAGTGATCTAGATCTAAAACTTCAAAATAAGATGGCAAAGACTTAGGTGACTAGCCTGAAATGATGAATACAAAAGGCAATATCTGATTCATTTTCTAATTTTAAAAGATAATATTAGGAATGAGTTTTTGCAAATCAAATTTTCTTTGCAGTGCTATTTTTTTAAATATCCTTTTATAAGAACTAGTAATTGTTAAAATTAATAACAGTATATGTAGCAAGAGAGAGAAGGTCACAGCACAAATGTAAATTTTTAAAAATCATAAAACAATATCACAGAGATAAAACCAAATTCATCGGTGTATTTTTAACCTTCACATTATACTGAATAAGGTTGAGTTTTCCATTGAAAACTAATAATCATCACATAATGGAGATAAATTTCTTTGCATGAAATTTTTTTCTCAAATATATAAAATAAAATCTATTATGAACATATGACTGAATTGACAGAAATACTTGGCCCTTTAATGGATAGTTTAAAAGAAACCAATTTATAAAAACTAGAAGAGAATAAAATATTCTGAAACTTGCATTTTTAAACACAAAGCACAATCACTAATAAAGTACAACTAAAGATACAAAGAAACAGAGTATAAATTTTAAATACTCATGAAATAGTTGCTATAAAAATTACATCTTTCAGCAAACTCTAAAATATTGCAAATACTTAAATGTAAACATACAAGACTCTGACATCAAAGCCATTAAGTACATTACTGGAAAGAGATAATAAAAGTTGAAAGAACAAAACAAACTTTGAAAATATACAAATTTATTATAAATAAATCCAATAGGGGAGGGGGAAAATTCACTTTGTTTGGAGAAACCAGAAGATACTTTTTAAATAAAAAATTTTGAAACCTACCCAAAGTTATCCTTAGAGGCACATGAGTCTTAACTGCTTTCATAATTCATTAATAGAACTTAATAAGCTAAGCTTCAACTTTGGTAAATTAACACAATCAGCCTAAGGGCAGCAGAAGAGTAAGAATATCAAAATTAGTTGTTTCTACAGATTTAAAAAGGACATTTGAAAAAAGTAATTGAAGAATTTATTCTGTGGGGTCCTAAGGAACATAATGAATTAAATAGGAAAAGAGGTTGTTTTATTAAGAGGGAAAGAGCAAAACCACAAATATATAGCATTAGAATGAAAAGGCCACATGTCACCAGAATGGTCATTAAAAAGCATAAGGCATTTTTATGTAAATATCTATGCCAAAAATGCAAAAACCTTAATGAAAAATATACTTTTATAGGATATTTTTTAATTGATGAAAAGTGATTCAAGAACTCAGGAAACAAAAGATGCCTAATACCTATTGGAAAGAATAAAAAAGAAATAAAAGTTTACTAGGGTCTGATAGTTTTACTAAGCACTTCTTCTATATTGTTAAAAAGTATTCCAAAGTCATGTGCAACCTGTCATCTCTTGGGAAAATGTAGAAAAATTAGCAAATTACTTTATGGTGCTAATATCAGCCTGCGAAGCAAACCATGATTAATATTACCCATAATTGTATACCACAATTTCTGAATGCAGTTGCAAAAATTCTAAATAAATTACTGACAAACAGTATTAATAGAAGAATTTATGACAAGCAGGTAGGATTTATTTCATTATTGTTATTAAGAAATTATTAAAAAGTAAGCATGGATAAATGTATTTCTTCTACATGACATTTATTTTAAACTAACGTGATATAAATTCTCAGTCATTAATCTAATATTCTGATTACTGTAAAATGCTGAAGCCCTTCTTACTTCCATGAGGATTATGACAAAACTAGAGGCCCAATACATGAAAATTCATGCAAAAGTAGGCTTTCCTTTCCCCAGCTGCCAGCACTGGCTTCCCTCCAGAGGCTGGCACCCAGGGACTAGGCTGCTTCCCTCCTCTGGCCACCCGCAGGCACCTGGGACCTGGGCTGGCTTCCCTCTGGTTCCAGCTTTGTCAGGAAGGATGGCCAGAATAATGTCCGGAAGACTTCTGGTCTAATTGGCATATTACCCTTTTATTATTATACACTAGAGGCTTGGTGCACAAAATATGTGCACGGGGGGAGGGGTGTCCCTCATCCCTGGCTGCACACTCTCCAGTTGTGACCCCTCAAGGGATGTCCAACTGCCCATTTAGGCCCGATCCCACTGGGCATCCCTCTCACAATCCAGGACTGCTAGGTCCCAAATGCTTGCCCCTAACTGCTTCTGCCTGCCAGCCTAACTACCCTGTAATCACTAGCCTGCCATTCTGATTGATGCCTAACTGCTCCCCTGCCAGCCTTATTTCCCCCAACTGCCCTCCTCTGCTGGCCTGGTCCCCGCCAACTGCCCTTCCCTGCCAGCCTGTTTGCCACTAACTTCCCTCCTCTGGTGGCCTGGTCACCCCCAACTGCCCTCCCTTACAGGCCTTTTCCCTCCCCTGTTGGCCATCTTGTGGCGGCCATCTTATGTACACATGGGGGCAGCTATCTTTGACCACGTGAGGACATCCATCTTGTATGTTAGAGTGATGGTCAATTTGCATATTACTCTTTTATTAGATAGGATTGCCTACCATCCCTATTGTTGTCTCACACTGTTTTAAAACAGACCAAATTAAGGCACTGGGGAATTAAGGGAGGTAGAAAAAGGCAAAGAGGGGATAAATGGTGATGGAAGGAGACATGACTTGGGGTGGTAAACACACAATACAATATACAGATGATGTTTTGTTGAATTGCATACCTTAAACCTGTATAATTTTATTAACCAATATCACCTTAATAAATTCAATAAAATAAGAAAAACTTTGAAATTAAACAAAAAAGGATACATGACCACAAACAAAATCTGTAGTGATTGTTCATAAGGAGACAAGTATGAACATCTGAGTTGCTTTTGTGGAAATACAAGATAATGAACTGAAATAGAATTCAATATATTATGAAGTGAATCAAACCTGTCTGATGCACCAGAAATAGCAAATTGGAAGATGCGATGGGAAAATGGGGTATTCATGAGAGCAATGAAGCGTGGACTTTTTGGCACCTTGATCAGAAGTATGGAGAGCTTTAGAGATTAAACAGAGAAGCAAATCTGTTTGGCTTGTGAAACAGCATGACATATACCACATTTCCAAATAGCAGAATCAAGTATTGTTAGGTGTATATCTCCCTAAATCAATATAGAGATTTAAGATAATTCCAATCAAGATTTAAGTGAGATTGTTTTATTTATTCTGGCAGGGGCAGGGCAGACTTGACAGAGTTGTTTGAAAGTTTGATTGGGAAAACACACAATCAAACAGAAAGTCACAGTAGAGATCTTGCATCCTAGAAATGTACACTTGAAACCTATGTGGTCCTATTAACAATGTCACCCCAATAAATTTAATTAGAAAAACAATAGGTGGTACAGACTGACTCAAGTTTGAATGGATATGTAACTATAAAATTACAATGACTAGAAGACAGGTGAATTGGTGTAAGGGTCAGAACACATGTTAATTTAATAGACTAGTTGGCCTTAAACTACATGAAAGAATTTATTAGAATCTAATTATAATTCAAAAAGTAACATGCACCAGTGGGAAATTAATTATTCAGGCAAGATATTGTTTTAGGAGAATGGTTAAATATATGAGAATCATAAAGTTAGATTTTTCTTATGCAATTCATTAGTATATAGTTCATATCTTTAAAAAGCTGATATAGAAAATAAAGATAGCCTTGAAAATAATCTACTGAATATACTAACCTGTATATGGATGTGTGTGTGTGTGTGTGTGTGTAGAGAAGACATATTTTCAAAGTATAAATAAGCCAAAAGATATCCAAAACATGCAGTTCAGTAAAAGCATAAGATCCAAAGTAAATATATGATTCTGGTTTTGTGAAAAATATAAAATAAGGAAATACGTACATAAAGCTGGTGAAAAGATTTTGGGGTGTATTAATCAGATTATGTAAAGGTTATGGTGATCCTCTACCTTACCTTTTGTTTTTTAATATCATACAGGGAGGAGAATCAATTTTGTTCATATAATTAAAATAACATAAGATTAAAGATAAAATAAATGAAGATATAACATTACACAAAGATCATTATGTGTACAATATACCATTTATAAGCCAGAAATAAAAGTAAATTTGTGAAGCAAGTGGTAAACTTGTTATTATTGAGACATGTATTTTCACCTTGCAAAGGGTTCTTAAGAAGCAATTTAAAAAAAATCCTCAATACAGAAGTGGCCATTCAATATGAGCAATTAAGATGGGAAAGAAAATGTGTTGGAAACATCAGCTTCACAAGTAATCAGAGATGCAAATGAGAGTGATAGTGATTTTTCAGTCACCACATTGAAATAGATTTTTTTAAAATGTATTTCAGTACTAGAGAGAATGAATTTTATGAGCATTTTAATTCCCTCCTAATGGGAGTGTGAACTTAGGTAACTCTACTGCAAATCACAATTCAAAATTTACCAAAAGCCTTCCTGGAAACTTATCCTTGCTCCAACAATGTAACTCAATAATCTATTTTTAAAGAGTCTGGCTGGTGTGGCTCTGTGTTTGAGCATAGATCTATGCCCCAAGAGGTCATGGTTCAATTCCCAGTCAGGGCACATGCCCAGGTTGCTGGCTCGATCCCCACTGGGGGGTACGTGCAGAAGGCTGCTGATCTATGATTCTGTCTCATCATTGATGTTTCCTCTCTCTCTCTCTCCCTTCCTCTCTGAAATGAATCAAAATATATTTAAAATTTGAAAAGAGAGATATACAGGCAAGGGTTTGTGCAAAATGATGATGATTGCATTCAAATTTATCAGTGTAAACAAATGAAAACAACACAACCTGTTTCCAACCATAGAGAGTTCAAAAATGGTGCTCCTTCCACCAGTCAGATTGTAGAAGACTGTCCTCCATCCACATTGGAGGCAAGGAAGTGGAATACAAAGCTTCAGCATCATCGTTTTATTTAGCAGGCACTCAGAAAAACACTTGTAGGAAATAGGACAGAATATTCCAAGTGCACATGCCCTGTAATTTATTCTCAGGACTGTGTTTCATGTACTTGTTCTGTCAATGTTAAGGTCTGAACGTTCAATCATAATATTGTATGGAGGGAATAGGAAAAGGAGTTCAATTTGATGGTGTTTAGCCCTCAATGATTAAATCACAGCAGTGTTTCACTCGAAATGGCTTTGGTTGTTATAATCTTGCAGTTTGTATTTTTACATGAAAAAGGTAAAAAAAAAAAAGAAAGAAAGAAAGGAGAAGAAGAAGAAAAGGGAAATCCAGCATGGCCTTCCTCCTCTTGCCAAGAATCAAAGCCCAGCAGAACCAAAGTTCGTCGATACCGCCTTAGCTGCCATCCAGCTTTGTAATATTTGTAGCCACTGATTAAAAAAAATTTTCAGAGACTGCTTAAAGACAGTTACTCTTTCCAATTAAAAAAGCCCTGCAGTATAGCCATAAAAATTATATTCCTGCCAACTTGGCTAATGACAGCAAGCGTACGCTTTCTTCATTTAAATGACAGAATGGTAAACACAGACAAAATGCATTAGTTACCATTAGCAACTGTATCAGAATTAGCAGATTTAGGTTATACTTGAAAAAAGATATAGATCTATCATATTTTAATAATCATTTTCCCAGTATGAGGTCTCATTGCAGCTTGATGGGAAGATCTAAAATTAGACTTTTTGTGTGTGTAAAATTCAGTTTCAATGAACCAGATGTAAGATGAGAAGTCTTCAAATGGAGCTGGTAATAAACAGAAGCATACTTTGATTCTGCTTTCATAAACAGCTTATTTTGTACATTAGAGAGGCTTGAGTAAAGTTATAATAAACCTACCTGAATTTGGCTCCTTTAATTTTACTCTGATGCCTTGTTTTGACTTTAACCATTGTGGCTTTGACGTACAGTTTATGGAAACTTTTTGGAAAGTTTAGATGTCTGCATCAGCATTAGTAGACAGGTGATAGTCTAATGTTGACAAAGCATTCATTACATTGTAGGCCATATTCTCTCACACATCTGTCATGGAAGATTTTAGCACTTTCATGTATGTATTTATTTTGATGAATGAGAGAAGATCATAAAGTTGAAGATCATGGGCTTAACCAGCAGGTTTATTTGTGGGTGTGTTTTCTTTTTAATTTGGCATTTCAAACTTGTGTATGTTATTGCTTTATATCATCTGCATACTGTAATTAATATAATTATTTAATAGCTACATTTTATAGAATTCTTTTTGTATCCTGGATATAGACATAGATGAGATTTTTTTTTATTGAAGCCATTCTATATTGCCAGGCTGTAATTACAAGGAGGTGCTTAAAAGTGAGAGATTAATGAAGTTTGAGGTCAAAGTGAATAGTTTATTAGTCTACCTGGTTCATATATGGACATCCATGGCTTGAGTCTGACCCAAGCAAGGGATGCCTGTCACCATGGAAGCTTGCCAATGGCACTGTGCTGACTTAGTGCCCTTCTTGGTCATTATTCTTATTAGCTTGGGTTATGTAGCAAACATATTACCATTGAGCTTTATTTCTGCCATTCAGAATTGAGATCACATAGCATGAGTCTTCACACCCATCTTCAGGGAATCTTTGTATGTTTTAATGGGATTTTCAATAGCACGAAACAAAGTAGTTGGCTGTGGAAAATAATTTACAGGACATTGACTTTCTTAATTCACATAACATGATCAATTCAGGAAAGTAATATAAATTACATCATGATGGAGTTGATGCTCCCGGTTTTATTTTTCCCCCCAGAATGTGCAAAACACCATCCTAGTCAGGCATATAAGTAAACTGGGATGTGTTCAGGAAAGAAGAGAGTCCAGCCTAGCAAGCATCTGCCGAAGGCACACATTGAGCCAGTTCATGACCCCGGCAGTAACCATTTACTGGGCATCATACATTTCATGTGTTATGGATCGTGCCATTGCTATGTTATCAACATTTTAGAATCAATCAACATGAGGGCACACTATCCAGAAACAATTGTGTTTCAATTTCAAGGAGGGAGGTGTGAGAGAGAGCATTAAAATAAGGCACAAATCAGAGCTGAGGGACTGGTCAGGATCACACATTCTGTCTGTCTCTGGGAAATACTTTTATGTGTTGTGAATCCACATGGAGCAATGCCCTAGTGTTTTCTGTCCTCCACGGTGCTCTGTTTGTGCCCCATCCCCATGAGGAATATAAATGTAGGGACATTGTTTCTCTCTATTTACTTAATTTAATATATATATATATATATATATATATATATATATATATATATATATATAATTGATTTTTTACAGAGAGGTAGGTAGAGGGATAGAGAGTTAGAAACATTGATCAGAGAGAAACAGAGAGAAACATCGATCATCTGCCTCCTGCACAGTACCTACTGGGGATGTGCATGCAACCAAGGTACGTGCCCTTGACCAGAATCAAACCTGGAACCCTTGAGTCCACAGGCTGACGCTCTATCCACTGAGCCAAACCGGTTAGGGCCAATGTTTCTCTTTAGGTTACAGGCCCTGCCACAGAGACTCAGTACAATTTCCCTTCCACTCGGGCCAAGGAGTGCTGCAGGGGTAACCTGGGACTTAGCCAAGGTGGCTGGCAGCAGTCTCTGTGGCATCTGGGATGGAATGCTATACACTGAGTTCCTGTCATGTCGGTCTGTGAAAATCCAATTCCAATGAACTTCTCTCTTGGTGCAGACATGACTTTGGATGAGCAGCGAGGAGGCAGAACATTATCAGGGAAGAGTGATACAGAGCATCTGTTCCAGCCCCTGCCCTGGAGGCACTGGGGTGTGAGTGCTTGAGGAGCTGCTGACATGGTTCTGCCCTAATTGTCTGTGCCACATTCCATGCACTGGGTGTCATAGTAGCAGCCCTCTGTCACAGAAGCAAGTCTATGCAGTTTACATAATATAAAGATCACTGGTGGATTTACCATTGTGTTATACATATTTCTGGACAACCCTATACAATGTTTATGTAGTGCATTTAACTCCACAATGAGAACATCCAAATGAATGGACTTGGGTGCTTTGGTAAAACTTATTTGTCTTTAGAGTTACATTCTATTAAAAAACCTCTTCAAATCCTATCCAGCTGATGTCACATTCCCCAGTGTTGTTACAGATGAATACACGGAAAATCAGAGATGCTGAGTGACTTCCCCAAAGTCACATAGCTGTGAGGTGTCGGGTGGAGGGGTGTCAGGATGAGCTTTTCTCATTTCCGTTCAGTCAGTCACTAGTGTGTAGGAACCCTTGGCAGCCGCTGGTCGGCACTCTGGTGTTGCCATGGTGTCACCATGGTGTCCAACCTGCTCAGGCCACCATGTATATGTCGTGTTGCACTCCTGGTATAGGTAGTATTGGTGAAGGTACACAGCCTCTGCTCTGTAAGACTTTTCACTAACTCAGAAGACTAATTCCTCAGCCAAATAGCACTACATCTGGCACAAAGAGGGGTGGGGTGCCTACAGAGGCAAGGATGCAGATTAGAAGTTTAAGGAGCTGTCAAAATGCTGGTATTCACATTTTTATTTGTTTTTAATTTAACCTTACTGTTGAAAGTATTAATTATCTATTACAGATACCCCCCCCCCCATTGATCTCTCCCACCCTGCTCCTGCTCCCTCCCTAGGCATTCATTACACTATTGTTTGTGACCTGGGTTAAGCATACAGCCATACAAGTTCTTTGGTTAATGAGAGTCACATTTTTAGAGTGCGAACAGAACAGAGAGGACTTGCTAATAGAAAGAGCCTGTCATTTCACTTGGCTGAGGCCACTGGAAACATGCTAACCTCAAGCACTGAGATAAAGACCAGTCCAAGGGTTGGAGAATGCTTCCACGGAATCCATAAGTAGCAAACTGAGATAAGAGGGCAATAGAGGAAGTTAGGTACAAGGTAACATCAGGAAGCCAACACAGCCCAGTAAAAGAGAGTGCACATGAACCTCTTGCACCAGAAAGTGATGGATGCTAAAGGAACCCTGGGCGTGTTCAAAGGACACAGGATCTAGCTCGTAAGAACTTGCATTGATCAAATCTGGGACAATTTTATCCTCAATTTTTTAAATGATAGTAATGGACTATAATCTAATGAATAATGCAATCATTTATGAGTGCAAAATGCGATGTAAAGAAATAAGTGAAACATAAATAAATTAAGAGAGGAAAATTCTTCCTTATAGCGGAATGCTGTCTAATAGCTATAGAAATAATGGTGTTAGAAAATCTGTAAAGAATGCTAAAATTAGCAGGCGAAAGTCTGATGAGCAATAGGGAGGTTACATCACATCAACCACAAATTACTTAGTGTCTCTTCATAAGTCACATTGATTAAAAAGGGAAAATAGTAATCTTAGTGTGAAGGACAGCCATGGGACCACGTGGTTCAAAGCTAATAGCACCAATATACCAATCCTGGAGGAATGGCTGTCATGTGCATTTTGCCATGATGCAATGAGACACACATAAAACTGCATAGTAATACTTTTGCCAAAATGTTTAAAATGCATCTAAATAGGAGTAAATATTGGGCAAACTAAAACAAGGTTATTTCTATTAAGTAACCATCATGTGCTCTTTAAAATTCTAGCCCAGGTCAAGAAAAACAAACAAACAAAAAAAGGCTGAATAACTGTCTCAGATTAAAAGAGAACACAGAGAAGATACCACTAACAGCCACATGTGATTCTGGACTAGATCATGGACTGGGAAACCCCATTAAAATGAGCTTAATAGAAAAATTGATGGTATTTCAATGTGGGTTCCTAGTTATATAATACTATCGCATAGCATCAATTCTTAATTTTCTGACCTTGATGCCTGTACTATGATTATTTAAGAGTCTATCCTTGTTCTTAGGAAATACATAGTAAAGTTATTGGGGGAAATGAATATCCTGTCTTGAACTTACTCTCAAATGGATCAGAAAAATAATAAGAGTATATACAGTATGATATAATATATTGTAGAGAGGGAGAGAGATAATAATAAAACAAATGGGTCTGAATATTAATGATTGGGCAGCCTAAGTAAAGTTTATACATGAGCTTCTTGCACTATTTTTTCAATGTTTCTGTAGGTTTGAAATTACACAAAATTTAAAATGACCAAAATTAGGCACATTATGTTTCTGAGTATATTCCATCAAAATAAAGCCTAAAAAACTACATCTAATCTGAAGGGTTAAAACAATACTGAAAGCAAATTTAAAAAAAGTGAACTAAAGGATGTATAAGCTTTGTTCAGTTTAGTCACATAGACAAAGAAGTTTGTGTTAAGACAGTTTGTAGAATTCCTTGTTTATTTTTTTAAAGATTCATTTGTTGACGTATTTATTGCTACTTTATTGCTCATTTTTAAAATCTTATTTTATTCTTCTTTTTAAACAAGACCCTTTAACAGTTCATATAATACTGGTTTGGTGGTGATGAACTCCTTTAGCATCTTTTTGTCTGGGAAGCTCTTTATATGTCCTTCAAGTACAGCACAGGAAATACAGTCAATAATATTCTAATTACTATGCGTGGTGTCAGATGGGTTCTAGATTCATCAGGATGACACTAGTAAGTTATATAACGTCTCATCCCTGGGGTACACACCTGAAAGTAATATAATGTGGTGCATCAACTGTGCTTGAAAAATAAAAATGATTTAAATTTCTAAAAAGTTTGTAGAAGCTTGCTGATAACCATTTTCATGCTCCAATAACTGTAACCATCAGAAATCTATATTCTTCCATTGTAAAATAGGATCACAATAACTAACTTGCAAGGTTTTCTGTAGGTTGTATAACATAATAGATATTGCCATTTAATATCCACCTCCATTGTCTTTCTCAGATTTTCTTCTGAGGCCAGCTATAATTCTCTAATTTCACCTCAAGGGCATTCAGTCTTGAATCTTTGAAAGCCTTTCCTGGGATTCAGACTACCATTTATGACCCATAAGAACCAGCTTCTCTCATAACCCTGAAGGGAAGAAACATAACACTTGAGAATTAGGATAATAACGAACACTTTTCTTTCCATTTCAGAATTATTCAAATGTATAGTCAATGGGTCCCAGTGGAAGCATATTTCTCTCTTTAATTTCTGCCTGAAGACTTTGTACCACATTTCTCCCTTAGAACAAACATGGGAAAGTGTTCTGGGAAAAGGAGTCTTTTAGTGAATCAATAAGTAGAATGTTTTCTTTAAAAGGACTACAAATTCTTTCCATGTTTTTTTTCTTCTTAGTAACATGGGTGCACATGTTTAGAATCTAATTAGCCAAATTAGTACGCTCCAGTGGCAAAGAAGTGAATTGAGAACTCAGATGTTGTCATTTTAATATTGCATATCAAATGGGTGTTTCTGGTGCTTGGTGATGTTTTAATTTTATTTTACAAATGTAGTGAGCACTATGCTAAAAGGTAAGGGGGTACTTCAAGAAGTAGAAAAGCATCCTTCACCCAAAATTATTCCACGTATAAGATATACTATGCAATCATAAATCATGAAAACCCCAATGTGATAAAAACACAAAAGAACTCATAATACATGCTGTTGACGATCAGAATTTCAACTGAGACAAATGGTGCAACCAATAGAATTTAGGGATCTGCGTGGAAAGGGAGGTGATTAGAGATTTCAGACACTATGTTAGAATTATCACCAGGCCCCTGGGTAGTTTCATCTATATGACTTCTGATTATTCTAAGCTTTGAAATTATATCTATACTTAGCAAATGGTTTGTTCAAGTGTTTCAGGGTGTAAACATCTCTGGGTTTGGGATATGTTGGCATGCCTATTGTTGCTCCAACATTATCTCTTGAAATGATGCACAGAAATGCACAGCTTTGTGAAGGCTGTGTGAAAGAATTTGCCACTTACAACCATCAGGTCCAACCACCAGTCAATCCAGTAGAAGACAGGAAGAAAATAAAACTCAACTCTACATTTAATAAGTATTTGCTGAATCAAATCAACAGTTTTAGGGGAGGCAGAATGCAGCATGGAAATAGAACTGGCTTCCCAGCCAGACAACTGGCATCTAAATTCTAATTCCCCCACTTTGAAAATATGTGAGCTTCTTTATTTGTCTTTAAAATGGAAGCAGTAATGCCTCCATGTGTGACCTTCCAGAACTATTACGAAGGTACAATTGAAAGCATGTA
This sequence comes from Vespertilio murinus, assembly GCA_963924515.1. Lineage (NCBI taxonomy): Eukaryota > Metazoa > Chordata > Mammalia > Chiroptera > Vespertilionidae > Vespertilio > Vespertilio murinus. The sequence continues at coordinate 63,005,188 of OZ004713.1, read as the reverse complement.
CATTTATTTTCTAAATTGTAAAGGATTGTGTCTCACATGTCGGAATGTGAGACACAACCCTTTTCAGTAAAACCATATTAGCCATGCTTTTCTTTACCAAATCATTGCTTATTTTATAACTTTTTATTTCTTTAAGTTTCCTGATATATTTGCGACTGATACAAACAATGGAATAAAGCATAAGAGAACCAACAGGACTATTTTTCAGAAATGGGCTATTTGGAGGATCATTGGAGAGCGAGGGCAGGAGAGACCACAGAGGAAAAGGTTTCACAGGGCAATGTGTCCTGGAGGGATTCTCATAAAGCTTATCAAACCAATAATCCTTCCAATGAAAGAACTCTCCTGGAGGCTGTGTCTCTATAACATTGTAGTTGGGCCTGCCACTTGGGTCAAGTGAAACCCATTGTGACTATTATTGTCTGAGCCAAAGTCTATTGTGCTTGGACTAGCTACAAAAATAAATAAATTTCTCTTAAGAGAAAGATGACCACAATGTAAGCTTTGAAAGGCAAGGTTTTGTTCAAGTAACAATGGAGCCCCAGCACTTAGGACAGTTTGGGGTACTAATAGATTGTTGGGTTAATACCAATATGTGTTCAGGTGAACATTTCTGCTCAGTGGGGCAATCAAAGTTGAAGAGGGGATGATCCATAGAGACCCTCTCTCTTTGAAGGTGTGATTATTAGGGGACTCATGATAAAGTATTCAATATTACAGTATTTCTTGGTTGGTACCTTGAATACTTTTTAAAAATGTTTTACTGAGGAGATATAGTCTTGTGTAAGAACTGTTTTGTTTTGTTTTCATGCTGGAACCCCTTACTAATGTACCTTGGGAGTACTTTGTCCTTGCAAACTTCAAGAGCCCAATTATTACAAAGAGAAAAACAAATCTTCCCCTGGGTACTCTGTATGAAATATACCATTTAGCTCGATACCTTTCCTACTATTGTAGCAGAAAGCATTTTTTAGAAACCCATGTGCAAGCCATTTGTGGAATGCATTAGCAGAACATTCACGCTGGAAGAGTTGGGCCCTGACTGAATTTTGTCTCTTATCCACAGCATTAAATGATACCAGAAATGGCCAGAACAATAGAACAACGTGAATGAGGTCTCATATGAAAACAGAAGTGCCTTCACTTTTTTGTTGTTGATGTTAATCCTCACTTGAGAATATTTTTTCCATTGATTCTTAGGGAGAGTGAGAGAGAGAAGGAAAAACAACAGAGAGAAACATTGATATGAGAGAAACACATTGATTGGTTAACTAGTTGTCTCCTTCAGGAGAGCCCAGACCAGGGTTGCAGGATGGGTAGGAGTCTACAACCAAGATACCAAAGGTCCTTGGCATGAACCCTTTGGTCTGCAGGCCTATTCTCTATCCACTGAACCAAACGAGCTAGGGCAAAGTACCTGCACTTTTAAAACAAAGTTCTGGAATATAAAATTCTGTGACAACCAAGGAGGAAAGGAAGGAGGAGTTGGACTAATAAAAAGAAATGATCTAACTCCAGAATTACAGAATGGGGACTAGGAAACAGGAGTAAAATGCAGATCTAAACCATTTCATTACAGAGCATTTGTATGATAATTAATACAAGAATCACAATGCAATTATTTCTGGATCTCACTTGTAATTTGAAAATATCTATATGCACCCAAATCCTGTGTTTGGCAAACAGTATGAATTTTGCATTCGGTCATGCGTGCTCAATCATTTTCAATGAAAGCTTTGTTGTCCTCATGTTGACTATTAAGTACTAATTGAAGGGGAGACTGTAAGACTGAGTGTACCTGGTGACAACTCTAGTGACCAAGTACATGCAAATACTGAGCAGCCCCTCCAAGAGTGGTCTCCACAAACAAGATATTCAGATGTGCCCCTTCTTTCCACTGTCAAAACCTACTTAACTTCCAAGATCCTGCTCACATCTAACTTTCTCCACAAATCTTTTCTCATTTACCTTGGAAGATGTAACCTTTTCATGTGCTGAATTTCCATGGACTTTATTGTCTACTACTTTTTTTTGTTATATTTTGAGAACTTATATTACTATTAACATGCTATCTTTTTTGTTTCCTCAAAGGAGAGTGATTACTTTTAATATTTTTTTTTCCTGAGGGGGGAAAGGAGGGAAAGATATCCCTCATGTAATATTTAACAGAAGTATCAGAAGGACCAGGATCAGAAGTCAGTGGATGAATGTAAACTAGCCTACTGGCGCTAAGTTTAGAACAATGCTTTCTCTGGCTGTATACAAGCAGGAGAAAGGTGATAGAGGCATCGCCAGGGGGTCAAGGAATTTTCCTTTGAGATCATGTCTAGGGTCCAGTGCAAAAGAAGTGCCTTTCAAGCTACTGGCTTAGCAGTTGGCATTGAAGTAGCCTTTTAGGAAGCAAAAGGCATCAAGTGCCTAGTGAAGTGGGGTGGATGACACTCTGTCTGAACCACCAGACCGGAGTCGGAATGGCAGAGATGAATGCAGGACTCACTGGTGCATGACTTAGTAGTAGCTGCTGCGCGTTGTGGATATGTGAAGACTCCGTCTAATACTTTATTCTTCCTGAGCCATTTCAACCACATCGGGAGTTAATGGTCATATCTGGATGTGTCAGCTTAAAATATTAGCCTAGGTTAGCAGAAGTGTCAGGTGATGGCTCCAGGAAAGCCCCCACTGAGTTATTCCTGTTGGAGAAAAGCTACTATGGAGTAGCTTTTTGGAGTAGTAGCGTTACGGTTGAATTTTGTTGGAAAACATCATGTACAGAGTGATCTCCCTTAATTACTTTATGCATCTTCCATCTTCTATTGGATTGTTAGGTTCTAGTCTAAAAGAGGTCTATCACGCTGAAGAATTTAACCCAGACCCATATAATTTTCTGTTTTGATAAGGATATACATTAAATTTGAATCTGAAAATGCAGTAGAGCCTATGAGTATTTCAGGATGCTGTTTTACATTTTATATTATTCTAAATTATTAGGTACCCAAATACCAATCTATTCAACTGAAAAAGAAAAAGAAAAAAGAAGAAAGAAGCTGAGTTTTTACATATATATATATATATATATATATATATATATATCCTCTAAGCCATGCTCCTATCAAAATATATAGTCCTTGCAAAAAAAATAACAACTAATTATGTGGTCTCCGTTATAAATTTTCTACCATTATTTCAGAAGACTATCCCTTGTTATCTTCAAAAGGTTATACAGCATTTGGAATTCAAAAGGAAGTTGTTACCTGCTATCTTGCATAAATCTCTAATAATTGCAAATGGAATATATTATCGTCAGATCCAATTGCTTATATCCAATCTTGTCTCATTCCTGCATTTGTAAAGGTAAATGCATGGTATCTTGCCTCTTATTTTCTTGGAATAAAAAAGCACGCATATAAATGAGAGAATCCATGTTGTGGGGTGCCTTGCAGATTGTCTTTTTCCATCACTGTTCTCAGACAAGTACATCTCACTGATATGGTGAGAAGGGCTGGGAAGCTTTATTAACTCTAACTGACATATAACAGCAGACTCGTTTTCAAAACGATGTGTGGAAAACAAATACCAACTTTATTCCTACTATTCAACAATAGAATTACATTTACACACACTATTTGATTGCTCCTGGATTCTGTAAGGTCTTAAATTAATTGGTTATTGTGAGGTTTTATGTTTAAATCTCTTTGCCAGAGTTTTTTCAGAGCGCCAGTCTATTGGAAATCCAATTTGCATAGTAGTAACAATGTAGATTAATAGAGTAGAATTACCTGATTCCAACTAATAAGCATGTATTGAGTGCCTACTCCTTAATCACCACTGCACTAGGTTCTTGGGGGTTTGGAGGCAGAAAGACAGGCAGGGTCCTTTATCTGTCAAGTTCACAGTTGTGTTTGAGACTGAATAACCTTATTGCTGAATATTCCTTGGGTTGCAGCAAGTATAATCAGAAGGGGAGTTGGACAATGTCAAGGTTAAGTCTGACTCATAATCAGGATCACCAGGGGATATATAAAAGAATAAAGATTGCTAGCTCTGTTCCAGACTTACCAACCCAGAAGAGCTTGGGGGACGTTACCAAGGATATGTGACTTAAAATGCTCCCTGGGTGAGAATGAGGAGCAGTCAGTTTGGTTACCACCAGACCAGGTGACCTTTAATGTCCTCTGAAAGCTTTAGAAGTATTCTAGAACTAAATTTGGGAAGCTTAAAATAGAGAACAGTGTCGGCAGGGGTGGGGGTGGGAAGGAAGCGTATATATTCAGGCTTCTCATGAATGAAACATAAAGCAGTCTTCTCAACTCTTTTCCCAACCAGGCCAGTGAAAATCTGTGTTTCGGTAATATGCCTAGCACCCACAAGAGGGCTCCCTGGGAAAAAAGGAGGGGGGAAAAGGTATATACAAAGTAACAGAGCTAGATCCTTTTAGAACCACCTCCATGATGTACTTTTTTATTACAAAACACACTTGCAATGCATTCTGGATAGTTTTTGAATTTTTTGAGCCCCATCTAAAGGGGTTTATGTTGAAGGAATGAGAACACCAGGTATTTAACGTTAAATTTTTTTAAATATATTTTATTGATATTTTACAGAGAGGAAGGGAGAGAGATAGAGAGCTAGAAACATCAGTGAGAGAGAAACATCGACCAGCTGCCTCTTGCACACCCCCTTCTGGGGATGTGCCCGCAACCAATGCACATGACCCTGACCGGAATCGAACCCGGGACCTTTCAGTCCGCAGACTGGCGCTCTACCACTGAGCCAAATCGGTTTCGGCGAGAACACCAGGTATTTAGTCTTTAACTGTCTAAACGTGAGCCCAAATATTATTTTGAGAATATATGGTGCCAAAACCGGTTTGGCTCAGTGGATAGAGAGTTAGCCTGCAGACTGAAAGGTCCCGGGTTCGTTTCCAGTCAAGGGCATGTACCTTGGTTGCGGGCACGTCCCCAGTGGGGGGTGTGCAAGAGGCAGCTGGTCAATGTTTCTCTCTCATCGATGTTTCTAACTCTCTATCCCTCTCTCTTCCTCTCTGTAAAAAATCAGTAAAATATATATTTTTAAAAAGAATATATGGTAACCTAAAATACATGGTAAACAAAAAAGACATCATTTTCATAGTCATCTTTAGTTTCTGATTTATATATTATTTCAGATGACTATCCCTTGTTATCTTCAAAAGGTTATACAGCACTTGGAATTCAAAAGGAAGTTCAAAAGAAAAAAAAAGAATTCAAGAGAAAAAAACATATATGTACAGGACCCATTCAGGTGCTACATTCCTAACAAGGCCCCCAGTGACCTTGAGGCGACACCAGTAAGGTCATTGAGAGTTGAGGAAGTATTTCTCAAGTATCCCTGTCTGAACCCTGTACCTGATTCTGTGGGACATTCATTCTGTGTTTGATCTATTGGAAGCCCAAGAGCCAGGCCATTTTCGGGGCCGGTCGGTCTGACTCAGCAATTCTCCCCGTTCTGATCACTTAGGAATCAGAGTCACCGCAGCTTTCTCCCTCCCCCTCTCTCACTTGGCGGCTTGCCAATGACATTTTATTCAGGAAAAGTCCCTGGATCTGTGTTAGCCTCAGGACAACATTTAAATTCATGTCGCTGGAGGCATTCAATCCCTGCAATCAGGGTGTTTCCTCCTAGCATCCCGGGTGAGGCCTGCTCAGGCTCGCACTCTCCCCCTGCATGCCTGAGAGGTATGTGCTTGTGTTCCGTGGGCAGTAGTTAAATGTCGTTTTCTGATGGAGGTGCCTCCACACCTGAGTGCTCTCTGCCCGTGGGTCCTGGCGGTGCCTTCCCCATCCTGTCCTTCATCACGGAGCAGGCTGTGCCCATGAGACATCCACATCACTTTTTGATTGGTGGCACTGAGCTTCCTATGTTCCTTGGAGTAGAAATGACACTAATATGGCGTGGTGATCTGGTACTGGGAAGATCTGACTGGAGAAGAGCTAATTTATTGGCCCCGGCTGCCTACTACCCAAGTCACATGGTCACCTGGAGCAGAAGTGGCAGGGGCATAGTTAGTCACTGCAGCCAATTCTGACATTAGCTGCAAAAGCAAAGAAAATAATCCCCTGGCTTCTGAGAGCTCACATATCAGCCGACAGATTAAATATGAGAATTGTATTATTACCTGAGTGGAAAAAGAAGGTAACTGAACTGTACAAACTCATTTAGAAGTGCATGGATTCTGCCTCGCAATGTATATTGATTGGCTATTGTGGGGCTTAAAACCTTAATCTGTTTTGCTAACATAACAGCATGCAAAGCTGTTGGGCATATACTTTACAGCCATACATAACACTGTACAGGGTGATGGCAGCACCCAGTTCAATCTAACAGTGAGTCAGTGAGCGCCTGTTCTGGCTCAGGTTTCACACAGGGCTGAGATCAGGGGAGGGGGATCAGAGGCGTGTAGAATCTCCTGGGGCACTCCAACCACTCTTGAGGTGCTCTGAGAATTCTGGGCTCTATAGCGGGAGATGCGTGTGGACAGAGCATAACCAGCAACATGAACTATTCAGGAGGGCAGAATAGCTGGAGAAAAGTAAGATATTTTTTCAAGTCTCAGGGCTGGAACTTCTAGGATGGGGGCTGGAGACAGAGGGAATCCAGGGTTGTGGGAGGAGCTCTGTGGTTAGAGGTGGAGCATATGTCTGAGGTCATCTTAAAAGATACTAAGCAGCAGTCATGTGAGAGGTGACAAGCACGACTACTATCCCACACTCCCTGAGATGGCAGCTTCCACACAAATAGCAGGCACCCTCCTCCTGGGGCTTTGCTCAAGCACAGAGCCATCACCCCATCGGAAGGCACACACTGTTTCTGTCTCTCCAGGAAGTCCCAAGTGATGTGCAGTAGGCAGGATTTTAAAATGATCTCCAAGATCTCCATCCCCTGTGATTATGTTCTTCATATTTTGGAGAAAGAGAGATTATCTGCTCACATGAGTCCTTTAAAAGCAGAGAGTTTCCTCAGACTGAAGGCGTAAGAGAAGGTCAGAGTGATTCTAAGGGTGAGAGAGAGTTAATGGACCTCACTGATTTGAAGACAGGGCCACCTGGGGAGAAATGCAAGTGGCCTTAGGAGCTGGGAAGCTCCCAGCTGACCACCAACAAGGGAACAGGGCCCTCAGTCCTACCATCCAACAGAACTGAATTCTGCCGACGACCAGATTGAGCCCGGAAGTAGATTCTTTCCTGAGAGCCTCCTGGTCAGAGGCCAGCCTGACACACCCTGATGTTGGCCTCCTGATGCCCAAAGCACAGAACTCAATCAAGCCAGTTTGGGTTGCTGACTTACGTCACTGAGAGATGATAAATGGGTATTGTTTCTTGCCCCTGCTCTTGTAATTTGCGATGGAGTAACATAAAACTGGGATACTATGCATGGGCATGCTGGCACTGATTTTCTAACATGTAGCTTCACTTGTCTGTTCCTTTACAGGTACACCCTAAAATGGCAAAGACCTCTAAAGGAGAGCAATGCGGTCTGCGTATAGACAGACGATAGGCCCGCCTCTCCTTCCTTACATCCCTGGGGCTGCTATTTCAGAGGCGAAGGTTGCAGCATGGACCCACCTGCTTTCCTTCATCCCACCGGTCTGGAGACCATTAGCACGCAGGAGGAATGTAGGTGTAGGAACCTCAGGACAAGACCGTGGCCAGAGGCCCTGGCCTTAGATCCAGTTCCGTGTCTTAAATTCTCTCTTTGCAATCGCTCAGTGACATGTCCTTTTTTTACAATCTTCCTTGTTGTATTTTGATATTTCCCTATGACTCTGGCACACTTGTGCCTCCTCCTCCCCTAGAAGAGTTGGTAATCTGCATAGTTTGTTTTTATTCAACTTATTTTTATTCCGTGGAATGCTCAAAGTGGTTTTGAGAGCCCGTGAGGACAGCTCCATACGTTCACCACTTCCATAGCAGACGCTCCAGATGGCCTACCCATTCAGGACAGGAAACGCAGATCGCTGCCACGAGATCTTTTGGAAGTCCTGCCATTTCCTCAGTATACGGCCGGGATGTGGGCCAGACCCCTGAAGGCTCAGACTTCTGCTAATACCTCCTTTTTCTTGCCGGGTTGCCAGAAGTAGAGGAAGCCCTTTTTATTTTTATTTTTTTTTTTCCATCCAAATGAGGTTACACTGTCAGCCTGAAACTTTCTGTGGTCTTTGGGGTCTCCTGCAGCTGCCCCTTCTCGGGAGCTGGTGGATCCATCTTCAGCCTCTCTCTCTTCTTAGTGCCTGCAGAGTGGAACCCCTTCTTCCTAGTGACCCTGCTGCCCCTGCCAGAGGAACGAAGAAGCACCACTTAGAACGATTGACTTGGTGTTTTTTCTGTGCATTTGAGTCCATTCCATGCCAAGAAAATGGTCTTTGGCAACCCTAACTTTCCCCTACTCCTCAACTGACTGGTATAACAGAAGGGCCCGCCTGCAAGGCCGTCTGGTGTGCACTTGACTTAGCCAGGACAGCACTGTCAGGTAGACTTTTCAAATGTTGAATAATCTTGTAAATCAGGTGAGGTGCGCTTAGAGAAGTAATAGCAATGGCTTTCCTTCACCGAGCTCTACTGCCTCCCCTGACTCACACTCCTGCTTACCATTGAGCTCTGTGGCTGTAAAAATGGGCACAGCATTTAAATATTTAAAGAAAACACGGAGAAAAATAAATTGTAAGGTGATTAATGGAGTTAATTATCTAATTACATAATAATAAAGCATTATGTCAAAAGTACTTCATTAAAAAAAGAACAATTACCTTTAATTATATTTTGAACTTGATTGAAGAATGTTGAATGCATTACTGCATCCAAGAGCTCTGAGGATTATTCCTTTCTCCAGGATTATTAATTCTATTTCTTTGAGGGGAAGGCTTCCTTTCACTGGTAAGCATTTTTTAAATTTCGATTAAAATGTGTATTTTTAAAAAATATTCAGCCAAAGACATAATCAGCTAAAGAAAAGAAGTTGCAGTGTTAGAGGATAAAGGATGCATTCATTCATCGCTGTAAGGGGCCATGTTGGGGCTGAGAGCTGGATAGCTCCCTAAGGACAGCTCTATTTGTCCCTCTCTCCCTCTAAAATGGGGCAGGTTAGGAAGAAATGCCAAATGCCACACACTTGAGAGAACAGAGGCACTTCAGTAACCACGGAGATAGCTGAAGGGCATGAAAAGTATAGTCTTGTCCTTCAATGAATACGCTCTGTGTTAATTCTGTAAACCTAGGTGAGGTTGCACTACGTAGTTGAGCCTTCTGGATCCTCTACTAGTTTTCAGGTTTCCTTGGAAACTGCTTAATTGTAGCCTGTTGAGAATCCATCAGCAGGAATCACATTTGCAGTCGTGGTAGTGTGGGTATACATCACCACTGAGGGGGAAGAACTGGAACCAGAAAGGCTTTATTCCCAACTCTCCCCAAAGTGGCTTGGCTAATGTGCAACTTCTCTCCTCTCTCTGAGAATTCACTATAATGTGAATTTACCTTCCACTCTACTCACTGTCAAACCAAGGATTATAGGACACTATCACTAAGAACTCAGATATTGTCTATGCATCAGTTATCAGATTAAGAAGACTTAACCAATAGTTGCCTTATCCTGGACAGCTGGACACCAGCTAGCTTGACATGGGTTCTTTTCAAATGCTTAAGCCATGAGGCGCATGTTATGTTTTCTCATAATTCCAATTGCCATAAAAAAAATGTCGATGACTTATAGAGAACATTGATTTTTTTTTCTGGTGGCATTTACATTCATGCTTTCTGCAGCCATTCGTGGCCCTCACGGAATTGATAGCTTTTTGAACCGTGTCAATGAGACTATTGATTCTTAGAAGGGCCCTAATCTAGGAAAACTATTAAAATGTTTGCTATTGGCTTTCACGAACATATAATGTAGCAGCAGGATTGGAAATTTTAAGTACTGTGTGATTGCCTGGAAATCTCAAAGTAAAAGAAATCAATGTAGCTAATCTATTTAATAAGTCAGGACACACACACACACACACACACACACACACACACACACAGTAAGGACAAGTCAGTTAAGATTCATTATCAAGAAGACAATTTCCTGTGAATGTGCTTTGCTGAACCAGCCAGCTTTCTGGCTAATTCCCTGTCCTTACTTGCCCAGTGGGCTCAGCCAGGACACCAACATACCAAATTTTCGTTGCTTTCTTTAGGGCTCCTCATGTCCACTTCCGGCCCTTCATTCCTTATCTTATCACCTATACATTTTCAGCCCCTACAACTTCTCATTCTCTGACTCCTTCCTCTAATGACCCAGCGGATCAGGAAGCAAGACCAGTCAGCATGAAGAAACAGGAGTGACAATATCTCCACAGCATAATAATGGCTTCCCATGTCTAGGGCACTGGGCCTGGAAAAGTCAGAGAGGATAATTTAGAACACCAAGATAACTAACATTTAAATGTCCAAAGTGATAGTAAATCAGACACGAAGTGCTATGGGGCACAGCTTACTTAACCACAAAATTAGCAAGGAAAAGAATGACCCATAAGGATCTCCCTGCCTCCAGCACATAGTTTTAATTAACAGAAATGTGTTCACCTCTTTTTCTTCAGATCCTGGGAGAGTAAATGCAGTGTACCCTTAAAGAGTCATCTCTTTTTTTAAAAAAAAATGTTGATGGAGGCAAGAGAAATTAAAATGAAGCACAAACAAGAATCTAGTCACAGTGAGGAAAATCTCTCAAGTAATAATTTTGGAATCCCTACTAAGTTATCAGAAGAAGGAGAAAAATCCAATTCCATTTCTCCACACAAATCCATTTATCTCTAGTTCTATGGAAAACAATGAAATGTATTATTAAGGCGGATAAATCTGGGTGTCCCTTGGTGATAATAGAGCCAAGAGGGGAGATAAAACAGGGCAAGAAAATGGGATCACTTCTGTATCCAAATTTCAGAATGGGTGGCTAAAGGGTAACTAGTGGTTATAATACCCTGGTTTTTAGAAAAGCCTATTGAGACAATCTTCAAAGCCTTGGGAGTTAATCTGAGCTCCGGGCATCTCAAAAATAAGCAGATAACAAGGCTTCCACCAAGTGATGTCTCTCTTCATCATGCAGTGTCTTTAGAATTTTTACCTAATAAATACATACAGATGCACACACACATATACACGTAGTTAGTGATATTAGCCATCTGGACAGGATGTGATTAAAGACTCCAGTCTGCAGGGTAGGGAGGGGTTGACCAGCTTTGCCCAAAAAGTGCTACGGTGCATACAATGCTGCCAGTGCAGGAGACCATCATCTCCCCTCTGTACTGATCATATACATATGGCTTGTATCTATCTATATATCTATTTATTTATCTATATCTATCTATCTATCTATCTATCTATCTATCTATCTATCTATATCTATCTATCTATCATCTATCTATCTAAAAGGCTAATATGCAGTGTTCCTATGAGAGTTCACCCAGGACACTGGGAGTTCTATCATTCGCTATGACGTGCGCTGACCACCAGGGGGTGATGTGGAACAAAGGAAGGCCCTAGCCTGCAGCCAGGAAGGGAGGCCCCAGCTGGCAGCCAGAAGGCCCGTCAGCCCAATCGCAGGCCAGGCCTAGGGAAACTACCCATGCACGAATTTCATGCACAAGGCCTCTAGTATAATATATACTATTCTAGATGCAAAGAGATGGAGGATATATGGGTTACAAAGCAGGTGTGACACAAGGGTTTGTGCATGGACACATTTCAAATCCTCTCCTATCTATATCCCACCCGATATAGAACACAGCTGTGAAGCTGTGTGTGTCCTACACATAATTCCATGTTGGTACAAGTATTTATTAGCCACTGAGTGCCTGAAAGTCAAGGCCTACCATCCTGTTGGTTAGAAAGGTGGCATGGTTGGGTTTGTGTGCCATGGCCTAAATGAGACATATGCTAGGAAGGGCAACGGCTTGCTGGATGGATATGAGGTCACTGTTAGTAATAATAAACACCCTGACACGCACACCACCATTGTTCCCAGACCTCCTTTCTCCTCCCTAAAATGCCTGAAATCCAATCATTAAGATGCCTCTCTTTCCACTAGTGCATGGTTCAATGGGAGGAACATAAAGGCCTATTCCTAAGGAGCTGCCAATAGTTACTCCAGGAGAAAATACTCCCATTATGAAAGCAGCAAAGCCAGGAACAATTCAGCCCAGGGCTACAACCCACAGGGCTCTTCACCTGCCAATAAACCATTAACCAGAAATAACTTTGTAGTAAAAATTAGGGTAAACATATTGTAAAGTGATTTATACAATGCCCTTGCCTCTCCTTTATCACACCTAATCCTCACAACACCTTTTAGAGATAGGGATGGTTTTACTCATTTTGTAGATAAAGCAACCAAAACACAGAGTATGAGGGCCTTGCTTGAAATCACCCAGTTTATTGATAGCGGAAACAAAAAATAGAACTCAGATGTCTTACTCTAATTTTATTTTCAGTAACCCTGGACTCGTTGATCAGACCTACATGCCATTTCTGGATCTGATTCCACTTTGCTGTATGAGCAGCCGCATACCAATTCCTTGATTCTCCCCATATTTAGCAAGAATATGATGAGACAGATAAGCACTAAGTTCCCACCCCCCCTCCAAAGTTTCTATGTGGGAGCATCTATCTTGCCAAGAAACTGAAATGTAACCATTCGCACTGTGATTTATCCCAATGCAGTGGAAATTCTCTAACAGAAATCAAACCCTTGAATTAAAGATCGGAAGCTCCTAGGGGAGGGTGTCTGGACCTACCAGCAGGTCAAGGAGTGAGTGTGACTATCAAATTTCAAATACCTTTGTAAAACTTGGAAATAAGATGAACAATTTACCTGAGGTAAAGAGTACCGTATTTGCCGGCGTATAAGACGATTTTTTGGCCCTGAAAAATATGCCTCCAAGTGGGGGGTAGTCTTATATGGCGAGTATATAACAAACTCTGTATTTTGAGTGGAAATGTTAGGGGGTCGTCTTATACGCCCAGTCTCTTATACGTCGGCAAATACGGTATTTTTCAGGGCCAAAAAATCGTCTTATACGCCGGCAAATACGGTATATAATATTCATACATCATTTACAATTGCAATCAGATACTAATGTTAGATTCTCACAATGAGTGAAGATAGTCAATGGGATACAGGCTTGTATAAATGACTTTTCTATGTGGGGAATTGCTATTTTACAAAAGAGTGAATGTTTGAAGTAAATATAAAGTTATCAGGAGTGATTTCTGATTAGATACAGGTGTATAGCCAGGGGCATCTAGGCACAGGAAATAGTATATACAAATATATGGAAAATATGTCTGACCAACCTTAGAACGCAGCAGCTTTAGAACACCTGGCATTGAGAAAGAATCATTTAGTGGGATGAATGGAAGTAGCAGATGAGCCTGCAAAGGTGGAAAGCTGGGATGGGACCAGACCAAGATGAGCCTTATGCGCCAGAGGGTTAGAGGTTGTAAGAAGGCAGGGTCTTTCTGTTTGGCTGTGAGACTTTGTCAACTCATCCGGTATCTGTCAGAGCCATAGGAAGATACTGAGACAATATCTTGCATTGTATAGCAATTCAATCAGCACTTGATTTATTTTTTATTTTTTATTTAAATGACTGGTGAGGTTTCTGGGCCAAGTTTCTGGGCCATTTCAGGAGCAATCGGCAGCAATCTGAGGAGTATGTTAAGACTTGGTTGTAAAATACTTTTTTTTTTTAACTATGCCAGAGAGTTGGGAATTTATCTCCAGGTGATAGAGAGCTGGCAGAGTTTAAAAAGACCATACCATCTTAATTAAAAACAACAAGAAAAAAAAAAACTAATCTAAAAGATTTTACAAAGACTTCATTCTTTTGTCAACATCTATAAAGTTTCTGAAGTCTAGGTCATGTTATCTTCTCAAAACAGAAACAGATAAGTTGAGACAATGGGCACTGTTAATTGTCCTAGGCAGAGCCAGATTTGCATAATCATAGAATCCAACAATCCACATACATGATCTTGAACCCAATTGCTGAGTTGTTTTCAACAGTTCTGATGTCATTTAGAAAGCATTGCAAATATGACCCCTGAGAGGGGGATATAGAATCACTGATGCAAGGAGAGAATATTAGGAACTAAAGCCTGCAGTGTTATAGAGAACCGGAATACATCAAGCAAAGCTCAGCGAGTTTGGAGTTACACTTATTACTCACGGGTCCAGAGGAAAAGTGTCTTTCAAATTTTGTACCCCAACATGGAAGAATTTTCCCTATTTATATGTTTTTACATTCTTGTCTCTCGAATACGGGGTGTTTCTGGCCCCTTTTGCAAGTTCTTAAAGAGCCCCTACGTGCTGGGGCCTTGAGACCTCAACCAAAAGCCTGGCCTGGTGCCAGCACTGATAATTTTGTCCGGGGAAGGTTTAATGGCCTCTCTGAAGTGGGAGTAGTCTCATTTTCCTTATTATTGAAGCAAGCAAGCCTTTACAGAAGCCAAATTGAGGGTTAAAATTTCAAACAGCAGGTTTTATATAAGATGGATGCTTTAACAGAAGCCCAGAACATGGATGCATCTAAGGGACACCAGGGATTACGGATGATCAAAGACTGATTTTTACTGACCAATTCTTGGCTTGTAATACTCTTTAAAACAAAGCTACCACAGAGACAGAATAGAAATAATGTGATGATGCAATGCCTTTGTATCCGAGCTTTGAAAGCTCGTGGGAATCTTTTAAAAGAAGACTGAAGACCAGGCAGGCAGGCTCCCGCGTGGTCAGCTCTGTGCATGAGACTACAGAGTTGAGTCATTCGCCAGGAAAAGGAACTGGGTAGCCCTTAGAGTCAGGCATCGCTACTGTCACTACTGTCACCCGGTAGAACAGACATCCTCCAAGAGACTCCTGGGCTTCTTCAGGTTTGGCCTCTGGCCCTGGGCTGAATGAGTACACCCACTCCCTGTGCATCCCTGGAAGGATGATTAAATGACTCAACTTAAGAAAGGTAAGGCTGATCAAATTTCAGCTTGAGGTCACAACTTGAGGGTAAAGGATGAGGAAAAGTAAAACATCATTCTACTGGTTTCTTACAGTTTCCCTGTGGATCAGCCAATCATGCAATTGTCCCAGAAGGTCTTGGTCTTAGAAGGGCCTTACATGTGCCTCGTGTCCCAGGGACCTGGAGCAGGCAAGCCCCTAGAGGTGGGGGATGCAGGAGAGCTGGGAACCACGGGGACCTCAGCTTTACCACATCCTAGGTGACAGAGAGAATGAAAGTACAAAAGGTTTCCTAAAACCCAGGGCTCCCTCTTTAGCTGCAGCCTAGTCTCTTCTCATGCTAATTTCTGAAGGTTTTCTATTCTCCCTCTAGTTTCCTCCCCTTCTGTTCACACAGCGCACTTTGCCCTCAGGGCTCTTCAGGTTAAATTCCTAGAAAACCAACGCCCATTTTCAAACTTCTTATCATCCTATGGACCTTTTGTAGTGCTTAATATTATGCCCTTTTCCTTTTTATGATAATACTAGAATGATAGCTAACATTATTGTATGTTAATTATTTGCCTGACATTATGTGAAACATGCATTAGTGCTCCCCCTTTTTTTTTTTTTTTTTTGGTAATTGTAAATTGGCATATTCCCTGATGAACAGACTCGGCCTAGGCCTTAAAGTGGGAGCTGAGCCAAGGCCAGTTTTGCTCAGTGGATAGAGCATCGGCCTGCAGACTGATGGGTCCCGGGTTCAATTCTGGTCAGGGGCATGTACCTTGGTTGTGGGCATGTCCCTAGTTCGGGGTGTGCAGGAGGCAGCTGAATGATGTTTCTCTCTCATTGATGTTTCTCTCTCATAGATGTTTCTAACTCTCTGTCCCTCTACCTTCTCTCTGTGAAAAATCAATATATATATATATATATATATATATATATATATATATATATTTAAAAATATATTTTATTGATATTTTACAGAGGAAGGGAGAGGGATAGAGAGCTAGAAACGTTGATGAGAGAGAAACATCGATCAGCTGCTTCCTGCACACCCCCTACCAGAGATATGCCCACAACCAATGCACATGCCCTTGACTGGAATCGAACCTGGGACCTTTCAGTCCACAGACCGATGCTCTACCACTGAGCCAAACCGGTTTTGGCAAAATAAATATTTTTTAAAAATTTAAAAAATAAATAAAATAAAGTGGGAGCTGATTGCAGAGTCCTCCTGGGGCTCTGAAACCCAGGGACCAAGGATGGACCCTGACACCTGGTGGTGGAGGTTGTGGTCTTCTCCTCTCTGGCTGCTTGGCTTTGGGAAAGGGCCTGTTCTTACATAAAGGCTTCAGGGAAGCACGGGCTGTCTCATTGGGCAGTAACGGATGCAGGTGTACAACACACCTATGGCAGATTTATTTATTTTAAAATATGTTTGTATTGATTTCAGAGAGAGGAAGGGGGAGAGGGAGAGAGATAGAAACCTCAATAAGAGAGGAGTGAGATTAGCTGCCTCCTACATGCCCCACACTGGGGGTGGAACCCACAACCTGCGCATGAGCCCTGGCCAGAAATAGAACTAGCATCCTCCTGGGGCGTGGGGCGATGCTCAACACTGAGCCAGCCAGGCCGGGCCTGAGATTTCTTTACTAACAGCCTGTCATCTGTTCCCGTTCTGCTTCTCTCCATGATCACTTTACAAAATAGATGTTATTGATTTCAGAGAGGAAAAGAGAGGGAGAGAGATAGTAACATCAATGAGAGAAAACCATTGATCAGCTGCCTCCCTCACGCCCCCTATGGGCGATAATCCTGGCATGTGCCCTGACATGTACTCGAACAGGGACCTCTTGGTTCATAGATCAAAGCTCAACCACTGACCCACACCAGCCCTGCCCTCCATGATCACTTTTGCTCTGAATTTTTTGTGGCCACAGGAGAGCAGGTCAGCTAAGACTACGGGATCAACAATTTTCATGCAACTTCAGGGCCCTATTTCAGGGCCGTAGGGCTCTACAGATGGTCCAGGGGTAAGTCTGTAAGGCCCACACAGAACAGAAATGAAGCATGGCTGTGGAGGTCACAGGCCCCTGACCCTGACAGGAGAGAGGGTAATGACAGATGCAGCGTCAGTGTCAGTGGCTGTGTTCTGTGGTCTGGTAGAGAGACACAGCCAGGGCTCTACGCCTCTGAGGCTGGGCTACAACCGCACATAGTTCTCCGCAGGCCCCGGGGCCTCCCTGGGTCCTTAAGGCAGTTTCCTTGTAGTTTTCATTAGCGAGAGTAATAACCTGCTAATGTGTTGTTCCAGTCTGCTTCATGTTCTCTCTCTCTCTCTCTCTCTCTCTCTCTCTCTCTCTCTCAGTATTTAGTAGAAATACCTTCAAGTCTAACAGAAGTAAAATGCCATTAGACTTATTTCTATTTAAGGGCATTACTTATCCAGAATGGCAACCTAGTTTCTCTTTACATTCATATATTAACGGGACCATAACCCTCCCCCCTTTAATTATTTTGTTTGTGGCAGGAAAATAATGATTTCAGGGAAAATCACTTTGCCTAACATTTCCCGAGCTTTCCCCCTGTGCTCAGTGATATGAATTTTGCAAGATTACCCTCTGAGGGGCCGCACATTCCCGCTCAGCACACATGAGGGTGCAGTGAACTGAGGTCTGAGAAAGGTCAGCGTGGAGAGCAGGGAAGGGGTCCTTTGTTTGGTGTCTGCTGGTGCGCTGTGCTCTGGCCTGTGAACCTGGCGGACCTCATTGCATTGGGCCTTCATAACGGCTCTACCAGGGCTGCATTGTCAGCCCTATTTCGAAGGCAACTGAGCTTGGGGGAGTGGAAGATTTCCAAGACCACACCCTCAGAGAGGCAGAGTCTCAGCTACACTCCTGTGTGCCTTGCTGGGAGCTGGTGTTCTTTCCTGTGGGATACCCTCTCTGCCTTCACACTTCCACAGCTGGTGACTGAGGTTAGGGGCCCATGGTTGCAGCTGGTGTCTGAGCTTAGGGCCCATGTTTCAGCTGTTGCCTGAGTGAGCTTAGGACCCATGGTTTCAGCTGGTGTCTGAGTGAGCTTAGGAACCGTGATTACAGCTGGTGTCTTAGTGAGCTCAGGACCCCAGTTTCAGCTGGTGTCTGAGTAAGCCTAAGACCCATGGTTTCAGCTGGTGCCTGAGTGAGCTCAGGACCCATGGCTTAAGCTGGTGTCTGAGTGAGCTCAGGGCCCATGGTTTCAGCTGGTGTCTGAGTGAGCTCAGGACCCCAGTTTCAGCTGGTGTCTGAGTGAGCTCAGGACCCATGGTTTCAGCTGGTGTCTGAGTGAGCTCAGGACCCATGGTTTCAGCTGGTGTCTGAGTGAGCTCAGGACCCCAGTTTCAGCTGGTGTCTGAGTGAGCTCAGGGCCCCAGTTTCAGCTGGTGTCTGAGTGAGCTCAGGACCCATGGTTTCAGCTGGTGTCTGAGTGAGCTTAGGGAACATGGCTTAAGCTGGTGTCTGAGTGAGCTTAGGGAACATGGCTTAAGCTGGTGTCTGAGTGAGCTCAGGGCCCGTGGTTTCAGCTGGTGTCTGAGTGAGCTCAGGGCCCGTGGTTTCAGCTGGTGTCTGAGTGAGCTCAGGACCCCAGTTTCAGCTGGTGTCTGAGTGAGCTCAGGACCCATGGTTTCAGCTGGTGTCTGAGTGAGCTCAGGACCCATGGTTTCAGCTGGTGTCTGAGTGAGCTCAGGGCCCATGGTTTCAGCTGGTGTCTGAGTGAGCTCAGGACCCCAGTTTCAGCTGGTGTCTGAGTGAGCTCAGGACCCATGGTTTCAGCTGGTGTCTGAGTGAGCTCAGGACCCATGGTTTCAGCTGGTGTCTGAGTGAGCTCAGGACCCCAGTTTCAGCTGGTGTCTGAGTGAGCTTAGGACCCGTGGTTTCAGCTGGTGTCTGAGTGAGCTTAGGGAACATGGCTTAAGCTGGTGTCTGAGTGAGCTCAGGGCCCGTGGTTTCAGCTGGTGTCTGAGTGAGCTCAGGACCCATGGCTTAAGCTGGTGTCTGAGTGAGCTCAGGACCCCAGTTTCAGCTGGTGTCTGAGTGAGCTCAGGGCCCGTGGTTTCACCTGGTGTCTGAGTGAGCTCAGGGCACATGGTTTCAGCTGGTGTCTGAGTGAGCTCAGGGCACATGGTTTCAGCTGGTGTCTGAGTGAGCTCAGGGCACATGGTTTCAGCTGGTGTCTGAGTGAGCTCAGGACCCCAGTTTCAGCTGGTGTCTGATTGACCTTAAGGCCCATGGCTTCAGCTGGTGTCTGAGTGAGCTCAGGACCCCAGTTTCAGCTGGTGTCTGAGTGAGCTCAGGGCCCGTGGTTTCACCTGGTGTCTGAGTGAGCTCAGGACCCCAGTTTCAGCTGGTGTCTGAGTGAGCTCAGGGTACATGGCTTAAGCTGGTGTCTGAGTGAGCTCAGGACCCCAGTTTCAGCTGGTGTCTGAGTGAGCTCAGGGCACATGGTTTCAGCTGGTGTCTGAGTGAGCTCAGGACCCCAGTTTCAGCTGGTGTCTGAGTGAGCTCAGGGCACATGGTTTCAGCTGGTGTCTGAGTGAGCTCAGGACCCCAGTTTCAGCTGGTGTCTGAGTGAGCTCAGGACCCATGGTTTCACCTGGTGTCTGAGTGAGCTCAGGACCCCAGTTTCAGCTGGTGTCTGAGTGAGCTCAGGGCACATGGCTTAAGCTGGTGTCTGAGTGAGCTCAGGACCCCAGTTTCAGCTGGTGTTTGAGTGAGCTCAGGGCCCGTGGTTTCAGCTGGTGTCTGAGTGAGCTTAGGGAACATGGCTTCAGCTGGTGTCTGAGTGAGCTTAAGGCCCATGGTTTCAGCTGATGCCTGATTTTAGGTGGAGGAAGGGGTGATCTGTACATAGACAGAAAGGTCACTAATGTGCAGGACATTGCATGTTATTCTTTGTGGGAATGCTATCGGGGCAGTAGTAGTAACTCAGAGAAGCAAGGAAATGTTGAGATGTGTCCTGGCAGGAGCCACAGCTCATCAGAGCCTGTGTCAGGTTGCTCCTGCCTTGGGGACTAGAACTTGCCTATTAAATGAATTAAAGAATGAATGAGCCAAAATCGGTCTTGCTCAGTGGATAGAGTGTTGGCTTGCAGACTAAAAGGTCAGGGGTTCGATTCTGGTCAAGAGCATGTACCTTGGTTGCAGGCACATCCCCAGTGGTGGGTGTGCAAGAGGCAGCTGATTGCTGTTTCTCTCTCATTGATGTTTTTAACTCTCTATTTCTCTCCCTTCCTCTTTGTAAAAAAAATCACTAAAATATATATTTTTTATAAAAAGAATGAATGACCCTGCATGTTATTATTGAGGCCTTGACCTTTCTAAAATTGACTGCAAATGAAATTCAATGAAATTTAAATAAATAAAAAAACACAAAAAACACATGAATGTAGGCTTACTCTCAAATTTGAATGAAAAAATATGTCAACAGTATTGGAAATAATAGTCCTGGTATTGTCTTCTCTACTAGTTCTTAAAGTGGGATGCATTTTGGAATTACTTGGATTTTTCAAACAAAGTGCTCAGGCCATATCATATAGCTATTATTTGAGACTCTCCGGAGAGAGCAATTTCTAAAGCATCCTGGCTGGTTGCGGTGTGGAACCTAAGCTTACATGCAATGATAGAGTATTTGGCCCTCAATGCAACATGATAGCCAAGTTCCTTGGGGTCAGAGTTACAACCTGAAGATCCAGGGTAGACCTTTCTTTGGAGACTTCAGAGACCTAGAAACTAAATAATTTGGACAAATCTGCCTTTTCCCAAAAATATAATCTGTGATATATGCAGTGCATATTAGTCACAATGACTGACTAGACATACTAATAAGAGGTAAGTATAAGAAAAACAGCGCTTGTTGTCAAATATATTTGCAAAATGCCAGAATAACTACCCAAGTGTGTGTTTTTGTTTTTTTTAATATATTTTATTGATTTTTTTTTTACAGCAAGGAAGGGAGAGGGACAGAGTGTTAGAAACATGGATCAGCTGCCTCCTGCACACCCCCTACTGGGGATGTGCCCGCAACCAATGTCCATGCCCTTGACCGGAATCAAACCTGGGACCTTTCAGTCTGCAGGCCGACACTCTATCCACTGAGCAAAACCGGTTAGGGCTACCCCAAGTGTTTTGTGTTATTACTGATTTAGTTATTGGTTCAGCCCCATGCCTTTTCAGAGCATTTAAAGTTCTAGCAAGCATTACACCTATCAAAAAGAGGATGTAGTAAGTAGTGCTTTCTAAATGTGTGTGTGTGTGTGTGTGTGTGTGTATGTGAATTTGATAGAACTAGTATTTCATGAAGCAATGTCCACATTCTGGAGACAATAACAGCAAAAGATCAATAAAACCAACCACAGCTTTTAAGGCCTAGGCGGTCCATATGCTTCCTTAAATACATTGTTTGATAGAAACAATAACACTATGAGGAGGTATTAGCAGGTGCATCTTATGGATGGGGACATTGATGCCCTAGGGTTTAAATCACTTGCAATAATTGACAAAGGTGGGATGCAAATCGGGTCTTAGGATTATTGGTCCAATAACACTTCTTTGTATTAACAGCTTGTGTAGATGTTCTCAGTAAAGTCCCTCGTCACTCCAGGGTCAGCCTCACAGCATCTACTCTCCTCGTGCAGCATTGCCCACTGCCAAACCCTTTGCATTCCTCTAAGCAGGTCAAGGTTAAGGTGCAAATTTCCCATTAAAAACTTTTTGGACCCAGTTTATCGGATTAAATGCACTTTGTGTGCGTTGCAGAATAATTGCCCAGGGTCACCTGTGACCCCTTTCTCACCCTCCTCAGAAACCCACTCTCCCCACAGGGGCCTCACCTTGCTTATGCCGCCTTCCCTGCCTCTCAGAGCTCTAACGTTCTCAGGTATTGTCTTCAGACAAACACTCTGGTGACACTGACTCACTTTTTTTTTTCCTTTTAATGATTGAATGACTGCGCAGGGCGCTGCGGGAATATGCATGAAAACTTAATTATACTGCCTGCCTTGCCGAGCGAATGCTGGCTAGAAAGATGATTCTGCCTGTGGTGTAAAACATCACAGAGATCAGACCGGTCCCCGGCATTTGCACGCGGCTGATAATCAGCTCTCCCCGCAAACAGGAAGACAGGTGAAGCCAGTTATCTGCAAAGGTGTCAGCGTCCTGGGAGCAGCTGCATCCGTCTTTACTTCTCACTCTGGTAGCAAACTCAGCAGCAGGCTGAGCCTCCCAGATCCCTCGAGTGGGACGAGTCCCTGGTCCTGCCTGGAAATAGTCAATTCGGAAACACTTGGTGTTTCTGGGCTCACCAGAGAATCAGCCACCATCCTGAGTTGCGGGGGGCTGTTTCTCTGTTTTCCGTGTGTCCATCTCCATCATGGAAAAGGAAACAGGTTCCTGAGTGGAGGAGCTGGGGATTAAGAAATTAAAGAAAGAGCCGAAACTGGTTTGGCTCAGTGGTAGAGCGTCAGTCTGCGGACTGGAAGATCCTGGGTTCAATTCCGGTCAGGGGCATATACATTGGCTGTGGGCACATCCCCGGTGGGGGGTGTGCAGGAGGCGGCTGGTCGATGTTTCTCTCTCATTGACGTTTCTAGCTCTCTATCTCTCTCCCTTCCTCTCTGTAATAAAATCAATAAAAATATATTTAAAAAAAAGAAATTAAAGAAAGAAAGAGACCAAGCGGCAGAAATAGATTCATCAAGCTGGGCGCTAGGTGGGCGCCATCCTCTCTGATGGAGAGGCAGCAGGCACCCGAGCCACGCAGCAGGTTTATTTTATAGGGTCAAAGGAGCGTGTTTGCATTCTTAAGTAGGCCCCAGCATTACTGGATTTACATATCTAGACTCGCCCCTGCTGACACCTGAACAAAGGTAAGTCAGAAACTGAATAACACCCCCCCTCCCCACTTGGGGGCCTGTAACCTGGAGCCAGACTCTGCCAGTACCTCGGGCTCAGCTGGCAATTTAAAAGATGTTCATGTGCCTTCTCAGGCGGCCCTCTACACAGAGTGGCTTTGTCAGGATGCCAACGTTTATGTATTAGAGTGCCCAAACATTGAGCGCATTTGACACTTTCAGATGGAAAACTCTCAGTCTTTTTTTTTAAAATATATTTTATTGATTTTTTACAGAGAGGAAGGGAGAGGGATAGAGAGCTAGAAACATCGATGAGAGAGAAACATCGACCAGCTGCCTCCTGCACACCATCCCCACCGGGGATGTGCCCACAACCAAGGCACATGCCCTTGACTGGAAGGGAACCCAGGACCCTTCAGTCCTCAGACGGTCATTCTATCCACTGAGCCAAACCAGTTTCAGTGTCTCAGTCTTTCTTGATGCAAAATGTTTATTGAGCACCAGCTATGTTCCAGGCACTGACAATTGCTGGGCAAGGGGGTGAGGAGGAGGTAAATGAGGCTAAGAATATGGATGTTATTGTGAAGTCTCAGGATGATTTCCTTCGGATAAAGTACAGATTTTAGTTATGGACCTCATCATCACTCCATTCCAGCTATTCGAAAGAGCATCATGTTCCCTAACACCCAGATGCGGGCTAGATGTCTGAGGCTGTTGGATAAGTGATTGTAAATAAGAGAGACTCTAGTTGGTAAACAAACAGCCATTCACACCATAAACACTCCCCAGATGCCAACCATATGCATAGCGCACTCTAGTCACTGGCCATACTCTGTCAAATAAAACAACAACCTTTCCTCTAAGCAGGAGACACACAAACAATGCTAATCACGGTAGAGGCATGTACAGAGGGCAGCGGGAAATGTAAAAACTACAGCTACCTTCGAACTGTCATGTGTTTCTGCAATTTCCAGGTAGTCTGCAGGGGCAAAGTGGAACAGAGCAAGTGGAATCAAAATAAGAGGGGCCCGCAGGACCCTCTGACGCGCTCCTACTTAAATTAGTGCCGCTTCTTCTATCACCCAGAGAACTGACACCATTTCTGCTCACTTGTATGCTCCCCGGCCACCTTAATGCAGCTTCGGGGATTAAATGTTTCCCAGCAGACAATGCAGGTGTCACCTCTGAGAAACGTGCACACTCTGTTAACACCAGAGGTGGCAGCCAATTCTGGAACTATAATTGGAGCTTTTCTTCTCCATTCCAGTTGCATGATTTCTCTTTCTCTTCGGTGACTTCCCTAACTTTATAAATGAATACAAAGGCTCAGCTTCATGCGGCAGCGAGGATATTTGCTTAATCCCTTTAGCCATCTGTAAAGCAGGAGTAATACCCTCTATCAACTCATCGGCCGCGTGCGTGCGCCTGGGTGTGCATGGGGGCATAAGGCAGGCACTGAGTCTGACGAAGCCCACCAGGAAGCATGCGTGTGTTTATTTAAAGATTTGAGTAATACAGGGCAAAGACATGGCTTCTGAGTCTAAATTAGCTCTCAGGCTCTCAACTCCAGTTTATCCTCATTGCCTGGCACAGGTGCGCGTAGTCACTGGTCATTCATTTTGATTCCACCTGTCCTTGGCATATACTCAAGAAAGTGTACTCTGTGCGATCCTAGGTTTTGCTTTAGCCAGATTCAAATTCTATCCCGTGTTTACCATTTATTTTTCGGTAAGTTCTTTATTAATAGCCAAACCCCTTGATTATTACACTTCTCTGAACTTTCTGGTTAATCTTACTTACCAGTCACATCATGCCTAGAAACATCACTCTGAAATGTTCTTGGGATAAGAAGAGCTGATGGTGACAGTAATTCGCTTGTAAATAAACACCACAATGGGAGGGCCCTGTGAGTATCCCCAGGGCGAGGGACACATGCCCAAGTTTCTGAGGTGCTAGGCAGCCAGCCTGTCACCCCATGAGCTGAGGACAGCTCTGCCACTGATTCCAGAAGACAATCCTTTATTTTTATTTATTTATTTTTAAAATATATTTTATTGATATTTTACAGAGAGGAAGGGACAGAGATAGAGAGCTAGAAACATCGATGAGAGAGAAACATCGACCAGCTGCCTTTTGCACACCCCCTACCGAGGATGTGCCTGCAACCAAGGTACATGCCCTTGACCGGAATCAAACCCAGGACCTTTCAGTCCACAGACCTACGCTCTCTACCAATGAGCCAAACTGGTTTCGGCCAATCCTTTATTTTTATGTATTTATTTTTTTGTTAATCCTCACCCAAGGATATTTTTTCCATAGATTTTTAGGAAGAGTGGAAGAGAGAGGGGAAGACAGAGAAACATCCATGTGAGAGAAGCACATTGATTGGTTGCCTCCTGCAAGAGCTCTGATTATGGCCCAGGCCCCAGAGGAGCTCTTGACCAGAATGGAACCCAGGATCCTTTGGTTTGCAGGCTGATGCTCTATCCACTGAGCCAAAACTATTAGGATGGGAAGATAATCCTTTATACTGTTTAGTCTACTTAGCCTCTTAGTTCCCGGTGTTAGCTCAAATATAGTTTGAGCTATAGTTTGCTTGTCACATATTTATCCTCTTTGTGGTATGTCCTCGCATCTCATTCTCCATGGCTTACTTGCATGTATAAATCCTACCCAATTAGGGCCCAAGTTCAACAGTTTCCCCTTCCCACCTCCTGCTTCGGGGTGTGGTGTCCTTGCCCGTAGCTGGCTGGAAACCCAGCCGGGGCCCACAGGTCTGCTTTGAATTGAGGTAGATGTGTTCATAAGATATTCATCTCCAATGTGTCAAACACACACGGTGAAAGCGCCCTGTGTGTCACAGGGAAGCAGACACACACCAGCGGGAGTGTGACATCTGGCATCCAACTGGCGGGGCTGACATGCGGGCTCTGAACCTGGTTAGAAAGGAAACTGGATAGGTTACTGAACATCCATAAGTCCTCATTTCCTCCCCTAGGACAGTGGTCGGCAAACTCATTATAGTCAACACAGCCAAATATCAACAGTACGATTGACATTTCTTTTGAGGGCCAAATGTTTTAAATTTAAACTTCTTCTAACGCCACTTCTTCAAAATAGACTCTCCCGGGCTTTGGTATTTTGTGGAAGAGCCACACCCAAGGGGCCAAAGAGCCTCATGTGGCTCTCAAGCCGCAGTTTTCCAACCATGGCCCTAGGACATGTGTGTGTGTGTGTGTGTGTGTGTGTGTGTGTGTGCAGGGGATGGGGTGGGATGGGAACAGTACTCTGATAGAGACATTGCAATTATTACAAGGCACAATTCAAGCCAAATGCTTCATTTAGGGCTAGGTGAGAGCTCAACCATTGGCCACTCCAAGGATCTTTATTGGAGATTCATATAACAATCTAGAGCCAAGAACTGCTGGTTATAAGGTGGAAAAGTCATTCTTCTTCCCCCTGCCTTTCCAGCAGCTAGCAAGGAGATATTTTCAAAGCCTAGATCTAGGCAGAAAGTGGTACTAATGTGGAAAAATCTCCCTTCTAGAAATAGTCCATTGTATCCCATTTATATTCTAGTATTTGGGCCTTAGATTCATCTACAATGTATAACGATGGAAACAGCACCAGAAAAGGTTTGAACCCTCTTTGGGTCTAGAAAGAGAACATATTCCTTTCGACATGTAATGAACAAAGTGTGGCAGGTCCCGCTGGGAGTGCAAAGGAGTCCCCCACCACTCTGGCTGCGTTCTCTTAGGTCCGGTGTCTCTCTGTCTTAGAGAAGCCCCAGCTTCTTCCAGAAGTAAGTCAGATTGACACTTTTCAGTGGCATAGCTCTCTGTCGTCCTTGCCTGAGATTTATTTCTCCATCCACCTTCCAATCTTGTTTCTCTATATTCAAATAGTTACCCTGTCCTCACTTGCAGTTTTTATGTGCAACCATTTATGATTTTTCATTTTTCTCCCCCCATTTTTCTTCTCCTAGTGTCATAATTTCCCCTATTTTCTTCACTGCTGTTTCATTTTATCTTGTTTATAATTTATTCTGAAAATGTGCTACTTGTGATAGCCTTATATGAGATGTCATTTCTGTGATGACACTAAGGACAACCATTGAGGAAATATTATTTCTGCTTCTCTTTGACCACCTCCCACAAATCATCCTATGTAATGTTGACTAATTTGTAATCAGCACCTTAAAAAGCAGCCTTCCATCTTCAGCATGTAAAGAATGTGATCTTGGATCATTTTGCTCTGACACACATTCTTAAAATAAAGAATTAAATGTGCTTAACGCCAAATAACGGAGGTGACTTTCCAAGGAAGCTGAAGTTTTATTTTCAGGTTCTCTATAATTTGTCTCATTTTTCATGGTCTGCTCACTTCATCCTTCAATATCTTCAAATAACCTTGTTCAATGTGTGGGGTAAAATAGTCTATTATATTCCATACAAAGAATTAAAATTCATCCATTCTGAAAGCTCTTGTGCCAAGCCTACTGAGACATAGTGAGCTGCAGGGCACAGAGCACCAGATAAGAAATAAGGGGAAAAGCTTCTTTCTTGACTCCTTCTCTTCACTTTGGGAAGGTACTTGGATGAGTGCTTGAAAAGTCTAGAGTTCATAAAGTGTTATCTCAACCCGAATCCCCAGGACTCTGGGAATCATGGAATATCATGCACATGACATGATGTTGAACATAAAGACTTTACCTACTGGGCATTACCACCTGGAGGCAATGGAGCCATTTCTCTTATGGCTCCAGCTGAGCTATGTACCCTCCTGGTATGCTGCATTTCCCATCAGAGTTATTGATACTGATTATAGCTTCTTTTTAAATTATCCTTCTCCTGGTCCTTAAGCACTAAGAAGCAGAGATAATATCCATCTTGCTCATCGCTGTTTCTCAAGTGCTTAGCACAGTTCCCAGTAAACACCTGTCGAGTGAATGGATTGTTATAATTATCCAATGAAGGTGAGAAATGGGTTCCTCCTTCAAGAAGCTTAAGATAATTTTTGACAAATTACTACGATGTAATATATGATAAGTGACTAATAATGATAAAGGTAATAATAACAATTGGGCAATAACCTTCGTATAGCATTTATTCCATTCTGGGTGCTATACTAAGCCAGTCACATATAAGCTCATTTTATTCCCATAACAACTCTATCAAGTTATTAACTAAATGTTAATAAATTATTTTATTGTTTTTATCCTGACTATGAGGCGTTCTGTGACTTGCTGATAGCCACTCACCTGGTATGTGAGAGCCTGTGTTGAAATTCAAGGCGCTGCTCTGGTAATAGAGTGTATGTTCTTAACCTCATTGCTACCTTGCCTCCTGTTACCTCTATGCCTCTTTAGGATGAGTTTTAGGCTCCCTGTATCCTGCTCCATGGCACCCTGGTCCATGCCTGGTCTTCCCTTGTCCTTGGGGAAGGGTGGCACTGAGCCATCATTGCCCTCCAGCCTAACGGGGGCCTGAGGACAAAGAGGGCTTGCATGCAAGCCCAGAGGAGTCTCAAAGGAAAACAGCGGTGATTCTTTTAAAAATATATATATTTTATTGATTTTTTACAGAGAGGAAGAGAGAGGGATAGATAGTTAGAAACATCGACGAGAGAGAGTCATCGATCAGCCACCTCTTGCACACCCCCTACTGGGGATGAGCCCGCAACCAAGGTATGTGCCCTTGACCGGAACCCAACCTGGGACCTTTCAGTCCGCAGGCCGACGCTCTATCCACTGAGCCAAACCTGTCTCTGCAGCAGTGATTCTTTATGCTGGCAAGGTGTTCCCACCCTCACCCAGGCCCCATACTGAGCACATTTTTAACAGCGGATAAAACTCCAAACTCACCTGTGATGAGCTTGTGCAATAGATTCATGAGACAGCGAGACCCTGGCCAGAGTCCTTCCATTTCGTTTTGCTCTAACCCCACAAATTATACAGCAGCCCCTGCTGCCAAGGTGACTGATGAGTTCTAATTGCCTAAATCTAATCCTTGCATGCAGTAATAACTCGATAAATATTATTAAATGGATGTATACCAGAGTCTGGCCATAACCCTCCTGGCTTCACATCTCCTGAGTCACAAATGTGGCTAGCAATAAGAAAGAGACAGCTTTGATGTAGTTATGAAATTTTAGTGTTAAATTGAATTGGATTGACTTTTAATAACCAAGTGACAAGATAGTTATAGAGTCTGCCCAACGTAGTATTAGAATATATATTCACCAGCAGGCAGAGGATACTTCCCTAGCCTAGTTGGGCACAGCTATCAGAGAAAAGTTAGACTGTTTCATGCCTGTGCCTCCCCTATTTAGTATATGAGCTAGTTTAAAAGGATGCTTCTCATGGTTGGTGTGTTTTGCCTGAGAAGACAGAAAAACTAGAGGCAAAATAACTTGGAATAAGAATCTGAGAGAATGTGAAGGGAGTGAGAACACAGGTAAGCTAAGAAAGGAGTGGCAAGACCAAGAGAAGAAAGCTACGGTGGGAAATTTCAGAGAAAATGAGAGGATGACCTGAATGCCTGAGTATGGGCCAGGTACCTGTGGAAACACTCTTTAAACAGATTCTGACATTTTCCAAATAAATAGCATTAGATTCATAAGCATAAAGCTTGGATCAGGGTAGGCCATGGATTTTATTTTTAATTTTTTAAAATATATTTTATTGATTTCTGACAGAGAGGAAGAGATAGGGATAGAAAGTTAGAAACATTGATGAGAGAGAATCATCAATCAGCTGCCTCTTGCACACCTCCTACTGGGAATGTGCCCACAACCAAGGTACATGCCCTTGACCAGAATCGAACCCGGGACCTTTCAGTCCCCAGGCCAACGCTCTATCCATTGAGCCAAACAGGTTTCGGCAGGCCATGGATTTTAACTTAAATTGGGAAAGTTGTGATACTCCAGTTATCTCCAATAAGCTTTCTCAATGTACAGAGCTAAGTACATTAGAAGCAGTGGCACAAGCTCTTGCATGTTAAGCTGCATATAATTGTTTTATGTTTTGCTTAATGAAAAGTCTAATGTGAACTTGTGTTTAACTTTGAGTTGCCTTTGCAGAAAGTTGTTTCTAAGTCTTGATATTTTATCTTTATTAGCTGACCCATTTTAAGAAGAATTACAGTGAATAAAAATGAGTACTTGTAGTTGATTGCCTAATCCCTATAGTACCTACTGAGGGCCCTATGATTGCTATCACATTTCCATTAGCTGTTACTCTGGGAACAGCTGCTCCTCTGGGGTTCACAGTATCTTATTATCATACTAGAGACCCAGTACACAAATTCATGCCCTTGGGTGTGTGTGTGCGGAGGGGGGGGGGGTTGTCCCTCAGCCTGACCTGCACCATCTCACAGTCTGTGAGCCTTCAGGGGATGTCCTATTAATGGCTAAGCTGGCAGTCAGACTTCCTTAGCACTGCCAGGAGGCAAGAGAAGCTCCCACCACTGGCGCTGTGCTCACCAGCTGTAAGCCCAGCTCAGGGTTTGTAGCTGAGTGGTGCCCGTCCTGTGTGAGTGCACTGACCACCAGGGGGCAGCTATTGCATTGAGTACCTGCCCCCTGGTGGTCAATGCTTATCACAGCAACTGGTTGTTCCACTATTCAGTCGATTTGCATATTAGCCTTTTATTATATAGGACTAGTGGTCCTGGGAACATCTAGACTAGCCCATTCCTTCTAATTACAGAAGTGAAATAGGCCTATGTTCAGAAGACGGAACAGGTAACAGAAGACATAGAACTCAATTCAAAGTAATTTTTATATAGTAAGATGGCCATGTCAACCAAAAAGGCCATAGAAACATTTTATACAATAGAGAGAAATATATGGCAGCTGTTACATAAAAAATAGTAAGGTTTTAGATGTCATCTAAAGATATACTAATATGAGTAAAACTCATATCATGGATGAGAGTTCACTTTAGGTTATCAGATGAGTAGCCTACACATGGCCTCTCCATGGGTTTTGCGCTTCTTCTAATATTGTGGCTAGTGTTCCAAATGGCCAACATAGAAGCTTCAAGGCCTAATAAATTAGCATCAGAAACCCCAGAGCATTGCTTTTCTTCATTCTGTTGGCCAAGTAATACCCAAAGGGAAATCCAGACTCAAGGGTACAGAGTCAGACGACTTCTCAATAGAGGAATGTTTTGGTGTACATAGAGGAGGTTAAGACAGTGGCCCATTTGGACACAAACCACCAAATTACCTATTGGCTTTCTACTGGCATCTATTGTTGATATCTTTAGCTGATAATATAGAAATCAACTCCTGTTTCCTTTTAATTTGAGTCTGATGCTCTCCCTTTGCTAACTCGGTTGCCATTCTGCTCTAGTTTGGGTTCTAGATAGTTCAGATTCTGTGTCGCTTCCTTCATCAAGCAACCTATAATATTAATACATCTCCAGCTTATGTCACAGGACACCTTAACTCTGCTACACAATGTCCAGCTAACTCAGAATTTAGAAGAAGCTTTGGAAAGCAAACCAAAACCCTCTCTTTTACTGTAAAACACTATTAATTATGCCAGTCTCCTTCATATTTATACAGGAACAAATTAGGAGAGTTGACTCCTGAGCCCCTAATTTTTAAAATCAACATGACACATTTTGATCTCTGTTGATTAAGGTATGACAAAGAAATATTAAGACACCCATCTGATCAACTACTACTTCTTTCATTGTCTTTTTATCTTTCCATAATACTTCAGGACAAGGGTTAGGTTTCTTCTTACTTTCTTTACATCACATTCTCCCTCTTCCTAAACTTGTAGTTAAGCCTTATGTATCATCTCTGAACTAAGAGAGAAGACAGATACTATTTTACAAGTCAAGCTTATTTCACATAAGCTTGCAAAGAAATCTCAAGCATTTTTCTCTCATATTAAACATTGTTTACAAGCCAGTTGTCATCCTAAAAATTATTTTCTTGCTCTCAGACTATATAACTTTTGGCTTAGATTTTTGAGGTAAAAGACTGAAACTAGATTAAAGGAACATATTTAAAAAAAACTCTAAGTAAGTATATATACAACACAGATGATGAATAAATGATGGCAAAGCCACTTAAGGGGATACTTGAGGATTTTAAAATATTTGCATAGAGAATAAAGAAGATGGGGAATGTTAATAATTCAATGTTGAATCTAATAGTCTATGTTTGCAATGGAGTATCATTGCCTTTTAAAAATAATATCCTGTATCTATCTGTACCTTCTTCATTTACATGTATCTTTGTACTCTTAATTAGGGATGATGCTCAGTCTTTGTTCTTTTTCAGTGTCACTATCAGTAATATTACCTCCATGACATTGGCTACTATATTTATTAAGAAGTTCTTAAGACTTACTCTGTACCCTGGTTGCTTTTGTGAGTTTCAAATCTTTGTAGCAATGTGCCTGAAATTCTTTTTGAAAATCTTATCTCTTTGGCCAACATGTGTCAAAACGAAGCTATCATCTTTCCATCAAGAATGCTATATCTTTGTTCTATTCCTATTCCGCTCAATAATAATCCATTTTACCAATTTCCAAGGATGCATGATCTCTAATGGTTTTTGACTTATCCTCTCTCTTCTTATCTCCGATCACAGTGTCTGTGTCACAGACACTGTCACTTACTCAAAGCCGCCCCCTTGACTAATTCTTGACAATAGAAATTTGCATTTTTAGTTTTTGGCAATATCAGAGGTCCATTTCTCATGTCTCCAGGTGAAAATCTTGATAAGTAAAAATTAATACCAGTAATTCCATTTTTCTTGCCCATAATTGGTTAGGGATAAACACACAATGCAACCCCCGAGGGAATATTTACTGAGGTATATTCTAGTAAAGTTTTTATTATTATTATTTATTCCTAAAAATGACACATGGAAGACGAAGTGCTTTTTCAGCGGGGAAAGAGGTTTCTTAGACATTATAGTATGAGCATGTGATGCATGTCGCCTTTACAGTTTTCTTGAGAACTCAAGGGATAAGCTGAGGACATAAGTCACCAGTGTTAAGAATGAGGAGAAAACAGACATAATCTTGACCCTGAAAGAGCTTCTGAACTAATCAAACCCTGGCCTTCTGCACAAATTGAGCTTTTTCCAGTTAATTTAGTGACAAGACCATTGAATTATTTAAGCAATTCTAATGTTGTGGAAAGAAAATATTCATAAAAATGTAGTTCAATCCTTGGTTCTTCCACTTTAAAGTTTCCTGATGTTAAATAAACTGCTTAGTTTCTATTTCTACATCTCTGAATTTAGAACTATATTATTCAAAGATTTGTTTGTTCTAAATCCAGGAAAAATGCATATAAAATAACTTTGAAAGGATAAGGCACCGTATCAATATAAGATTAATATTGTGAGTTTGATGATTTGATGACTTGAGTCACTTGTTTATTACAACTGCTGTGTACCATTTTATTCTCTTCTTTTTGAGGCAGAGTTATTTCAGCTGTACCCCCATTTACTTGTCCCTAAATCACCTAGTCACCAGGTTAACATCCTATATAATAAAAAGGTAATATGCAAATTGACCAACCAGTGGAACAACTGGTTGCTATGATGTGCACTGACCACTGGGGGCAGATGCTCAGTGCAGGAGCTGCCCCCTGATGGTCAGTGTGCTCCGAAGTGGGGAGCTCCACTCACCCAGGGTGCCAGGAGCCTCTCCCTCCTCGGTGGCAGTGCTAAGGATGTCTATCCCCTGAGGGCTCCTGGACTGCAAGAGGGTGCAGGCTGGGGCTGAGGGACCCCTCCACCTCCATCTGCCCTGCAAGTACATGAATCTGGTGCACTGGGTCTCAATAATAATTCCTTTAGTTAGGTGGGGTGGTATATAAGAATAAAGACAGATAATTTTAATCAATTACTAGATTTAATTGGTAAACCCTGAACTCTTTATCCTACAAACAAACATGAAACATGCTTTTAAATTGCATTTGCAATATTTGAGAACAATAGTTAGAATATTCTACTTAATAAAAAAAATCAAATAGACTGTAAACAGTAAACACTTTACACAAAAATGAAATACTGATAATTAGTACTTGCTAGTAGATCACTAGGAATTTAAAAATAATTTTAAAATATACTCTGCTAAATAATTATTTCATCAAAAATAATTAAAACTGTGATAAAAATGTATTTATTAATAAGAACTGTGAGAAACTCCTACCAAACTTGGCACAAAAGCCAACATATAACTAAGGGAAATTTTATAGATTTACATACTTTTATTTAAAGAAAAAAAAGCTTTATTTAAGCTTAAGTAAGATTACAAAAGAGCAACACAGCAAATCTTATGTATAACACTAGAAAAAATGGAGTTTAAGATAGGAACATGGTTAATACAATTAGAGGAAAAGTCATACTATAATTTATTTACTCGATAGCTATAAATTTTAAAAGAAATACACAAAAGAATAAATCCTAGCATGCATTATGGTTAAACGACAAATCTTTATCTGCATTATAAATGAGAAAGAAGCTATAACCACATATATATTTCCTAAAATTAAACACACTAGGACAGGAGTCTTGCTCTTAGCTCTGATGTAGGAAATTGCAGGGACTGTAGTGCTCACCTCAAACACCCAAGCAGGTTGCCGTCACCTCCCCAGCACATTCCTGTGGCCTTCACGGAGGAATAGGCCAGAGGTAGGGGCAGTTGGGAAGATAGTGCTGAAATATCCTCATTTTCCAGAGTCGGGAGGCCCAGGGGCAGCCAAGAGAGATCCATTCTGAACCTTCTGGGCTTCCAGGCAGAGGGGGAGCAGGAGGGCTCTGGTTGCAGCCCCAGCTCTCCAGGCTTCCTGCTGAGGAATCTGGGGCCAGGGTAGGGTGTGGGGTGGGAGGGACAGGGAAGCTGAGAGACAGATCTGAGAGACTGAGGATAGACAAGGTTCTGAATGACACAGGAGGATGGAGCCTGCTGTGCGGTGGTGACTTTGCTTACACATACATGAATTCTTCAAAGCAGTACACTTAAGGAGTATGCACCTTCGTTTAAATTTTCCCTCATTTTCTTTTTTAAAAAATATATATATTTTATTGATATTTTATAGAGAGGAAGGGAGAGAGATAGAGAGCTAGAAACGTCGATGAGAGAGAAACATCGACCAGCCGCCTCCTGCACACCCCCGACTGGGGATGTGCCTGCAACCAGTGTACATGCCCTTGACCGGAATCGAACCCGGGACCTTTCAGTCCGCAGACCGACGCTCTACCACTGAGCCAAACCGGTTTCGGCATCCCTCATTTTCAAACAATGTTTTAGGAAGAGGACTTTGGTCTCAGTAGGTTATTTAGAATCAAGGGGGAGAATGTTAGAATGCCCCAGAAAAACCCATGCTTTCACTTCTTGTAATCATATCCCAAAGATTTAGATACATGAATGCTATGCTACTGTATACCAAGGCAACATTAGAAAAATCACTATGAGAGATTGGTTGATTGAACTGCGGCACATTTTTTTTATCCTGTCATACTGTTCTGTCATTACACTTCGTGTTATAGTTGTGGGTAGAGAAGAATGTCTGCTATTATTGAATTTAAAACAGATTGCAAATCAAGAGGAATAGTTCTTTAAAATATGCATATCAAAAACAACAACCAACAAAAATGCAAGGATCTAACCTAAAATCTTAATAGTGATTATTACCTGTCTCTTTTTCCTATTGTGCACTTAATTTGTTCTACAATAAGTTCGTATTAAAAACAAGTTATTTTTCTAACAACCAAACAAAAGCACCACCATGATAGTTAAGATGGAGATCTCCAGGAAAATAGCTGATTCATGTTAGTGCATAAATTAATGAAGCTGTATGATTCAATATTACTCAATACATTAACATTATGTTAATTGTGTAGTAGCTAATGTTAATAGAATGATTAAATATTATGTCAATAATAACACTAGTGGCTAAAAAGTCACCAGATAACTGGCCACATTGAGACATGTGGCTAGTTATTTGAGAATAAAACAAAGAGTAATATGCCTATAGCAGACAATGCATCAGCATAAATCACAGATAATTTTTTTTTAAATTAAAACCATAAAGTACACTACAAAATAAAAGCAAAAAATAGTAATCAGAGTAGGGAAAGTTTTTGTAAACATCAAACCAAATGCTGATATTCTAAATAAAAATAGTGATATATCTGACTGTATAAATTTTAAAAAATATTTATCCCTGAACAATATATATAATTAAAAATCTATGGAATTAGACAAAACAGCTACATCTCCTGAAGGAGTGACCTTGAGTAGGAGCGCCTTCTGAGTAGACTGGGTGTTCTGGGGGCTTCTGCAGGCTGGCTGTAGCCAAAGTGGGAGTCGGCAGTGAGGGGTGCCTGCTATGGGTGAGGGCCCAAGTAAAAAACAAACAAACAAAAAACAGAAACAAACTCATAGCTCTGGAGAACAAACGAGTGGTTGTCGGAGGGAAGGGTAGAGGAGAGGTGAATAAGGGGAAGAGGAATAAGACATACAAAATTCCAGTTATAAAAAAGTCACAAGGATATAATGTACAGCACAGAGAGTATCTATATACATAAAAGCCTAAGCAACTGAACAACTGGTCTACTGGTTGCTATAATGCACACTGACCACCAGGGGGTGGATGTTCAGTGATGAAGCTGCCCCCTGGTGGTCAGTGTATTCCCACCGCCCACAGCCAACCTCCTTTGGCTGGCCAACCTCCTGCAATCCCTCCCCCCAGCTGGTTGGCCCTGGCTGGCCCCAATCTGGACTGGGCAACATGGCCTTGATTGGCCCTGATAGCTGGCCAGGCTGAGGGACCCCACCCATGCATAAATTCATGCACTAGGCATCTAGTAGTCAATAATACTGTATGGTGATATGATTACTAGACTTATCGTGATGATCACATCATAAGGTATATAAATATAGAATCACTATGTTGTACAAATAAACCTAATATAGTGTTGTATGCCAACTATAATTTTTAAAATCTTACATTTCTGGAATTTGGAAAATATTTTCAATAAATATAACAGAGAGTGATGCATGTACTCTTCAAAACATTATTACAAATAAATTAAGCAATAAGATCACTTAATTCACTAAAGAGGAGATATACATTAGTATTAAACATGAAAATAGGTAATTGTCTTTTTAGCAGTCAAAAATTCAAATTGAAACTACAGTGAGTTAATCTGAGATTATCAAACTGCAAAGATAAATTTAAAAAACCCTCATAATTTCTGGGGAGGGCTTAGGGATATTGATCATCTCCATCTCTGACAGCAGACTACAAATTGGAAAAACCTATCTGGAGAATGATTTATGATAATGTATGTCAAAATCCTTACAAATATGCATATTCTTTGATCTGTCACTTCACTGCTAAGAACTGACTTTTTCTGGAGGTGTGTTTGCAAAGATACAAATTTACATGGCTTTGTTTATCAGAGCATTTTTCAAAAATGAGATGGGGGAGAATGTTTACGGAAAAGAAAACTGAGTAAATAGCTTTTGATATATTTCTATCAAACAATGATGTGAAACTTACAAAAGATATTTTGTTTTGGAATGTTATTATTACTTAAAGGTATATGACAAGCAGTCGTTAAGCAAATAGAAAGCATAGAAGGATGATGTATTGAGTTTGGAGTTCAAATGCCCAGGTTTGGTGCCCAACTCTGCCTCTGGTTACATGTGTTTTCTTGGGCAAGTTACTTATGTTTTCTGATTCACTTACCTGTGAAACAGAGGTAATAGTAACAATCTCATCAAATTTTCTGTGATATAATTAGTTCATAAGTATAAAGGGAGGTGTCTGGCATGAGCTAAGTGCTAAAATTGTTAGCTGTTATCAGTGAGGATTATAAGTATCACTTCAGACATTATTTTTATCATCATGTTCTTCCACATCAAAGACAGAGTGGCTTCCAAATGTGTGGAGGTCAAATCTAAGCATTTCCATTTATCAGAAAACTATCTGTATTGCAAAGAGTGAACGGAAAATTCCTTTTGCTTGGACATATCCAGATGCTTCTGGGAAAATTTTTCTATGGCATTTCTCCTAGGAATGCCTGCTAGACATGGCTCCTCCACCACCTTCTCACCCATCTGGAACATATGCCCTAATGTCATTTCTATCACTAATGAACCAAGGTCCTTCCTCTGTTTATCTAGCATACTCCTGGTCTTCACCATTCTAAGCTATCTCTCTCCTCTCCAACCCATGGAAATTATCTGAAAAACAAAATTCTCACTTTTAAATCCTATGTTATATTCTCTGTCCCTTATCATAGATATATGACTACTATAGGCCTGGTGCGTGAGATTCTTTTACTTGGGGGGATCCCTCAGCCCAGCCTGTGCCCTTTCACAGCAGTCTGGAAGCCCTCAGGAAATATCCAACTGATGGCTCAGGCCTGCTATCCACTTAGCACTGCCTTGGCTAAGCGGTGCTCTCCCTGTGGGAGTGCACTAACTACCAGGGGGTAGCTCCTATGTTGAGAGTCTGCCTCCTGGTGGTTGTTAGTACACATCATAGCGACCAGTCCTTCTGCTGAGTGGTTGATTTGCATATTAGCCTTTTATTATATAGGGTCTGACTTCCCTTTAAAAAGCCCCATGGGTGGGCTCAATGCCTCTTCTCTCATGAAGCCCATTTAAAGCCAAGACATATGCTGTCTTTACAAATGTAACCATGCACTTACCATGCAATGTTAGAGCACATCAATCCTTACATGTGTAGACTGACCTCTGGCCCCTTGTGGTCCAACATGTAGGCGTATTCATTTCTCGTGAAGTCATCTCAGAAGGCTTCTAGACGATTGAGATAAAGAGTCCAGCCTCACACAATAGCAGGAAATGACTGGGAAACTTATGAAATAAGACGCCTTCCAGAGATTTATGTCACACCGTTGCCTTCTCTACAGAATCCCCAGATTTCTTCACATAGAGCAGATCTGTGCTTTCACTATCATATAAAAAATAAGGGAGAACGTTTTAGAAAGAGACATGTGTTGAGTGCATTCTTTTCTAAGTTGTCTGAAGGCTTAGAAAGTCAGAGAATGGTCTCAGTTTAATGAGAACAAGTTTTCTCATATTCTCTTCAAATCATTTGATGTATTTTGAAGACCCCAAGGACTTCAAAGTCAGACAAAGACTGTCCAACTCTCCAAAACGCGTCCTTCAGTACCTCTCAGACTCATTGCAAATACTCCCCATTTACCTGAAACGGTGACAATACCAAATCACAGTATGTTCACGTGGGAAGTAATTGAGAGGCAACTCTTTAGATCTAAATTCAGAAGTTGGTCAAAAGTCTCTTATTTCCAAAAGCTATATCATTTTGGGAAAGTGAAGAATGTTACATTTTTCTATTTGTGAAAGAAACTCACAGTATCCTTTATTATAGCGTTAAGGTGCTTTGGCTGGCCCTGTGATGCTGAAGGAACAAATCAAGGACGTCAGGTTGAGAGTCACAGTGAGACAGATTTCAAACAGGAGAGTTGCTAAGTACTTACTACCTTTTATAAACTTTCAAAATAAGAATTGAAGCAATAGGAGAAATATGTAGATAGTAATAAAATTAGAAAAAGGAAGGAGGTTATATAGAGCAGTGTTTATATATGAACAGTAGTCAGGGATCCATTCATCCATTAATTTATTTTTTAAAAAGTGTTCAATTCTCCTGGCTAGTATAGCCCAGTGTTTGAGCATTGACCTATGAACCAAGAGGTCCCGGTTTAATTCCAGGTCAGGGCACATGCCCAGGTTGTGGACTAAATCCCCAAAGTGGGGTGTTCAGGAGGCAGATGATCAGTGATTCTCTCTCATCATTTATGTTTCTAACTCTCTCTCTCTCTCTCTCCCTCTCTGAAATCAATAAAATTACACTTTAAAAAATAAAATAAAAATAGAAAGTGTTTAATTCTTCCAGGTCCTATTCTTGGTGCTGAGAAAGCAGCATGAACAAGGCAGACATGAGCCCGACCTCATAGAGCTCCCAGTGTAGCAAAGTAAGAGTGCATTTTATACTTTCATTCATTCGTCAGGAAATAAGGAGGAAACAGCCAATGTTACTGGAATGAAATATTTGTGGGAAGGGCAAAATTGTGATCGACTCTTAATCACTTCACTCTTGTATTCTTGCACCAGTTTTCTCTCCCAGAGGAACGTGTGAACTCCCTCAAGGGCACTGGTTCATGCCAGCGCCTGCCTTGAAATTTATAAACAGCTACATCCATGTAAAGGGGGCTCACCATTTTATTGGCTGTATTAACCATAGTACACATTCCAGAAACATGTGTTTTTAATGTGAAATTACCAGAACTCATTGAACTCAGGCTACCATACTGACCACCTCATGTCTTCAGTTCCAGGGTCTTCTTCCCAGCCCTTTCCCTGCCTCATGTGATACCTTCGCAATCCTCCTAAACTTAGGTAAGACTGCACCTTGACTACCTTGGTTCCCTTGTCATCGTTTCACCACTTTTCTCTGTGGTACTTGATGACCCTGCTCAATTCAATTCACTTCAACACAATTCTGTTTAACTGATATCTGAGCAACTGCCATACACTGGATACATGTAGCACCTCTATTTAGATTACTTCCAAGTTCAGCCTTCAGCTATCTGATGGACCTAGCCCTAAATTGTCTATTAGACATCATCTTCTTGGTAATCTGTCTTCTCAGCATATCTAAAATTAAACTTTTTTTTTCTGGGAATAAGAATCTACCTTCTTAGGTTAATATGATAAAATTAATAATGTGAACATTATTTAGGCCAACATATATGGACAAACATACAACATCTATGCTGTATTTAAGTGTCTCTTCAAAAAACCCTCTAAGCTTAATTTTATTTTATATACACATTTTCTCAAATTGTAAAGTGCTCTTCACTTGCCTTATTGTTTTTATAACTTCCTCCACTCCAAGATGGAGATACTAGTTGGCATGATACATTGCTAGGTGACAAGAATAAGTCAATTTTAATGATTACCCCCTCCTACAGAGACAGCTATAGTGCTCTCAGTGTGGGGTCCAGTGCCTTCACTACAATTGTTTGATTTGCCACTACTGGTCTGTAGATGTACCGTACTCCAAAGTAGTATAGATGTCTTCCTGACTGTGATGTGATTTTTTTGCTTCTCAATTATTTGGCTTTCCTTACCCTTCCACATGCTTACTTTTGTCATTCTGCCTGTTAAAACCCTCCCCACCTTTTAAGCCCCAGTGAGAGTCACACCTTCTTGGTGATTTATGCTATGATGAAAACAAACTTTAAAAGAGAAAGAAATAAAGAGCATGGCCATAGGAACATAGAGACTTGAATTAAATCCTGAATCCACCAAGTTAGATGCTGTTTGATCATTGACAAATGATTTAAAAGTATAACGATAGGGGAAAAAAGTTCTCTAGCTTCAAAATGAAAATAATCCTGCCTTGTACTTTGAAGAAAAGGAGGTGACTATAGAGCACTAGATGACAAATGAGTGTGAAAATGCACAAAGGATACTGGGATTCAATGCCTTGGAATTTAGGGGATTATTGGTTAAAAATATACCAGGACCCAGGATGAAATGAAAGCATAACTGTACTCTTGAAAAAGAAGAGCTTGTTTAGTCAAGAAAAAAGTTTGTATATATTTTTTCATGTTCAGTATGACCTGATAAATTTATAATCCAATAGGCTGGTAATCAAACTCCATGTTCCCACCCTAGGACATGGGAAAAGTAATCTCTGAAATATCCAGAGCCATTTCATTCCTGGATATCTCTCCTTCCATCCCCTAACCTGGATGTCACCTGGTACATTTATTCTGGGCCTTCATACAATTCCAAGTGAAATTATGACTGCTGGCTAAAATGAAGGGGCAGTCCTTAAGTGAGTTATAGGAGTGATGCACTCTAGCAGTCATAGATATGGACTTAATCATTATGGCAGGGGAATAGATACACATTCTTTAGGTTCATTCTTTTCTGGAGATTAAACAAACAACACCATCTCCCAAAAAAAGAGTATACAGGCAAAACGAGATAGCAAGACAGTTTCTATCGGGTTACAGGACACTGGTAATTTAATAATTAGTTCTGTATATTCATTGTTTTCCCAACTACTGATCTTGGAAATTGGACAAGTCAAAAAGACCTAGTCAAATTTATGCTTCTAATCAATTATATACTGCCAAATATTAACCCAACTTGGCCTCAATCTGATGAATAAATTAAAATATAAATAGCTAAGAAAATACTTGACAACCTAAAATTGTTCTCAGATTATAAAGGATAATCCACTTTATAAATATTTACTCTAAGAAGGAGAAGAAATCTCAGCATCTAAATTGACTTCTTAATAAAATTAAAAGAGGCAAACTCACAGTATTTACCTAATCCTACCTGTTAAAAGAATAATATGCAAATTAATCATCACTCTGCCGCACCCACAAGCCACACACCAGCCATGCCCACCAGCCAATCAGAGCGAGTATGCAAATTAACCCCAACTAAGATGGCTGCTGCCACAGAGAGCAAAAGGGAGGCTTGAGTTTTCCCGGCAATGGAGGAAGCCAACCTTTCCACTGACCGTGGCCAGCCTAGGTCTCCACTCCAGGCTACAAAGTTTCAATTATAGAAGGTGAATAAACCATAACAGAAATATCTGCCATGGAGCTAGAAGAAGGCTTGGCTTCACTAAAGGCTACAAAGTTTCAATTGTAGAAGATAAATATGTCATAGATACCAGGGCCTCAGCTTGGATGGCGGTGGGGCATGGCTGGCCTGCAAACCACCACAGGCCCCTTGCCCAGGCCTCCCCATGCCCCAAGGAAACCCTCACCTTGATCCAGGACACCCTTCAGGGAAAACCAGCTGGCTACCACCCATGCACCTATCTAATAAAAGAGTAACATGCAGATTGACCATCACTCCAACACATTGGATCAAGAAAGCTGCCCCCATGTGGTCAAAAATCCTTCTTGGATTTTTGTGGGCACAAGATGGCCAGCAGTGAAGGGCAGTTGGGAGCAATAAAGTCTGCAGGGGAGGGTACTTAGGGGTGACCAGGTCAGCAGAGGAGGGAAGTTGGGGGCAAACAGGCTGGTAGGAGAGCAGTTAGACATTAATCAGGCTGGCAGGGCAGTGATTAGGGAGTGATTAGGCTGGCAGGCAGTAGTAGTTAGGGGCAGTCAGTCAGGTGAGCAGTTGTGAGCCAGCAGTCCTGGATTGTGAGAGGGATCCTAGATTGAAGAGGGTGCAGGCTGGCTGAGCGCCCCCCCCCCGTGCACAAATTTCATGCACTGGGCCTCTAGTCTACATAATAAAAGCCTAAGTGACTGTTATGGCAGGACTACCAGAATGATCAGTCGCTATGATGTGCACTAACCACCAGGGGGCCCTTCCCCCTTCACAGTAGCACTAAGGAACAGTGAGCAGGTAGAAGGTAAGGAGCAAGGGCTCCCGGCCATGCTGAGGGACACAGCCCCCCCCCCCCCCCCAACCACTGCCACAGTGCATGAATTTCATGCACCGGGCTTCTAGTATAAGATAAAAATATGCAATTAGGAGAGTTAAAAACAGCCAGCTTGCCCAGCTAATCCAAATTCAGTAATTTTTATCTGATAGGTCTCTACTGGTTTTGTATTTGTTGTTATAAAGCTTAGATTTTACCAAATTTGTGTGAATGTAGAGTTCTTATGGTTGGTATTTGGCAATGTTCTGTACTTTGATTCCTTGAAAATGTATCCCAACTACTTTCTCTCTTCTAGGATTTCCTATAAGTGTATGGTTTGGATATTTTCTTATTTTCTAGAGTTTATATAAAATTATTCTTTTTAAATAGTATTTCTGTTATTTTGAGTAACTTTCAGTGGGGAGAGAAGCATTAAAAAAAAAACCTGTTTGTAATTTTGATATAACTCTCCATTACATGTTAATTTGTTTTTATGCAGGAAAACAGTAAGTATTACTCTTAAATTATTACAATTATTAAAAAATAAATTTATGAAGTTAGTTTTTGCTTATGTGAAAAGCACACCTAAGTGGAACACTTCATTTCCCAGTAGTAGTCAATATAATGAGGCATTTCTGTGGCATGTTAAACAAACAAACAAACAAACAAACAAACAAACACTAGCTATAGAAAATTATTTGTGTTACTCAAATGTAAAATCTTTAATTTTCCATAATGTTCCCACTTTATGCTGCTCTAAAAGGAGAACTGTGGTGTTCTACAGGTTTTTTTTTTTTGTACTATATTAAATATGTGTCTCTCTTCCATGGGCATTAGGATCAGTCT
The DNA here is from genome assembly GCA_963924515.1 of Vespertilio murinus. Classification (NCBI taxonomy): domain Eukaryota; kingdom Metazoa; phylum Chordata; class Mammalia; order Chiroptera; family Vespertilionidae; genus Vespertilio; species Vespertilio murinus. Next base: position 62,961,005 of record OZ004713.1, on the reverse strand, counting down.
TTAACTTAAATATCAAATATGTATTGTGCCCTAGTTGAGGAGACAGTTAATAGCAAAACATGAATTCTAACTTACTCTTTCATATCATTTCCAAACTTTGAGAACTATTATGCTAAATTTATTTTCAAAACTTTGGTAGATGGGATTAAAGTATAAGCCATATTAAGTCATTTTTATGTGCACTATAGCTAAATATGTCACATCTTTAGTTAATGTTGCATACTCTGTATCCCACTAATGAAAATACGCATCAAGTATTGCCCAGTCCTAAGTGAATGAATAAAGCTAAGAATAAACATTTATAACAATGTTCACCTCCAGCACATATCACAATTTAGTGTTTCTGTGTGTGTGTGTGTGTGTGTGTGTGTGTGTGTGTGCATTCTTGCCTTGTTCATCTTTCATCACAACAACTAAAGCGAAATATGCCAAACATTGTCTTCTTGTTATAAATTCCATTCCCCCCTCTCACCCCTGTGTCCTCCACTCTGTATTTTAGGGGTTGGAAAACTGGGGACTACATTTGTTAGACTCCCTGATAAGTTAGACTCTGGGATTGTGTCCTAGAAATAGAAGCAGCAGATAAAGGATGACCCCTGCCCGGTGTGACTCAGTGGTCAAACATAAACCCATGAACCAGGAGGTCATAGTTGGATTCCAGGTCAGGGCACATGCCCTGTTTGTGGGCTCCATCCCCAGTAGAGGGTATGCAGGAGTCAGCAAATCAATGATTCTCTCTCATTGTTGATGTTTCTCTCTCTCATTCTCCCTTCCTCTCTGAAATCAATAAAAAAAAATTAAGGATGAAAAAAATGGGGTGAGGAATTAATTCCACTTCTTCACTTTTTCCTTTCTAGCTCTGGGAGTTGGGGATAGTGACTTCTTCTACTTTCTGATCTCTTCGTAGTCCCACCATCCGTTAGAGTTCCTTTAACCCTTTCCCACAATTTGTGAATATGTTTGTGTACTAAATGGTCTTCTGTTTAAATTTGTGGAGTGGTTTCTGCATTTCTCACTGGACCCTGGCTGATGCATGCAACAAATACAAGGACTAAGTAAAATTAATGAAGAAATGAACTTGGACTACATTGTGGAACTTTCTGCAATGAAATCCTGGCGCTCCAGATTGCTACTTTCTCAGTGTCCATTCCACAGGGTGCCTGGGGAGCAACCTGACTGCTCTGTTGTAAACATCAGACCTAGAGACCTAGAGAAGGAGCTAGGCAGCGCATGTTTATGCTCACCGCCTAAGCATGCCTCCTCAGGCTGATTTCTGCAGCACATCAGCTCTCAAAGATTGCCTTGTGTCTCTGCCTGGGTCCTGCTCGCTTCTGTGCCCATAACTGATGTGGCCTTTACCATGGCCCTCATATTATCCAAAAGCTTGAAGGATATAGACAAAAGTGATATGACCTTTGAGGTACTAGCTTGGCTGGAATCAGGATTGGTTTCAGACGGGATGTCATATTTTTCATGCGCAGCATTGCCGCTTGATCTACCCAGTTACATTACTTCTTCTAGTATGTGTCACATTATCTTAGCTCATGCCATCAGTGTTAACAATGAAATGTGCTATGGCTGGAACGGCAGCATTAGAGATGGCCACAGATATAGAAGCCCTTGGTTTTTATAGAGTCTTGGAAGACACATGAGCTGAATCTTACACCATTAAGTCCTACAGCCACCATAGAAAATACATCATATTTTTTTTCCAAGAAAAGAAAAATTAGTCAATAGACTTGGAGAAATCACGAGGTAACATTCTGGAGAAAACCGCCCCATCAATACTGAATTCTGAGCTCCGATGCCTAGGCTAGCAATGCCTCTTTACATGCAGCTCTTGACGCCTAGCAATGGCAGTCATTTTGGATAAATTGTGCCCTGACGCTTCAGCAACAGCCAAATTCATAGGAATGAGAGCCTACATATAGAAAGATAACCCAGCCTGGGTCTGGCCACTTTGATTTGTATTTAGAATCAGAACAAATTTCTCTTTCCATGGTCGGTGGAAGACACACCAAATCCATGTCTGGAATTGCTAAATAAACTTCAAAGAATAGATTTTTTTTCTAACGTCATTGTAATGTCTAGACATCTGTGGGTTATTGAATGTAAGCAATCTAAAACATCAAGCCAATGTCCCCCAAACCGAATTCAACCTGTAGAATACTAGTAAGAATGCAATCAAGAATTGTAAAATCAGACCCTCAGCTCCAAACTCTTTGTGGACAAACTGAGAAAAGAAATGGTTATTTGAAAGCCTTATAATTGGGGGATGCAGACAGTGAGCAACCATTCACTAACCAATTTTATGGGTGCTGATATCAGGGCAAAAAGTGTACCAGGGAAGACATGGGAATGAGAGAAATTTGAAGGAATTGGAAAAAAAGTTGCTAATTGCGCCTACTTTTAGATAATATACATTTATATCAAAACCAGTTTCCATCCACAAAGTACACAGCAAGTTTTCTTTCTTTAAATTTTAGACTATTTTGAGGTTGTTTTATTCCATTACCAATTGACATTAGATGGTATTTTGAAGAGGGGGAAAAATAGTCGTTATACAATCATGTACTTTATAGAGTGGTTCCCTCCGTATTTCAAGTACCGGCATGGCCCCATACGGAGTCAGTAGGATATCACTGACCTACTCTGCTGTCCATCTGAAACTGACACACAGAATTGAATGTAAACTGTCATAAAAAGATGAAAAATGTTGAAAAAACATACAGGCACTGTGACCCGTACGAGGAGGCTGTATTGGCATAACCGGAGCTAAAGAGAAAGCTTCCTTCCCTCTTGGTCCCTTGTAAGAAGACGGACAGTCCAGGAGGAGCCTCTACAAGAGGTGAGAGTCCAGTCTGTTAGAAACGTTCATGTATCCCTTCCTGTTTTTAACCAGTCTCTCCTTTAGTCATGAGGAATAAAAAAAAAAAAAAAAAAAAAAAAAAAAAAAAAAAAAAAGCACAATTTCCCTTCCAGCCAGTATTTGACTATCATGTTTGTGGACATGATTGCAGCTCTTCTGAAAGGACTCGGAATGAGCTTCCAGGCTGCAAGGGACCGAATCAAAAGCCCCCTAACAGTTAAAGTGTCCATTAGCTTCGCCACACTTAGCATCGGTCAGAGAGAAGAAGGGCCGGGGAGCCCCGGGCGAATTTCTAACTAGCCTAATGAGGAGAGCGATGCTGGGAGCAGAAAAGTTCATTTGCTGTGTTTTCAGCAAGAAGTCACTTCAATCTTGCTCCTAGGAAACACTGACAGCCTTTGTTGGTGAGAAATCATTATGCTGAGAGAGAAATGGGATATTGCTATACGAGGCTTTTAAAGAAAATTCATTTTGATAGATGTCTAACTGTGCATTCAATTAAATTTCCTTCTTTCGTAAAAAAAATAGGTGTCAGGTAATTTTACCCAAGTTCTGTAAGCGCGAAAGTGTTATCATTTCCTTCCAGTTTTTAACGTTTCTTTATCAATATGTGTCTTTCTTGTCTCTGTCCTTTGATTATGGGAGCCCTCAATGGAAATAAATGGAGCTCGCCCCTCCTTTTCTTTGGATGTGTGTGTGTGTGTATGTGTGTGTGTGTGTGTGTGTTCCAGGGGATTAATAAGGACTGCACCTTCTGTTGAAAATTGACTTCCATATGTAAACCGTGCAGGCTCTATGGCCCTGGGAATTGTTTTTAAATACAATGAGCATGGCCACTTGCTAGACAGCTAGACACAAGTCTGTTCAGTTATGCAACACACATCACCTTCACTGTGATGCCCACTGTTTCCTGGTTTTTCTGCCACTTTGTAATGGGGGTTTTGAATCTTCTCATAATGATCAAACAATTACTATTCAAAGCACTGCTCCCTCCAATCCATCCTCCGTGCTCCCACCAGATTCATCTTTCTAAAATGTGGCTTTGCAAGTAATAAAATGTCTGTTGCCCAAACCCCCAGACTTCCACGTGACCATGCATCCCTCATTGGAACCAGCAGCTTCCCCTCTTTATTATCTAGTCTCTAGTAATGGCACTCTCACATCCCTAACCAACCAGACGCGTATTCATGGAATTGTATTGATCCACCCGCCCATTTTCCTTCACATTCATCAGAGCACTACTGTATTCCAAGTCGCATATGTCAAATCACATCAAATTCTACCTTCGCAATATGGATCACATTTGTCTACCCTATTCGCTGTCCATTACCATCTAATTATTTCAGACTTCTTCTATTTTACCTTGGCTCTTTTAATAGTTCTTTCATTGGTTTCTCTAACATCTTCTGGATGTATTCTAGATAATTCACCTATGACAGCCATACTAATTTTGCTAAGATAAACTTCAACCGCATTACTATCGCCAGCAAGACCTCTGTGGTTCTCTCACTGTCCACTGGGCTTTGCATACATCTTAGAATTTAAAACTTTCCAGTTGACACCTGCATTCCAGGATTTACTTCACACTGTTTCTTCATGGCATGCTAAGCTCCCACCGAATATAACAACACACCATTCCCATCATGTCTCATATGATTTACATTTTGCACCTCCACTCATAACCTCTGCACTTGGAATATTCTCTCTCAACTATCTCCCCCAATAAAAATTGACATCTGCATTCAGATTTTTGTCCCACCTGCTCTGTGAAGTCTCTCCTGATATACAAGTAGAGCATGGATTCTCACTTCTTTGAGAAATAGTACTTCATAGTACTTTGTTGGTATGTCAAATAGAGCAAAATAAAGAGGGACAATCAGCCTTGGTTTTCATACCAGTGAGATTTCCAAACTCTTTCTTTCCAATCCTCACCCTTTGTGCACAAAAGGTCTTTTGAGTAATAAAGGGCAGACAAATATATTCAGAATGTCTCAACTCACAGAAATGAAATTTCAAAAAGATTTGAAAGCATTGAGAAGAAAACCAATTCAGTTATCAGATCAAGCTGACCCAGCCCTTCTCTTTCTCAGCTTCCAATATGGAATCATAAAAATGCTGGGCAGTTTGGACCTTTCATTTAGGAAAGTAATGGTATTAAGGTTAAAATAATGTTGTGGACAGGTTGTTTTCAGATCAAACTTTAACTCATTTCCAATTCCTCATGTAAATAGCCCACCACTAAACTATATTTTTACTTTCCTATTTTATCAATTCTTTATTTTTGAAATTATAAGCAAGGGCTATGAAGGACTTGTCTTGACATCCTACATGTTCAGGAAGAGACAAGAAGCATCTGATAAGTATTGACTGCATTGAGGTCTCCACTGTTAGGCCTCCCCTCATGTCTGACACCAAGCCCTATAAACCTATAGGTAATTAACAGTGCACTTCATATGTAATAAATACTGCAGCATCCCCTTTTATTTTTCATTATATACACTCATTCCTCAACCTAGCAATAATTTCTCAAGCTGGAGGCATGAAATTTATTCTGATACTGTTATTGTAGCATAATTTCCATGTATAATGCTACAAAAACCAAGATACACAGATTCAAGAAAGCATATTCCATCTTTGAAAAAAAACAGTAATAATTATAATGTATAACTATATTCATATCCACATGCTGAGCAGAGGAGAACAACAATCAAGAGGTTGCTTATGTACAAGAGATCGCTTTGAGCCCTTCTAAATGGCTCCTTCTGATCGATCAGCCAGGAGGACTAAACCCCCTCCTCTCACCAGCGCATCAAAGAGAAGGTTAATGTAAGTTGAAGCTTGAGGGGGTCATGGACTCTGAAAGCCTTCATTGGCCATTTTACCTTAAGACTCCATAGTCTAACAAGTGAGTATCTGAAAATATTTCAGAGGATGACCTTGTATCTCAGGATTCCACCACAACCATCTGCCTCCCCTTACTATTGGTTTTCCCAGTGTTCCTTCCAATCCAGAAACAGTGCTCATAGTGGTGTCAGTTGCTTTCTCCCTTCTTTATCATTGGTTCTTCGATCATCCCCAAGTCCTCTCCCGATCCCATCCACCAGTAAGCCCATGTAAACCACCTGTAACCTGCCCAAACTCTATAGGCTCCTTTGTTTAATTGAGATCCCATAGTTTATCTAAACAAAAGGAATGAAGTTGCAGAGAGAGTTGCTTCTAAAAACATTAGCCTATGTTTAAACTTTCTCCACTTTTCAAAAGGAAACACACTCACACACTCACACACACACACACACACACACACACACACACACACACACCAAACTCAGTTCTGAAAAGCCATTCACTTCACATGAGTGGGATTGAGGTGACAGTGAGCCCCTTCCTATGCTTTTTGTAAGATTGGTTGGTCTACTCAAATCCCTTTCAAGACTCACTTTACACCCAGCTGGCATGGCTCAGGGGTTGGACATCCACCTATGATCCAAAAGGACAGGATTTGATTCCTGGTCAGGGCACATGCCCAGATTGTGGGCTCATCCCCAGTGTGGGGTGTGTAGGAAGCAGCCAATCAGTGACTCTAAAATTATTAATGTTTCTTTCCCTCTCCCTTCCTCTCTGAAATCAATGAAAATATATTTTTTAAAATACTCACTTTAGCCAAAACTGGTTTGGCTCAGTGGATAGAGTGCCGGTCTGCGGACTGAAAGGTCCCGGGTTTGATTTAGGTCAAGGGCATGTACATTGGTTGTGGTCACATTCCCAGTCGGGGGTATGCAAGGGGCAGCTGGTCAATGTTTCTCTCTCATCGATGTTTCTAGCTTTCTGTTTCTCTTTCTTCCTCTCTGTAAAAAATCAATGAAATATATTTTTAAAAATACTCACTTTACAAAGTAATTTGTTTATGACACTGAGAGATGTGGTGATTTGCCTAATAGGGGACTACAAGCCTCACATATGCAATATTACTCAGATTTTAAAGTACAAAAAGGACTACTGCTTTTCATCTTGAACTCAACCCTGGCATGGGATCTTGCTAGAGGTAAAGGTAAGCTGTTCTTGGATGCATTTGGGGGGGGGTGTCTGTAGCCTCTGGCTCTTGCTGGTTCTTTGTTTCTGCCTTTCTTCTCCAGCATCATTGTTGGTTTCTAAATTTGTTCTCTGGTATTGGGTATACACACCATAGAGAGAACCCAATTACTTGGCTTTGGTGCCCAGATAAGAGTCCTACCAACTAAGCTTATATCGTTTGGTCTTTCTGCCAATATACTGAGCATTCTCTGGATGCTATCCCTGTTATAGAGTTTCACCATCTTGATCAGATTATTGCTTCTGCTTTCAAATAGAATGTGGGTTAGGACAATCACACAGCAGTAGCAACATTCTTACAAATTTGTGTTATTTAATCAGTTTTAAAGTTCTCCAACATACACCAGTTATTTGTTTGTCAAAATAGTCATGTGAGATCAAGCAGTTGAAAGGGAAGGTGAAAGGAAAGGTAAGGGAAGAGAAGGGAACAGAAGGGAAGGGAAGGGAAGGGAAGGGAAGGGAAGGGAAGGGAAGGGAAGGGAAGGGAAGGGAAGGGAAGGGAAGGGAAAAATATAAGGCCATAAAGTTGGTTTAAGAATGACATCCAACAATACATCACAAATGAAGATGCTTAAGCTTTTACTTGCATAAGCAGGGAATTAAAAAAAAAGACAATGTGTAGAAAAGTAGGCACTAGAAATAAATAGAACAATAAAGAGACAGGACCTTTAGTTTTTTGTTGTAGCTAAAATGTAGACCTAACAGTATGTTTGTTCATCTAGTGCTTCATGCTTAAATGATATTCAGTATTTATTATAAGGTCTGTAGATTTCATTGGAATATTTTTATCACTAGACACACTGACCAATTTCTTGACATTTTGACTAATTAACATGAACATGGTCTATGAAAATGGAGAATTCCAAAGCCCCATTGTCTAGACATCCACAGAATGTCGAACTAGGGAAAACTTGTGACACTGTGATCATGTGCAGTAAGAAATATAAAATATATGTCAGTATTTCAGGAAACTGCTGGATTCATCAGTCTGTGTCAGAGAATTAATTTTCAGCCGTACATCCCTGCTGATACATCTGCAACCTGAGAAAGTCCAATTTCCTCCCTTCATATGTGTCTAATAGCGTACGAATAGTTCAAGGGCCTGAGCAGAATCAGAGGCCAATCCAGGGACCCACTTCCTCAGTAACAAGGGGACAGTGACTTTAACCTATAGTCCTGCATCTTCCTCTCCCCATGAAAGGTTTTCACACCTGAGTTGGGTGCAAATTGCAGTCAGCAGGGCCCAATGGACACAGGATGGACTACCTGCATTGGATGACTTTCTGGCCACCCTTCATCTCTGCTTATCCCCTCCAGGTCGCAGGGGGTGGGCTTTGAGCTAAACTTTCTCTCTTTTCACCCTAGCATGGTCCCAGGGTTGCCAACAGGGCCAAAGGTAAAAAATTTCCAATTAGGAGCTGAAAAGAAAATAGAAGAAAAGACATATGCAATTTCTAGGCCATCCCACGTTCCCTCCTAGCTAACTAACCTGTGAAAGTAGGAAGGAGCCCCATTTGAAGTATTTTTTATTGCAGGCAATGCAAACTTGAGAACCACATATAAGTGGTACATCTATTCATATGTGAAAATTAAATGCTGTGCCCCTTGTTCAGTGTCCATGTGCTCTATAATAGTGAGCTTAAAAATTATTACCCATGTGCCCTATTTATGAATACTGTTAAATAACTAGAGGACTGATGCATGAAATTTGTGCAAGGGGCTCGGCCCTCACAGCCCCGGATTTGTCAGGAAAGTCATCCAGAAGGATGTCCGGAAGATGGTTCTACTGTCTAGTCTAATTAGCATATTATGCTTTTATTATTATAGATGAGTAGGTCTATCTCATAACAATGACTGCTTTTACAGTGTATCAGCTCCTTGCCAGACCTCCTTCAGGTCCCTCCCACTGGCTGTGTGAACCCCAGTAGGAGGGGCCTGGGTGTGGCCCCAGAAAGAGCTGGGTCGTCCAGTGGGATGGCACTCTGATTCTCATTTGAGCACAGCTAAGTCACATTTTGCCACTCACTTCCTGGAATCAGCAGCACAGTTGGATGGCTGGAGGCAGCAAGGATGATGAATGCAAATTGTGACCTGCTGGGGTGTCTGTCAGCATGGCGGGGGTCCCTGGGCTACTTGGGATCATCAGGTGTCAGTGTCATGCCAGCAACCACTGTGATTCTTCCCATTTATTTATTATTTTTAAAAATATATATTTTATTGATTTTTTACAGAGAGGAAGGGAGAGGGATAGAGAGCTAGAAATGTCGATAAGAGAGAGACATCTACCGGCTGCCTCCTGCACACCCCCCACTGGGGATGTACCCGCAACCAAGGTACATGCCCTTGACCTGAATCGAATCTGGGACCTTTCAGTCCACAGGCCGATGCTCTATCCACTGAGCCAAACCAGTTTCGGCATGATTCTTCCCATTTAGGCAACTCTTCTGTGGAACCCCAGCTACAAGTAATAATTTAAAAACACACACAGTTTGCCTCCCTTTGCCTAGGTAGTGGTTTTCTCTTGTCTTGAGTTCCATCCGTAGCATGTCTTCATCATCAGTGTAGGAGTAGTTACAGAGAAAGGTGAGAGGGGAGAAAATGACGACTAAGCAGAGGCATAGACCTGCAGCGTGACCTTGGCAGCACCTTCAGGATCTGAGGCCCAAGTTAGAGCAGGAAACAACAACCAGGGGGCACAGCTTTGCTCAGAGAACACTTTGCTCAGAGTCTTAACTTTCTGGACTTATATGGCATATCATGTGGGGCATTGGGAACAATGAGTATCCTTTATAATAAAATCATAATATGCAAATCAACCAAAAGGCAGAATGACCAGTGGAAGGACTGGTTGCTATGATGTGCATGGACAACCAGGGGGCAGATGCTCAAAGCAGGATCTTCCCCCAGCCCGCAGGCCCCAGGCCAGCCAAGGTGGGTGCCAGTGCCCCCCCACATTAACACCCCCAGGTGCTCCACAGATTGGCCTTGGACGCTGGCCAGGCCTAGGGACCCTACTGTGCATGATTTTCATACACCGGGCCTCTAGTCAGATATAAATGATGATGGATCTGTTTCTGTCTTCTCTGCTAGGGCCTGTGACAATCATGTTACACAATGAACTGGCAACTTCAACACGGGCTGGCAACAGGCACCAGGGACATGACACATAGTAGAGAATAATGGTATCTACCTTGTAGAAGGACATGCTATATCCTGCATTCTGTATTTGTTAATTTTCACAATGATTGAGGGTAATATATTGACTATTATTATGTTTATCTTTTATCATCTCATAGATGCTAAGAGACTTACCCATAATTATTTTGCATGTATGTGACAAAATCAAGACTTGAACTCAGACCTGTCTCATTCGACAGCTCACCCTCTTTAGAGTCTATAGGTCCCTAAATCTAAGAATGGGGCCCAGCAGGTAGAGGAGAGACCATAATCCCAGGCTCCCTGTTTAGACAGAACAGCTTTGCATCACCCTGTCTTCCACATACTCTCTTTTCTTTCTGTCAGTCTACACGCTCTGCAGACGGTTTTTGTTAGAAGAAAGAGGCATGTAGGTAAAGAAATAATATATATTTAGAATAGAATAGAATGGAGTAATTTAAAAGTCTCAGTAGTGCTTTAACAATGAAAGAAACATCTCTGCCACAGTTCCAACCTCAATTTATAGTTTGCTAAATGCATAATTATGCTGAAGTTAGAAAACCACATAGAGTTATTTTACATACTGGTTTCAGCCATTGTTACTTAATCTCTATTGCTTTTACATACAGTTCTGAGAACCCCTTTAGGGATTGCTAAATATAGGTTTTAGGGCAAAGAGGCTACAATGGGCAATTATCATGAAATTCTGATTCCCTGATTGGTAAGGAGAGGAAATATGCCCTCCCACATAGCACCCGCTCACATACACAGGCCCTTCCCACCAGATTCTGTCTCCACAAGCCTCAATCTGCTCTGTATGTGTGCTCTGAAGGTTAAATAATTTCAAGGACTGGTGGGACCTCCCAGTCTAGGTGGGATGGTGGGGCAAAATCACATGGAACATCTACGAGGTGACAGGTGAGCTACCCTGTGTAGATTACAGTGGTCTGGAAATTCAGGGAGAAGACAGGTTCACTGGTCCCCATTGAGTGAGCCACTCTGGAGAAGAAAGTGATGCTAGTTGCTGAAGGAGGGGTCAGGAATGTGCTTGGCAACCTCCCGTTCTCCAGGGGTTCTGGGATATCTCAGCCACCCTTCCTGTAAAGATGCAGTGGCTCTCCAGAGAACTCCATTCTGGGTCCCCGTGAGAGGGTTAACTTGAAACGTAGGCAGGCAGGGAAGGGTCCAGTGGAAAAGGAAGGCAGGTGGAACTTAGGCAGGGGCAGACACGGCAGTTTGAGCAGCCTAATCACAGAACCAACCAAGCAGAAATAATCAAGTGTTTCTGGACTCAAAGCGGGAGGCCTGGGAAAACAAGGGAGGGCCTGCAGCAACAGATGTATGAACGCATAGAAACAGAGAAAGTTCAGCAGAGGAACAGAGAAAGAACACATAGAAACAGGGCGAGTTCGGGTCCATTGCTGGGCAAGAACAATTGAGAGCATCAATCAGGTGACCACGCAGATAGATATAGAAGTAGGCTTGTAGCAAATATACACCCCTGGGCTCCAAGGCTTCTGAATCTGCTTGTAATAAATTTTCCATGCTTTTGCTTAAATCATCCGGTCTGCAGAGCTCATTCTGTTCTGGTTGGGAACAAACTTGCCAGTCAGTCGGACGAGGATTCGGGTAATTGGCCAAGTGGGTGTGACCACTGCAAGTGCAAGAAATCTAAATACATACACTTCCAAACAAAGGAAGTTCTTTCTCTTGGCCTCACATGGGATCCTTGTAGGGCTCCGGCTGCAGGGGGCTATGCTGTGGCCACATGATGGTGCATGGCCGTGTTGGGCTACACATGTGGACTGAGGGACTTGAATCTGGCCTGGGTGCTGAACCACAACCAGCTGCAACGTGGAACGGAAACCCTGGACACTGGCCCCCATTATGGCTCTGCTGAACTCCCAGCTGCCCCTCTTTCAGGACTGGCTGTGGGGAATGGGACATTGGAACCTGAGGAATGTAACTCTATGCCAATAAAATCTTTTACCACCTCTCATCCTCCACAGGGGCTTCTGAAAATGCTTATTTCAGCAGTGTCCTAAGAACCCACAAACAACAGAGGGTCCCCAGATGTGTACCCCTCTGGCAGCACTAGGAAGCAGTATCAACAGCATGAATTAGAGATATTGGAGGCTACCTATTGGTTAGGGCAAGCTCTACACCCTTATCATACACTCATTATTTAATTTTCTCAACCATCCTCTATAGTTGGCATATCTTTGGCATTATTTATAGATGAGTAAACTGAGGCATGGGGAGGTTTGGTCACTTGCCCAAGATCACTATGCTAATAGTTCGGAGGAGTCAGCAGAGATGGTTTTATTTGAAGCTCATGGACATTTAGAGTTATGAATCCAGACAAACCAGGGCTCCACTCCTGGCCTTCGTCACTGTGGGAATCCCATGACAACTTCTCCTGAGGATGGAGAAGGGCTTTGTGAGGTGGCAAGAGAGGGCATGCTTGCAATCTGAGGCTTCAGAAAGGAATGTGCTGGAATGCAGGGGAGGAGAGTGACTTGCCTAGATTCCCGATGTTCTTGGCACAATGCTCAAACTAAGGAAAACTCAAGAATATGTACCAGATGATGCTCTTTAAGCACAACCCAGGAAGAATTTATCCAAAGCTTTGGGGATAACTTTCTCATTCCTAGAGAGCATTCACTTTGTAAAGAGTAGATCATGTGGGATTTGTTAATCCTATCATATAGGTTGGCTACATGAGCCACTTACTGGCTTGTAGAACTAGAACAAAGACTATCAGAAAAGATAAGAAAGAAATTTCCAGTGAGTACTCTTTTGGGATAAATGTCTGAAAATATGATTTTCTTCGTAGGATTTGCTGGGAATCTATACTAATAAAATGGTAATATGCAAATCGGTCAGGATGCTATCACAGTAATGACCAAACAGCAGGCTGCATGGGGTAACCAGGCCAGCAGGGGGATTAGTGAGGGATGACCAAATAACTGAACAGCAGGATGCATGGGGTGACCAGGCCAGCAGGGGATTAGTGAGGGACAAGAAAATGACTGAGTAGCATGCTGCGTGGGGTGACCAGGCCAGCAGGGTTGGGGAGGGTGGACAGTGAAGGGTGACCAGGCCTGCAGAGGGGGACAGTGAGGCTGAAACCAGTCCAGCAGGGGGAGCAGTTGGTGGCAACCTGGCCAGCAAGGGGGGGGGCAGCTGGAGTTGACCAGGCCAGCAAGGGGGACAGTTGGGGCGATCAGGCAGGCAGGCAGGTGAGCAGTTAGGAGCCAGCAGTCCTGGATTATGAGAGGGATGTCTGACTGCCAGTTCAGGCCCAATCCCAGACCAGGCCTAAACCAGCAGTTGAATATCTTCCAAGGCTTACCGGATTGGAGAGGGTGCAGGCTGGGCTGAGGAAACCCCTCTCTTCCATGCATGAATTTCATGCCATGGGCCTATAGTTCAGACATAAGAGGAAATAAAATCATACACCTTGTACCCAAGGAGCCTGTGAGTTCAACAAGGAGCATAATCAGCCTAAATTTCAGACAACTTCAAGTGTATTGTGAGTTTATTTAAAACAACTTTCATTCTATCTCATATTTATTTCTACTTTATTATATATGTGTATACATTTTTCCCAAAACATATCTTGAAGCTATATTGTACATATATTGTGCTTTAATTGTACATAGGTTTGCATCTTTAATGATTTATCCTAGTAGGTACTCAAAGTGTTTATTAAAGTAAAGCAATATCTGTCTTCTCATGAATATGATTCTCCATAGGAGAAACTTCCAAGGATATCTGCTATCAGAGGTCAGGATTTGGAAATATATGCTACATCATTTCTAATCAAACATGATAGATATAAGCAGGTGTGCTTTCTATTTTCTGATTTTGCAGGGTTCCAGCCCAAACCTTACAGTCCAGGCCAAAGGATCTCACCAGTGTAAGAATCCATTCATCGGGCCGGTTTTGGCTCAACCCTCGCAGGCCAGTCTGAGGGATCCCACAGGTGCACATATTCATGCACCAGGCCTCTAGTATGCATATAAGATCTTTGGTTAATCTCTTCCTGCCCTCCACCCTTCCCTCTGAGATTCATCAGTCTGTTCCATGTTTCCATGCCTGTGTGTTGAGTGTCTGCCCCCGGTGGTCAAAGTGCATCATAGCTACCAGTCAAACGGTCAAACGGTTGCTTAGGCCTTTATATTTATAGATTGTAAAAAGACACTGTCTCAGGCTCAAATTATAGCCATACAGCAATGAATTCGACATAGCTGCCAGCCTCATTCTACTTGAACAGACAAGCCTGAAATTTGTCAGCAGATAGTTAGCTATAAAGAGAGTGAGAGACCACTGCAAAAATAGCAGCCAGAAATGTCAGGGCTGCTGGGAAAAGGAGCTTACAGGGACTGGAAGTATCCCAGAACTAACCCCTGATCTCAGTAGCTAAAGCCAAAATTCAGGGGAAAAGGAACATGGGGTGAGACTGGTCCGAGAGAACCCAATGGGCACACATACACACACCATATACATTGTTCTCCTTTTCTTCCTTTTCTTTTAAGGAAACACAAATTATTAATGACAGCTGTAGAAAACAAAACGCTCTGTGTTGGTTTGTCACTGATGGCATTTGCTAATTAGAACAATTAGTTTACAGTGCTAACGTATGCCACAATTACTCTTATTAAAGAATAAATGCAGTCAAAAATACTTTCCAGATTTCAGCAAAATCCAGATTCTTGTAAGACAATAATTACAAAAACTGAAATACATGTGTGCCTAAAGTAAATGTGGTGCTATACATGATACTAAAATGATATCTTCACCCTCCACGCTTACAGATGATCCCTTTCCTTTCATATTATTTAGTTACTGATAGTGACCAAATGTATTACATGTGGGTCAATTGTTGCATCTCAGAATAGTCATCTATTACTTGGGGCTACTAATAGCCTAGTTCATAAGACCTAAGGGAATATTTTATTAACAGGATGAGCAAGCCATAGCCAGGGTTACTCTGGTTCAAATTAAAATGCCGTTTTGTTGTTGTTCATCATTATGTGTGTTGAATATTGTGTCTTTACCTAAGGGATTATGTGAGGTTTGTAATATTTATAAAGAGAACAGCTACTCATCTCAGGGCCATTTCAAGAGCATGTATTATTTATTTCCTGGTCTACCCCCTCCAACGTTCAATATCTTTTAAGAACTGTGATTAATAAAACATTCCAATTTGAACAGTGTGGGTTCTATTCACAAAACATGGTTATTCAGCCCATCTCTCTGCAGACATCACCAGGGAGAGTACTTATCACCAAGAAAATGCATAATCAACATCAGATATTTTGAATTAATGATTCTAGGGAGAAGGTTCATTAAACTCTTTGCTCCATCCCTAAGCGGGACTTCTCAATTAAGTGTGAAGAGATTGGGAAATAGAAGGGACTTACACATTAAAAATGGTGTGTCAAGCTCAGTTAATGCTGTGCTAAAGCCTTCCATTCAAGATCTGTCAAGAAATCATTATCTTTTTCTTTTTTTTCTCTGAGTTTTTTAGAACGGAGGTTTAATGTATTATTAATACAAGAAAAGGGGTAAGCAACACCAGATAGTGATTGTGTAGTAAGGCAGCGATTTTAGGTTTGGGTGGAGTGCTGAGGGCCTGCCTTCTTTAATGAGCAGAGGTGCTGGGGGTGGGGAGGGTATGAGCCCAGCAAAGCGGGTCAGGGCCACTGCCCCGCTGGGAAGCGTGTCCAAAGAGCAAGTTCCTTGGGCCTCATTTCACAAGATTCACAGCACTGAACCCATAGGAACATTCAGTGTTGCTATGTTTGGGGTGTCAACTGGCCTTTTGTGTTCTATTTAGATGTAGAGCTGAAATGCAGCAAGTGAATCAATCCAACAGGCTGTTATCAAATACATACCTGATCTCCGCTGATTTCTCTGCTCAGGAGAGACGGGAGAGAGGAAATGGGGCCTGCCTATAAGACCTTTGCCATAGGGTGTGTGAGTCACCGGTTTGCTAAAGCTTTTGCTGGACACTAAAGGGCAAAGTTTTTGTTGTTGTTTTGTTTTGTTTTTAAATCTTGAATTCCCTCTGTGCTGACCACTAAAGCTCTTTATCTATATAGCTGATAAAGCCACCCAACTCTTAGAGGACTTTAGAATTTTAAAATAATTTGAATTCCTCTTATGCAATCACCTAAAAATGCTTACATCATTATTTTTATTATATTTTTTTTAGTCCATCAACATCAAATCCCTTTAACCTGAATCTGTTTATATTAATCTGTTGTGAATATCACACAAAGAAAGCCTGCTGGCATTGTGTAGCCTAAGGTTTTATCTAAGAATGCTACTCTTAAAATACATAAAGGTTTAATATTTGCAAAAAGTATTTCCTATGAATATCTCATTTCACATACACTATGGTATGAATTTTTATAAATAATATATATATGGTGATTATGATCATTTTGACATATGAAGACAGTGAGCAATTTGACCAAGTTTTCATTGCCAGTCAATAGTGGAGGCTGGATTTAAACCAAACTTTCAGCCCTTCCATTATGCTACCCTAATGGGCTAGCAGCTGTATTGATTAATCTCTTCCAATAAACAAATTGAAACTTAATAATAGATAATATTCTTGGTGCAGCCACTATAGAGAAGGTTCCTCATAAAATCCAAAATATATTCATCATCTAACCCAGCAATCCAGAAATGAAAACAGGATATCCGTACTCCCAGAATCATTGCAAAACTATTCCCAATAGCAAGATATGAAAACAACCTAAGGGTTTGTCAAATGAATGGATAAAGAAGTTGTTATACATATATAGGGTGTTCCAAAAATGTATGCATGAGCTTTGAATAATAAAGACAGTGTTAAAATACATTTCCTTTTCAAAACTGAGCTATCAGCTGTTAAAGTGTATATTCATTTTTTTTGGAACACCCTGTATATATTGGAATATTTTAAGCCACAAGAAAGAAGGACATCCTGCCATCTTAGATAACAAGGAAAGACCTTGAGAACATTGTACTAAATGTAAGAGTCAGAGAAAAACAAATACTGCATAGAAATTTTTAAAAAAAAGGGGGGGGGGCACACTCAGAGAAACAGATTAAAAAACTGGTTGCCAGGGATTGGGGGTTGGAGAATAGGCAGGGCCAACAAAAGGGTGTGAACTTCCAGCTGTTACATGAATAAGGCCTGAGGATCTCATGTATAACAAGGCTTCTGTTGTTGGTAACACTGTATTGCAGAATTAAAATTTTAAGAGAGTAAAACTTAAACTTTCTCACACCCATAAAAAAAAAAAGAAATATGTGAGGTGATGGATGTGTTAATTAACTAATTCGGAGGAATCTTTTTATAATGCATAGGTCATCAGGATATACACTTTAAATATTTTACAACGGTATATGTTGATTATACCTCAATGACGCTGAAATAAATATCTTTGCACATTTACTATGAAAAATAATGATCCTCATTTTTGGCAAGATTGAATATTAACACATGTACACATCACACACACAAAATCTGCCAGATGGTTGCAGATGCTGTCTATGTCACAGATCCTATAAAAGGGAGAAAGAGGAGATTTTACACATTGATCAATGCCACCTCACTCTCTTTACCCGCCACTTGTGTGTTTGCTAGAATAGTTACTTCCCAGAAAAATGGTCTGGGGCAGACTTATCACTGACAAGATATCTAGTTTTTATTATTTCAGAGATGGTCCTCCTAAGCATCCATTCGCAAAACAACTTTGATTCAAAAATTCAACTTATTTCCACGTTCAGACAGAGCATTTTCTGTGGCACTGATGGTTTTACACAGCTGTGATGACCAAGAACATCAGCTTCTGGACGATCTGAAGTGGCTGGAGAGCTCTGTTGCCTGAAATCAATCATGGGCACAGCTGGGACTCTGGGAGCTGTCAGGGAATGGAATAGAGTCAGTGCTGCTTGGGTGAGCTCCTGACCTGGAGGCCAAGGCCCATCAGCATGAGTCTGTTAGGGTGAACCCACGGCCACACAGTGGTTTGATCCTAAGCCACTCGAACACTACTAGAGAAGGTCTCGATCACTAACACGGAACGCCAGAGAGCTACAAGGTCAGTCAGCATGAGATCCAAAGTAAAACACACACAGGACTGTCTATCAACCTTTCCCACATGGTCAAGGTTGCATCACCCTGTCACAGGACTTCTGCATGAGACTGGACAGGAGGGAGACTCTCTGCCCATCATATCACTTTGGATGTTGTCTTGCTTTAACTGGTTTTGTCAGTTCAGCTAACACTTCTGACCTGTCAGTGGAACAAGGCCCTTATGGCCTAGGGAGATGGTGTGAGCAGAACAGGCAGCAGAAAAAAAATCCAAGTCCATGACTTTAGGTTGCTTTCTTTCTTAGACAAACCAGATTAAAAAAACACACTCAGGCTTCAGTGTTCTTTCCCCACAAGACACCGGGGAGTCTGAAGGTAGTTGGAAGCCCAAGTCAAGATCTATAAACCATGTTGTAGCCCTGAGTCATTTCTGCCCCAGGCTAATTCTGTCAAGGGGATGTTTCCAAGGGGATAATATTTCTCCATCTTCTATTTTCCAAGTTCCCAGGATTCCCCCCGCCTCTGCAATCAACCCCCAACTCTAGTTTTTGTTTCCATTTGCTTTTTTACCCAGGTAATCTTATTTCTGGAAAGTACCGAAGACATGTATTCATTCATTCATCACAGATACTGAGTATCAGTGAATGTAGATTTTTTTAGGCTTGTGAGGGAAATTGTAATAAACTGGTATTTTATTCTTCCCTTCTGAGTCTAAGCAGGGACAGATGCTGTGACTTTTGAAAGTACTTGCACATGTGACTTTGGAGTTAAATGAGTTGATATCACAGTGAACATATAGAAATTATGAAGTTACTTTCAATTCTGATAGTCATTTATCACATCCAAGAACCCTGTGTTGGAGGAGCAAGGGACATAAATTCTCCAACATCTTTCTCCTCTTCTCTCCAACCTCCTGCTGATTTCAACTAATAGTTCAATCCAAACTGAAGCAAGAAAGCAGGGGGCCTGGTTAAAGCATTCCTTAGACATCAGCCTCCTGGAGTTCAGAGAAGGACAGAATAGAGGGAAGCAAGAAAAACTGATCTTAAAGAGCACACACATCCTAAAGGTGTTTGGAAGGCTTGATTAGACAGGACTGGCTTCAGAATGTTAATATATCTTCTATGACTGATTGCCTCAAATCTCGGTTCTCAAACTTTTTTTTTCTATGTTCACTCCACAGCTGATTTTATCAAATCCCATGGCTTTAAATTCCATCTATATTCTGATGACCCTCAATTTTTTCTTGACCTCATACTGAGTCTCAACTGTGAACTTGACATCTCCATGAGGATGTCTCAAATGTCACCTACCAGCTCTAGGAATCTAATCTATGCATCAACCCTTCTTCCTCCAAAATCTGACTCATCCTTCCACATTCCCTATATCAGCAACTGACAACAGCATTCCTCCAGTTGCTCAAGTCAAAAGTCAGTGAGTCATCCTTAAATTCTTTTTTTCTCACTCCTCATTATGAGACTATTTTCACAATATCCCTAAATTTATCTACATCTTTCCTCCTACACAAATAGTTCAAGATTAGATCAGGGTAAATGCCAAAATGTCTTTGCTGTATTTCTGTGACCTCCTATACCCAGCATAGTTATTTCTTGACTAGTGGCCCAGTTCACTAATTCATGCACATTTAAAAGGAATTAATTAGAAGAAATATTTAATATCACTATTTGCCCTTTCTCTATAATAGAAGTATCAGAGATTAAAGAAAAATAGTAAAATGTATGTGAAAATAATATATACATTTACTAATAAACAATAACAACATGATATAACAACAACAAAGACATGACAAAAACAACAAAGACATGACATAAAAACAACAAAAACATGATATAAAAACAACATTGATACTAAAAGCATTTGGGGTGGTTAGTTTGATCTTTGATGGCAGAATTTATAGTCTGAAAGGCTGCTAACTATTTATCATTCAAAGCATTTATCAAAACCTCCTCCTGCTGTCAGGATTCAGGGTGCAGGTGAACAGGATTTGGGGCTATCAGGATGCCAACAGCAAGCTGACCAAGGCCAATTCCATGATGAATGGGGCTCCTGCCTTCCCTGTGTTAGGGTCTGAGATATGAGTATCAGGCTCCCTCCTCCCTCCTATCAGGGTCAGGGGTGTGGGTGAACAGGATTTGGGGCTGTTACGGAACCGACAGCAAGGTCTGGGGGTCAGTGCTTGTCTTAGCTACCAGCTGGCCATCTAGTCATTGGTCGTTCTGATCATTACACCGTAACGGTCACTGGGCTTTTATTATATAGGATAGAGCAATAACTGGTGTCTTTTAGAAGGCCCTCTTGGTTTCCCATCTGTCAACCATGCAGTATTATCCACTGAAGATGCCAAGTGAATGAATGACCCCAGAGATGAAAATACACTTGATGAGTAAATGATCCCAGAGGTGTAATGAAAATTAAGAAGACTGGTGTGCCTAACTTAAGGACAAATTTAGAGTTACAGAGAAATTAGTTTCATGTATGCAAAGATCTCAGCAATATTTTCTCTTTACACAAGATTTCACTTTCAAAAGGGAAAGTGGGTTGAAAGACATCACTGATTTTCAGAGATTCCCAGATGTGCATGAGTTCATCAAAATTTCAAGGTATTTGTATTATGTATTTGTATTGTAAGAATGGATGTAATTATTCATGCCTTAGCTCTAGTCTTTACTGTTTGAATCTAAAGATTAGATTTCTCATTCTTCTTGCATCTTAGTTTCCTCATCTGTGAAATTAGGATAATGTCCCTTAAATCACAGGGTTTGTTCATGAAGTAAGAAGATGGCTATGAATTTCTTTGATAAAAAATAACTTTTTAAGCTATGAAAAATACAGCTATATGTGCAGAATTGTCATTGTAGTGGACAGTTATCATCTTTTTTTTAACACAACTCCCTCCCTCTTTAATCTGGTAAATAAATCTCCCCATTTGATAACCAAAATTGCCTCTGACCTGCCAGGATAGTGCCACTTATCTGTGCCCCTGAACTTCTCTTCCTTCCCCATCAGGGGATATTTGCAACTCATCACATACCAATCCAAATTCTTCCCCAGGATTTTTGAAACAGAATGAGAGGAAACTGTATTTTGTTCTGATTACCTGAAATTTAGGTTATTTAAATTTACACTCGGGTCACCTAAGAAATGCAAACAACTCAGTTCTATCTGCTATATACTGAAGGATTGTGCCCCTTCCCCAAATTCATATGTTAATACCTAGTCCATGATTGAGGATATTTGGATGTGGGCCTTTGGGAAATGGGTAGGTCTATGGGTGGGCCCTCATGATTGGGATTTG
The DNA here is from genome assembly GCA_963924515.1 of Vespertilio murinus. Taxonomy (NCBI): domain Eukaryota; kingdom Metazoa; phylum Chordata; class Mammalia; order Chiroptera; family Vespertilionidae; genus Vespertilio; species Vespertilio murinus. The sequence continues at coordinate 62,939,477 of OZ004713.1, read as the reverse complement.
TGTCCAATAAAAGAGACTCCAGAGGTCTCCTTTGCACCTTTCACCTTGTGAAGACACAGAGAGAAGTCAGCCATTTTTGAACACTATAAAGCAGGTCCTTATCAAACACCGAATCTCCTGATGCCTTGACCTTGGAGTTTCAGCCTCTGGAGCTGTGAAAAATAATTCTCTATTGTTTATAAGCCAGCCGGTATTCTATTATATCAGCAAATGTACTAAAACCAGATCTTATGGCAGTAAGTTACTCCATTTAGACTAAGAAGCAGGAAGAATGAGCTGACAGCAAGAGAAAAGAATAAAGTGGGCAGAAAGAATATCTAGATATGAAAATAAAGATTAAGGTAGACATCCTGGGACACCCACATTAATTTGGTCCCTTTTTCCTCAAAACCCAATATGCTTTTCTCAAGTTCTATTTGTTAATGTTTAAAAATGTGTTATTATAATCTGTTTATGGGAGGCGTGGGAATTCTAATAAGCAATTATCATTTCTATTAGTCTGGTTATCCAGGGAAAAGTACAAACAAGCCAAAGCTCAAGAGATGCCTGCGGCCGGCTCCTTGACCTTCTCCCATCCACTGGCTTCAGTGCTCACATACAAATCTGAAGCCCAGGAGACAAGTTTTGATTAGAAATATTGATGAAGGTATCATTACAATTAAAATTACAAGAGTGGTAATTAAAATTACAAAAGTGGATTAGGAAATGCAGAGTGAATAGACCTGTGGTTTGTAGATTAAACCATCGGGATACTAACATTTTAAGGCATGGGCAGGAAAATAGGTGCCAGTGAAAAATAGAGTGATCAAGAGTATTAAATCCATCAAAATTCAGTTGGATAAAGTGTTCATTGCATTTACCAGTTAGAAAGTCACTGAGATGTCAGTCAAAGTGCAGCATCAGTGGAGTGAGAAGAGAAGTCAATTGCTCTGAGTTGCAGACTGAAGGTGAGGTAAACAAATGAATGCAGCCAATGAAGCATACTATTCCTAGGAGATTGGCTTTAAATCGCACAGGAAAGATGATGGCCAGGCTTTGAGAGGAGGAAGTTTCAAGCCTCCTGGGTAGCAATTACTGTGATGCTGATGGTGGCTTCCAGTGTCCAGAAATAGTAGTGTTGGTGGCCCAAACTGTAGAGTTTAGGGCCAGCGTGCTGTCTGGTGTTGGCATCCTCACTATATCAGGTCTGCAAGTAATTTGAGCATATTCTTGTTCCATATCTCTGATTCTGGTTCTCAATTCACCTCTCTTTTCTGTTTAAATCATCCAGAGTTAGTTTGTTTATTTGTTTGTTTGTTTGTTTATTATAAATGAGCACATCTACCAATAGCTTGGTCTTTAGAAATCTTAGTAATCCAAAAGTAAATTTGTATTCTCATCAGTCTAGGTTGTTTTCTTTTGTTTATTCCATTGTTTTTCTTCTCTTCCCCCAACACCTAACCCCCTCCTCTTTCTCCTTAAAAGTTTATTTCCCAACAGGAAAATTATCTATTTTTCCAACACCATTCTCAACTGCCCACTGTTTTTCAACTGCCCAAGTAACTAACCAATGAATGAACTAAGCAGCTCAATACAGTTATTAATAATTTATTGATCCTTCTTTTTGTCAGTGGTGTGAGAAATATGGGGAGTAACAGGTTAGTGTTCCCATAACCCCTGAGTTCACAGGACAGCTAGGTAGTCTATTAGAACCATGAGGAGGGTAGAGTGATCAAGAGTATTAAGTCTATCAAAATTGAGTTGGATGAAGTGTTCATTGCATTTACCAGTTAGAAAGTCCCTCAAGGTGGGCTCTCTCAAGACAGTAAATGCTCCTGAGCCTCATGTCCACTCAGTTCCTAGAAGCACTTAGGGGCCTTGAATAGGCTGGAGCTACCATGCATCCCCAGTGGATGGAATAGCAATGAAAACACAAAGAAACATAGTTATTTATGGGGTCTTTGTTATTTATAGGGTCTCCAGAAACCACATGGGTATCTTAAAAAACACACACAAAACAACCCTTCTTAGTACTGATCTGATAACATTATGATTTTTCAATTAACCACAGCACCTCAATATATTTAATGAGAACTCAGTCCTATTTGTACAGCACTTTAATTAGCAATGTAGAAAGGAGGATATATTCACTCACTCACTTATTTAACAAGGCTAGATTAGACAATGTTATGGTAGCACAAAATTCTAAATTTCAGTGACTTAGCAAAACAAAGTTTATTTCTCTCTCCTAGAATCTGCTGCAAGCTAATGGGACTCTTCTTCACCCATTGATCCAAAGTACTCTATTTTTGACATTTTCATGTCAACATGTTGCCTTCAAGATTTTCACTTCCGGAGAAGAAAAAAATCAGAGGGTCATGCTTTATCTCTGAAATGTATTGGCTCTGAAGTGATACATGTCACTTCGGCTCATGTTTTATTTGATAAAGCCAGTCATCTTTCCCTGCTAACTGCAAAGAGGGCTCAGAAATATGGAGGAGCTCATGAAATATGTGATTTCTATTACTGTCTCTACCTAAACATTCTTGGGAAGTGGGAACTAACTCTTAAAAAGCTCAGGAAATATAAAACAGCATTCATTTTCTCATGCCTTTGATGATTCATTTTTATAAGCGCTATGTATCTGACTGCATTTAAGGCTGAAATAGAGACAAGAGACCAACCAATCATATATCTGTCTATCTATCTATCTATCATCTATCTATCTATCTATCATCTTTCTATATATCATCTATATATTTATTTTACAATCTTCAGGGGTAGTAAGACAATATATGCTTAGTAAATTCTTGTTTCATTGTACATCTTTTAGATATTTGCTCAGCTCTTCCCTTTCCAGAAAGCATTCCCTGATCATTTTTTCTAATATTTCATGGTACTCAAACACTTGTTTTTGTTGCAATTTAGTTTTCTCCAAGGGACTTATTACTATATCTGCTACATATCTGTCTCCTGTCTTATTCCCCACAATTCATGGTAACTCAGGAGAGGAAAATACTTTGTTTTCTTGGGGGGGATTTTTTTCTCTCTCTTTTTTTAATTCAGTGCTGTTTCAAAGCTTCCCCCACAATACCTGGAATATAGTAGGCTCAATACATATTTGTTGACTTATATCACTGAAGAAAATCATCAAAACAGAAAAGTGGAAGGGATTATCCATGAGGTGTGGGTGACAGCATTACTTTCAAAGGTCAAGGAAGGACTGGGGGTAGAACTAGGTAGTAGTTGTGCTGGGGTTCACAGAGGCTTTCCTGGAAGAGCCCTTCAAAGTGTTGTGTTGCCATGATGATGTGTGAGCAAGTGGTGGGCAGAGGAGAAGTACTGCGATCCCTCTGTGACTGCATGCTTCCCTCACCAGCTCTTGAGAGGGATATGACATTCTTGTATTAGAGTCAGTTACATGGCTTCAGGGGTCTCCCCCTGATCCCAGGACTGTGGGAATGCTGGGAAGACATGCAAACATCTGTGTTTCAGAGACCGAGAACAGCAAGAATGCGTTAGCGTGAGTAAGCTCAGGGTGCAGAGGCAGGTTACAAAGGAGGCTATTGCTAATTTTGTTTATCTCTTTATTTTTGAGAGAACTCAGGTGGGTAAGCGAAGCAGAACTAAAACACACTAATAGGATGCCTGGAAATGATAAAGACCAAAGACCTAAGTATCTCTCAAGGGCCAGTGCAAATGTCGCCTTCTCTCTTGATCACCACCCCACCCCCCACCCCCGCCCTGAAGCATAAGCAGCATTATCTACACAGGTGAATTTGCCAAAAGATAATTAATCAGTTGCTTAATGTGAGAAGTGAAGGATGTGTTAGGAAAGAAAAAGTACTGATTTTGTGCTAACAGTTTTTTGTTTTGTTTTTTAACACATCGCCATGCTTTTTTGTGACCCAGTGCCTAGAACATAGTCAGCACTCAGTAAGTGCTCATTGGTTGAAATGTGTAGGCACAAAACATTCATTATTATCTCTTTTGAAAGTCATCTTCCTAAATCAGAAGCCTGAGCAGCAGCATTCCGTAAGATGGTAACATGCCTTGAAAAGCACTAAGTGGTATATTCAGCTCTCGTTTCGAATTTATTGTTCACAGACAGTAGGTATGCATTAACTGATTTTATTTTTACACTAGAATCCTGGGCCCTTTGTGCGAGATGGAGAAGTTAATTGGCAGTTAACTCATTCTGATGACAACTTTGGTGTGCTTGAGGGACGTATTTTCATAAATTGCTGCATTTTTGATAGGTTTTTACCATGACTGGTTTACTTATAGATTGTTATTACACTCTGGCAGGATTCACTGCCCCTGCTCGGCACAGATGATGGGGTAGAAACTCATGCTTTCTTACTTCTTAGCAACAATGGTAATAACAACGTATGTGCCGTGTGTGTTTTCACAGCACAGCAAAGAGAGAAGAAACCCAAGAGAGCCCGCACTGCCGTCAGAGCATTTACTGTGAAACTAGAACAAAATACTGTAATTTCAATGATGCCGTTAAAAGCATCTTGCCTTACAGGGAAGCACTGAAGAAAAACACATCCATTAGGCATGAACTTTTGCGAGATCTACAAGCAGGCTTCTCCCTAACGGAGGCCAATAATGGTCCCAGGCTGGTTACTGCCTGGACGCAGTTACAACTGGTTTGCTGAATCCCAAGGAACTCTATCCCCAGTGGTATGAGAAGACCTATCCTGAGCTCCCTGGCCTGGCTTTTCACTCTCAATGCCAATGCTGACTGGAGCGTTAGAAGAATCACTACGCTTCTCATAACCTCTGTTCCCTGGTCTTTAAAAAGAGAGGTTTCTGATTCTGGGAAATACACGCTGTCTATTGAATTCCTCTTTGAGAAGGATGAAGTCTCGGGCAGCGTGGGTGATGAGGAGGGAGGCGTTGGAAAAGTATGATGCTTCAAGGGGGGAACGGTAGAAGAGGAGGCAGTTGGATCTGCCCCAGGAAAGGGTGCAGCTCTGACTGGTAGAGCTTTCTAACTTCACGAGAGGAGGCGGGGACTGTGAAAACAGACAGTGTCCCAGGCCTCCCAAGTACAGAAGAGAGGCTGGGCAGGTGGGCTTTCCATTTTCAGAAGTGTCTTATTCAACTCTTACAACCCAGCATGAAGGGATCCTTGTAACCGATAGCATTTTTATTATTCCCCAGTTTGTTCTAAACAGCTTAATTAGAAAAGAGTCATTTTGCTTGACATTTTTAACCAAAAATGCACCACCCATCTACCTGCCTTCCTAAGAAAGGACAAAAGGCACAGGCACGGTCCAACCTTCCTCAGTAGCCAGGGGCCCTCTGCAGAACATCCTCACCATGATGGGGTGGGGATGTAGCTGGGTCACCGGTCAGCTGCCCCTGCACCAGGCCTTCCCATTCCAGGATCCATTAGAGTGGGAATACCAGAATCCCCTCCCTCAGCTCTCCAGTTTGTTCATAAGCTTATGCGCACATGCATGAGAAAGACTTCAGCATTTTCCTTAGAACATCCAAGAGGTCCATGGTCAAGTTGTTGGGAAACACTGAACTATGCTAAATGGCTCAGAGAGCGAGGCTGTGGTGACTGAAGACCCATATTAAACCAATGTCACCGCCTTCATCACCTAAGCACACAGCACATGAAAACAGACTGTGTACAAAGAGCTACCCTAGCAGCTCTGTGCCTTAGTGTCTTGAGGAAGTTTTCTGATAAACAAATGAATCGCACAGTGGTTAATTGACTAGCAAAAATCCACATGTTAACTTTCCGTGATCTTGTTTCTCCTTTATAAAGAGTCTTCCAATATGAATATTTGCTGCCTTGGGTGTCATTCATTAGTCACCGTGAAGTTTGCCTTATTATCCATCACCTCAAGTAACTTACACTGTGTGTATACTTCTTTGGGCAGAAGCAAAGTGTAATATCGCGACCTGGCATTTGAGGCATTTTTTTAAAAAAATTCAATTACACTGTAACTGGTAAGAATAATGGCAATTAGCAATGTAAAATGTAGAAGTAATTAATAACCATAAGCACGTGCTAGACCTATGAAAGGCCAGCCCCCACCTCTAGTCAGCCCCCCTGTATGCCAGCCCCTCCATCGCTGTTATTATGATCCTCTAAATTCCGAAACTGCAAACATGGCACTTACTTACAGTATGATTTATTACACCCAACCCACGCTCTGCTGAGCCCCTCTGGTTTATTATTAATAAGGTACCTGTGAGGTCACCATCAAATCTCCACAAGATACAAGGTTCCAGAGCGCTAGCAAAAAAAAATAATAATCTTAGCTGGCGGGGAAAACAGGAGCTCCCCGAATCTGAGTCCAGCGCATTTCACCAAGTTAAATAAAAAATATGCACTGATAGTTTTTTGTGTGTAGCATCATGTTTTGCAAGTTTTTTTTTAACCCCAATGAAAAATTATGCGGCTGTGCATAAAAATCACTTAGATAATCAGCTACCTTTATTTCCAGTGGGATTTCAGAACTCATTCTTGTTATTATAGAAAACAATATGTGATTACAAATTAATAAAATACTTCTTCTAGGTACCGGGAGATGTTAGGCAAGATTGGAGACCGGATATTTAGCATGGGGTAAGCGAGAACCCTTATAACTGTGAAAATACCAGGTTTATCCATGCTTTAAATAAATAAATAAAATTGATCTACTGTGGAGGCAAATTAAGGGATGCCCCAGAAATGTGTGGCTGAATTTCAAGATACACCTAGCTGAAAAGTATTCTGGATTTACTTGGCTGCTATTATGGGTCCAGTGATGTGTTGTTAACAAGGAGGAAATGTTTTACCCCCAAATCTTGTCCATAAGTTCACAGTCCACTTGGAAAAATCAAACAGAGAATATTTAGGGACCAGTTAGTCCCTGGCTGCATCTCATGCTGAGTAGCTGAGGAGGGCAGGAGCATTCAATTCCGCGCAGGTTTTCGGGAGGAGAGAAGGCTTGAACTTCATCTGGAGGTTAAGCATTGGGGGGGGTGGGGGCAAGTAGACAAAGGACAGGGGTGGCTAAGAAATGGAGGAGGGGAAGGAGAATGAACCATGAGAGAAGGGTGCCACCCATTCAAAGCCTAAATTTCTGAGTCACTTGAAGTTGTGAACATTAATATGTACACTAGAGGCCCGGTGCACAACATTTGTGCACTTGTGGAGGGGGGAGGGCCCTCTCAGTCTGGCCTGCAACATCCTTAGCACTTCTGCCATGGCCACTGTGCTGGCCAGCTGTGAGCCCGGCTCAGGGCTTCTGGCTGAGCATCACACCTCCTCCTCCCCAGCCACCGCCCCAGTGGGAGTGCACTGATCATCTGGGGCAGCTCCTGCAGTGAGCCTCTGCCCCCCAGTGGTCAGTGCATGTCATAGCGACCAGTCGTTCTGCTCTTTGGTCAATTTGCATATTACCCTTTTATTATATAGGATATGTGACATAAGTGAGCAAGACAGGTACAAAGTGAAGTTAAATATACCTGCTGAGTGGACAAACTGATTATTAAGTAGGAAAATGGAGAGCTGGACTATATGAGTCTGACTCCAGGATCCGGGGCTTCACATGGAGAGCCTGGTCTTGGAGTCCAGCACACTTAAGATAAAATTCTAGCTCTTCTGCTTACCCGTGGGGTGACCTTGGGTAATTCATTTTAACACCCTAAGCCTCATTTTAACTCATCTATAAATTAGAATATCATTCACCTTACCATTTTATTACAAAGCCTGAATAAGGAGTAGCTGGTCCAGTACTTACGCTAGTACTTGTGACATACTTTGGTATTAGACTTAGGCATGCTGGGAAATACAACCTGGCTAGGAAAAATGTCTGTCCACAAATGCGTTCATTTTATTTATTTATTTTTGTTTTTAAATATTTTATTGAGAGAGGGAGAGAGAGAGAGAGAGAGAGAGAGAGAGAGAGAGAGAGAGAGAGATCAACTTGTTGTTCTGCTTGTTTTATACATGCCTTAGTTGATTATTGTATGTGCACTGACCAGGGATTGAACCCATGACCTTACATAACAGAACAATGCTTTTACCAACTAAGCTATTTGGACAGGGCAACAAGTGTGTTTATTAATAAATGTAAATCATTTTGAATCACATAGGTCCTCTTTTATGGGGAAAAGTGGAATCCGATGGTTCTCACTGGGATGAGCAGAAAGATAGTTTCAGAATCTTCTCTGAGCTCCTGAGGATCAGGCAGCAAAGGGGCCACAATCAAAGTGCCCTTTCTTGAGTATTCTTCCTCTTCCAGCACTTTGTAGCATCCCTGGAACACGGTGCTGTTTCCCCGAATTGCAGGCCTTATCACTGGGGATGATGTGCACAGCAGAGTCACGGAGTCAGTCAGGCATCTCCTTGCGCTGGGAAGATAGCTTTGCGGAAGACTTTGGACTATGCCACTGAACAGAAATTGGGAATGGCCTGCATTCCCTGGCCAGCGCATGGGCTGTGGGAGCTTGGTAAGAGTATGACTTCGCTAGTCTGCTGGAGTCTCCTGTGCGCAGTTCCCACCCTTCACGGGCTTATCCACTCCTGAAGGAAGGGTGCTGTTTCTTATTTATTTTAGTGGCACTACTTCCCACAAAGCAAGAACACTGTTTCTCTCTCCCCACTTCCTCCCTTTAAAAAAATATTTATTTTTTACAGAGAGGAAAGGAGAGAGAGAGAAACATCGATCAGCTGCCTCCTGCACACCCCCTATTGGGGATGTGCCTGTAACCAAGGTGCATGCCCTTGACTGGAATCAAGCCTGGGACCTTCCTTCCTCCCCACCGTCCTTCCTCCCTCCCTCCCTTCCCTTCCCTTCCCTTCCTTCCTTCTTTCCTTCCTTCCTTCCTTCCTTCCTTCCTTCCTTCCTTCCTTCCTTCCTTCCTTCCTTCCTTCCTTCCTTCCTCTTTCAGTATTTACCTAGTCATGCCCCAGCCCATCACTTCGTGATTTGTTGGAATGTCTGGATGTATTTCACTGTCCTGTTGGATAGAATGAGGGTTCAGAGCCCACACATGAAATCTGCAATGAGATTATTTTGGGATACACTTGACTCTATTCTGTGTGTGATTTTAGGTATTGGGGGTGGGGGAGTGGGGTACGATACAGGAACCCAGTTACATATTATTGATGACTACATAAAAAATTCCAGCTTTTTGATAGGTAAGTTGGAGTAAGGAAGTGGATGAGGATGGAGATACTCTTGATATCATTATGCAGATTAACAAAGGCTCTTGTCAGGGGCAATGGGAACCAGAGAAAAAGCTGAGGAAGGAGAGAGCCTTCTGAAAGCTGAGAATCATGCCTCAGTCTCTTCATGCCACGGTCCCCCTTCAAAGCACGCAGAGCAGCCTGATGGCAGGGGTCCCTGGTGTTGCATTAGCCAGGGCTCTCCAGAGGAACAAAACTAGCAGGGGAGCGAGAGACAGGGAGAGGGAGAAGGAGTGGGGGGTTGGGAGAGGGAGAGGGAGAATAGATAAGACAATGATAGGTGATAGATGATAGATACCCTGTTTCCCCGAAAATAAGACAGTGTCTTATATTAATTTTTGCTCCCAAAGATGTGCTAGGTCTTATTTTCAGGGGATGTATTATGTTTCCATTAAGTAGGTCTTATTTTCAGAGGATGTCTTATTTTGGGGGAAACACAGTAGATAGATAGAGATTTACTATAAGAAACTGTGTCTCACAAGTATGGAGGCTGACAGGTTCCAAGATCTTTGGTCAGCATGCTGGAGACCCAGAAAAGTTAGTTAGTTCCTGTTCCAGCCCAAAGGCCGGAAGGAACCAGCCTCCCAGCTCATGGCAGTCAGTTGGGAGGCGTGTCCTCTTCCTCAGGGGATGGCCAGCCTCTCTGTTTTATTCACCCTCTGGCTGCCTGCGTGAGGCTCACCCCCATGAGAAAGGGCAGCCTGCTGAGCTCAGTCCACAGGCTCAGGTACCAGCCTCAGCTAGAAACAGCCTCAGATACACCCGGGCTACGCCCAACCAAATGTCTGCACCCCTGTGGCCCAGTCACCGAATTACCCATCCCGGGGATAAACACTCAGGAATGACAGGCAGACAGGTATGAATGGATAAATGCTGACAGTGGGGAGGAAGGAATTCCACTAATTCAGAGTGTGTTTTGTGCCAATACCTTGAGAGATGTTTGCCTTCGCGCATCATGCGCACCGAGAGAGAAGCCCATTGAAGAGCTGATATTTGCAAAATATTTTCCCTGCAATCCACATTTTATTCCCACTGTTTTCTGCACATAAATCTGGATGTGAGGCTTCAGCTAAATACTCAAACTTCTCATCTTGTGTCGTGTTCACCTTCTGCTGACCACATAGGGCCTCTTGTGAGCCTCAGGTGGAAATGGCAAAACCTGCCTCCACAATCGCTCCGTAAAGGCCGGAGAGAAACGTCCACAAAGTGTTATTTTAATGATTAGTGCGGGGTTGTCACCTATCAGGCCCCACATATTATCTCTGCTTAAAATATTTCTTCGTCCATCGTGCTGACCCAGCTCACGCTGGCGCCGGCGAGATGGTGAAAGAAGGCCATAGTGTGCGCCCAGGCGTGTAGTTATCTTCCTGACTGCTTTCCCAAAGCTTTCCTTCACGATTGGCAAAGCAAGAGGTGGAAAAAGCAGCTTCCTGAAGCTGTCAAATCGTTCCCATTGACGGAGACACGGGAGGCTCACCCAGATGGGAGAGGGACACAATGTGGTTGCACGAGCTAGAGATTTGCTCCTTATGTTTCTACATAATTAATTTCTGAATTTTTCCAAATTAGCCATGTGTTTCAGATGTTGTTTCTTCCAGGGTTAAGTCCGTTCTCTTTAAAGTGTGTGTGTGTGTGTGTGTGTGTGTGTGTGTGTGTGTTGTGTATAAAGATAGATCTTTCTCTGCCTGATCTATCCCCAGAGCGCCTTCAACACAGCATGTATAGTGATTCTAGGGCAATGCAGGCAGTGTCTCAGCTACCAACACCAGGCATAAGAGGGACATTAGAGGTTCATGCCAAGTCCCTGGGGGGAGGTTCCCATGTGTGAAAGCGTTTTCATCTCAACTCAACCTAATGAGATGAAATAGAGTTTCAGTATTTTGAAATGCAGATTGACAAATTGAACCAGTCACCTGGTGCATGAGTCAGCACTCAACCACTGAGCTACACTGCCCTGGCCCTATTTAATTTTGAAATGCAATTCATTTGTAAAAACTCACAAAAGGCAAAGGCATAGCCTCAGAGGGACAGGTTTCTCTGATAAAAATTTCAGAACCATGCCAATGTGACTTTCCTTCCTTATAACATAAGAAGGACCATCAACCTGTGAAATGAAACACTGCTGACTCAGCCTGTGCTTTAGCTCGTGTTTATTATTCCTTCCTTATTACTTATTAGTGTCTCTTTTTTTTCTCCTCACTTATGGCCTCTGTCTACTTAAGAGGAAATGTATCCAACTATTTTTGGGGTAAATACAGTGTACTAACTACATATTTTAGCATGATGCTGGCATATGCTCAACTAGAAGTTTCTCCCCATCTCAGCCCCTGTCTTAACAGATCAACACAAAAGTAAATGAAAGAAATAAATGAGTAGAGACTCATAATTTTTTAACAATCAGAAAAGATGTACAACATAATCAGAATCCAGTTTCTTACTTATTTAGTTTCAGATGCTGTGTCTGAGTTTACAGATATGAAACCCAGCTCTCTGACAAAAGAGGACTTGAACTCATCTTTTCTCGTGGTCTCATCTCTATTTTTTATTCCACACAGGTCCATAGGCCTGCAGTGAACCCCACCCACCTAGTCGTTTGGCGTTTCTAAAGGCTGGACCCGCAGCCCCCACCCCCCATCCCCCATCCTCCAGGACTCCTGCACCTCCAATGGCCAGTCTGCACACTTCTGCCTGGCTGCCAGGCATCATAGCTCCAACAATCTCTAGGCGTAGTCTCCCATCCTCATCTCAGTGTAGCACAGACCACACTAGCAAGTCTTCTTTGCTGTAGAGACCAAAATAAACCATCACTGTGATCCACTCAGGCATTTGGTGGCTTGGCTGTCTACTAGGGGCCCACTGAATATATTTCATGTCATCCATAGAGGAATAGAAAACTCACATATATGAATATCATCACAAAGAGTTACAATCAAACCGAGGAGCCCTGAAATTGCAGACTCTATTGGCAATGCAAAGTGTAGCAATCAAATGATAAACCTGAATTTTATGTTATGGATGCTCACTGGCAATCAGCTTGGGGCCAATTAGAAAAACTGAAGAATTAAAACAAATCAATTCTATTGAATTTACCTCAGATAACGGCTGACAGCTAAGTGTCTTGTGGGGTAGATTTTGCACCCCTCTCCCCCCCACTCCCCATCATATAACCAATGGATGAGTTTCCACCAACCTCAGTGCCTGGTACAGTGGCTGACAGGCCCTGGGGGTGGGAACACTGGGGATTACACTGCTGGGACCATGGATGGTAGAAAGCTCTAGCTATCCTCAGTGGAAAGGATGGCAGAGCCAATCCATTCTTCAGATAATAATTCAATATAGTTTACAGACACCCCCATCTACCCATCTAACTTCAGTATGCAATATTTACTTTCGTGATGAGGCAAATTCCACGGTGATATTGGTAACCACATTCATAAAGAGCATTGCTGATTTTGAGTGGAGAATGGATCATATACAGCAATTGCTCCTCTCTCTGGGGAAAAAATGCTCTTAGCAGCTCTCTTGGGGACCCTTACATCTTCAGAACTATGTTTTTGTTGGTCTTTTGTCATTGGTGACACTAAGGGTGGAATCAATTATGAGATTCATCTATAACTCAGTGACCCTTCTGATTGATAGCGCATATGCAACTGGAGTTTATGCAAATGCCATATAATTACAATGGTAGTAAAAAAGAATGCAGCTGCCTTTTATGGAGTATTTACTGTCTTCTTGTTGCATCTAGACATTATTTTATTTTAAACGTAATTATCAAGTTAAGGAAATAAAGCGACCCTGATGATTTGTGACACTATAATATATAGGCTTCATTAATTGTTCCTAAAGTAAGCTGTTCTTTAAAGCTGAGAGTCATGATGTTGCCAGTGGAAAGAGATGTCCTTTATAGTCATGAGGAAAATATTTTGTGGACCCAAGTATAGGAGGATGCGGTGTAGCGGTGAGATTTATTAAAACAGAAACAAGGTACTGCCCCAGGTGCCTGCTATCCCATCAAGCTTGGAAGAGAGCAGGCTTTCTTTCAAACTAACCAATGTCTTTCTTGGCTCTCCCTAGGCTTATGCTGGGGCAACCCCTAACCCAGGGGTGGGCAAACTTTTTGACTCGAGGGCCACAATGGGTTCTTAAACTGGACCAGAGGGCTGGAACAAAAGCAACCTGACCATGCTGGCACTCTCATCTTGGGCTGCTGGTGAAGGAGCAGAGGGGAGAGCAAGAGAACCCTCCGCTCTTTCAGCTCTGAGGGCCGGATAGGACAGCGGAACGGGCCAGATCTGGCCCATGGGCCGTAGTTTGCCCACCCCTGCCCTAACCAATTTCTTTTCTAGATTTTGTGGGGGTTTGTGTGCCTTATCCAATCTGATGGTTTTCCAGATTGTTTTTTCAGGCTAGACTTCAACTCTTTATGTCATCACTTTGGTTCCTACTGCACATGCCCCAAAGTTGTGCCTCATCCTTGGGTTTCTGCTGCACATGTGTCTACCCCCACCTGCTCCCTCTTGGTCTCTACTGTGCATGTGCCTAGCAAAGGAAATTCCCCACCGTTTTATTCTCCCTGCCATGACCCCGCCCCTGGGGAGTCTGTGAACGATGCAATTTCCTAGAGAATCCTGTCCAATCTGGCTCCCTAGTTTATTAGGCTTAATATCCAGTCCCATTTTTTCCCTTTCTGTATTAATAACTAGCTAGGTAAATGTGATAACAAGGATAGCATCTGCCATTGTGAATTTGGGCTTTAGAGACAAATATAGTGTGTTGAAATTATAACTCCATTATTTACTAAGTGTTCAGCCAAAGGCAAAGATTTAACTTTCTATACCTTAGTTTCCTCATCTGCAAAACAAAGATGGCAATAATAGGTGCCTCAAAGAATTGTTGCATAGTTGATGCAAGAATTATGATGCTCACAGTGCCTGCCTCATACAAATATTGTGTTGTTATCATTATTATGCACTCCCATATTCATTCTTTAAATGTCTTTGTTATCTATGATGGAATACTTCTGTGCTGGACACTAGAAATGATCAGTGCTACTCTTGTAGGTGGCCATCGATGCCACCTCAGCAATGCCAGGATGATTAAGCCCTCTCCAAAAATACACACTTCATTTGAAAGAGCTGAAAGCTTTAAAATTCATCGTTAATGATCTATTTCCACTCTTCCAATATGGTAGCTACTAGCCACATGTGGCTATTTAAAGTTAATTGGAATGAAATTAAAATCAAAATCGAGTCCCTCGGTTGTACTATCCACATTTCACATGGAACATTTTCATCATCACAGAAACTTGAATTGGACAGCAGTAGATACCTTTAATTATTTCTTACTAAAGTGCAAGCAACCAAGACATCATTTATTATTTATACCTTTGCATCAAAGTATGTTCAGATCCTTTTCTAAAACCTTGTTTTGATACGGAGACAGGGGAAGGGAACATGAAGGCCCTGCGGGGAAATCCTTTGGCTTTTCCCATTTTAAAAATACTCGACTTCTGTGCAATGTGCATACACTTAGAGCATATAAAATTAAGTCTGCAGGCCTGATACCTCTGAAAGAAGACCTCCGTGCTTCCCCATCCTACCATTTTAATCGTTACTCCACTGTGTGGCATTCCCCCAGGATACTGGTGTGAGCTCACCTCCCTCATGAGGGAAATATATCAGCCCCAGAACAAATGCTCTTGAGTTAAGATGGGAAATCAATCTCAGAGAGCTTGGTCAGAGTGAGATTGTCTGAAACACTCTCGTGCCCAGGGGTTGAGCTCCCCTTCCCATCTATCAGAAGTGGCACAACATCAGGAGGCTGCTTTGGTAAGCTGAGAACCTGCTTTCAGAAATGGACCCAACTGCCCACGCATACACCCTTAGCTATCCGCACACACACACACAAACGAAGAAACACTAACACCCAAAGAAGCCAGCAGCTCTGCTTGAACAGATCTTCCTCTCCACACGAAAGCAAAGCTCATCGCTTCCCAGGTTAGAACAGCTGAGACCCATCAACCCATGGAAAACAATTTGCTCAGAGCAGAAGCTGTCACCGGCTATTACCACGTGGAACGTGACAGGCCGCTGCAGACCTCGGCTCCCTGATTGGGGCAGGCCTGCTCCCATTTGACTTGACAGCTGTGGACATTGGAATAATGCAAAACATAACCTAATCAACAGACTGTGGAAAATCTGAGAGCTGAAGACAGATGTTCAACTGCCTTCACCACCTTTCATATTTAATTATATTTATGGGGGGAGAAACATGTGATCAGTCAATTCCTTGAAGAAGGCCTGCTTTACTGTCCACTTAATGATGGGGTGACTCCGGAGTTCTCAGGCAAACCATGGTCCTCAAATGGCCTAAAGCGAAGCTCTGGTGGCAGATGATCCTGTGCTGAGTTGGCCTGTGTTTCATAGGACAGTCTGTACCCTTCACCTTACTAGTATTTTTAGCTACTTCATTCAACTTCGCTATTCTTTACCAGACCAGCCTGCCAATGACAGCTCTACAGCTAGCGACTGCATGCAGTCAGCAGATGCCAATCATTGCCAGGCTGAAGGTAAGTACTCTCCCACCCCCCATCTCACTTGAAAACAGATGATTTATCTTTATTTGGAATCTACAGAGATCTCCAAGAAATCTCAGAAAAAAGAAATGCTGTATCATCTGCTCCAGTGTCTGGTATCAGAAAATGACTTTAATATGTTAACCACCACTCATAATCTTACCTGCCTGCACAGAGCTGGCATATTAATCAACAGGCAAAAGGACCCTGTCATAGTGTCTTCATTAAGGACCCCACAGGGAGTTATGGGGGCTGTGGAAAACTAAAGATCTCTTTCCTGAAATTCAGTCTAGTGCCTTAATTCCACTCAGGAAACTGGTCCAGGTATAGATAAATATGTTATCCATTCGTTCGTTAACTACAGAAACTGGAAATGTAAAAATTTACATAACATTTAATTCTTATATATTAATGATTAATTATATTTTCCCAGCATTGCATAGGTCCATGGTGTGGAGGCCAAACATGGTGTGACTATATCTCCAAGTTTTCAAACCTTGACTTCAAGGAGCTAAGATTTACTGGATTTTACAAAACCTCATTTCTCATAAGAGGTAAGGGTTTTAAGAAGACTTTCTGAAAGGCAGCAAGGCTGGGCGAAACGATGACTGGGCCAACACTGGGCAGCTGGTGCTCTGCCCAGCTCTTCTCTTCACAAGCTGAGTGGCTTTGGGCAAATCACATAATAGCCAGCCAGCCAGCCTCTGACTATTGAAATTGGGGTCTCACATGCCAAATCTGTTTCCTGTTTTCTGAATATCAAATAGTGAACGTGCTTTTGAAACTGCAAAACTCCTGCTCTAAGGAGATATTATCTATTGTTAATTTTTCAACAATGTGCCATCACAGAAATGACCAGCACTTATCACTGATGCCACTCCCTTCTCCTTGGGAAGGTATCCCTTGTCTGCAGGTGAGAAGGGACAGAGAGGAGGACCCCTTATTCTGAGACTTTCCTTATTTCTTGGTCTGGTTCCGCATACAAGGGCTCTGTGTTTCCGGATGCCCCGGAACCTCTCTCGATCCTTCCAATAAATTACCCCCCCTCCCATTACTGATAGCTTAATGTTTTTGCCCTTGCAAACACACGTCTGAGAAACGCCCATCGTCGCTGCCCTCTGGGATAGTTTGAACAAACTGTTCTCGGCATTTTGGTGAGTGATTCGGTATTAAGCACCCCCTCGCTCCCTTGCACCTGCCCTGGCGTAGTGATTGCTGTTGGATACGTGCAGCAATTCTGCAATGTTCTATTAGAACGGGGATAATCAGAGAGTGCTAGGCAGGCGTGTGATATGAAACTCACACATCATAAAGATGCCTCCAAATTATTATTATAATCTACATCTAAAACCATTTCTGTTTCATAGCTCCCTCTGGTAAAAAAATAAAACTCATAATTCAGTTAGGTAGTTTCTAGATGTGGTTGCTATTGAGAGAAACTCAAAACATATTCCCCAAGACCCTCTTATGGGTGAGACTGACATAATCATAAAAAATAAAAATGCTATTAAATAGACTATAAATTTCAAAATGATACAGGAATGCAATAAGCAGCCAGAGACTTGAAGGAAATAATAAAAGCAAACAAAAACTAAATGGAACCCCGTTCCCCCTTCTCCCAATAAAGATAATGCCGAACCGCAAGACGCTGATCAACGAGCTTTTGCAACTTGGCCTTGGTCTATTAAAGAGGGAGGGTTTTAGGAGGGGCCGGGTAAAATGCTACATGGGCAGCCGAGCTACCGGGCCCATAAATCATTCGAATTTAAATAAAAGCATTCCAAAATAGATAAATCATTTGTTTGTACACAAAAAATGCACTTTGCTAGAGCTAGAAGAAAAGCCATGTGTGTAAAATATGTAAACTCTCCCCATAAATCTAAATCAGGGATGATTTCGGGCACAAAAGCTATGTGGTAATGTGCAAAGAACACACTGCAAAATGAGACTCGGGTAAAACAAGTAATAAAATCAATTAAGAAAGTTTAGTCTTCACTGTGAACCTAATGAAGCAAGTAAAAACCGAAGTTCTTTGCAAACTACTCGGAGACAAGCCATCATTGTGTTTGTAGCACTATTATTAAAAGCATTTATTTCACTGTAGGTACTTCTCCATGCCACTCAGAAGTATGTCTGGCATCGAACGTATAATCAATACACAAGCTGAGCTATATGATAAACAGGGACAGTTGCAAAACCTTTTCCCAAAAGGCGGGGCAAAACGGGGCCACTGTGTTAATCTTGAGACACTGCCCGGATATACCCACTGTGAATGCCGAATTCTCAGGGTCAGTGGCACTCCACCTGCCTGTCGTGGTGGTGCTGGCATTGCTAGTCCTGGTAAGTATTTCTGTGACAGACACTGCGTGCCCAGGCTGCCTCACCACCCTGCTCTGCCCATGCTTAGAGCCCTGTTACCCTGTTCCTGAGAATGGCTAACGAAATTCAGGTTTTGTTTTTTTTTTTACCATATTTTTTTTTCTCTCTGGATTCTCCCCCAGTTAGTTTTCTGCTTCATTTCAGAACAAGACATAAAGTAATAAGGTAAAATCTCCAGGGTGAGGGGAAGGGGTCTGCTCTTAGGGGGCTTTTTTTTTTCTTACAGATGCTTTTGCTTCCACCATCTGTGTCCTGCCTCGAGCCGCAGCATAGATTATTCATGGGACAAAATGATATTCGGTGGTAATTGGGCCAAAACACGGGGAGCTCCCAAGCCCTTGGTGTCCTCTCTGGAGCCACGGACCCCATCCTGGAAATGCTGCCGCCAGCCTCCTGAATACAGGATATAGTCAGCTTCTACTTTGTTTAAGCCACTGTTCCTTTACTTGCCATCAAGCTCATCGTATTAATTATGGATGCACACCTTTCTCTGTTCTCCACAGAACTGTCACTGTCTTGGGCTTGCAATGAAGTCATCAGACCTGCAGGTTGATAATGGCACTGAGCACATATCCCTGCTCACTGGGCATTATCTGTTTGTTGGTTGGCTTTATCTCCTGTACCGTTCACCCAGCCCCAGGAGATAGGCACTGTGGTTCTGTAGGAAGGAATTTAAAGCACAGGGATGTTGGAAACGGTGCCTGAAGTCACTAAAGGAGTAAGCGAGAAGGCTGAGTTCTGCACACAAGGAAGTGCTCAGAGATCTGGCTCCGAAGTAATTCCTCTTTCCCTCACACATCCCGTCAGCACTTCAGGGTCTCAGGACGGGGTCTCAGCAGCTGTCACAAAGGAAAGGAAGTCTGCATGAGTGGATGCAGAGAAAACACTTCCAATACCCAGTGAAGTGCATGATGCTTTTCTTCTGGTGTGAGCCTGCATGCTATGGGAGGTGTTGGGACGGGAGCCCTACAATCATAGTGACAGCCTTACAGTATCACCTGGGAAGGAAATGATCAGGCAAAGGCAGTCTGCTGTTTGGACAGAAATATACGAGGTTAAAAAATTGTTTTAAATGGATGTATAAAAAAAGGTATATTTTAGCCTTTAAAAGGGACATCCTGTTATTTGTGATAGCAGGGATGGACTTAGCATTATGCTAAGTGAAATTTGCCAGACAGAGAGAGACAAACACCACATGGTCTCACTTATATGTGGAATCTAAAGCAAATTCAATCTAATTCAAACAGAGAGTAAAAAAAAAAAAGTGGCTGTCAGAATCTGAGGTAGGAGGGGAAATAAGAAGAGAGTGGTATAAAGGTGCCAATTAGTTATGAGTAAGGTCTGGTGGTCTAATGTATATGTAAAATGATAACTACTAGTATAGATTAATATACCAAGACTAGAAACCCGGTTCATGAAAATCCAGCATTCGGGGGGTGGGGATTGAGGGGGATGTCCTTCAGTCCAGCCAGCACCCTCTTGCAGTCCAGGGCCCCTCGGGGGATGTTCCACTGAGGGGGCCTAAGCTGGCAGTCGGATAGCCTTAGCACTGCCTTGAAGGAGAGGCTCCCACCACTGCCACTGTGCTTGTCGGCCTTGAGCCGGCTTCTGGCTGAGCTATGCTCCCCTTGTGGGAGTGCACTGACCACCAGGGGGCAGCTCCTGTGTTAAGCATCTTCCCCTTGGTGGTCAGTGTTCATCATAGCGACCAGTCATTCCACTGTTTGGTCAATTTGCATATTAGCCTTTTATTATATAGGATGATACTGTATTGTATAATTGAAGTTTGCCAAGAGAATAGAATTTAAATGGTTTTACACAAAAAGGTAAATATGTGAGAAAAAAGTCGACATAACATTTAAAGATTGTGGCTATTAAATGTTTCTGCTGCCTTTACTATGCATGTGTTCATCAAATGGTCACACCAGACACTTTAAATATCCTGCTGTTTTGTCAATTACACCTCAGGACACCTGAAGAAAACCTCGTGCTGCTATTTGCAGCTTATTTCTCTTCTTACAGGTTACATGTGATACATGTATTTTAAAAGAGACAGAATCACATTCTATTTCATAATCTTTATCCTCAAAATATATAATGGTCATTGTCATCCTATTATCCCATGTCAATAAACATGTATCTTTGAAGTTATTTTAAACCTGCAAACATAAAATAGGTAAATAAATCTTAGTGTATGAACATGTTTCACTATTAGAGTCATACATTTCCATTGGTACTTTGAGGTTTTAGGATTGGCTAATTCTAGATTTTAATTTTAGACTCTGATAACTACTGTTACATATAATTACCTTCAAGAAGAAAGAAATGGCCTTTTCCTCTTCTCCCTCTGCCTTGCTTCTTGCTTCCTCCGGGTTTCTTTTGCCAGATTGAGTCTAAGATAGATCAGTTTAAAAACCCAACATCCTCCAACTCTGTGACCATTTTTTCATAATTTACCCCACAGATGGGATCTTCTTATTTAGTGGATTGTGTGACCTTGGACCCAGAAGCAATTGCCTTCTTCCTAAATTGGTATAAAAATAGGCTCCATATTTTCTTTCCACACATCAGTCTTTTACTGATCATAAAAAACCTTTAAAATATACAGTTCTTATTAATTTAAGGTGGTACATATTTATATCTTTTTTAATATCTTTCATGTGTAAAGAAGTTTTACTATATGCTTTCCCATTATATTTTTCATATTTTAGTAAAAAATTGCCATATCCAGGCATCACTGAATTAATTCAAATTCAGTTTGGGTGAGTTGTTCCGTAGGATTTGTCCATATTGTATCGATCTGTGCTTGCGCTCCATGCCTGCCTGGTCTCTCTCTTCCCACCACTCCATGCCCTTTTGACTGAACCAGGAAAAGGAGGAAAGTACTGGAAAGAGGCCATCGTGTTAAATAAAATATTTTTAAGTAATGATTTTCTATAGATGGGAATACCTCTGCCTCTCTCCCCTCACCTCTCAGGGGGCTCTTCCAGCCTCAGAATCTGCATGCTTGCATGGCCACAGCACAGCTTCCATTGTTCCTTTTCACCCTGTCTTGCCTATGAAGGTTTAAAGACTCAAGACTACGACGATTGCGGAAACATTTAGAAATGATTTGAAAAGGCTGGGCAGGCCCCTGTGGCCTCTCAGAAGGCTAAGGCCACCTGGGAGCCCAGGTGGAGCCTGGCTCAGGGCACAGGAGAGAAGCAGCAGGAGAACAGGTGACCAGGCACTGGGAAGGAGGGACAAAGCTAGATCCCACATGTTCTCTCATCCAGACACACCACGTGGACCTCTAAGGACAAGAAGAGGGCTCAAACTTGGCCTGTGTGGCTCTGTGGTTGAGCACTGATGCATGAACCAGGAAGTCACAGTTTGAATCCTAGTCCGGGTACATGCTTGGGTTGCGGGCTCAATCTCCAGTGTGGGGCGTGCAGGAGGCAGCTAATCAATAATTCTCTCGCATTATTGAAGTTTCTCTCTTTCCCTCTCCCTCTCTGAAGTCAATGAAATATATATAAGGCAGCATTAGACATTCAGGCCACTCCCTACCCAAAAAGTGGGTGTGGCAAATAACACCACTTCACGCATCCCTGCAGATCCACATGCAGCTTTGCGGATGAGTTCTTGCAGCACAGGTTGGCCCTGCCACCTAGGATAAATCACTGCAAAGCACTCTGTCCCCAACAGGGGGCTGTTAATTAGTTTTAAAGGCCCCTGCAGTTCCTCTGGTGTTTCAGGGAAGTACACAAACCTAACGATATGCAAAAATACTTTCTTTTTTTCTTTTTTTTTATGGTTAGCACAGGCTGAGATTTTATGAGCTTCCCACTGTGTTCTGAAAGTTAAGCCCCATGCGAACGTACTGAGAGAAGGCTGTTAAGATTGACTGGGATAAATGCTTGGTTTATCTTGCAGCTGGGATGCATGCGGCAGACCTCCTCTTGCCTGGAAGTGATGGAGCTGCAAGGCTTAGGTCAAGGTCTGCATAGCTCTGCACCTCCAGCATGTCCCACTCTGCACCCAGCCCAGTGTTGGTCCTGCCCTTTGTGTTCTCGGAGAGCAAACGTTTGTCCTGATAGACTAGGATAGAAAGTCTGAGAATTTGAACATTGTAGAACTGTTGTGGAACTACTATAGGAAAAAAGGGGTATCTTTTCCTTCCTTACCACTTTAACCATAATGTCATCACTGTATATTAGAGCCTCAGAGACCCTACAAAAGACTATTTTCCCAGGTCAAACCATGTTGGATTTGGTCCCCAGTTTGACAGGCATGCATTCATCATCTGCAGGAGCCAAGGACTGTGTTCCCAACACAGAGTTCTGGACACCCTCCACCTTCAATGAGCCCATATACCAACATTCCTTCTTACTGTGATAAAATGCTGTCCCCAAGAGGTCATGCAGTTTTTCTTTGCTTCCACATCTCAATACAACAACATCTAACATTCCCCAGAACTATGGTCAGCCAACTACAGCTTTCGCGCCACATGGGGCTCTTTGGCCCATTGACCATGGCTCTTCCACAAAATACCATGGCTTGGGCGAATCTATTTAGAAGAAGTGGCATTAGAAGACGTTAAAGTTTTAGCCGAAACCGGTTTGGCTCAGTGGTAGAGCGTCAGTCTGCGGACTGAGGGGTCCCGGGTTCGATTCCGGTCAAGGGCATGTACATTGGTTGCGGGCACATCCCCGATGGGGGGTGTGCAAGAGGCAGCTGGTCAATGTTTCTCTCTCATCGATGTTTCTAACTCTTTATCCCTCTTCCTTCCTCTCTTTGTAAGAAATCAATAAAATACATTTTTTTTAAAAGAAGATGTTAAAGTTTTAAAAATTTGGCTCTCAAAAAAAAATTTCAATCATGTACTATTGATATTTGGCTCTGTTGACTAATGAGTCTGCAGACCACTGGTCCAGAAGGTGAGGAATTCATATTATAACAGCTGGTAAACAGTGAGTGTTTGTTCCCTTCCCAGCAGGGATAGGAGGGATATCACGGAGTCCTTCCCCAATCAAAACAAAACAAAAACAACCCATTTGAAATGATTACTTTTCCCATTTTACAAAGAGCACACCTGTGGCGAGATATAAGGAATTTAGCTCTCTGATCCAGTAGATGGTAGAAGAATACACTGACACCCCCCCCCCACACACACACACACAAAAAAAAATAAGCTGAGCATTGGTGGATTGGCTAGAGAAGAGTCTTTATCTGAGAGTTTCAACTATAGCAGTGGCCACTACTATGTGGTCAGATAAGACAATTTGGATACCCGAAAGAGTAATATAATTTTTACATAAAAATAAAATAGAGATGCGTGAATAAATATATGGATTTATTGAAATATCTGAAACAAATAGCTAAATACCAAGATTAGTTTTGAAGCAACCAAGGGAATATTTGATTATATCCCATCTGCTCTTCCCTGCCTCACAGCCTTCTTTCTCTTTGGTCAATTCTCCCAAAGGCTCCTCTATGCTCGCCCAGCCTTCACAAAGCCTCAGATCCTCCCCCTGTTTCACACTTGTGGTTATGGAACGTGCCTTCTTCAGGAATATCAGATGCCTCAGAGAACTCTGAGCCTTCAGGTAACATGAAAAGTTACCCCCAAATTTCACCCAATTACCTAGCATGGTGTTCCATGTGTATCTCCTTCCAACAGATGCATGGCTCTCTATTTCCGTGTCATGTTTTGCTAACCTGTCTGGATATTAGACTGACCCATCAGTCTTAGTTGACATCTCTCTAGTTTTAAGAAAACACAGCCAAGGTGTTCAGAGTTACCAAGTGAAGTTTTTAACAAATAATTCAGAGGTCTTTTCTACTTTACCTCAGGAACACAGCATATTTAAACTTACTGTTGTTTGTTTTTAAAATTCAGGTGGTTATTCAGATGGTTAAGTCAAATCAAAGGCAAGAAAGTTGGGGTGTCTTAGGGCTGAGCTGAAGTGTAATGAACACACAGCAGACAAGCACACATGCGCTGATTCCCACTGAATTAAGGAATAGCAACAAACAAATGGAAAACAATTGGTCTTTAGTAAAAGTGGTGGGCAAAAGTGATAAATTTGGACAATCAAGTTACACCACAGCACACAGATGCATGTCATATAGACACATACATTCCAGATAATTTAAAGTATTGTTTTAAACAATACAAAAATTAGAAATTCTGAAACATTACATAATTAAAATGTTTACTTTTCTCTGTGGTTACTTGAAGGTAGTGGACTCTTATCTAATAAAAAAGAGATTTAAAAAATATCAAGTCAGGTATGTATTTTAAATACCTGATAAATAAATAATGTCATTAATAAGTAATGTGTCCTTGCAAATAAATAAGGAAAATACTAACACAATAATAGGCAAATGGATTATGAACATGAACAAATATTTTTAAAAGAAGAAATATAAATATAGTCTGGCTAATAAACATATGAGAGAATGTTTGACTTCTCCAGAAAATACGAAATAAATGCCTATGAATGTGGGAGTTCTATTTGCTATCATACTGTTTCAAGGTTGGTGATGGTGCAGTGAGGCAGGCTTTTTCAAATGCTTCTATTAGGAGAATAAAATAACACAGTGTTCCTTGTAAATCAATTGGTTTTGTGTTTCAAGATCGTTAAACATAGTATCTCTACTGTTTTACCAAATGATTTCATTTTCAGAATTTATCTTAAAAGGGAAAAAAAACTTGAAATGTACAAAAAGATGCTCACAATATATATAATAGCAAAAAACACATAAACACTTCATGTCCGATTAAGAGGTTGTTCACTCACCTTCATAATATTTGCATAAAGAATATAGCAGTCCGTGGTCCCAAAGAATGAGGGGAAAGGGTGATGTGTAAGTAGGCAATTATCAACAGAGCATGAAAAGATTCAGAAACTTATTTCCAGTGTTTTTGATCAAGGAAAGAAGAAAATGTAAGGATTTTTTTTTTTTTTAAGGAGCTCATAAATGAATATGGAGAACTTAGCTATCATGTTACAAACTTTTTAATGCAAAGGAGATATAGCAAATGTACAGACTGACCAATGTAAAGTGATCTTGTTGTGGAGAACAAGAGACCTGACTAAGGTGTTGAATCTAGTTATTTGAAGGCAGTAACATATACCTATGGCCTGTATTAATCATATTACAAACTTCTGGTCTGGGATAAGGACTGTGTGCCATTCAGATCATTGGAAAAGAGAAGTTGGAAATGCAGCAGGCACAGCCCGTATGACTTGTTATGGTCCCTGCCAGAGACTATGCAGCAAAAACCCAGTTACCATCAGCGCACAGCTCAGAAGGTGCCTTTGTATCAAGGAGAAAAAGCCACTGTCCCTCCAGGCTCTTGACTGCCCTCTGCCAGGAAATACCTTTTGGCTTTAACTACAAAAGTAAACGGCGCCCCCTGGTGTTGCAGTGCACAAGCAGCATAACTTGACATGGCAGCCTTGAGCCAAGTTTCAGGATGACAAAGAGCCAACTTGCAGGATGAGCCAAGTTTCAGAGGGCACCAGGAGGACAGGTCTAGAAGAGAAGGGTGGGGGAAGGCAGTGAATAATGAGAAAAGGAGAAGCTCAGCCCTCACTTCCTGACCCTCACTTCCCTGCCCCCCAAAGCGATGTAGGGGGGATCTATGCCTGGAAGAGCAGGCATATGAGCATGTTTGACCACCCTGTGGAGTGGCCTGTAGTGAGAGAGGGTGTGATGGGGCATGAGCTAAACATGGATATTCACCTGTTAGCACAGATGTCATTAAAATATTTGCATATTCCTCTTCTTCCTATGCTATTTTTTATGTAAATGACTTGATAACATTGAGCTTCATTAATTCTAAAATACGTGATCTTTGTCTCCTTTTTTCTTGTTTAAACCTTCAAAAAAGTGTTTTATAGATTATGAAAAATGACTTCTAGTCAGACTGAAGTCACAGCACGCAGGTAATTTGGGGCACAGGCATACAGATTTTATTGTTCCATAAGCTAACAATAAACATAAAGGCAAATGTTATTGCACATCTCCATAGACAAGAAAGAGGCATTTTCCCATCCCAAAGTTTACTATAATTATATCATTCAGGTAATACTTTTCTTTCCTTTTGAAGTTTTCCTAACTCTGTTTTTCTTAGGTGAGTTTATGAAACTTACTGGAGCGTTCATTTTGTAATGATAGTTGCAGGTAGCATTATTTTTCTGTAGCATGGGGGTGGGGAATGCCAATATAAGAATTAGATTGGGGTGGTTGGGATGTCATAAAACTTGGGGGAAGCAGTAACTAAAGAATCTAGAAGACGCCGAAACTGGTTTGGCTCAATGGATAGAGCGTTGGCCTGCGGACTGAAAGGTCCTGGGTTCGATTCTTGGTTGCGGGCACATCCCCAGTAGGGGGTGTGCAAGAGGCATCTGATCAATGATTCTCTCTCATCGATGTTTCTAACTCTATCCCTCTATCTTCCTCTCTGTAAAAAAATCAATAAAATATATTTAAAAAGAAAAAAAAGAATCTAGAAGACACTGATGGCTCTACTGTACAAGCTAGTCAACACTTGGTCTTCTCCTCTAATTTAGTCTCCATCTGCACCCCTCCCCCACTACCCTCATAGCCCTGATCCATAGACTTCCAAAAGTCAACCTCTGATGATGTAGTGCTTTCTCTAAGACTGTAGGGACCAGTATTGGATCTCTATTATCTGCTCATCAAGTCTGGGTTCCTTGGACTGATGTTCAATGCCCTTTATGACCTCCCCTCTTCCAACCTCCATTATTGCTACTAACTCTTCATTATGAACCCTCACCATGAGCTAACTGGATTTTGCACCGATTTCCAATGAAAGTGCCCTATTTTAGAAAGCATGGACAGAGTAGCAGTTCCACCGGAGAGAAAGATGTCTAAACACAGGTACCAAGTTAGATTATACATGATCTAGCAAGAGCCTTTAATGTTCACAGAATTTACCAGGAACCTAAAATACAATTCTGGCCTTGATGCTTTACAGTTGTGAATGCCAGGGCATTCCCCTGTGCTTGTTTCAGTGAGTTTGAGGAGCACTGCCACCCTCTGCTTTCAATCACAAAAGGATCAAAGCCACAATTTACTGAGCACCTGCAATGTCTCAGCCTCTCAGGGAAGTATTTGTTTATGTTTTGAATACTCGTAGTGAGTCAGTGAGACATGGCAACAATTATCCTCATTTTTACAGATGAGTACCCATGAAAGTAAGCAGCCTTTTGGGGACAAATGGCCAATAAGTGAACCAAGATTCAAACTTTGATTCGTGTGACATCTTTTCAAGGTGGACTTCCTGGAGGAGGTAGTTTGAACTTCATTATTAATAAATTCATTGATTTTTTTCCCTATTTCTTTCATGTTATTTCCTTTAAAATAAAATAAAAATAAATGTAGATCAACCATTCAGACTATTGAATATTTCCTTAATTTACTACTATGTTACCATTGACATCAACGGATTGTATAAAACTCAATTAATTTAGAAAGTCCAGCAAAAATCCTCCCCCATGCCTCCTTCTTATTAGAAGGACTGGTGAATGTCACAAATCATACTATTCTGCTAACCATTTTATCTCCAATGTCTAGCATGGTGGGTGGCACATGGATGGGGATCAATGTCTCTTAAATGAATAAATGAAAAGCAAGTCCTAGGCTCATTTGTACCAATGCTTACGAGGATTCAAGATAATTGAACAAGCCAACCCACCCAAGGAAAACCAAGCAAGTGATCACTCAAGCAAGACTGTTTGGGTACTTCTCTATGCAGATAGAACCTACATGCTAAGTCTGAATTATGATGAATCTGGAGGAGTGGATGTTGGGTGTTTTCCTCAAAAGCCCCAAATCTAATCTGGTTCCACCTTCCCATGCATTACACCAATGATGTAAATAAAACATTCAGATTTCTTGCAGAAACATTACTTCACTAGCCTTCATGCAATAATGCAGCACTTTGTAACAAGCTTCATAATGAGGCTATGAATTAAAATGATGCATGGCTTTTCTGAGATACAATATGCATCACAACAGCCTGTATTAACAATTTAAAACCATATAATGTGCTTTATAAGCTAATAAAGTAGCTGCCTCTAAATGATTTATCAAATATGAATAATGCATCCAGAAATAACTTACAGGAACATGGCCAGCCTCCTCCTCTCCTTTGCTGGTTGGCTTTCCCCACAGATGATCCTGAGGACACATGGGGCTGAGACACTGCATTCTAGCCACCAGTCTCCAGCTCTTCGAGGAAGCCTGCCCGAGATCTCCTCAGAGCCTCCTGACCTGTTGCTATTCCCAATGTTCCAGCCACCCTGCCTGCCTCTTTCCACCTCTGCGTCTCTCTGTATCCTTTGCCTCCAGCTCTAGGATTCTCTCCTTTTGGAGTCTTCCTCATTCCCTTATCCTTCCTGCTTCATTCAAGAGAGGTGATGGGCTACCCTAGAAAGTGTCCTTATAAGAGTAGTTATATATCATAGATTAAGCAGTTAATAGATTAAGTAAAAGGGAGAACTTCAAGAGCTAATAGCCCAGAAAGAATAGTTACAGATGATATCTTGACTTCTAAGATATATTCACATAAGAGTTTAAAGGGCCCCGACCCTTGCCTTCCAACTCTATGTGATGCTCAGAGCTCAATGTTCTGAATCCTGTGTTTCCGAAATCGAACAGTGATTATTGGAAGACTCGAAGCATAGTCGATCTCTGTCGGGGCTTCTTTGTGGAAACTTGACTTTGGGGAAATAAATATTCATACATACAAAACCGAAAGCCCAGAGGATACATTTTCAAGAGAACATTGCTTCTACCTAACAATGGCAATGAGCTAGCTCTTAAGAAACCCAGCAGACAGCCGCCAAAACAAACTAAATTTGAAATAGTC
This sequence comes from Vespertilio murinus, assembly GCA_963924515.1. Taxonomy (NCBI): domain Eukaryota; kingdom Metazoa; phylum Chordata; class Mammalia; order Chiroptera; family Vespertilionidae; genus Vespertilio; species Vespertilio murinus. The sequence goes on along the minus strand of OZ004713.1, from coordinate 62,910,452 downwards.
ATGAGCACTTGCTAGCAGAAGAAAAAAATACGGCTGCTGCAATCCTTAGCAGACATGCACAAGGAAAAAAGTCAACTTCCTACAAATTTATGACATGAATGTGGAGGCTGGAAAATGGATTAGGATTCTAAGGAGCCCTAGCCACAAACCGAGCCTGCACCCACACAAAAACCATTTTCCATAACTAATGGGTAATGTGCTGAAGGCTACATGCAGGATAGAAAACCTGTGAGAAATTTCTTTCCACAAGTATACTGCAACTGTCTTCTAAAAGTTGGAAAATGTCAGTGAAAAGGAGAGGGATCTCTGGAGGCACAGAAAGCAGGATGCAGATTGGAATAAGGTAACAGAGAAAATTCCCCAGTAAGCCTAAAGCTTAGAGTTATTCTGCAGAGAGAGGCTGCTCAAAATCCAGAGAGAGGAAGCTTTTCTGTGAAGCACAAAGACAATTTGGAATATATCTTGTATTCATATACCAAGATTTCCTGGAGGAGAAAAATCATGATATAGCCCTCAAAAGTTTGAAATTAGTGGTGAACTAAATTAATTCAACCTACAATAATGCTTGGACATAGGTCATCAAAAAATTAAGCTCACTCAGGCCCCTTCCCCAATATTGCCTTAACAGAAGAAGCAGTGCGCTCCTTTTTGGAATTGGACACCACTTATCTTATTCTCTACTATACTTTGCACCAAATGACTATCATTCAAGCAAAAATTTCAAGGTACATGATGACATGAGAGAATGAACCTTATGTGTAAAAGAAAAAAAAAAAACACTCAGAAGATGGCCCAGATGGAATAGACAGAAACATTTGAATAATTATGATGGAGTGTCCACTTCTGGTCATGGCGGAATGACTTCATCCAGATAAAGTCATTGTAGATCGAATTAATTTAGTAAACTGGATAAAGCCCAGGTGCTCTTTGGTTGTCAAGCACTAGAAAACAGCACAGGACTCTGAACACAAGAGAAGGGGGAGTCTCATGAACTGAGCTCCTTTCACTTTCCTTGGGGGAGGGGAAATCTTTATTTTGGCAAAAGTTAATACAGCTATGGTAGATCAGTACTGCCCTTTTTAAATTAAAAAAGAATAAATGGAAATTTGAAGCTGCTGGCATGGGTTGAATATGAGAAAGAAAATACTGGGGATGTGGAAGGTGTGGAGAAGAGAGGCCCAAAATCCACTATGGGGGTGCCCTACGGATTTGAAGTTGAGATAGGCTCTATGTGCCCAGGAAGAGACCAAGTGAGACTTACTGGAGAATACCCACTATGGGGGTGAGAGTGGAACAGAGTCTAGAGGTTTGGAATTAGTGGGGGAAAGTAATGCTGAAAATGGAATGATGGCTGTGTCCAACTAGAGAAACCTCATTAAGAATCCCTTGACAGCAAGCTAACATAACAGAAAGGCTACTCTTTATGAGTAAAGATTTCACCTCAGACTAAGACCTGTCCTATATCCACGCAAGAGGAGACTAAACCAAGTCTTAATAAGACCCTTAGGGGGAGGATTTGAAGGATGTGTCTCATCAAGTGCAGCAGACTTAGGAAAGATGATGAGAATTTCACAGATCGGCATCAACAAACCAAAAGCAAGTCCACATATTTAAGGTAATCATGGCATTGCCTGCTGAAACAAGAATCTATATTCTGAGCCATGTTTCTATACACGAACAATAAACAATCCAAAAGGGAAATTAAGAAATCAATTCCATTTACAATAGCATTAAAATATTCATATTAACAAATTTAATTAAGGTGGTCAAAGACTTGCATGCTGAAACCTATAAAACATTCAAGAAATTAATGACAACCTGAAAAATAATTGAGAGATATCCCTGGTTCATGAATTGGAAGACTCAGTATTATTAAGATTTCAATACTATACAAGATAATTAACAGATTCAATGCAAACCACAATGGTCTTAAACATCACATTAGACTAGATTGACTTTATAGACGTTTATAGAACATTTCGTCCCCGAACTGGCGAGTACCCATTTTTTTCCCCAAGTGCACATGGAACATTTTCCAGAATAAATCACATATTAGACCACAAAACAAGCCTTAGTAAATTCAAGAAGATTGAAATCATACCAAACATCTTCTCTGACCACAATGGCATGAAACTAGAAATCAACTATAGGAAGGACATTGAGAAAACAAATACTTGGAGACTGAACATCATGCTACTAAGCAACCAAAGAATCTGAGAGGAATGAGAGAAACTTCTTGCTGTGGTTAGAGATTTACTTTGGAGTGATGGAAATGTTTGGGAGCTAGACAGAAATGAAGATTGAACAATGTTTTGAATGTACTGAATGATTGAATAATTTTGATGCTTCACATGAAATTAATAAATTTCTTCAAAAAACAAGTGATACAAGTAGGAATTAAAAATCTAAATGCCCGGATAGTTATTAAAGTAATTAAATCATGCTGAGAAAACTTCTTATATAGAAAACTTGAGGCCTGGATGGCTTCACCCTGAATTTTGCTAAGTATTTAAAGAAGAATAATACCGTTTCAAATAATTACTGTGGGCCATACAGTAGTAATAGTAACCGAGTCACAACACTGAACATTCCCCAATGTCTTCCTTCTCTCCAATCGGAAAAAAGAAGGAGAAGCTAAGACACTAGCCAAATGCATGCACCTTATACATAGTGAACTGGAGCCTAGAACATCTGTCTGACCCCAGAGGCCCTATCTTTTACCACGGCTCTGGCCTATCTCCACTAAATGTCTTATTTCTAACAATGGGAAAACAGGTTTGAAATCCAACCCTGCTTCTTCTACTCCCCTTCTTCCCCCCCCCCCCCCCACACACACCAAAAAAAAAAACCAAACACACAAAACAAAAACAAAAACAAGCAAAAAAACAAAAAAAAAGAAAGAAAGAAAGAAAAAAAATGAGCAAAAGCAAATCACAAGTATGTAAGCTAAAATAAAATACCTGAAATTTATCCAAAGATTCCTTCAAACTAAGTCAAAATGAGAGAAATGAAAATTAAACAGCGGGAGATACCAGGCAACATTCGTAAGATGAGCAAACGGGCGGATTGATCACATCAGTGTCCTAAGCCATTTTGGAAATATTCAGAAGCACCTTCCTGTAATTAGGTGAGCATTATGGTAAATCACTTCCATTCCTGAGCACACATCTCAGAGATGTCCTACACGGGGATCCGTACAAAGCAGTTGATTGCAGTTGGGCTGTGTGTACATGTATTGTAAGCAAACATATGAGGAGCATGCAGAGGAATGGACAAATAACCTATAACAAAAGCAATGAACTAGACAAACTATGCTTCAATATAAACAGATTAGAAATATACCTTAAAAATAAAGTAAGAAATAGAATGAGATTAAGACACAACAGCAAATATGCACGCCAAACAACACTATCTAGTATGTATACGTATGGATACACATGCTTTAAAGTGGAGATCTATTGATCAGTCAGGGGAACACAAATAGAAAATAGGAACAGAAGGAAAATGAAAACAAAACAAAACAAACCCAAGTAGGGACTTTCTTTAATCAATAACAATACTGCTAGGTAACAAAACCCCGATAAACTGAATTTCAACTCCTGGGATTCAAAAAAAGAAATCACTTTGAGATTTAAGAGAAGTTATTGATCCCACCCCAGCAGACGACTTTTGGATTCAGTTGTGTGCAAATATATGCGGCACAGCTCTAAGTGACCATACCTTTGCCTCAGCTTTCTAGAACCAAATAAGCAAAATCATCCTAGGCTTCAGGCCAGCATGCCTTCATTCAGTTTAGACTGAATTGCACCCCTGTTTGAGCACCCATTGGCCTCCAGGTTGTTTTCATTTCAGATTTCTATTGTGATTTGTGCCTTCTCTTGGGTGGTAGTCTAGCACATGAGACAACTATCAAGTTAAGGACAAATGACAGTCTTTGGAATGAATTAATGAATGAATGAATGAGTGCATGAGTGAGTGGACAAACACATTTCCTGCCCAATTTGATGCACATCCGAGACACTGCAGGTCCTTTCCACCCCCAAGACAAGAGAAACCAGGAAGCATAGAAGCAAAGCAGCATTAGCAGGGGTGAGCTGTCTACAAAACTGGTTGGGTGAGAATCTAATACCTTCGTGGAGTTTTGCAAGAGGAAAGTGCTAAACCACTACCTGAAACTCCAACTGGAGGCACTGATGGCTTCTCATCAAGGGGAGCACTAGCTGCTCGGCAGTGGCATTAGAGAGAGTGTCTCTCGCATGTTATTACTGTAGTTCATATTGATTCATTCTCTGCAGCTGAATTATCTTTAAAAAATTTATGGTGCATTTTTATGGCAACAGCCAATCATGCATATCATTAGTGTGCGTCGCAAGGAGTTGAAGACAAGAGGAGACGGATGGCTTTTCAATTATTGATGCAAATGAATTGCCGAGTGCAGCTAGCTTAAGAAATGCAATAAGGAGCAAAAGTCCAATCTCTGGCTCTGTGCGCACACACACAAAACCTCACTAAACAAACTCATATTTCATCGTAGCAGTAAGTGAAGAAGGCAATTAAGTAACTTAAAACTTCAGACACTGCTGGAGTTTTACATCATGAAATGAAATTTAAAAATGCTGTCCGCTGGCATTTAAAAGAGGGGCAGTCAGAACTGCAGATGCAGAAGGTGCTTCATAAGTCATCTCATGCAGCCCTGCCCTGGGCTGGCAGCCTTGGCCGTGCCCCTGGGTGGCTGTCACGGGTCCCTGATCAGACCCTGGCTGTCACCGGAGATTGATGGCCAGTGCTGCTCACGGAACAGAAGTCACTTTCTGAGGAAAGCAAGGTTACCAAATTAATAAACAGACCATTTGTCCACACGTGAAGTGGCTTTACCATGGACTTTTTAGGTTTCCCCTGTAAGTTAGTCATCCTCTCTAAAGATAATTATTTTCATCTCTAAAAAGGAAATCATAGTAGCATTACTCTATGGAATGTTTTAAGGATTCAGTGATAGCGCACACTTCAAAGTCATCAGCTAACTGTTTGGGTTCATGTTATAATTATGTTTATAACTGGTAATATCCATCTGTGTTTAAAACCACAGATGCAGATTGGGCCACAGCACGGTCACCGAAAGTACCACCATGAATTGCTCTCCAGGCCATGAAAGCTTTCTGCACCACTTAGCCATTATTTACCTGCCATTAGCCAGTTCCACTTTCCTTGCCTCCATGCCACTCTAAAATGCCATCCTGTCCTGAAGATGCTATGCAGGTCCACCCATTTCATATCTAGTGGATACTCTTAGTTCCTATATGATGAAGAGGCTTAGGCGATCAGACATGACCTATGCCAACTGCTCCTGTACCCAGGCACAGCAAATATGTTCAAATCCTTTGCGTCCTCGCCCTTTCCTTTCAGGACCAGAGGAGACCTGTTCAGATTCAACCAAGGCTCTTATCTATATGCTCTTAAAAAAAAAACACTTTTATTTCCTTTACACTTTACTTTCAATATTATTTTGTATTAGTTTCAGGTGTACAACATAGTGGTTAGACAGTCATGCCCTTTACAAAGAGTCCCCCAAAACACACACTCTTTATCATACCTTTCCCAAATTGAAAAAAAATAAAATCTTAGCCCCATATATTCATTCTGAGCTCTCAACCCAAATAGCTAACTACCTATTAGGAAACTCCATGTGGATGTTCCATATAAAATCCATACTGAGCATATTTCAAATGGAGTACTGATGTCCATCCCCAGCCCAAACTCCTACACTCACATAGTGAATCTATCTAGCTACTCAAGCCATACACCCTTATGTCACCTTGTCATATTGCCTTTTCTATATGCCTGGTATCCAATCGCAAAGTTGTCAGTTTTATCTTTGAAACTATTTCTTGAATACATTTACTTATCTCCAAATTAAGAAGTGACGAGTCTAATCCAATCTACGTCTTTCCTGAGAACTTTTGCCAAAAAACCCCCCAAAAACCTCAATGCTGATCTTCTTGACTCCTGTCTTGCTACTTTAAAAATCTAATCTCGCCGAAACCGGTTTGGCTCAGTGGATAGAGCTTCGGACTGAGGACTGAAAGGTCCCAGGTTCGATCCCGGTCAAGGGCATGGACCTTGATTGTGGGCACATCCCCAGTGGGGGGTGTGCAAGAGGCAGCTGATGGATGATTCTCTCTTATCGATGTTTCTAACTATCTATCCCCCTCTCTCTTCCTCTCTGTAAAAAAAATCAATAAAATATATATATATTTTAAAAAATCTACGGTAATCTCCATGTCACACTAAGAGTTATATTTCTAAAGCCCATATCCAACTGCATTCAAGGGGTAAGCCTTTTAAGGTCTTCCCTGGTTACCTCAAAAGCCACATTGCACTGTGCTTCTGTCATACTAAGTGATTTTTCACCATTTGTCTTCCCATCTCTTTGGTCAATCCCTCTTACTCATCCTCACTATATCAGCTCTCTGGAATCTTCCTGACACCCATACTGTATTGGATCCCCCTCGGCTGCGCTTTACATTACTCTGAATTATAGTTGCCCTCCCCACCGAAGTGCTAGTTTTCTCAGCATAGGTAATTGGTAATGAAGTCACAGATTTTTATTTGAAGTACATCAAATTATCTAAATTATAAAATACAGGCCTACTTGTGAGCATGGCTATTATATCCCATGGGTTGGGGCATAATCACCCAGCGCAGCATAGAACAGAAAGAGGGCTCTGGGCAGAGCCCTGGGGATCACCACCAAGATCATCTTCTACGTGACCAAGGCCGTGAAAAAAGTAGGAAGAAAAACTTTCAGGGGTGCATGAAATTTCAGAGCAACACACAAAGCCCCAGAGAAAAAAAGGGGAGAGGGTGTAAGTCAAAGGGATTTTAATGTTCTGAAGTGAGATCACATTTGTAGAACTGCAGCTAATCCATAAAAAGGATTATCCGCCTGCTGTTAAGGAGGGCAAAATATAAGAGGCAAAATCAGAACGTTGAAGTGTAGTGTGATATTTAAACTACACAAATACTGAAGCATTGCAGGATAAACCTGGGGAAGGAAGTCAATGCAAGAAACGAAACAAAACAAAGCTGCCTACTGAGACAAAGGAAGTCGTGTGTAATTAATAAGTTTCACAAAACACACAAAGGATGAATACGGATGGCCTTTTTACAAATCCCTTAGATCAGGTAAAATTGGGCTGAAAAAAATCACAGTGTATAAAGCCTGGTGGTTGAAGGACTTCTTGTTCTGAGTTGCAGCTCACACCAAAGCCTTGAGATTCCATGATTCATGAATGGCATCAGGTTATTTTTATACAGGCTAAATCACCTGTTAGGAGAATGTGGTTCTGGGTCATTACACAGTGAATTTTAATAAATTAAACCTGCTGTCCTTTTCAAAAACAACACGGGTCAACAACTATGATTAAGTTGTCTATATTAATAAGTGGTTATCTCTAGGATAATTACAGTTTCCTCTAAGTTATTTGGATAAATGGAAAATGTCTTAAAATAGTTTCAAGTTATTTATAAACTCACCTTTCATGTGTCCTGTGTGATGAAAAGTCTGTGTATTTAGTTTAATACACTGAGTCGCTTCTTCCCAATAAGGAAGCTGTGTAACCTAATGGTTAGAGAAACAGCCAATGGAGCAAAAGGCCTGGGTTGGGTCCCGAGCTCTAACTAACCCTTTGATCTCAGGTATGTTGTTCATCTTCCTGTGACTCAGTCATTTACTTGTAGCTTGGAAATATTAATAGTACTTAACCATTAGAGTCATTCTAAATATTAAATTAATACATTTGTAATGTGTCATATAAATAAGCCTTTGTCAACTTACTAGAACAGAGTCTGGTACAGGACCACTGAATGATTTAACCATTATTATTATTCCAATCATTCTAGTTTTCTCTTTCAGACGGAGAAACATCTCTTGCCTGTTGTTTTGTCATTGCTATTTTTTTTTTAACCTGTGGCCATGATTTATTAGAGTGAAAGAAAGCAAAGTGGAATAAGCAAAGGGCAAAAGAAGGTTCATGGGTGAATGAAGTCCATGGGAAACCAGATGTGAGCTTCCAAGGGTCCTCTCCCAGTAAGGTCAATAGGGTATACTTAATTCCCCCAGCAAGGAGTTGGAACAACATGTATGAAATGCTGCCAACTAGGGAAGCTCATTAGAGATTCAGTGTCATTGCTATTTTTGGAACAATAAGAAGGTAATGGTGGGGAAGCAAAAATTAACATAGAAAATGCCAAAATAAAAGGCAAGGTAGAAACTATAACATCCTATCTAATATAAGAGTAATATGCAAATTGACCATCACTCAAACACACAAGATGGTCACCAGCAGGGGAGGGCAGTTAGGAGAGACCAGGCCTGCAAGGGAGTGTAGTTTGGGGGGACCAGGCCTGCAGGGGAAGACAGTTGGTGGTGTGGGGAGACCAGGCCAGCAGGGGAGAGGAGTTAGGGGCAATCAGACTGGCAGGGGAGCAGTGAGGCGTTGATCAGGCTGACATGGCAGTGGTTAGGGGGTGATCAGGCTGGCAGGCAGAAGCAGTTAGGGGCAATCAGGCAGGCAGGCAGGCAGGCAAGCGGTTGAGAGCAAGCAGTCCTAGATTGTGAGAGGGATGTCCCAGATTAGAGAGGGTGCAGGCTTGGCTGAGGGACATCCCTCCACCCCCTGTGTATTTTGTGCACCGGGCCTCTAGTCATTTATAATATAATTTATATAACTTCACATAATATTATAGCAAGAGCACTATAATATTTTCTTCAACCTCAGGTAAAACATAGTCTTGCAACTTGGATATTTTCTATTTCAAATTCTGAATGTCTATTGCTGACAAACACAAATGTTCCCTTATAGCTGATGGATGGCAGGCATGCCAAAACTTTTATTAGGAAAAAAAAAGGGAAAAGCCAATTTCCCAACCTCTGAAGACAAGTGTCCAGTTGCAATGCAGAGGGAGATCTTTTCTGCCACCTGAGTCCTAGCTCTTGGGCCTTTGTGAAATGTGCTTTGAAGGTGTGCCCATCAGAGTGGTAAGGATGGGTCTGACTCACCCTGTCCTCTCCTTGGAAGTCCTATTGTGATGCATGTCTACTTGTTTCTTAGCTATCTTAGAGTGCTTATAAGTTACCAGGAAGGTGCTAAGTGTTAGGAATACAAAGATGAGCAACATGTAGAAGTCCTTGACCACAACTATTTTTCCAGGTACAGGGTGAAAGGTCAGAGGCAGTAAAAAAGCTGCGATCTGTGAATATATCATTCCCAAAGCAGTCCCATGGGAAAGGACTGATAGGTGGGAGGAGGTCTGTACAGAATGCTTTTAAGCACATGAAGGGAATGAGTAAATGTATGCAGGCAGTGGTAATGTGGATGGAGGAGTGTATTAGTAGAAGTTACCAATTGGAAATTTTACATTGGTCTTTGAAATGAGAAATTTTCCATTTCACAGGGAGGAAGTAATATTCTAAAATTCATCATTCAGCATCAAACACCATGAGGGACATTCAGAGAATAAGGTCTGGAGCTCAGTGGAGACCAGGTATCTGGGGCCTCGTTGTAAATGTAAGAGAAGCCCGTGAAGCTGGGAGAATTCCACTTTATCCCATAATCACTGGGGGCGCACATACTGTCAAGAATCAAAACCATATGACACATTTTTCTGATTAGAAAAATGACATGAGAGGAAACAAAGAGATCCATGGGGAAATCCTCGGAGAAGAGATCATAAAGCAGAGCAGTGTCCCCGAAAATGGCAAAAGGGGAAACTGATTGGAGACATCCATCAATGTTAGCAATCAAGAGGACACAGGAGCCAAACCAAAGGGAAAACAGAACATGAGGAGACTAGCAGGAGGCCATGATTTCGGGTAGAATGTTTTTAGCTATAAAGGCAGCAGGTTTGTGAGAAGAGGTGAGGACTTGGGTTTTGACAGTTCGGAGCCCTATTTGTGACAGTTCTGTGTAACATCCAAGAGCAGATGTTTCTAGGGTAAGAAAAAAAGATTCTGGGACACAGGGTGGATTCTGGGTTCAAGGTAGAGACTTAGAACATAGGCATTCAAGTGGTATGAAAAGAGATTAAAGTAGGGAAATTTGGGGGGCAGAATAAGGGGTTATTCAATATGAAATGTAAGGTCTAAATAGAGGATATGAACTTTAAAATGAAGGGGCCGGAGAAGATGGAAAGACTGGGGCCTCACAAGCTAAGAGGCATTTTAAACCAGAAAGGGCCTTAGCAGGACATTTCAGTTCCCTGGGGAGGTCAAATAAGAAAGTGCACAGAAGCCGATAGACAGCATTTAAGACAATGGCTTCACTGGATGCAAGGGGAGTCGGGGTTGAGGTACAAATTGGATGTTTTGGGGGGTTTAAATTCAAGATTTGGGAAATTCAAGGAAAAAAGATGGATGTTTTGTTCAGAATAAAGAGAGAGACATATATATGAAGGTATGCTGTCAACCATAAACACACGATGTAAATAAAATGGACTTTGAAATAGAACATCACAGGATTCAGGCGACCTTACTTCCACCTACTCACCCTCTACGGAAAGTCACCAGCAGGAGATGCCAAAAAATACATCTCTGTAACTTCATTTATGTCCTCTAGGGCAATGAACCAAGTATAGAAAAATAAATAGGGCTCCGATTGATTGTCCAGATTTACCTCCATTTCTCACAGCTCTATCATGGTTTCTGGGACTACCCGAGCCTGTCAAGGGCCACACCACTCAGTCCTTTGGTTGATAACCCCAGCCTAGGTCCACGGGATAGAAGGAAGGGGAAGTCTCCAGCTTCTTTTGTTTCCCACACAAATGCAGTTAATGAGGACTGCATTTCCCCTTTAAATTCTCAAGTTGGCTTCTCACTGAAGACAAAGGGAACAGAAAACAAGCAATGCTAAGTGCTGACAAGTCCCTGAAGGCATGGGGTTCACTTGTTCTTTAAAAGCTCTCAGCAGCCTTTGTGGAATTACCACAGTTCATTCCAGAGACAAATAAAAAACACAGTCTGTGGTGACAAGTCCATTCACCTTTAAAGGGGAAAAAATCAAGAAAACAAGAATAACTTAAAAGTCTAAATGTTTGGTTTCAGGTTATACTTTACTTTTCATTCCCCTCCTATCAATCATCAGAACCTATTTTACCTTTTAAAATATGAGAGTATAAGATATCAAAGGACGAAACAAACCCTCAGTGAAAAAAGAGAGTTTGACCTTGAAGAGCGGGCCTTAGGGTAATGGGATTGTGGTGTCTGTGATTTATACTACAGAAAAGAATCAATCTCATTGAGAGTACCTGGGTACTCTGTCTCCCAGATTTGGATCCTATATTCACTGGGTTCTTATAAAATGACCCCCTTTTCATATTAAAGAAAGGGGACTGATTTTTAGCAATTTTATAAAAATTCTCAACTAAACCTTATGTAGGCCTCCTCTCTCCAAAGGACCCCATGTCCTGCAGTTACTTCTGAGGTTTTCAGAGACAATTTCCACTCCTCACCCTCCTCCTCTTCAGCACCAAGCACAGGTTTTGTGGCAAATGGATAAAAATGTCCTCAGCATTAAGAATGCACGTGGCTCTAGAATTTTATTTACTTAGCTAGTTAATTATTTATATATATATATATATATATATATATATATATATATATATATATATATATATATATATATTGATTTCAGAGAGGAGGGGAAAGAAATAGATAGAAACATCAGTGATGAGAGAGAATCATTGATTGGCTTCAGTCCATAGGGGAAGGGTCTATCCACTGAGCCAAACCAGATAGGGCAAGAATTTTAACATCTGGTTGTGCCGTCCCTTCCTCTCGGATTCTCTTTAGCCTGTATAACAGACACACTGAAAACATGTATAAACTATACCATGTTGCCCCACAATTTCTCCACTGCTTATTCTCCAGAGGAACTTCAGAATTTAACTGTCATGTAACCACAACAGCACCAGGTGAAAAAAACAAAACTCCCAAATGGACAATATTCACTATTATTGTTCAGAAAACGGGAAATACGTATCTTTTCACCCACCATGCCCTTTTCTGTTTTGTCATAGTTTTCTCCATTTAGGACCCAAACCTTCCTAGGTATTTTTCATTCTAATTGTGTTAATGTTTTGTCCATGCTTGAGGAATGACATTTCACCTTGTAATTGACTATTGGAATTACACAGGAAGCTGATGGTTTTTTTAAATACTGTATAACTTTTTCATTTTGAACACTTTTAGATTTGTGAAAATAATATCATTTCCATATATCCTGCATTCATTTCTTCGATTGGACAGAGGGAAGCAGAGTTGGCCATCCCAGAACATGCCTTTTGGGATACTGATGATTTCAAGCTGATTATTTTTAACAAACAAAAGACTCAGTGCCTCCTTTACCTGTCTACAGGTATTCAAATCAAGAGACCTTCTCAGAAGGAAGGGTATATCCCTCAGTATCAAGATCAAAATTAAATGCGGCAGACAGGGAGAACCAACACAAGTCTGTCAGTTAGAAGCCCGACTGTGTCCCATTATTTCTGGGGGGGACCAACAAGAATTTATTTACCACATGTTTGCTCTTTCTCGTCTACCTGTGAGTTGCCTGCTTTCACTATGACATCCCAGACCTTTGCCTCTCTCCTTGTCCTTAGTCCAGAATGGCATATCCTCAAATGCCTGGTTTGTCCTAAAGTCACATATCAGGATCGTCGAGTTTATTCTAGGTCTTAGAATAAATATTTGAGGCTATTATGACATCGTTATATATATATATATTGATTTCACAGAGGTTGAGAGAGGGAAAGAGAGAGAGAAATGTCAATGATGAGAGAGAATTGTTGATTAACTGCTTCCTGCATGCCCTCTACTGAGTATCAAGTCTATAACCCAGACATGTGCCCTGAACAGGAATCGAACTGTGACCTCCTGGTTCATAGGTCAATGCTTAATCACTGAGCCACACCTGCCAGGCTAATTTTCTTTTTAATTGTAAAGCCAGGCCATTTTTCCAGTTGGTGGCACTGAAGATTGTTTCCTTTATCAGTGAAGGCTAATACTTTTACAAAGATACACAGCGTAGCAACAATGGAGTAGCATTTTCAGAAATTTAGAGTAAGAAGACTAAACCTTGGCAACTGGATCTAAGGATAGGCCATTTAATGGGTCCCTGGATGTGTATTACTTTGTTAAATAAATGTGCCCAGTGTGAGACCTAATTTTCCATTTACTTACACAAATGAGGGCTATGATAACCTAAGAGTCAGTATAGATGGATGTTGAAAAGATATTTTGAGATCAGGGATGGTCTTTTAGCTTTCTGGTTTCCATGGAATTGGTCCTCAGATGTTTGACTTAGTGAAATAGAAAAGGAGGACTTGCTGGCTCAGAAATATTTGGAAGTACTTTTGCAATACAGAGTAGGTTCATCTTGAGTTATTTTGAATAAATATGTGATACTCTTTAGATAATGCCCTTCCTTCAATGACAGATAATAAAATGTTTGACAACATTGTCATGCTTTAATTTTCTGAGTAAGTTATGCTCACTTCAAGTGAGTAGAAGGAAAGTGCTAAATTGCCAAGATCAATGGCACATAGAAACACAACATTTAGGTTTGCTATAAGACTTGGCAGAAATAGAATAAAATGTCATAAATTCTTGCAGCGTAACTTTCCAGACAAATTGTTGACTTTTTTCCAAGTGAAAATAAGTAAATATTGGGTATGCTTTTTAATGAAGACCTTAAAAAAAGCTAAGGATAAATCTATTACAGTAAATAATTTGGCTATACATTGTTATGTTTACGTGAGGCATTACTTAGAAGCAAGTTAAATTACTTAATTGTTCTGCCTGTGTGATAAATCTATATTATTAAACATTAAGTTATTTTTTATTAGATTAGCATATTGCAAGGACTAATACAAAAAAGTAGATATATATTTTTCTAGTACTTACCTCTTTTTCTGGTTTCTACTGGTTGAAGACTTTTCTTAGCTTTAGTTTTAAGAAGATATTGGGAAAGTTTAGCTAACAATTTATAAGTATTTAATTGGACTCTTTTGGGCACTAGTCCAATTATTCTGCCTAAGTATTGGAGTGTTTTGCTTATAGGGATTCTGAAACCATTGCTAATTTTTTTGAATTATACATAGTGTAAGTATACTGACTTCCAGATCAGATATCATCTGATTGCATGCTGTAGAATTTTCTAGGACTTCCAAAAATAGTTCTACAGTACATTTTATCTGGCAGTTCCATTTGCAAATAGTTCTCTACCTATTAAATTTGCAGGGTTATTATTATTATTTTATCAAACAGGAAAAAAAAAACTGTTCCCTTGTAATCATTCTAAAGTAAGAGTTTCAGGTTGAGACTTGGAAAAGTGCTTAGGATAGTTAAAAATTTTCCTATTTGAGTGAATTTAGTAATCAAAGCAATAGGATATGCTATGTTAGTGGAATTAATGGCAGATACAGTGATACTAATATAAAATAAGAAAACCAAATAGCTAGAACCTCACCTTAGCTAATGTAACTATCTTTTCTTTTGGAGCACTTTCTTATAATGTTGAATAGACCTAAGAAGACAAAACATTCAGGACCACAAATTAACATAAAAATAAAGGAAGTAGAATACATATATCCATTGCATAGTATTTAAACTATCAATATATCTTCAAATCAATAGGTCTCATTACATTCAATGATGGCCTATATGCAGACAGATATTTGAATAAAATATTCATAAAATAAAATAATTATATAGTTATTTTTGATTAAATTTGTTCTAGAAAATTGATATCTCCGTTTGTTTCAAAATGTTTTACATATTAGCTACAAAGGATGTGAAAATGAAACTAAGAAAATAATTATATTAACAATGTCATAAAAATAAAGTACTTAGGAATACATTTTATAAAAGATGTATGAGATTTTTATACTAAAAATTATAAAACATTGCTGAAATTACCAAAGATCAAAATGAATGCAGACTTCCCAGGGTCACAAATTGTAGGACTTAGCATCATTAAAATAGTAATTCTTTCCAAATTGATGAATATATTTTATGAAATCCCTATATAAATCTTAGCAGGGTTTTGTGCAGTAATTGACAGGCTGATTTTAAACTTGATATAGAAATGCAAAGGAGCGAGAATAGCCAAAATATTTTGAAAAAGAAGGCAAATGTTGGAAGCCATAGTCTACCTAATTACAAATCCTACCATAAAGTCACAGTAATTTAGATTCTGTGGTAAGAGCATAAGTATGGGGATATAGATAGATGTAGCTGAGTTGGTAATTTATAACTATTCTTTTAAATTTATGGTTAATCAATTTTAAACAAAGTTTCCAAGACAATAAAATAGGAAAGAATAATCTTTTCAACAAATGGTGCTGGAACAATTGGATATTTACATGCAAAACAAACACATAAACAAAAAGCTAAGCCTCTTACCTCACACCATATAACCATAGACAAATATTAACATAGGTATTCATATTTCTACATGTAAAACTATAATATTTAATACAAATACAAGAGAAAAATCTTCTTGAACTTGAATTAAGCAGTTTTCATATGCAATACCAAAATTATAAGCCATACAATATTAAAATGATAAATTGGACTTCATTAAAATATAAACAAAATTGTACTTAATATTATGACATTTAAAAGTTAAGATTAAAGAGGTTGGAAGAAAGTACTTACAAGTCATATGTCTGATAAAATACTGGTTTCCAGAGGATAATTACAACTCAATAATAAAAAGACAAACTACCCAATTAAAATCAGATAAAACATTTGAATTAGATACTTCACCAAAAAAAGACATATAAATTGATAATAAGCACATGAAAAGTTGTTTACAATAATTAGTCATTTGAGAAATGTAATTTAAAACCACAATGATTATACCTCCTCGCTATATTAAAAGGCATAATATCAAGAATTTGTAATGAATGTGGATACACTACAAGCACCAGAATTTTGAACACCGTTTTTCAGTTTCTTTCAAAGTTATACATAAGTACTCATGAAAACCATACTAACAATCAAAAAAAGAAAAGTGTAGATATAAATGCTTGTGTGCCTGGCTTCTTTCATTTTGCATGTTTTCAAGGTTCATACCAGCTATGGCCTGTATCCGTGCTTCTTCCTTTTTGTGGGCAGTCATATCCCATGTAGGATATACCACATTTCTTCTGTCTATCACTAGTTGATACATAGTTGGGTTGTTTCCACTCTTTGGTTATTATGAATAAGGCTGGTTTTAACATTCATGTTTAAGTTGTTGTGCAAATTTATGTCTTCAGTACTCTGTGCTATTCCCCTAAGAATGAATTGCTGGGTGATATAGCAATTCTATGGTTAACTTTTTTGAGAAACTGCCAAACTGTTTACCAAAACGAATGTAACATTTTTACATTCCTGCTGGCAATATTTGAGGATTTCAATTTTTCAGTATTTTGGTCAACACTTGTTATTGGCCTATCTCTGATTTTAGTCATCCTTGTAAACTTGAGATGTTATCTTATCCCAACTTTGAATTTCTCTATTGCCTAACTACATTCTCTTTTCACTTGTTTATTAACCACCTGTATATATTCTTTGAATACATTTATATTCAAATCTTTTGTCTACCTTTTAAATGGGTCATTTTTTGATTGTTATGATAATTCTTTGCATAGTCTATATACAAGCCCCTTAATTGACTTGTGGTTTGCAAATAATTTTTCACTTTCTTGACTACTGAAACACCAAATTTTCTCATTTTTAGGAGTTTGTTTTATTTTTTATTATAATACTTCTGCTTCCATGTCATATCTAAAAATGTATTGTCTAATCTAAGGTCATTGGAATTGCATCAGTTCCCTTCTATGCGTTTTATTGTTTGCTATGTACATTTAGGTCCTTTAAAAAAGCAAAAACAAATAACAACAACAAAAGAAGAAAAAAAAAAACACCACCAAAAAATTAAAACCCTGATCTTTGCATGTGGTATAAAACAAGGGTCCAAATTCAATTGACTGCATTTGGATATCTCAGTACCATTTGTTGTAAAGACTTTTTTCAACCATTTAGTTATCTTGTTGAAATTCAGTTTACCATATATGTAAGTGTTAATGTTTATAGTAAAAAAAGAATAACAATCAGTTATAATATCTTTCACATTGTATCTGAGTGTTTGGAAACAAAGTTGGAGATGAAAATGCTAGCCTAAGTCTAACATTTATAAAAGTGTAGAAGTAGGAAATATTTAGGGTAAGGGGACCAATTCCATGATAATTCATTAAACTCATAAGATGAATACTAGCAAGTCTTTCACTCTTTTCTTAAAATGTAAAGAAAAATGTATTTTAAACCATCACATAAAAAGCAAAACTAGATAATACATGTAGATGTAGATGATAGAGATTTAAAAAGTATGAACAATTAGAAGGGCATACTTTAATAAATAAAAATAGTCACAGAGGGTAAATTATATTTCTACCTCTTTGTAAAACTTTCTTCTGGAAAATTTAGAAAAATGTCATTGCTTAAAATATTGATTTGAGAAATATATTAGAATATGGGTCAGGCTGATAAATTATATTGAAAATTGTATAACTACAAAATGTTATCCATCAAAAAGCTACATCAAGTGATTATTTGTAGAAAATTATGCCCCATGCACTTAAAACTGGATTTACTTCTTTACAATTTTATTCAACAGAAATTTGCCATTAGAGTGGACACTGAAAGACCTTGATTTTTTTCCATACCCTACTATAATTTTCTTTGACACCTTGGAAAGTAATTTAAACTCAATAAAATGAAGATAATTGCTCTTACCTCACATAGATGTAGAGAGCATTAATGAGATCATGTCTACAAAGTGATTCAAAGTCTTTAGCTGGTCATATAAATAGCAAGCATAACTATATTTTTCCAGATGTCTAATAATGATAACTATAAATATGATGAACTGAAAAGTTAAAAGGCTGCCAGTGGAAGTAAAATGTTTTCATTTTAATTGCTAGGCGTTTAAATGTTCCCTCTTGCATGTTTGGATTGTAGGAAATGCACAAAATTTTAATTATGAGCTGCATTTTAATAAGGACATGTCCCCCGATTTGAGACTCAAGAGTAGGTAACTTATAGTCAAATAGGGAAAAACCGAAACTACCCCTTCTTTGCAGTTATGTCTAATACATCACTACAGAAGTTTAATAAAATAACTTACAGCATACATTTTAATGAAGCCTATCCATTACTCTTCAAAATGTTTCTTAATGTGAAATAGAAGATCGTGACTTCAGTTCCAAATCCCATTCCTCAAATGTCATGCCTCCCATGTATCTTGATTCATGCGTTGATAACGCCAAAATACTAATATCGTCTACTCCGTTCCTATCCTCCTAATATTTCTTCAGTGCATAAATACTCATAACCAGACGCAAACTATTTTTAAGTTCAGAGCCTGCAATATAATCCTACTGCTGTCATCCGTTTGTGAATTGAAGCACTTATCTTTGAAACTGAATTGCATTTTACATTTAATGAGCCAGAAAAAAGCAATGTTGATTCTAACGGGAACAGGCATGATAATCTCCTGGCAGAGGCGCTTTTCAAAGTACTAATTCTTGGCAGCGATGGTGGTTCACTGTCTACTGTACTTGGCCTTGGGGTAGGCATTGCAGACAGGGGCTCTGAAATGAGACCAGACATTAGGTCTGGATTCAATAAATGCCGGGGTAAAAGAGGTCACTCTCCAGCAACCAGCAGGGTAATTGCATCCTAAAGGACAGCAAACTTTCCTGTCATGTCCCATGTGGGCACTCTGGCTTGCGCTGATCTGACTGGTTATTGTTGGATCGCATCCAACAGGTTGTCAGGATTCAGTGGTCCCTCACACTCCACGCACACAAATAAGAAAACCAGGCTGAGCGACTAAAAATTCCACCATTCCAGCTTCTTAGCACAGAAATACAAGTGTTACTTAAAAAAAAAAGACTGCTTCTATAATCCATCAAAATTAATGAGTGTATTGCTGAAGATTGGAGTTGAAACAAATGCATTCTTCATTTATCCAGCTTGACGCTGCTTAAATAAACTTTCTTTCTCAACAAATCGGTATAGGAAATGTCTCTTTTCTCAAAGCCATATTGCTAGGAGTAACTGACTGGAAAAAAAATCTTTTGGAATTTTAAACTGGCAATTGTTATTAATATTCAAGTGGAAGATCATCAAAGGTTTGCCTATACATGCACATGCATACACATGTGTACAAACATAAACACACCTGACTCTAAACCATCACCATTTCCCCAGCTCCTTCTTCATCAATGTTACCAACAGCGAAAGGAATTAGGGTTTGGATATGCCTTGGATGAGAGACAAGCAGGCTGCAAGAAGACAGGAAATTCTTATTTGAAATGGAATTGCTTTTCCATAACACAGGGTTAATCTTTCTACTATAATGCAGGAGGCAGTGGTGAAAACACATCTTCCTAGTGAGGAAATGAACCAGATATTCTATAATATTAGGTAAGAATGTCTCCTTCATGTTAGAAAGAAATTAAATAAATACATATTTTAAATTAAATGCAAGTTTTATTTAAAAATTGATGGGGAAGAGGAACCTTCTGCTTAGTTTCTTATAATTAACCATTGGTGTAAAAGCAAATTAAGTCAAATTCAAAATGAAATTAATGAAGTACATTTATAATAGTATTAAAAACCTTGTATAACTAGAAATAAATTTAACAAAGAATTGTAAGACTGATGCACTAAAATTATAAAACATGTGAAAAGAAATCAAGATCTAAGTAAATGGGAAGACACATTGATGGATTAGAAGATAAGATTGTGAAGATGCCAATATTCTTCATATTTATTCAGTGCAATTCTTTTAAAAATTCCTGCTAGATTTTTTTTCTAGAAATTTACAGGCTGATCTAAAATATATATTGAAATTCAAGGACTCAGAATAGTTTTTTAAAATCTTGGAAAATAACAAATTTGGAAGATTCATACTTCCTGATTTAAAAACTTACTACAAGATACATTAATCAAGAGAACTTAAGGGTAGACAAAAACATCAAGTGACTATAATTGAGATACCAGGTATGAACCCATATATTTGTGGTCACTTGATTTTTGACAGGATGCCTAGACAATTTAATGAGGAAAAAAATAGCCTTTTAACAGTTGGTGCTGGTATAACTGGATGTTCACATGTAGAAGGATAAAGTTATAATTCTATGCCCCAGAATATGCCAAAATTAATTCAAAATTATTTGAAGAAAAGCATGTAAAGTATAAAATTTTAGAAAACAAAATGTAACTTTGGATTTGGCAATGGATTCTTAGTTATATTGCATCTGAAGTAAAAGCAACCACAAAATTTGATAAATTATACTTTTTCAAAGTTAAAAATATTTTGGCATTAGTGAGCCCTATAAAGAAAATAGCAGATCAACCTACAGAATAAGAAAAAATATTTACAAGTCATGTATTTTATAAAGTTAGTACACAGGAAATATATACATGTATATATGTTTATATTATATATTAATATTATTATATCTTATTATTTATCAATGAAAAGACAAATAAATCAATTTTGAAAATGGATGAAGAATTTAAAATAACATTTCCCCAAAGAACGTATAGAAGTGGTCAATAGCCACTTGATAAAAGCTGCTCAGTGTCAATAATTATTGAGAAAATGCAAATCAAAACCAATCCACACCATCAGGATGACTAAAATAAAAACAGACAATAACAAGAATGAGGGGAATAGAGAAATTTAAACCTTCATATGAAGCTGATAAATATGTATAATGATGCAGCCACATTAGAAACCTGTTTGGCAGTTCTCTAGAAGTTAAACATAAAGTTACCATATGACCTAGCCTTAGCAAACTTAATGATATACCTAAGATGAATACAAACATATGTTCACACAAAAATATACAGACGCATTTATTACAACAATATCTATAATAGCAAAAATATGGAAACAACTCAAAAATCCATCAACTGATGAAAGGGTCTATAAAATAAAGTACTATTCAGTCATTTAAAAGGAATGGCGTATTGAAACATGCTAAAACATGGGTGAATCTTGAAAAATGCTATTCTAAGCAACAGATGCATAAAATGCTACATATTGTGTGATTGAGTTTATGTGAAATATTTAGACTAGGCAAATCTATAGTAGCATTTCAAGGTAGAAATGGATTGGTTGCCAGGGGCTGGACTGGGAGGAGGGGGAGGAATAAGGGGGAAATAAGGGTAGAGCATGACTGCTAATGGGTACAGCCCATCTTTAGAGGAAGATGAAAATATTCTGGAATTACCTGCGATAATTTCATAAACTTGTGAATACACCCAACATCTCCAAAGTGTGCTTTTAAAATAGCAAATTTCATGTTATGTGAATCATATTTCAATTTACAAAAATCACTGGAGAATTGTATCAAATTACATGGCAATGAAGGAATGTTGCATAAGAGCACGTATGAATTGTAACATTCAAACAGAAGTGCAAATGATTTTCAATTCCATCCCCTTTTGTCCCTGAACACCAATAAAAAACCCTGTGAAATAAGTGTTTGGGGAATTGTAATATAAAAATTAGACACTAGGCATATTTTAAGGTATTAGAAACATATAATTTCTTTGTAGGATGGGGACTATGAACTTTTATCATAGGCTTGTGTCCTTTTCTCCTCCACACATTGAAAGACTTTGTTGTGATTTATGCTCACAATAAACACCAGTTCTTCCAGTTACTGGATCGGCAATGTCATCATCTTATTGATCTGTCAGTGATATTGGTAGTATCAATTCCTTTCTTACTCTGGATATACTCTCTTCAATTGGCTTTGAGGAATCATATTTTCCTTCTCTATCACTGGCCATTCCTTTTCATCATCTTATGTCCTGACATTTTTTTAAAGGAATGAACTATTTTTAAAAAATATTTTATTGATATTTTACAGAGAGGAAGGGAGAGAGATAGAGAACTAGAAATGTCGATGAGAGAGAAACATCAACCAGCCACCTCTTGCACACCCCCTACCGGGCGTGTGCCTGCAACCAATGTACATGCCCTTAACTGGAATCGAACCCAGGACCTTTCAGTCCGCAGACCGACGCTCTACCACTGAGCCAAACCGGTTTAAGCATGACTTTTTTCTTTTTACATTTGAGTACCTCTGAACTCAGTCCTTTCTCCACCCAGTGATTACATATATTCTTATGGTTGATCCACTCAATACATATCCATTGAGTCCCTTGTCTACTCAGTGATCACATATGACATTACCTCTGAACATATAGAAAACTCAGGCTTTACTTATTCAGGACTAAACTCCTAATTCTTCTTGCCTCACACCACTCCCTTCACACTCCAAACAAAACAAAACAAAGCAAAACAAAACAGCAACAGCATACAAACACACACAAAAAAAAACCCTCTGTGTCAATCATATCTCTCCAGTTGCTCAGGACAAAATATTCAGTCATTTTTTTGCTTTCTCTCATATTCTATACCCAATCTGTTAGGAAATGATGCTGGTTTTCCCTTTACAATACACATGAAAATTGCCCATGTCTCGCCACAGTAATTGCTTCCTCTCTGGTCCAAGCCATCATCAACTCCTTTTGGAATGACCAGAGATAGAGGAGGAAAATAGGATTCCTCAAAGCCAATTGACGAGAGTATATCAAGAGTAAGAAATGAATTAATACTACCAACACTGCCGACAGATCAAGTAAGATGATGTAATAAGTTTATAAAATGCCTCTCTGCTTCTACTCATCTCCTGTCCCGTGTCTATTTTAACCCTAGAAGGCAAGACGATCCTTTAATAGTATACATTAGTTTATAACACTCTGGGGCCATAACCTTTTCGTGAATGCTCATTTCATTCGAGAAGCTTACGTTAGTACAAAGTCTATTCTCTTTTTCTTCCAGCTTGAATTGTGTCTGAGAAGAAATGGGTTATATTCTCTGATTACTTTTAAGAATATTTCCTTATCATTAGTTTTCAACAAATTGATTTGTGAGTACCGTATTTGCCGGCGTATAAGACGATTTTTTGGCCCTGAAAAATACCGTATTTGCCGGCGTATAAGAGACTGGGCGTATAAGACGACCTCCTAACATTTCCACTCAAAATACAGAGTTTGTTATATACTCGCCGTATAAGACTACCCCCCACTTGGAGGCGTATCTTTGGTGTAATTTCCTTTCTGTGTATCCTTCTTGGAGTTCTTTGAGCTCCTTATATTTTTGTGTTTCTGTCTCATCAAACTTAAAAATGTTCCATTTCCTCATGGAATACATTTTCTGTCCAAAACTTTTTTCTTTTTTTACTCTTTTGACTATATTTTACCAGCATTATATTGTCCCATAGGCTAGAGAGGCAAAATGCATTATATTTTTCTGAACAGGGCAATTTATTTATTTATTTTTCACACATTTTAACTCGTTTTTTTTTTTCTTTGTGTTTTGGTTTTAATAATTTTTATTGCTCTGTCTTCAAATGAATTGATTTTTTTAATTGTTCAATATGTTGTTTAGCCTATTCAATACTATTTTCCCTTAAGACCTTTTTTTGTTATATTATTTTCATTTGGTTCTATTTTGTTATTGCAGTATTTTTTAAATTGAGATTGCATATTTGTTACCTCATTATGTCAAATAATATTGCAAAATATTGAGTAATGAACAATAACTAGAAAATATGTTTGAACTCACACTGATAAATATTAAACAGAAGCATTAAATTGTTATTATAAAGCAAGTGTTCTTATTTTCTAAAAGGAAAATTTATTGATTGAATCATGATTGTGTGGTTCACTTTGTTCTTAATCAGATTGTTATTAGCTGGTTTAATGTAGAAAGGACCACTAGGGAATGACTATTGGGGTGACTCTTAACACAGACACAACAGCACATGGCAGAGGCTGTGTCATAATCATAAATGTGTTCTGCACTTCATGAAATAAAAAACTTTGGAGTAATGAAAGAAAGGCAATACTGGAATTATACAGTGCCAGCAACTATGCTGTGTCAATTCTTCAGATCATCAGACATGGGAAATTATGAGGAGGATTCTGTGTTTAGAAATGCCTGGTCTAACGTGATTTTTCTATGCTAAAAAGTATATATATATATATATATATATATATATATATATATATATGTGTGTGTGTGTGTGTGTGTGTGTGTGTGTGTGTATGTGTGTGTGTGTTTGTGTGTATCTGTTTTTTAGAGAAAGCACAGGGGAACTTGAAGCTTTCTGTGTTTATGGTTAATTTTGGTTCTTAATAAAAGGTCTCTATGAAAAAAGATAGCAAATACAAATATAGAATATTTTAAGACCTCTGTAGCAAGAAAATGAAAGTTATTGGTTAAGAGGGGAAGCTTTCACAAGGTTGAGCGCATTAAACAGACACATTTTTCCTCATGATGCCAGGGACTATCTTGGGAAAGAGGCACAGAAACACCCTAGTCCCCTGGTGCCCCAATGGCCACATGGCTGACCCTCCCTGAGGCCAGTGTTGACACTTAAGCCCGAGGTAAATGAATGAACAATGGGACATGGAAACCATGGAATTTCATCATGAAGGTAAGAATTGTATGTCGTTTTTGGCATCCATTTTCCAGTCACTTGACACTGTTCCCCAAAGACATCAGCAGAGCATCTGCTATGCTGACAGCATGAGTAGCTTGACATTTCTTCTGAGAAATGAACTATTAGGGTGTTTGGAAGGCTTAGCAGGGCCCGGCAGGAAGCCCCAGTGCTTTGAGCTACCTCCTCAATTTGCTTCCCAAACATCACAGACATCTATATTTTTCTCTTAATAACCAATGAAAGGACAAAACCACAGTGAATTTTTGATATCAAATCTATTCTAGGCACAGTGCCCTGGCTTCCACAATGATGGCAAGCAAAGAACAATCAAATGTTTTCCTTACAAAGCTATGAACATCTATTGCAGGCCTTACGTGAACATGGTCCAGACAGAGTTGATGATTAGTTTTCATCACATTTTCTCATTATAAAGACAAGTCTCAGATTACTGTCCTGCTTTTTTATTTTATTTTTTGGAGGGGGCAGGAGAAAAAAAAAATATATATATACAATTGCATCAAATGCCTATGGTGAAAATTTTAAAGCTATGCAAGAGTGTAGCAGAATAAAAAATAAATTTGACTCCAAATTCATAGAATATACCACAAAGATAACCAGCATCACTAGTTTCTTTTACCTCTTTTAATCAGCACGTACAGATTTACAGTATGTTTGAGAATGACTGTTTTCTATTCCATTTCATGAATACATTTTTAAGTCTATATTGTGTGGTACTAATGCTCCATTAACACATTTAATACTGTGTTAAGAAATATATGAACATGCACACATTCATGGAAAGGCAAGGGCACCTGGTTAAGATCTTGAAATCTGGAGGCAGGCTATCTTAAATCAAATTTGAGTACTTTCTTAAAAAAAGTAATTTTGATCTTAAGCAAGTCACTTTACCTCTAATTTGTTTTAGTTTCCTTATTTGGAAAACGAGTTTATAATTGTACTGGCTTCATAGTGTTTTGTGAGAATTAAATGAGTTACTGAAAACATGCACAAATGGAATAGCTAGGTCAATGCAGATATACTAGTATCTTTTAAAAGGTATCACATATTTTTATTCCCACTGATTGAATCTAAAACATCCAGTTCTCATTGGTTATTAATAACAGAATATTCTAGCATTTGCCATTCTGAGAAGATGAAAATTGCATTTCATTGTTACTTTTAACATTTTTTAAATAATGAAACAAGTAAAAGTATTTATGTGTTCATGTGCCATATTCATTGGTTTCCTGGACTCTCTCCATCTATTTCCTCTTCCTGTTTTATCACTGTGTCACTCATCATTTCCATACTGATTCACAGAAGTGTTTACATTGAATATGCGACAAGCATGTTTTCCTCGATTTGTGTCTTATCTGTTGTTGACTTTTTTTTGATATTTATATCAGGCCAAGACTTTAGAAACATCAATTTTAATAATGCAAAGGTTGCCAACTGGCTTTATGACTTGTGTGGTTTTATCTGACTTAGTAGACCTTTCCTCATAATTTAGTGGAATCAATAGAGAGCACAAGGGGAAAATCACTTCATTTGGATATAATATGTTGTCGAGGTGGTCCTGTAGATCGGTGGAAAAAAGAACTATTTTCCCAAGGGGAGATTGGATATCCATATGAAAAACAAAGTTGTTTCACCCTTTGTTACAGTACACATGTTTCAAATTGTGGGGTGGTGGGGAGGTTCTATATCTACTAGTATATATAAAAGTCAAACTTTTCAGAAGATCATTTAGAAGAAGATTTTCAAGATCTTGAGGTAGGAAAAAAATGTAAGGACATTGAAAACCTCTAACCATAAAGGAAAGAATGATAAATTTGACTACCAAAAGCAATGATTCATTTTCATTGAAAGCTACAAATAAAAGAACAGAACAGCAAGTCAATGAGCAGGAGATGATATTTACAACCAATGTAATAAACAAACATTTTTATAGCCAGAATATATAAAAAATATCTTCAAATAAGTAAAAAGAATACACCATTGAAATGTAGACACGAAGCTTAAATAGGAACTCCACAAAAGAAGATTTCCAAGTGGCTATTATGAAAATGTGCGAAGACTCATTAGCAACCAGAGAAATGCAAATTAAACAAAAATAAACTGTCACTGCATATCAACTACAAGAGACTGACAATACCAAATGGGGTGAGAATGTAGAACACATTGCTAGTGGAAATGCACTACATGGGCAAATAGTTGGCATTATCAAGTGAAAGATGATGGGTGGTCATGGTTTGGCAAGGTAGTCAGATTCTGGCTGTATTTTGAGAGGAGGGAAAATAGATTTGCTGTTGGAATGTATGTGGTGATGAAAAGAAAGGGTAGATTGAAGAATAATTCCAAGATTTAGTCTGAACAAATGGACAAGAGAAGGTTGTCCTCAATGAGTGTGAAAAAGGCTGCAGAGAAGCCTATATTGGTTATGGAGGAGAGAATGGTTTTCAAGTCAGCTCCTTGCCATGTGAATTTAAAATACCAATTATGAATCCATGTGATGATATCAAGTAGGCAGTTGCATATAATTCAGGGATACGGGATTCAGGAGAAAGGTCTAGGTTGGGGAAAATATACTTGGGAGTCATCAATGAATAGAAGGTATTCAAAATTATGTAACTAGAAATGATTACCAAACAGCAATTATAGAGAATAAAGTGAGTTAGTAAGAAGACTGACCATTAGTTTATCTAGTCCAGCCATGGGCAAACTACGGCCCTCGGGCCAGATCCGGCCCTTTCGGCTGTTCTATCCGGCCCATGGAGCCAAAAGAGTGGAGGGTTCTCTTGCTCTCCCCTCCACTCCTTCACCAGCAGCCCAAGATGAGAGTGCCAACATGGTCAGGTTGCTTTTGTTCCGGCCCTCCGGTCGAGTTTAAGAACCCATTGTGGCTCTCAAGTCAAAAAGTTTGCCCACCCCTGAAGTCTCACCCCCCCACTCCCAACCGAACCCCACTTCCCTCTGAGATTTATCAATCTGTTCCGTGCTTCCATGTCTCTGGATCTACTTTGTTCATCAGTTTATTTTTCCATTAGATTCCACATTAGAGTAAGATCATGGGTAGGAATGGTGGGTGGGTAAGACGATATTAACCAAGGGATGGAGTAGGGGGGGTCAATGGGGGGAAAAGAGGACATCTATAACACTTTCAAAAATAAAGATAAATTTGAAAAAGAAGTAAATAAAAATAAAGGTTAAGAAAAAAAAGACTGACCCATGGAAGTTTAAATAGTTGTAGAGGTGGAGATGTTAAGGAGAGTCCAGCCGAGGAGATGGAAGATTGGTAGTGAGAGAGGAGGGGAACAGGGAATTGTGGTAACCTGGAAATGATTCAGATAAAAAAATGATTCTAAAAAGAGACCATAATCAACCATTAAATGCTATTGACAGGCTAGCTGAGACCAGGCTGGAGTCTGACTACTGACTTAGAAATGTGGAGGCCACTGGTGGCCTTGAGAACAAAATGTTCAGAAGCCTGGTGGAGGTCAAGTCCTGAATGAAGAGCGTTCACCGCTGATAAGGGATGCATTGGTAGAAGTGAATACAGTCAACGCTGTTGGAGAGGTTAGCTCCCGGGAAAAGAAAAGTGCAATAGCAAAGGGGTGACGTGGGGTGAGAGAACAGGATACCTGTGTGCTGATGGAAGAAATGCGGAAGAGAGATAAACTTTAATGGCGCACAAGAGAGACGATATTGAAGCAAAATGCTACAATGGCCAAAAGTCATGAAATCCCCCGTGAAAGCAGATGAACTGTTCAGATCATATGTAACTCATTCATGATAACATCGGAGAGGAAACAGCAGGGGAGCCAGGCTGTAGGTGAGTGGTCAGAGGTAATAATAGAAGCCCGTGACGTGTCTTTTCTTAGGAAGTGCGTGTTCTCAGGAAAATGGGAAAGAAAGACCTCAGCTGTGCACGGAGAATGGGAGAAGGTTTATGGGTTTTAGGAGTGAGGGAATGATATATTATCTTCTAGAAAAGGGGGGATGTGAATGGTCAAGGGATTTCTAATAAGAATCCGAGAAAGCATTAAAATAGTAATTTTTACAGATTTTACAGAAATATGCAACAATGTAACTTTTAAAAATATAAAATGAGTCGAAACGGGTTTGGCTCAGTGGATAGTCGGCCTGCAGACTGAAAGGTCCTGGGTTCGATTCTGGTCAAGGGCATGTACTTTGGTTGCAGGCACATCCCCAGTAGGGGGTGTGCAAGAGGCAGCTGGTCGATGATTCTCATAGATGTTTCTAATTCTCTATCCCTATCTCTTCTTCTCTGTAAAAAATCAATAATATATATATATATATATATTTTTTTTTAAATAAAAAAATAAAAATACAAAATGGTATTTTCCCTTTATATGCTAAATTAATTTATTATGTTCTAAGAATATTTTTAAAAAATATGTTTTATTAATTTTTTACAGAGAGGAAGAGAGAGGGATAAAGTTAGAAACATCGATGAGAGAGAATCATTGACCAGCTGCCTCTTGCACACCCCCTACTAGGGATATGACAGCAACCAAGGTACATACCCTTGACCAGAATCTAACCCGGGACCCCTCAGTCCGCAGACCAATGCTCTGTCCACTGAACCAAACCGGCTTCGGCTGTTCTAAGAATATTTGACAAACCAGATAAATGTGGTCAGTGTCTTCCATGAGTTGACAAAACTCCTCCTTTGAGGCAGTCCTCTTGGGAAGCTAAGTAATTATTTTTATTGCTTTACTACTGAGAAAACCAGTTTTGATTCATCCTTTGGTTATGCATTCAGAATACACAAACAAAAAAACTATACAAAAAATTTAATTTCAGATATACTTCATTTTAAATAATTCTCATATTGTTTCGAAATAAATTATCAAACTTTTTTTTTTTAATTTCCTATCTGCCATCTGGATTTTAAGGGCAAAAACAATGTTTTCAACACCACCCAATCCTAGAATAGTTCTGGCACATGATAAGATCTCAATATCTATTTGCTGAACACATAAATCAATAGAGGTATCATAGTAAGTCAGAATATACTACTGAAGAAATATCTGAGGAGTAAAAAGAATCCCATATACTTCCCATTTCTATATTCCATGCTGCTTTGTCAAAGTGGAGACTTAATAAAAGTTGGATAAATTTGATTAACCTATCCAAAATATTTTTATCATAAAACATATGTAGCCCTAGAATATCAGAGTACAATATAATGAAACTTTCAGAGAGTTTTGCTAGATATTGTTTAAAAAGATTAAGAAAAGTTCTCAGCTCACTGAATTTCAGTCTTCAGCAAATAAGGAAAATGTCATTAATTATTAATGTAAGCCTTTTCACTTATTAATCTGTGAATAATATGTGTAGAGATGAATTGATTGTTAATAATAAAAATCAGATATGAAAGATAGCACACCTAACCATAAAGTTTGCTTAACAAAATAAAGTTCTTACCTCCCCTGGGAATGAATTTCTTCATGAGAAATAAATTGCATATTGTTAAGGATGGAGAATAATTGGACATGGATGAGGAAGTTATGACATTGATACATATTCCTCTATAAATACTAAGATTTATTCTGTGCATTATTCAATACATATCTGTTAAAAATTGAGTTAAAGGATCTCATATCAGTGAGCTAGGGAACATAATGTGAGAAAGATGATAAATTAAATGATTGATTGTTCTTATTTTAATGTCTCACACATTTACTGATACCGAAAAAAATGGTTTATTTCTTTAGGCTCATTAATTATAAACTTGGAAATCATTTAGGGATTTAAAAAAAAACAATTTGCAAGTTAAACTTGTCAGTTTCTGAATAAGTTACTAAAAAAGCTGGTGAACTGGTGAGTTATGGAATCAAATATTTCAAGTTTCTCATGTTGGCTTCAAAGTGTTTATCTATCCAGTATAAGCTGATTTATTCATTCTAAATTATGAAAACATATGTAACATATACATAACTTATATTGAATCAAACAATTAAAGTAGATACATTTTGTACTATCAAAAGTCAAAATTCTTAATAACTGCAATGCGTTGTTCAATGGCTTTTTAAAATTTGTAAACATGACAAATTCTCTCTTATCGATTACATAGTAACAAAATTCTGCAAATATAATTTGTCTTGGTGCTAATTCATACAATACGTGGAATAAACACACAGTTCTCTGTAGATGAGAGAAATGGTAAAAAAATAACTGTTAAGCTTATTAAAATCACTTCCCTCTAAAACCATGGTGGTTTCAATACCTTATTGCTATTCATTGACTATGGCAAGAGTCTCATGTTTCAAGCACGAGCTCTGGTAGCAGCCTCACATCACCCAACTCCCCTAAATGGTGCTAGTTAGGGTACTCTGATCTTAGTCTATTTTGTCGAATGGGACTCCTCAAAGATGGACTGCATCACTCAGATCTGTTTCTGAGAGGGAATATGCTTCTAAGAGTTCAGCATGCTGCTCCCACGTGGGCAGAGATGCACTTCAAGGAGAACTTGACCTTTCTGCAACGTCTTGCTATCCACAGTTCCCTAAATTCAACGTATCCCCAAGAACTGCATCACAACTCCCATCTTCATACAAAAGAGCCAGCTTCCTCTGTGCTGTATGAATAACCAAAAGCAATGAAATGCGTGGGTCTCCCCTGGTCAGTGTGTACCTGAGTAGGAGGACAAAGGAAGCTGGCTACCTCAATCAATTCCCTCTCAAAATCACAGCAGGATGGCTTACTCCATCTGCTTATAGGGACAGTAAAGGGGAGGGGCAGCAACTGCTACAATAATGGGGCTTTAACCCCACCTGAGAAACCGTTACCTTGGGAGGAAGTTTTATTTTTTCCCCAAATATTCCATGCCCTGCTGTCTCTTAACTTACTGGACGTAGACACTAAGCTTATGGTCAGTCCACAATGTGGTTGTTCTTCCATCATGAATGAGACCAATATCACTGTCCCACCCCCATAAGGCCACTTCCCCAGTAGTAACAGCTCTCCTTGATTATCTTCCAGGAAACACTACTAGATGGGCAGTTTTTGCCAACCCAATTTTAAAAAATAGATTCCAACAGTGCAATGACCATTTCTATTCTACATTCGCACTATATTTGAGGCCAGAATTTTGATATTCCATCCCCAATTATTCCCAGCCCTTTGTTCTAAACAGTCTATTAGAGATTCTGTAATGGGATCAAATGACAGCATCAAGATTGATGTAAATTCCAATAAAGATATGGCCCCACTGGAATACAAATCACTTTCTACTATCAGATGTTTCAAAAGGAAATTATGTACAGAGCCTGAAAAAATGAATATATGCAATTTTCTGGTCAATCTAAAAAAGAACATGTTCAGATAAATTAAAACCGCCTCTCACCATATCTTGTACCATTATATATTTTCCTGAAAACAAGTTGAACATTTCTATGTTCCTTAAAAAAAAAAGAAAGAAAGAAAGAAAGAAAAAAAAGAAAGAAAGTAGGAAGGCCGAAGAGGTAGAGGAAGAATAGAAGAAAAAGTAAGATAAAAAAATAAAAGCATGTTCAGTGTTCTCATTCTGCAGGAAGGTAGATGTAATCATACTTGAAAGGACAGTGCTTTAAAAGTAAATTTCTAAAGGTTCTCTTAATTGTTCATACTATGTCCTTAGCAAAATATCATAATGAAGAGCCTTCCAATTATTGGCCCTACTATTCTTCAGAGAATCTAAGGGTTTGCTTTTTCTATGATCAAGTTTTTTTCTAGACTCCAAGTCAAAAATATTTCCACAAATGCTGCTTTTTCCTGACAGTGGAATGTTTATAATGATGACAGGCAATCCTACTGGCAAAATACTTTGATTTATAATGTGGACAACCTCCAGTTATTTGCTCTCCAAATAAATGCTTGACCTCATTCAGTCATACTTGGGTGTCTTCAATTTCTTGATATCCCTAAACATTTATCAAATGAATTCTGTCTGTTCTTTCAAAGCGGGTGTTGTCCTCACAACATTTTTGGGAGTCCCTCTTGATGTATAAATGTGTTCAATGTTTAGTTTGTTGGAAAAGCTGTTGCATTTAATTTCCTTGTTGAATGGTTTTGTACATTTTTCTTTATACATATATGTCTCAGGCCCTACTGGAATTCTGTATTGTAAGGAATGTGTTGCCTTCTGTTCTGTCAAAACATCCCTAGTTTTGTTCTCCTGAGTGAAGTAATCATATCTTTCTCTAAATCCCAAATGTAGCCCAGGTCTGGATTCTACCTACTGAGATCTGCCTGTCTTTCTTAGTTCATATCACCCACCCCTTATTTTGCCTTAGATTTCTTATTTTATAAAATTCCCAAGATACTTTCCTTGAGAAAATGGTATTAACTGTGTTTCTACTTAAAATAATGACTTTATATTGAAACTTGCTTGACAACAATTTGAGCATTTTACAGTGGTATTCCTAGTCTTCCCCTATTACATTGACCCAACCAGTATATAAGCTGTTATAATTATCACAATCTTCAAGGAGGCATTTTTTCCATTAGCTCTTATGTACTCTCTTTGTAACTTTGAGATGGCATTTCTCTACTGTTTCCTGAGTTCTAGCTCTGCCCAAGGGAATTATTTCAGTCTAATCTCTGTGATCTTCACTATAGTCTTACATTAGAGTTCTCAAGTCCTAATCACTTTTTCTAGACAGGTGATCAATAAAAACATTTCCTCCTTGTCCAACAAAAACATTAAAAGTAGTTAAATCTTGGTATAATGGGTCTTAAGTACATTTTAAAAAATCCCTTTTATATGAATTATGGCTTCTAAAACCTTGGATTTTTAAAATTACATACCTTTGCTCTTTTAGCTTGGTTCTCTTAGATCTTTCTCAGCCATTTTCAATGATAGACTTTTCTTCAAATACCATCTCATATTCATCTAAAGTATTCTTCAATTTCTCTAGCACTTCCTATGCCCCAACTGTTTTCCCACCAAACTAAATCTCAAGAAGTAATCCAATGACAGTTATCAATGACAGAGCATTTTCACATTAAGCTCCAGGTAGCTTAATTCAAATAGCCATTGATCAGAAATAATAGCAGCTTAAACTGGTTTT
The DNA here is from genome assembly GCA_963924515.1 of Vespertilio murinus. NCBI lineage: Eukaryota > Metazoa > Chordata > Mammalia > Chiroptera > Vespertilionidae > Vespertilio > Vespertilio murinus. The sequence continues at coordinate 62,876,739 of OZ004713.1, read as the reverse complement.
AACTGGCTCAGTGGAGAGAGCATCGGCCTGCGGACTGAAAGGTCCCAGGTTCAATTCCGGTCAAGGACATATACCTTGGTTGTGGGCACATTCCCAGTAGGGGTTGTGCAAGAGGCAGCTGATTGATGATTCTCTCTCATCAATGTTTCTGACTATCCCTCTCTCTTCCTCTGTGAAAAATCAATAATATATATATATATATATATATATATATATATATATATTAAAGGAAATAATAGCAGTGCTGAACAGAAAACTAAGTCAGAGTTTGGAACCTCAGAGCTGCGCACCTGAGCCTGCCTGATGACACCAAGAGTGTCCCAACAGGTTTGAAGCCTCAGTATCCAGCAGAGGCAAGACCACCTGTCTCCGGTGCAATACTCTCTTTTGTCTTTGTGCTCCCGGTAGCTACCTTCTGGCTGATCCCGAAGCCCTGAGGAGGCTGCACAGTTCTGGCAGTGAAAGGAAGATAAAATATTACTAGTTGTGTGCGAACCAATGAACCTTTCCCAAAGACCTGTAGAAGAATGTGAAACCTGGGTAAGGGTTTGAGGATGTTGCAATGAATGCAAGCACAGCTACAAACAGAAGAGCATAACATTGAGAAGCTTTTATCCTTGGAAAATCCCGTCATGACTCTGGAAGCAGCCTTGGGCTATCAGAGAGTGCCCACCCCCTTCATATTATTTCCATCACAGACTTTCAGTGGGCGAGGTAGAGAGAGAGAAGGGTGACAAGCCAGGTGAGCTTATTCTTTGGACAGAAGTAGGGTGGTCAGGAACAATGAAAAGCCCAAATGCCTCTGTCTGAGCCTAATTTGACAATGTAGATGTCTAGTCGCCTACAGAAAATCTCTTGGAAACTTTATTTTTTTGGAAATAGACTTTATACCAAAAAAACAGATAATGAGATGATTATATATATATATATATATATATATATATATATATATATGTGTGTGTGTGTGTGTGTGTGTGTGTGTGTTTCTGATCCAGTCAAATACTTAGCATCAAGTTGTTTGTGTGTGTGAAGGGGCGGGGGGGTAGGGGGAAGGGGAGAAGGGGGTGGAGATAGAAAAAAAACAAACCCTAGCCCAAGCTTTTTCTGTAATTATCTAAAATTATCTAGATTAAGCTTGAATATATCTACTGTACCTCATTAAGCACACTGTTCCACTGCCTGCCCTTTCTATCTGAAAATGTTCTCTCATTTTCAAATTGAATTTCTCCCCCATTAACTCACTGCTTAGGTGTACTTTAATGGCTTTCCTTTCAACGCAAGCCCACTTGTTTGGGCCGCGAAATTATCTCATTTCATTGTATAAAGCCCAGCTCCATTTCTAATTTCCAGTAATTGTGTCCATTTCTAGGTGAAACATGTGAGCCCGAACAAAAGACCCCTTTAAACTGGCCTGTCGTTTTCAATTCTCTCTCTTCTGGATACTGGTTGTTCATTTTCCCTATGGAAGGCGTGTCTGTCCCCCTCCCCAGGGCACTGTTATAACAGATACAGTGAAGCATGGACCCTGCTGTGTGAGGTCATCTCTGGATGGGCAGCTGCCAGCTTCACACAGCTGTAGGCAGTGCAGGTGTGGCAGTCTTCAGGGAGCTCACCACCGTGGCCTTCTGAGTCTAAGGAGAACCACAGTCCTGTCCTCATTTGAATATTCTCTGACTGGAAGCTTTGGCATATAGGAACTCTGAAAAAATGCACATTATATGTCAATCCTCACTATATATCCTGGTACACATTCACATGCATGCACACATGCTAACACACACACAGAGACATACATCCGCATGCATACTCACTCATCCACACACTATGAAAAATCACAGATATTACAATCCTCTATAATAAAAGGGTAATATGCAAATTGACCCTAAAGGCAGAACAACCAGAAAGGCTGCTTGACCAGTCACTATGAGGGAAACTGAACACCTCTTGGTTTCTTTCCCGGCCAGCAGGCTCCAATTGCCCAATGGCAAATGGGGAACCAGAGGTAGGTGGGGGGGTCAACTGCAGGCAGCCAGGAAGATGGCCCTGATCCTGACCAGGCCTAGGGACCTATGCACCTGTGCATGGATTTCATGTGCCAGGCCTCTAGTGTTATATAATACAACCCAAAGGAAAACACACACATACATAGGTACAGTGTCTTTTAAAACTTATTGGAAATGACTTCCCAATACCTTTCAATTTTTGACTTGTGTCCGTTAGCCCAGGGGGCTGGGGGAGGGACTGGTCCTCGGGGCATTTTCACTGTCTCTTGAAAGTGATGTATCTTATCAGCCAGCACCACTCACCAGGCCTCAGATCACTGCCAGGAGGTTGGGAAGTACACTTCCTCTGAGTCAGGGCAGGAAAGGAGAACTGGACACTGATTCTGCTACAGTTTGTTCTTTTGATACTTGAAAGTTTCGTCTCCCTGCAAAATTCACGACCCCTTTGCCAAGGAAGGCCAGCCAGACTTTAACAGCAGATCTGAAGAGTAGGGGTTGTGTAATAACAGTCTCTCTCCATCAGATCTGGATGGGCCTCCTCTTAGACTAAAAACCTATGAGCTCTAACAACAATTCTTCGCATTCACCAGTAGTATATAGTGGTGGGATGCAGTTAGGATGATTGCAACAAGCATTCCCATCTGGAAGGAGGAATATGAGAGACAGGTTAGCAGTTATTTGTCCTTAGAGATCCTGAAATCCCACCGGGCACATGTGTGTGAACCACCTTCTTGAAGGCAGGGAATATTCCTTGATGAGACTCTTCTCCTGCTGTCGTGGAAGAGGCTCCCTTTATAACAGTTTCTCAACTCATTTCCTGCCCGGAGAAGCATGGAAGTCCCGGGATCATGTTGACAATGAATGCTGAGATGTATTGGACACGTTCCATGTGACTTGACGTGGAAATTATGCTAAGCAATTGCGTGCATTTAATCCTCCCAATGGCTTTAGAGATGGTGTTTTAATTACTTCGGTTTAAATTGCCTACTGTTCCAGAGCTCGCCAATAATGGAACTTGCATCCAAACCCAGCTCTGTTACCAATCTGTAATAATCCCTTCACTCCTATTGTCTTCATGCTCCTGAGTTAAAGGGACTGTTTCGGGAACTTTTATAAGTAATTCCTGGGTAGCTGAACATAATCCGTATTTTTGACAAATGCAAAGGTCATTTTCCAGTCTCAGACAACCACAGGCTTTTCAGACTAGACCCCAAGTTTCTTTAGCAGCACAATACTCTCTATGTACAATGTCATCCCTTGTATCTGTGGGGGGTGGTTCCAGGAACCTTCTCCCTTGCAGATACCAAGATTCGCAGAGGCTTAAGACCCTTGCATGAAATGACATAGGGTTTGCATATAACCTACCCACCTCCTCCTATAAATTTTGTCATCTCTAGATCATGAGGGATGCCTAGTGTAATGTAATTGCTGTATATATAGTCAGTACACTGTACTGTATAAAATATAATAACATGAAAAGAACACATGTTTATGTTCAGTGCAGACAACTATCAAAGTCTAACTACATAGTACATGCCAGCAATAATACAAGTTTTTCCTCAAATATGATTTAACTCATACCTGGGATATAAAACTGAAACTCATTGATACAGTATCAAACCTTTAAAAAAGTATAGTGTACTTTCCTTTTATGTGGAGAGGATCCATCTTATAATAAAAACAAGGACAGATTTTAATTACCTAGAGAGCCTTTGGAGAAGTCTAAGACAAGTTTCCAAAGAAGAAAGAAAGGAAATTTCTCTAACCCAATGGTATAAGCCCTCCAGAGGGGTTCAACGGAACTTCCACCAGTTTTGAACAAGTGTAGCTTCTGAATGCTTTCAGTGAGCCTGACCTTTTGGTAAGAATTTTATATAATTTAAATTAATTATTCCTTATAAGAATCTTTTGAAATATATATTTTAATAACTCCATTTTAGAGATAAAGAGTCTAGGATTATACATTTAAATGCAATAGGTAAATTAGATGGGGAATTGAAAGAGTCAGAGTCAGAACATGAATCGAGGTCTGTTTTACTCTGAAACACATGGTTGCAACTACCAGGCAAATTGTTGCTCAAGAAAAGATGACCCCCTAAAGCAGTATCATGGGGCATGGACAAAGGAAGCAACTGAGAATATCACTCACTCAATAATTTCTCTTATTCCTTCTTTTAGCCAAGAAGATAATAAAATGCATTTATTATAAAGTGTTATAAAAATGACAGACATGTAAGGTTATTTACTACCACTTCTTCTCTGTTTATGCTGGCTTGTTATTGAGCTTGTCTCAACATGTAGAGAATTGTGCTTCAAGTTTGGGCAGGGGACAGGAGGCAGGAGGCATAGGAGGTCAGGTGCAAGATATCAGGAGTTTGGGGCATCTTAGAAGTAGGAGTAATGGATAGTCATGGGTTATAGTAGGGTCAGAGGTGAAACAAACAAGGCAAAAAAAAAATAGACAAAAGCATTGCCCTCAAAGACCTTACTGCTTGATCAGAGAAATAGAAGATCCATAAAAGTGATAGCCAGCATCTTGGGTCTATGCAATTTCTCCTACCAATTCCATTGATGAGCCCCGCTGGTATGTTCCAATGGTTGAGCATCAAACTATAAACCAGGAGGTCACTGTTTGATTCCCCATCAGGGCATATTCCTCGGCATGCTGGCTCTATCCCCAGTGCATGTGTGGGGGGAGGAGGCAGCCAGCCAATGATTCTCATTTTGATGTTTCTATCGTTCTCTCCCTCTCACTTCCTCTCTGAAATCAATAAAAAGTATTTTTTAAAAAGTCCAGTTGATGATTAGAACAATATGTCACTCAGGAAGGCCATTATAGTTGACTTCACTGAAGGTATAGACAATGAGTTGATCAGGGAAGAAGGAGATCAGAGCAAATAAAGCATCAGTATGGGCAGAACACAGGATTCAGAAAGAGATTGGAAACCATGTTCTTCCTCTCAGGGTTTACATGGCATTGGATAAGTCAGTTCATTGTGTTTAGGCTTAATTGTTGTCTGAAAAGCAGGAGATACTAATAACTGTGTCTTCAGTTTGGTGGACTATCGGATGAAACAACGTATATAATATCCAGCACCTTGCTTGGAACAAAGTGGGCATCAATATGTATCTGTTCTTCCCATTCTTGCTTCCCAGCTGGGATGATCATTATTCTTCTGGCAATCAATTTCTTATTTAAAGAAACTTTTATTGAATTCTTAGTATATGGTAGTCACTCTTCTTAGTATATGGTAGTCACTTGGAGAGGATTGACTGAGTGGTGAACTAAGCTGATTTTTGTTTTCTTGGATTTTATATTCTTGTGGGAGTTTGTAAGAAATGTAAACAAGTAATCAAATAATTATACATGCTTATTTCAAATATTGATGCATTTTATGAGGAGGTTAAAAGTGGGATATCTAGCCAAAACCGGTTTGGCTCAGTGGTAGAGCGTCTGTCTGCCCACTGAAAGGTCCCAGGTTCGATTCAGGTCAAGGGCATGTACATTGGTTGCGGGCACATCCCCGGTAGGGGGTGTGCAAGAGGCAGCTGATCGATATTTCTCTCTCATCGACGTTTCTAGCTCTCTATCTCTCTCCCTTCCTCTCTGTAAAATATCAATAAACTATATATATATATATATATATATATTTAAAAAGTGGGATGTCTTGCCATGATGGTATATAGCTGAAACTAATACAAAATAATTTTAAATGGACACAGTCATTGAAAATGGACCGAGGCAGATGGAATAGGTTAATGGGGGAAAAGGAGGTTGTGTAATACTTTCAACAATAAAGATTTTCAAAAAATGGAAAAAAATTAAAATGTAAAAGGTACAAAGAATAGGGTGATATGATAGTTTTGGGGTGTGGGTAATAGTCAGGGGGAACCTCTGATAGAGTGATGTTTGAAGGAATGAAACGGGAAAATTTTTCCAGTGGGATAACCTGTGAAAGAAACAAATGTGGTGGATGAGATACAAGTGTTGGTGGAACCTTACAGTAGCCAGAGCTCAGTGTACATCAGAAGGATGGCAGAGAAGCTGGTGGGAAGGAAGGGGACAGGTGACACAGGTCATTTGAAAACTTAGGAAAGGGTCTGGGTTTATTATCAGGTGCAGCTCTGACTATGACCCTAGAGCAGTGGTCATCAAAATGCAGCTCGAGAGCCACATGCAGCTCTTTGGCCCCTTGAGTGTGGCTCTTCCACAAAATACCACGGCCTGGGCGAGTCTATTTTGAAGAAGTAGCATTAGAAAAGTTTAACTTTAAAAAATTTGGCTCTCAAAAGGAATTTTAATCATTGTCCTGTTGATATTTGGCTCTGTTGACTAATGAGTTTGCTGACCACTGCCCTAGAGCCATGCCAAGGACCCGGAAGAGGTGCTGTGGGGGAATCTTGTAGGTGCAAGGTGGGGACTCTGAGGGCCATGGCTGGGAATTGAAAGTCTCATTATAGCTCTTCAAAACCTACATCCAACTCTTCCCACGCAGCCCAGAACCCTTTCCTTGCTTGACAGGATGTGATCATTAGCTGATTAGCATTTTTCTCAACCTATTTCTTCCAGACCATTGATCCATGTACCTGGCCCAAACCTGCTGGATTTTCAGTCCAAGAAATAACCATGGTCTCGCTGCCTCTGACTGTCCCTGGGGCCTGTTCCCTGGCAGTTATTCCATTTGGTTCCTAGTCATGCCTCTGTTCCTGTTTTCATTATTTTAAAAGTGGAGAGGATATGTTTCTGCTGAAGTTGCCCAATCTCCTTTTCACTCTACTGGGCTCCAAAGTGTGCTGTCTTGGTGCTGGCTGATGAATGAGGCAGAAAAGCCAGTGATTTCATTTCCCTTTCAATTTTCAGATCTTTCCCTGCTCGCCTGGTTGTGTTTTCCCTTCTAACAGAGCATCTAAATGTGCGCCTTTCCCTCCTCTCTCTTGAGGCAATCCCTTTTCACTTTACCTGTAACATTTGCCTTCTGATGTTTTCTGAGTATGTGTTTAAGGTCAAAGTTGTTCTGTTCTATGCTAAGTTATCATGTTTGGGCTTTAACTTGGTAATTTCACTTTGTACTGTGAGTTGTTCTGTTTATTTTTCAGCTCCCTTTTCTTAGAGATTCTTTGCTTTAGAGCCTCACAATAATATTTTAAAAATAAATGCCTTGGCCACCATAACTTTTAATGTGTCAGATAGGTCTCTTATTGTTGGGATATTGAGTAAATACCACCTCACAGAGGCTCAGTATTCCTTCATGGGCTTCTTAGTTTTATTTCTGTTTTAATGTCTGATGAACAATTGGTGGTTATACATGCCCTAAATCAGGTCTCCACACACACCAAAAACCAGCTACTCAACTGTCTTTGTTGATGTTCAGTAAATCTATAAAGCTTGGTCAAATAAGTGTCTTCAGGACATGTAAGATCATCTCCTAACTGTTATTCCTCCTTTTCTTCCCTGAAATCACCCCCACCACAGGGATTAGGAAAAGCACTGGGTGTCTGTGGTGGGGGCAGGATGACCACATATTTCATAATTATGAAAGAACATCTCTCTAGGTCAATACTTGGAATGTCTATACATTGCATGTCATTTTATGATTTTCTTCCTTTGTTTTGAATCATTTTATGACACTTAGCTTTTCTTATTGGCTGAGTGACTTTATCCTCAGGTTTTTTATACAGTGTTTTGCAACAATTCTTTTATCTCAGGTTTGGATAAATTACTTGCAGTTTTCATTTTGTAATATACTTTTCAATGGCATAAAGGTGACTTCTACAGACAAGCACCATTGCTTTTTAATGTAAGCTTTCATCAAGTTTGACCCGAGATTTCAAATAAATGTTTCAAGTTTGTCATAAAATATAATTATTTCTCCAGGTATTTCTAAAATGTACTGTACTGATTGAAGAATGAAACCCATACATTAATAGGTAGATATTCATCTATTTAAATGCATGTATTTTGATCATTGTAACAATATAACTACAATGTAAACTTATTAGAAACTAGAGGCCTAGGTGCGTGAAATTCGTCCCTCAGCCCAGATTGTAAGAGGGCACAGGCCAGGCCAAGGGACCCCACCAGTGCACAATCAAGGCTGGGGAGGGATGCAGGATTTTAGCCAGCCATGGAGGGACTATGGAAGGACTCCAGGGCTTGTCCAGCCCCTCTCACTCAGCTCCTGATCAGCCAGATCCCAGCAGCAAGCTAATCTACTGGTTGAAGGGTCTGCCCCCTGGTGGTCAGTGCACATCATAGCGAGCAGTTGAGCGGCCTTATCATATCATTAGCATATTACACTCTGATTGGTTGAATGGCCAACTGGACGACCAGACACTTAGCATATTAGGCTTTTATTATATAGGATTAAGCAAAGGGAACATTTCATTTAATCTAAACATATTATTTTAATGCAAACACTGCTGGCACTTCAGATCCTATGGGTTCAATTTTTGAGAAGCTCGTGATGCTCCTGCATACCCAGAACTTGCTAGATGCTGGGGATACGAGGAAGTGGAACAACTCTTAGCTCACACAGAGGAGAAGGCATTGCCTACAGAGCCTACACAGAGACCATTTCGGAATAAAGTGCCAGATGCTAGGAGAGAGGACTGGGTGTTCCTGGGGAGGGGCAGAGAAAGATTCTAAGGAGAGGCAGTTCCTGTTGGGCTAACTCGAGACAAGAAGAGTAGAAAGGTCATTTTAGGAAAAAGAAAACCATTGATCTAGGCACATGCTGCAGCTTCATTTGGGGTTCTAAAACTAAGCAACTCTTATAGTGATACTATAGCCTAAGTGATGTTAGGTGCTGGACATTAAATTTTTGACCCATTGCAAGCTTGCCTGGGCATCATGCTCTGAGCATAGTTTTTTAATCAAGCTATATTAATTTTATATACACATATGTAATATACATAGGTATATATGTATGTATTGCATATTGCATTTAATATAAAGTCATATGGCTACACTTTATTTTATTTAATGGCAATTGTTAAATATTATATATTGCTAGATAATTTAATTTTTTAAATAACTATGTTAATTGTTAAATGATTAAAACATTGTAAAATAAATAAAATAACATGTCTACTGCTCAAATTGGTAGAATTAACCCTAAGGTTTGTTTTGGTTTTGTTTTGTTCTTGTCCTATAGCCTGGATTATTTTCTTAGACCATGTTCATAGGCTTGCATAGACTCTAACACAATGTAAAACACCTTTATGACTCTTGATATATATTGGAGATTACTAAATAAAAGAGTTTTTTACCAATTTAGCCTCCCACCTACAATCCAAGCTTAGGTGCATACATTTTCCAACACCCACTGCTAACACTGGCGATTCCCCTCTTAGGTTTTGCTAATTTTATTGGCAGAATATCTCTGAGTATTTATTATCACATCCTTGTGGTACAATAAGAATTATTCTCATGTCTTAAAGATGTTATGAGGATTAATTTAAGTAATGAATGAAAATTGCTTAGCACACTGGCACACATAAGTATATGATAAATTATAGCTATCATATTAATATTATTATTAACTCTGACTAATAAAGACTATCTTATTCTTTGTTTTTCTCTTCCTGGATCTATTGGAGAATTAATAACTTAATGAATACTTAATGCTCATGCTAGAAAACATTTTTACTTTATACTAGTGATAGGCTAGCAGCTCACAAAGCCCACAACTATGATGAGGTACAAAAAGTAATGTGAACATTTCAAACCTCCCCCAAAATATCCATTCATGTGGACTCACTAGGTTTAATACAATTTAGTCAAGTTTCTAAGGTCCAAATTAAGCAAAAGAATAAATCAGGGAGCCTAATGGACTTTACACATTTTAGCCAGGGGGGGAAAATGACCCTTAGCTCTATCGCTTATATCTGAATGCTTCTCTTGTTCTGGAAACTATCCAAAAGTGGAAGTGAATTTTTTAAATACAAGTTTTGTTAAGAAAAGAATGATGGGTGTGTGAGGAAATAAATATGTAGTTCCCAGATATTGAGAAATCAAACTCTAAGTACTGCTGTATAATCTTTATGTTGCCCCAAAAGCAAAACAATGAGGAAAAAAAAAAAAACAACCTAGTTAAAAATGCATCTGGCCCTAGCGGGTTTGACTCAGTGGATAGAGCATTGGCCTGCAGACTGAAGGGTCCCAGGTTTGATTCGGTCAAGGGCACATGCCTGGGCTGGCGAGATCCCCAGTGGCTGTGTGTGTGTGTGTGTGTGTGTGTGTGTGTGTAGAGGAGGCAGCATATCAATGATTCTCTCTCATCATTGATGGCTCTATCTCTCTCTTCCTCTTCCTTCCTCTCTGAAATCAAGATTTAAAAATATATCAGGTGTTTGTTACAGCAGTGCACATGTTGTCTTCTTTCCTGCATAGACCAATCTCTCTTATTTTAAAGTCAGGTTTATTTATATATATATATATATATATATATATATATATATATATATATATATATATTAATATATATATATAGGTATATATATTTTAGACATGTGCTTTCTATTTCATTTAATTAAAGGGTATATATATATATATATATATATATATATATATACCCTTTTTAGCTGTTTCTCTCAAATTATTTTTCTTTTTATCAAACGTATAGCCATGGAGTTGTTCATAATGTTCCTCTATATCTTTAATGCCTATAGGATCTGAGGTGATATTCCCTGTTCCATTCTTAATATTGGTAGTTTGTATCTTCTCTCTTTATTATTAACCAGGCTAGCCAGAGTCATATCAATATTATTATTGGTCTTTTTAAAAAGCCAATTTTGGTGTTATTGATTGTCTCTATGTCTTTTATATTTCCAATTTCAGTGATTTCTGCTCTTATCTTTATTACTCCCCCCTTTTTTTGCTTTGAATATATTTTACTCTTTTTTTTCTAATTTCTTAGGCTGAATCTCCAAAGACTGACTTGAAGCATTTCTCCCTCCTGCCATGCTAGATACACATGTTTCAGTGTTACATAAGCTGTGTCACATACATTTTGATGTGTGCTTTCTATTTCATTTAATTTAAAAAATTATTTTCCTTTTAATTTATTCTTTGACCCAGGTTTTAATCAAATGTGTGTTTTTAAATTTCCAAATATTTGAGAATATACCAATTATTTTCTATTGGTTTCCAGCTTCATTCCTTGCTGGGTTTCTACCTTCTGTCCTAAAAATACCCAATTAGATCAAGTTTGTTGATAGTGGTGTTTGGATCTTGGATTTGCTTACTGATTTTCACTTTATTTGTCCTATGTATCATGAAGACATATCCAATTATAACTGTGGATTTTACAGCAGTCCTTTTTAATATGCCATGTGTAGTGCTGCTGATTCTTAATATCTAATAAATTAGCAAAGTTTCCTTTATTTATTTAAGCCATGTAATTAAGCCAAAATATATCTGCTGATGCTTTCAATTCAATGTAATTTGGACTTTTGTCAAAATAAAAAGTATCAGATACTTTTCACTGAGCAGCACATAATAACAACTGCGTATGTGCTCATGCATAATTTAATCATTGACATATTTTGGTATTTGGGGATCTATCACTATTTAAAACATTTTCTAAATATCACTAACCAAATGGCAAGACAATTTAATTCTCTTGACATTAAGATCTTAGGTGATGATTTTTAGAAAATTTTCATTTAATGGCTTAATTGCATTAGCTCTAAAAGGGAGAGGGCTAGCCCAAATGAGATTTTTAAGAATCTTCCCTTTCTATGACATCATTCTCATCATCAAATCAGCACATTTATTTTATTTACAGTTTGTTTAATTTAATATAGTTTTTTTTCCATAAGGTCACTTAACTGAATTGAGCCTTCTCTTATTAAAACTGTAAAATAAGACAGTAATCACAACCCTACCTATATACATGAAAGCTGCAATAACTTAGAAGATGAAGAGAATATTTATTTGGTCCTAAAATTGTAACCACTTTCTAGAATTGTAACTAAAAATTACCAGTCAAGAATTGTACACACACAACTTCAGATTATATTGATGATTATCAAGCAAAAACACTGGCAAGCTAGTGAAAGGTGCTTCACTCCTCTGAGCCACACACACACACACACACACACACACACACACACACACACACCAACAGAAAGCTTTTGTCCCCCAAACTAAATTATACCTGGACTGTCCCTTTTTATAGTCTTTCCATCTTTAATAATCTTTTTAAAATATATATTTTATTGATATTTTACAGAGAGGAAGGGAGAGAGATAGAGAGCTAGAAACGTTGATGAGAGAGAAACATTGACCAGCTGCCTCTTGCACACCCCCTACCGGGGATGTGCCCGCAACCAAAGTACTTGCCCTTGACTGGAATCGAACCCGGGACCTTTCAGTCCGCAGACTGATGCTCTACTACTGAGCCAAACCGGTTTCGGCAGTCTTTCCATCTTTAAATGATCTTATATTGTTTCTAACTCAACAGTGTATGATCTCCCTTTCCCTAGGCAGCTAATTAAATCAGTGCCTGAACTCTTTAATTCATACTAAGGCATTGAGGAATTCCTGTTTCTTCTCAACTCGTTTCTTCACATAATTGCACAGTTCCTTTTTCTAGAATCTTGAATAAGCAAGATTGAATGATTTTAATGAGTTACTTTTAGAGTCACCCGTCAGACTGATTTTTCCAAGACTCTGGCCAACTGGTTATCCATCTGAATGGAAGGTGGTTTGATTGCTCAAAAATGCCCTAATGCAGCGTTTGATTAATTCACTCCAATGATTCTGAATTTGTGCCCATCTACTTTAAAGAGAAATTTAACTTGTGAAGCATGAATTCTTATTTTTCATCCAGAGAGGATTAGTGGAGAGAAAATTAAGTTCCCTCATCTAAGTAAGTACCTCAGGGAACTATTCACCTATCAATGTGCAGGAGAGGTTCAGCCTGTAACTTACCCGGTTTCATTAGCATTAATGGGAGTTTTGTGTGAAATCCTGGGTGAATCATCACTACAGGAGATCTGTAGGAGTTTGTTGATTACTTTTATCTTGTAATGGCTCTATTTGCCAGCTTCAATTTTTACATCATTAGGCTTGCGCTAGAAGCTACATTTTGGAAGGAATCAAACTTGGACTTTTGAAGGTAATTAAATCAGAATAGCATTGCATAGAACCATGAAAGTTAGATGTCTGTTCCATGTTAGGCCTCCAGACACTTGCTGGCTTCCTGGATATATGGTGTGCAAAGACTCAGAGTTGAGTATTTAGTTTTCACTTGATTATATTTTACTGATGTATACTCACTCATGACAATTCTTACTAAGTAATTTGTGGCTGAGCCATAAAGTCTCCACCCACTTGGATAATCCTTGGAGCAGCCTGCCCTCCCCTTTCCTCAGCTTCATAATTTCCAATGACCTTTACACAGTATGGAACAGGAATTTGTGTCTAAACCTGGGTCTTTTTGAAAATAAAATAGGGGTTGCTGGAGAACCTGGGTGTTGAGGTACAAATGCCAATTAACTGTGCTAGTGACCTCCGTGACCTATGCTCCTTTGGGGGTTTGAGGGGTTGGAAAGAAGAGGGAGAGAACAGTCCAGCCAGTTATGCATTTAAAACTCTCTGACTGAGGTCCTGGAGTTGCCTCCTCCGGGGGCCTTCATTTCAGGACCCAGTCAGTTTGAGCACCCCTGAGGCCAAGGATACAAGAGCACTTGGGAAGTTCAGAAGAAGAAGAGTGACTTCTGAGTAGAAGAAAATTCAGGTGGATTACCTGGTTCATGACAAAGAAAGCACCAGAAGTCTGATAGCATTTCCCTTTCTTTGATGACAGCCTGGCTTGGTGTATCATAGGAAAATGTGTTGTGGAAAAAAAGCAGTGGTTATGAATCCAGAGACTCCATCAAGTCTGGATCTCGATGGTGGTGTGAGTGAATGAACGCTCAAGTGATTGGATCTGGATACAGTTTCAGATGAACTCACTGTGGAATTTGAGCCTCAGTTCAGAAGCTTGTAGCTTTAGTGCAGAAGAACAGCTCACACAGGAGGAGGGTGTGGTGCACTGAGTTCCTGCAATTTTCTCAGCTGACTTTTGGTAGTTTATGAAATGAAATGAATTCTCTCCTCCCACCGAATTGCAATACCTGTGAGCCCATTCTGAGAACTGGTTTCCTAAAAATAAAAATAAAATATAGGGAGAATGTCTAATGTATCAAAACTAGAAATCTCAACAGAAACATATGAGTGCTGTGATATTCCTGTTTATAAAAATAAAGGTAAAAAAAGAAAGGAAGAAAGAAAGAAACTACAGCGAACACTTTCCAAGAAAATTATGTTGAAGAAAATAATGATAAAAATCACACAAGCCTCCCAATCCCAAGAAAATGACCACAATTCTCAGCCATCTACTCCTAATTCCATTTTTATAGCAGACAAAAATAAAGCAGTGAGTTTCAGTGGGAAGAAACACAAGACAAAGAAAAAAGTATGGAATCTAGTTTCCCCCTTAATAGTCATTGATCCTTGTGTGGTTTGCCAAGGTTGACTTAAAAATAGTTGTAGTCTACATATTATGGTATGTTTTAAATATGCAAATACGTAAGCCTTAAAACTATGCAAGATGAGTAAGTCCTAGAGGTCTATTGTGCAGCATAGTGCATCTAGTTAAAAATATGATACTGTGTACCTAACAGTATGTTGAGGATGGATCTCACGTTAAGTGTTATATATACACACACACACACACACACACACACACACACACACACACATGAATGCAAGAAAAATTTTAAGGTAATAGACATGCTTAAAACCTTGATTATGGTGATGGTATCATGAGTATATGCTTATGTCCAAACAACAACAAAAATGTATGCATTAAACATGCAATTTTTAAATATAAATTATTCCTCAATAAAGCTTTTAAAAATATAAAAGTAAACATTACCCAATAGGAAGAGAATCAACAAATGATTGTGCTAACTTGTTTCCTCTTGTTGATCTGTTCATGAAAGTAGAGCTATGTATTTTTAACAAAATAACCTTAAAATTTAGATAAACATTAAATATATTTTAATTTTTTAAATAATTAAAGCAAGGAAATATCTCAGCCCATGTATATTTATTATCTTTAATCTAATTTACTTACTTTGGGGGGGGATATTTACGTCTTTTTAGAAAATTTAACTGCTGCTCATATTTTATATTTAGGTATTAATGTGATTTGAATTAGATATACTTCTCATTCTTTACCCTTATCCTTCATATTTTAAATCTTATTCACTTTATCTTAAATAAGAAGTATCTCATTTTTATATAATACAAGTGGGGCATTTAAATGTAATTTATTTAATACTTTTCATGCAAGGAGAAAAAGTTTGTGTGAAAGATTTAATATTAAAATTTTAAATACCTTTTAATCTTCTGATTATTATTTCTCTGCTCTTTCAGAGACTCTTAAAATGTTCTTTTCAGATAAAAAATAAATTGGTAGTCATTTTAGTGCTGTGTAAGTAAAAAAATGTACTTCTTTTAACCTAGCCACCATGTTAAGAGAAGTCTTTGAGAATTGTCATCATTTATTCATAAGACAAAACTTTTTATGGCTCTGTAATAAAATATAAAGCTGTTGTTGTGGGTCCAATCTGTATGTTAGACCCTTTTCAACCCTTGACTTCCAGATTAAGTGGAATCTATGGTTTTTCTAAATTTGAAAAACAATTACCAGTTATCTTTTAGGGGTGGGTCCCATAGTTGTTGGAAGATCTCAAATATTGGCTTAAGGCAAGTTCTAGAAACCAGCAACTTCTGAGAGACAAACTTGGTAATGTAAATTGATCTTGTAAAAATGCTCATTGTAAATCTAGCCAGAAGGTCGTAACTTATTTCTAAATTACCCAGAAGTTATGCATCAATTTTCTTTAAGAAAGGCAAGGTCATAACATAGGATTCTAAAATACCTTTCAGACTGTAGCTGCTTGAATTATACTTAAATGTGAAGCTTATTTGAAGCAAAATAGTGTAAATAACCACATTGATTTAGGGTCCCAGTGGTTTGTTTTTTCTTTTTTCTTCTTGTATGTGACAGTTGTACATATGCAGGTGAGGACAATAACAGCAAAGGGACTGGTGCTTTAGAATAGAACTGCAGGTCATTCTGCACAGCAACGCTGTGTGTCCTTTACTAAGAGTATATCATCTTTATAAACTTCAAAACCACACACACACACACACACACACACACACACACACACACGCACACACACTGACTTCCCCATGTGTGCATGTATAAGCAGGAAACAGATTGCTGAAGGGATCAATATTTCAGCTAAAGAGCGATCCTCAAATACAGTTAAGCTGTGCAGTTTGAATTTAGAACACATCAACCAGACAAAGTAGAACCATCTTCTCTAAGGAGAGCTGGTGGCATAATGAGATTACAAACAATGTATCTCCAGAGTATAGATATGCAATGGTTGTTATTTATAAACTTTTAAATATAGGTACAAATGGAGCTCCTCATTCTACATGTCCATGGATTATTAAGGTAGTCTTTCTAATTTCCATTTTTTTTAGGCTTAGTATACATATGTTTATTAACAAACATGAATTGTTAAATGTAAGATTAAGAAAAAAATAAAGCTGAAACCGGTTTGGCTCAGTGGTAGAGCATCGGTCTGCGGACTGAAAGGTCCAGGGTTCGATTCCGGTCAAGGGCATGTACATTGGTTGCGAGCACATCCCCGGTGTGGGGTGTGCAGGAGGCGGCTGGTCGATGTTTCTCTCTCATTGATGTTTCTAGCTCTCTATCTCTCTCCCTTCCTCTCTTAAAAAAAATAACAATAAAATATATATTTTAAAATAAATAAATAAAAAATAAAAAAATAAAAGAGGAACTATGCATTATGATGTAATGACAACAAGCATAAAGCAAGTCTGATTACCTTTTACTCCAAACTTCTGTATGCTCCTTCACACTGGTGTACCCTTGTTCTTCAAATCTAGAGGAGCTCCACTTATCTACACCAATAAAAGAGAAAGATTCAAATTGACACTACCTTCGTGACACCCACCAGCCAATCAGGAGTGAGTATTCAAATTAACCCAGCAAAGATGGTGGGTTAATTTGCATAGGTAGGTGCCAAGTGGCTGGGGGCAGGGCATTCTGCTCTGCCCCAGCCACTCAGGGCCTCTGGGCAGTGTGGGAAGGCAGGGCTGGGGTCAGAGCAGAAAGGCGGTGCCAGCAGTCAGGTCAAGGAAGGCCCATTCTTCCATGGAGCTTCTAGTAAAATATAAACATCCTGTTGTTTTTTTTACTACAAATTTTTACCCTCCTAGTTCTCCAATTGGCTTTATCCCAACTTGTTTTCATCGGGCCAGGATCACCATTCTTCTATTATTTCTATTCATACATGCATGTATATACATACATACGTGTGTGCACGTGTGTGTGTGTGTGTGTGTGTGTGTGTAGTGTAGTGTTCCACCCCACCCACTACCTTCTCAGTTTTGAATAGACTGCAAATCATCCCTCTCTATCATCTTTTCACTGGGTCAATATTCTCTCCAGTCCTCCTCAAGATGCTAATTCTCGACATACAAATCACCATCGTTCCCTAATCAAGTGCCAGGCTGGGTGTACTATTCAGAGAAAAACCAGAGCTTCAAGAAACACTGTTCCTTTAAATATATTTTCTCCTGTGTCAGATGGGCACTCAGGACTGTCTGAAAATCCTGATTTTTTTTACTCAGTAAACTTTTACTGTTTTTAGCTATGTTAAATCTTGGCCATCTCCCTCAAGCCTTCTGCTCACCAACTCTGTAACCTATTTGGAGCTGTCATTTTTACCTCTTATTTTACAGAAAATAAATGCCATTGAAACCGGAATTCTTTCAATGCCAAACCACTACAGGTAAATCTTTTCCTCTTTTGCTGTACCACACTGTAAAAGAGTCCTTCCTCCTTTGAAAGATTAATTCATTCACCCAAGTTCTGGAATCTGTTACCTTGTACTTTGCAAGACACATCACTACATTGATTTTTGCTTCTTTCTGCAATGTCTTCAAAGAAAACAATTAGGTAACAGTTGGGGGTATACAGAAACACAGTTACAGGTGAACAAACTGAGAGCTAGGAAAATGTCCCAACTCATGCTGCTTGAACATGGAAGACTTAGAGAATTAAGAGAGAGAGATGTGTGAGTGACATCATAGATAAAGGAATTATCCACTACTGCTTAATTATTGCATCCCAAAGTTATTTACATATCCTCAGGTCTTCTCATCCTAAATAAGAATGATCCTGAAGTAACTGTCCACTCTTACTGTCTCTAATTTTCTCATCTTCCTTTCACTCATCAACTCACAACCATCTGGTCTGATCCTATTCTGCTCTCAGGACACCTCACTTGTGCTATGATCATCTGTGAGATTCTGGTTGTCAAGACCACTTCACACTTATAAACCTTTCTTGATACTTGATATTTTAAAGCACTCAATATTTCAAAGATGTTCTTTCCCTGAGTCCTGTGATACCATTTGTCTTGACTTCCCTGCTCTCTCTTCATTTTCTTCATGTACTCTTTTATCTTTCAATGGTTCTCAATTTCTGACCATTTGGAGGGTTTGGACCTTGGCCTTCTCATCTATGATGATGACCTGGATGAGGACCTGTTTTCTAAGGGTTCCCTGAAATGTAAGAGAGGTATGTCTGAACTTTTATTCACCACAACCATCCCTACCCTAAAGCATTCGGATCTTTAGAGTTTTCTCTCTTAATAACTCATATGTGCAGTGCGAACCTTTCACCTAGTAAGTAGCACTGTAGGTGAAGAAAAGTATTTGGTGGCCACAGTCATAGATGCAAATAGTGAAAGAGTGTTAGCCCTTTGGTTTCTTAGTGAGGAGCTGTGCTTTCTCAGCCTCTTCTGATGCAGCCTGATAGATTTTTCACTTCCATCTATTTTATCTCCTCATCATCTCCCTCTCTAGTTCTGTGGGTGTTCTTAACTAGCAGAGCTGGTCACTCTGATCTCTTCTCTGTGTCCCTGGCCCTTCTAGGTTTAGATCTGCAAACATCCTTGGCTGTGAAACATGGTACTGTCACTGAAAAATCAGCAAAGAACAGTGTTAACACAGAGATACCTCAGTTTACTTAGGGAATCAGACCTGGTTTCACATCCAGCATGTATCTCTCTTTGTCTTTAGTGGCAAGAGAAGCAAGTGCCAGAAAATACCATAGATGAATTAGCTGCCAAGTTCTCAAATGGATCTTGCCCAAAGGTAATTTAGTGTTCTTTGATCACAGAGGTCTAGGTTAGAGTTGTGGTTCTGTTTAAGTAGATTTATTTGTCCGTTGTATGCCCACCCACCATTCTTTTATGTCCCCTTGTACTATTTTACTCACAACAGAACAGACATAGATGACTAAGGGAGATAGGAATGCTAGTTAAAGTGGAAGAGGAAAGAACAGATTAAGGATAAAACTCGTAGTATCCCAGGGATTGTCACATAGACCTCTGTGCATGTTTATAATACTGCACACACCAGTGTTTATTTTTCTCTATTCCTGTATAGAGAGGAATATCCTGAGGGAAAAAAAAGGACATTCTTTGATTTGTCTAAATAAGATATAGTGTCTAACATTGTGCGTAGCCTAGAGTTATCAAATGCTTATAGATTTCACTGAGTAAACCACTGAACTTACCAAGAAATTCTCAATGGAATATTTTCTTTCTCAGAAAAAAATAACAACCATTTGGATCAGATCCCATTAAAGATATAGTTTTCTGGTTACCTCTGGATGAATTTCCCACATAAGTTTTTTCATGCAATGGTAATTTCCTGCTAAACTTTTAGACTTTCAATGCTCCATTTGTTATAAAAATGTTTGTGAAAGAAATAAGGAAGGTGAAATACAGGTCAGGTCCATCATAGTACCTTTGGATGTGACATCGCCTAGGTATCCATTTCTGGACTAGCCTGATGCTGCAATGTACCACAGAAAATTCCAGAAAATTTCAACCCCAGAGTTAAGAATCAGATATAGGACATGTCATGCTAACTGACATTGGAACCTTCCCAGGTTCTCTCCTTTCCCCACCCACTCAGAAAATTTATATGTCTGGAAAAGGCAGCATAAAAACTACAAGTATAATTGTGATGGTGATGCTTTAGGCATTTTCATATTTGAAAATATATATTTCATATATATTCTGTCCTATTTTAGTCTAACACTTGTCTACTTTTTCCTATCTTTATCACTTGTTCTTTTTTTTTCTGTACTAAACGGTGTTTTATTTTTCTGGTCATAAAAATGAAGTCATTTAAAAAAAATCTTCACCTGAGGATATTTTCCCATTGATTTTTAGAGAGAGTAGGAGAGAAAAGGAAAAACAGAGAGAAACATCAGTATGAGAGAAAGACATCCATTGGTTACCTCCTGCGGGAGCCCCAACCAGGGCCTGGGACAGTGAGGAGTCTGCCACCAAGGTACATGCCCTTGAAGGAATCAAATCCTGGACCTTTCAGTCCACAGGCTGATGCTCTATCCACTGAGCCAAACCGACTAGGGACAAAGAGAATTTTCTAATACTTAAAATGAGAAACAACTAATAGAATGGGATCAAGTAGGGCTAAATGTAAATGTTTATGCTTAGATATAAATAAGACAACAAAATAATTTAAAAATATTTATAATCTGCTTGAGTTAAGATCAGTTTTAGACAACAGTTTGTAATTTCTCCTGCCAAGACCAATGTAGGCTACCAATTATTGTAATATTTCCATGAGAAAAATCAAAAGTGGGAACTCCTCAAATGTTTTACCTGGTCTGGCCATATTTGGAGTCTTGGTTCAGGTCCAGGACTATATTTAAAGATGGACAATGAGGCCGAAACCGGTTTGGCTCAGTGGATAGAGCATTGGCCCACAAACTGAAAGGTCCCAGGTTCAATTCCGATCAAGGGCATGTACCTCGGTTGCGGACACATCCCCAGTAGGGGGTGTGCAAGAGGCAGCTGATCGGTGATTCTCTCTCATCGATGTTTCTAACTCTCTATCCCTCTCTCTTCCTTTCTGTAAAAAATCAATAAAATATATATTTTAAAGATGGACAATGAGTTTGGCCCCCGGGGTCCAGTGGTTGAACATCAACCTATAAACCTGGAGGTCATAGTTCGATTCCCAGTCAGGGCACATGCCCAGGTTGTGGACTGGATCCCCAATGTGGGGTGTACAGGAGGTAGCCAATCAATAATCCTCTCTCATAATTGATGTTCCTATCTCTCGTCCTCTCTTAAATCATATATATATATATATATATATGATTTAAATATATATATATATATATATATGATTTAAAAGGTTAAAGAGGATCAATGATGTGTAAGTTAGTATGATCAGTCAGGCATGGTTTCCATGTGGAATTACAGGCAACTCCAGAACAGTGATGCTGGCAGGAACATTTTTGTTGGTTAACTATCAAGGTACCTTATTCAAGATTAAAATTGTAAAAAGATGGAACCAGTGTTCCTGTGACATGATTATCTTGCCTTCTCAAAGCTAACGGGCGTGTGTCTGAGTGACCCCTTTAACATGAAACTTAATCCATGAATAAAGCAGGCTAGCTTCATTCATCATTCCTGCAAATCTGCAGAGTCCTAAGATCTGGAAGCCAAAACAATCTGGATGTTTGCAGGAGAAAGTCTTTCTTCAGTATGAGGACTGTTTCCCCATTAATAAAACATGGAAAAAATATCAAAGAAGAGGGGAGGAGTACGAATCACAGAACATAACTATTTTTGTAGTAGAGCATGTTATAAGTATATTCAAGCAGCTGCACGTAGAAACAGTTTGCCAAATTATTTTACAATATGATTATAAAATATTTGTCTCAATGAACAAGCTTATGGCTATCAAGCTAAGAAAATCCTGCTGGAATGTACGTGTTCAAACCTGTCTTCAGAAACTACTTAATGTGTCGATGATTACTTATGAGTCTATTTTATGTCTGGCTTTGGATTGCTTTTTCTGTAATTCACAAAAAAAGTACAAGCATGCCAGATGGCAATGCATACGATGGGAATAATTTAATGCTTTTGCTTAGCAAAGTGGTATCACTTGGCTTACTGTGACAAGGAGAATTTTTTAGGATGTCAGCCTTCACTTTGAAATGTGTGTATACATGTATGTATACATGTAGAATAATCTATAAATGAATTTTTCACATCTTTATCTTGTTAGACTACAGGATTCATTTTTTTAAATGTTCCCAACACAACTTAATGGGCAGGTACTTTGCAGTGGATTTTCTTTTGTTAATATGTTTATTCACTACAGAATGGGGGTGAGAATAGGTCTGGCAAGGAAGATAATAAGTACCTACACTAAGATCCTTGATCAACACAAGCAGTATGACTATCGGCCAAATGTAGTACATGCATGAGAACAAACACATTTGAATCTCTGAAATGAAATATTGTGTGGATTGCACAGTTACAAAGTGAAGCCTCAGATTACACAGCATGGGTGTGCTCAGTAATTAAAAATTCATGCAACGACTATATAATTGTGTTTGTTCATGTTCACAATAGACATAAGTTAATAGACACTTTTTAAAAAATTTAAGTATAGTTATTTGGTAAAAGAAATGAAAAGTTATATAAAACACTGAGCAAAAACAAGAGTCCTATTAATAATCTGTTATTTGTAATTTTCTGCTGCAGATTTTAGCCAATTAGAGTTAGAAGTAATGTGATTGTATTTATTTGACTTTGAACTAAAAAGCCTGAAAATGTCTTCAAAGGATCCTGTAGTTCTAATGCTTTGCCAAATATTATCTTCCAATTTCTCATTTCATAAAAATAAAATATCAGAGAGGTACCTTTTCTTTATTTAGTGCATCTCTGCAAGATCTGCATGTCATCTCTGCAAAACCACCGATCTCAGCTTCACTTGCAAAAACTAGAATCCATTTCTTGCATTCCATTTCAAGCAATTAACCCATCCTCTTGCATGTTCATCTCCTCCCATTGCCTAACTCCTTGCCATCACTGGTGTAGGTGTACCATTCTAAACCGTTCCAGATCATTTTGAGCTCTTTGGATAAGTCTTCTCTTTACAATCAAATGTGTATTTTAATTACTAAAAAAAGTCTTGAATGCTGCATGCGCTAGGTAAAGTTCAAAGGCCTCTGTGAAGCTGGCCAGTTCTTCTCTGAAGTTCCATGTAGTTAGATCTCCACTGAACCTTCTGTAACTCAACATTACCTTCTCTGTAATTTTCGAATACGTTGTTAACCTCCCTTGGATTCTCAGTCAACTAGCTAATACACAAGTAAATATTTCAATTTTAAGTCAGGATTGGGCCAAGAACCAAAATAATGTGTGTTAATTTTTTTTTGATGTCCTGAATCAATGGCTGTGTAACAATTACATACTAAGTTGAGTTTAGTGTATCAAATGAACCCCCCCCCCCCAAGAAAAGGATGAGGATGACCCACACCCTGGTACTTGTCAGAGGTCAGGTCTCTACTAAGAAGCTCTAGGTATGGAATGAAGGTACAGTCTGCCTACTCCACTATTCTTGGATTTCTAGGGCTGGAGTCACAATAGGAAGAATGGGCACACTGGTACCTAATTGGCATTTGAAATCACAATTCCTGTCTGTCACCATCCTATACACAATATATAAATTATATTTGCAGCCATACAATGGCTCTTGTCTCCTGAGTCCAACGCATGCATTTGAAAGGAAAGTCACAACCTCACCCTACACCCTTCCTAGGTTTGGTGACCGCCTTCCCTGACTTTAATTAGGCTCCATTTGTTTACATACCATTGGGAAGTGTTTCAGGCGCCAATCTTTCAAGTTGTCAACAAAAAAACATTGTTTGCAGTTTCTCAAAACATAATTAATCTGTAGACTTCTGTGCTAGGTTAGCTCAATTGATTTTTTTTTGTCCTGCCCCTCCCCACATTGTCACTTGACAGCTTGCAAGGAGGCCTGGAAAAGCACATTTGCATTCTTGCGGCGAAGCTAGGGAATAAACCAAGCAAACATGGCTATTTGTGTACTTCAATATATAACCGTGCTTCCCTCAATCAGGACTTATTTTCACCATCGTGGCCCACAAAAGCATTAAACGAGCTTTCTCCGCCACGAGTGATAAGCTGCAGGATGCCTTTCTTTAAAGGATTTTTTTCCCTCTGTGATGCTGATGAAATGCAGTGATAAAAAAAAATAGAAGCAAGAGAGCAAACACCACTAGAAATTCACAGTGCTACCTTGCCATTTGAACTTGTTCTCCTGACACATTAAGTACCTTCATTCTAATTTAAGTTGTAGCTGATTATAAGTTTAAAAGGTTACAGTTATGGTTCAAAAGGAATTATTATTTTCTTAAGTCAGTATTCTGCATTGAAACTTAATGACTGCATTCTCACCCCAAGATTGTCAGTTCATATACGGATCTCTTTATACTGATTTCTTTTGAGAGTTGATGCTGGTATGGGCTCCACAGAATGAAAAACATCCAAAGTCTATTTTTTTTTCAGGCATTGATATTGTTTCAACAGTGCCTCTCTTGGATATTTTTTTCCTGTTGCTTCCCCTTTAAATATGATTGGTCCATTTTAACCTAAATTAATATTTCTTTAAGTATTTCCGCTCCCTGAGAGCAAACATTTAGCTGAACTTAATTATTTTTCTGACCATAACCTCACATGGTTTTATCTACAAAATGAAAATTTGTGTGTGTGTGTGTGTGTGTGTGTGTGTGAGAGAGAGAGAGAGAGAGAGAGAGAGAGAGAGAGAGAGAGAGAAAGAGGAAGAGAGAGGAAGAAACAGAGGTCTGTATGTTATTGGAAAAGTAAAGTAAAAGAGAAAAAAGTGACATTCCTAGTTCTTCATAATGCTATAGCATTGTGTTAATGACAGAGTCATTTCAGTCAACACATTCTTCTTTTCACAACCTAATCTCCTTCATCTGAAAGAGAAATATATTTTTAGCCAACTCTCTGGGACCAAGTCATTGATTTATGGATATTAGTTGAAGGTCTTCATGAATTTTTTCCTGACCTCCATCTGTCATTTCCTTAGTCATATCTATTTTAAGAAATATAAAACAAATTGTCCTAATGGGGCACATTATCACCTTGATATATCACACAGGAAGAATTCTTTCTCCTTATCATACCCATTCAGAAAATTAGCTTTACATTGTCCTCAGCTGATTTTCTCTACATTCTTTATTATGTGATACTGATGGTGATACACATTACTCAAATGCTGATTCATTTTAAATATGCTCATGAAAGATTGGAATAAGTCCCTCCAAGTCTTCTGTAGATAAGCACAGACAACCAGAAACAACTGTTCCTATATCAAAGAATCCCTGAGAAATTAATCAGCTAAAGCAGCCCATCTGATCATGACAGCGACTGCTAACTTTTTCTTTACTGCATATGAGTTCACATTCCAACAACATTATCAGTTGTCTTTGACAGGCACCATACCTAGGAAGCCTCAAGCTTCATGCAAAACAAGCATAAACATTACATATAATGCTAACTATCAAGGAAATTTGAGTCAAAACTACAATGAGGTGCCATCTCACACCCCTTAGGATGTCTAACATTAAAAATACCAAACAAAATAAAACAGAAAATGGCAGGTTTGGTGGTGATGTGGAGAATTTAGAACCCTTGTGTATTGTGGGTGGGAATGTGAAATATTGTAGTTGCTATGCAAAACAGTATGGCAGTTCCTCAAAAATTTAGTATATATATATATACATATATATATATATATATATATGTATATATATGTATATATGTATAATCACCACATGACTCAGTAATTCCATTTCAAGGCAGATATCGAAAAGAAGTGAAAGTGGGGTCTTAAAGAGATATTTGTACAACCATGTTCATAGCAGCATTATAACTGAAATATGAAGCAATCCAAGTTTCCAGATGAATGAATAAACAAAATGTGAGATATCTACAAATCTATATCTATATCTCTAATTCTATCTACATCTATATATCCATATCTATGTCTAAATAGAAGGGAATATTATTTAGGTTTTAAAGGAAGGAAACTGGCAATTATTTGCTGCATCACACAAAGTGAAGTAAACCAGTCATGCACTCTCTCTCTCTTTCTCTCTCTCTCTCTCTCTCTCTCTCTCTCTCTCTCTCTCTCTCACACACACACACACACACACACACACACAAATACAGTATAATTATATATATATGGAGTATTTAAAGTAATAAAAGCTCACAGAGACATAAAGGAGAAAAAGAAAAGGGTAAACATGAAGAAGTGCTCACTTTGCAAATAATCGGGATACCCAAAGAGAGACAGATGACAGTTTGCTATTTTACAGTGTTCAGATTGACAGATAATAATGGTAATAGTGAGGAAGAGGAGAAGAAGTGGTCGACATCTGACAATTCCAGATGTTGATGAAGAAATAGAACTCATAGGTACGGTGGTATAAATCAATCTAATTACAGTTTGATCCTTGAAACTAAAGCTTTGAACTGTGTGCAGGTTCACATATACGTGGATTTTTTTTCATTAAATACTATAAATGCATTTCTTCTTTCTTATGATTTTTATAGTAACATCTTAGTTTCTTTAGCTTACCCTATTGTAAGAAAACATTATCTATCCTATATAATAAAAAGGTAATATGCAAATTGACCATCATGCCCTTGTACAAGATGGCTACCCCCATGTGGTCACAAGGGAGGGCATTTGTGGGCGATCAGGTCAGCAGGGAAGGGCAGTTGGGAATGACTAGGCCTTCAGAGGAGAGAGGGTAGTTGGGTGGGCAGGCCTGCAGGGGAGGGCAGTTAGAGGTAACCAGGCCTGCAGAGCAGGGCAGTTGGGGGCTATGGGGCCAGCAGGGGAACAGTTAGACATTGATCAGGCTGGCAGGAGAGTGTGTGGGGGTGATCAGGCTGGCAGGCAGAATCAGTTAGGGGCAATCAGGAACACAGGCAGGCAAACAGTTGGGAGCCAGCAGTTCTGGATCATGAGAGGGATGTCCAACTGCCTGTTTTCGAAGCCAGATATTTATCCTAGGATGCTAAGCATCCCTGGCCCCCTAGTGTCAGTTGCCAGTAATGTCCCCCAGATACCAAGCTGCACATACACATTTCTGAACATGCCCTAGGATAGTACACCAGCCAGGCTAACCCATTTTCCTGATGTGTTTCTAGTATGTTCACATGCAGATATCCATTAGAGTGGGAAATTTCAGAGGCTAAGGGACTATCAATGGAATAAAAAGGAGAGAGACAGCTGTATCCCTGGCAGCAAATAAAATGAACAGATTACCTACAAATGATCAATACGAAGAGTTCACCAACAGATTCATATTTTGTGTGGAGAAAACAAGTTGTACAAGGGTTCTATTATTGATTCCAACCCTTGGGAAGGTATACGTGGAGCTTCGGGATACTTTGACAAAATTAGCCTCTCACGCCAGTCTGAATCCCATCTTTCGGGAACGGAAATGCCTCCCACTATTTTTTGTTTTGTTTATTCCCTTGTATGTCTGTGAACATCTAATTATTTGAGCTTACAAGGAAACATGGGCCTTTGAGACATCAGTTCATGTGAAATGTGATAACATGTGTGCGGAGACTGGTAATTTGATGAGACTGTTTGAGGCTCCAGGTGACCAGCCCAGGGACTATGGCTGCCTCCAGGCTCGTGGCAAACACCATGGAAGCTGCACGGGTCCAGCGTGCGAGCAACCTCAGCCCTTCGGATGCACAGTCGTTGGGAGATCTGTAGTAACAAGACTGCATAACATTTACATTGGCCTCACAATCCATTCTGCCAAACCTGACTTTTCCTTAAAGGAGCTTAGTTTTGGAGATGACTATTACTGATGCAACCAAACAAAACAAAATGAAATCAAGTCTCTCTAGAAGAGGTAGCCTACAAGGCCAAACTCCATATTAAATCCATATTAAATAAACTTTAATAAAAAGTTTCAACTATTCCTGAGAGCTGAGTATGTGCTTGGTAGACCTACGTGTTTATTGACTTAATGTGTCTGTTGTGATTGTCCCGGGTCCTGTGCCATAGTCTTCATAATGAAGTGATGGAAGGGATAGGGGGTGGGGTGGGGCATGAGAAGTTCCTTACTGCAATTCTTTCTTAAAAAATATTTTTATTGATTTTTTCAGTGAGGAAGGGAGAGAGACAGAGCTATAAACGTTGATGATAGAGAAACATAGGCCAGCTGCCTCTTGCACACCCCCCAACGGGGATGTGCCTGCAACCAATGCACATGCCCTTGACCGGAATCGAACCTGGGACCTTTCAGTCCACAGACCGATGCTCTATCCACTGAGCCAAACCGGTTTCGGCTGCAATTCCCATAGGAAGATTTTGTCATGGAAAAGACACCCAGGGGCTCCTGGGGAGCAAACAGAGAGCCACTGGCCTATGCTCAACTCCATGAAATTCTCCCCCAAACCCTGAAAACAGCAACGGTCTTAGCAGTCACTCACTACAAACCGATTCCCTTTGTTAGAGAGGCACGCACAAAGTTTTATTTGCACACAAAGTTTTATTCGCACAGTGTGTGCAAACACCTTTGTTACAAAATCCCTCAAGTCTGTTTCAGAACAATAACAAAAATGTTAAAAGAGAGAAAGAGGAGGAGGAGGGGAGGAGAGGGAAGAAGAGAGAGGATAAGAGGAGGGGGAGGCAAGGAGGAGACAAGGAAAGGGAGGGAAGGAGGGGAGACTAGCAGCAGCAAGCCCCAATGAGCCTTTACTGCTTTACAAGGAAACCAAAAACCCCAAGTGCACATAACCCTTTTTATAATTGAGATAATTTTTATTTTGTTGATTTCAGAGAGAAAGGGAGGGGGAGAGAAAGAGAGAGACACATCAATGATGAGAGAGCATCCTTAATTAGCCGCCTCCTGCACAGCCCTCAGTGGGGATGGGCCTGCAGCTCAGGCATGTGCTCTGACCTGGAATCCAACCGCGACCACCTGGTTCATACGTGGACGCTCAGCCACTGAGCCACACCAGTCAGGCATGATTTTATTTCCAATGACAGTTGACATTCAATATTGTTTTATATTAGTTTCTGGTGTACAGGGCAGTGGTTAGAGACTATCCTATAATTTACAAAGGACTCAATACCTTTCTTCCCGTTGAGCCAAGAACAGGGTCCTGGAAATCTCCTCTTTGAGGGGCCAAGCCTTCTTCTCCCCTTCCTGCGAGGAGCAGTGCAGGCCCCACCCGCTTCGGGGTGCTTGCAATGGGTCTGCTTCATTTGGCACCCTCTGCCCCGCCTGCTCTCCATGATCCTTCTGGAACCTTAAAGCACGGGGACAGATGGCAGGTGGAGACACACAGATATTGGAACTCAGCGGCAGCATTGCCTCCCGCACTGCTGGGCCCCTTCTTTCTTCCTAAAGCTCTCTTTCCCTGCTTCTCGCTTGGGAAGCAAATGTGTTCTGCACCTGAACCACATGCGCCCCTTGCCTGAAGTGTGGCCTCACTTTTCTCTCTGGGGGAGGGTCTGTGGGAGGGCCATGGAGATGGAAGTCCTCCAGTGTCTGCTGCTTCCCAAACCTGGGAGGCTGAGTGGCACAGCCTGTGCTTATATGGTAGCTGCTACATGTTAGAAGTCAGGTGGAGACAGAGTTCAAGGTCTGGCCACGTTCAGCTTTGGGACCACAGAGCTGCACACTTCCACCCATATGCGTGAGGCAGGAACACAGGCGTTAGAACCATTTTACAGCAAGACCTAGGAACAGCCAAATCCTCCAACCTTTGGAATTCACTCACTTACCAGACCACAATCATAAATGCCCATCACACACACAAAAAAAACACTAGTTCTGAGGCTCTGTCCAAGTGTCTTCTCTTCACGGGAAGCCTACACACTGATTCAGCTGGGATATGGAAGCGTGAGGAAGGGCCTAGAACAGGAAGTCCGCCTCATCATCTTGTGAAGAGGCTACAGGGGCCCGCAACACCAGTGGGGACTTGGTTTTGTTAGGGTAAACCATTTATTCTAACATCCGGCATAGAGAGACTCAAATAACAAGATACTTCCTGAATACTTCCACAATGGTGATGGAGGGGCAGTCCCGCCTACAGAAGGGGCCCAGGCCTTAGGACAGCCTGGGGTGAAGGCCACAGGTGGATGGGCACAGGCTCAGCCACCTTGCCCCGAGGAGCCCCCCCGAGCTCCTCTGTCCTCTCTGGGCTTAAGTCCTCCATCAGCGACATGTGGCAAAATCCATCCGGCTCGCAGGACTGTTGTAAGAATTGTTACATGTCTACTGTGTGTGCCTAATTGTCACCTTGAGCATTGGACATCTCTTAATGACGTGCCTTATGCAAACCAAAGACAATGATTTCTCCTAATGGTGTAGCATTTGGTGTCCTAAATGCATTAGCAGGATTCAAAGCCCTCCTGAGGTCCAGATCTTTAAAAACCTTGGTAGGTTAACTGGACATTTGCTTCATTTACTCATTTACTTAATACAAATGTCTGTGCTCGCCAGGGTCCCCACACCTACAGGAGGACAATTTAGGGATGGTCAGTCCTCCCAGGCCATATGTTAATGACAGCATTTGTGAAATGAATGGCAGGTTTTTTGGACAAACTCAAATACCTAAAAGAATGCTCCATTTTACTGAAAGAATGCTTAATGCTAACTTAATGCTTTCTGTTAGTAAGAGTTACAACTATGAGGATAGCTTGTGGAAATATGGGTTCGATCATTTTAAACTATGTTCATACATTTTTTGGAATGCCAACACTTTAAAAAGGATCTAAAGTAATTAAAATGTGCCCAGCTGGCAGAGCTCAGTAGTTGAGCATCAATCAATATATGATCCAGAAGGTCACGGTTCCATTCCCAGTCAGGGCGCATGCCTGGGTTGCAGGATTGGTTCCCAGTAGGGGGTGTGTAGGAGGCAGCTGATCAATGATTCTTTTCATTAATGTTTCTCTCTCTCTCCCTTTTCCTTCATCTCTGAAATCAATAAAATATATTTTACAAAATAATTAAAATGCGTTGACAAATTCTATGACAATAAGGGGATATAAGGCATATTTAAAAAATAATAAGGTTTGGATGAGAATGAGATCCTTCCCTCTGTGGGTGGAACCCTGAGATACAGCTCAGTATCATATAAACACTTTGCGATTAAACAGAAACATTTGGAAACTCATTATTTATTAGTAGTAAAATCAAAGGGATACAGTCTGATATATTGGAGAGACTTGTCCCAGCCTCAAGAAAAGCCTAAAGCTGCCCAGGAAGGAAGCTTTAAAGCTTAGCCTCAAACTCGTGGTAGTAAGAGATAATGTTCCTAGTTTACCCTCAAGGTAAATACTGAAAAATCCACAGCTCTACGTACTTGCTTCTCACAGTCTCCCATTACTAAAAGGACATTTTCTCTTTTGAACCATGCATTTTAAAGTCCTGAATCTGTTCCAAAATTATGCCTCAGAAACCCATGCTTTCTAATTAGTTATTCTTTCCCAAGGGCCTCTACTCCCTGATCAGCTGAAGTTTCTACCATTATTGATCAGTCTCCATAAGGTTGGCTTCAGAGCCACCTATCTGCCAATACATGTTTCTGTTGAACCTTTATTGACTGCCCAAGAGCGCTCCATTGAATTCTTCAGAGTTGTAAATTTCATGCTTACAAGTTTCTCTTCCTTTCCCTAATTTTACATGCCAGCTCAACAACTTCCTCTTTCTTACTGCCAACACTGACATCTTCGCTTTGACCCCGTTCAGGGCTGAGGCAGAATGGCATGAAACAAATTCAATTCTTGTCTCAGTTTTCCTAACACATTAAGTCTGTCACCCCCTTTTAGTGCGTGTCCAATCAGTATACCTTAGGTCTTCATTTCTAATTGCTTGGGCCATGTATCCTCTTGTGCCTTTTATCCCTGGGTTGCTGAAGGAATGGAACATTTCTGTCCACGGAGATCCATGTCATGATGGGCAGTGAAATCTGTGAGGACAGCCCAGAGCCCAACAATTCATGTGAAATAAAAATAGAGAACTTCACAGTGTTTCTTTAGCTGATAGATTGGAGACATCGTTATTAATAAAGTTTACTTGTATGAATTATTTACAGCCTTCATGAGACATTAGAAACATAGACAGATACAATGCTGTGGAAAATACAATTGGCCTTGAAGCCAATTGATTCTGCTTCATAGTAAATGTGAGCTCCTGGGTTAGCTGAGTAACCTCTATATGAACCTTCTTTTCATCATTTGTAAAATGGGGATGATAATTCCTATTAAACCGTGTTTTAGTGTTGCTGTGAAAATCAAATGAAAACACATTAAAAAGTGAATTGAAATGTGAAAAGCGTAACCAAATGGCAATTCAATACTATTAGGTCCTGAAATTTATCATGTTAAAAGGGAAACATGTATTACCAGAAAAAAACAACAAAGTTTGCCTTAAAAAAATTAATTACTCTTCAATCAGATAGAGACTTGCATGTTGTGGTTGAACAATGAAGATGCTCAAGGTGAAATCCATGTCTGAGGTAGATACATTTTGAAGGTAATTTAACGGTTGCGTGACCATAACAGAGTCTTTTAACCTATGCATTTTTAAATCCATACATTTAAGGTAATATGCTTAAGTGTTTTATAAGATTTTTATAAGATCTAAGTGAACTAACACATGCTTGACAGTGCTTGGAACAATACTGTTTAAGCAGTGATACACACATATATACCCATATATATTCAGGGGTAGGCAAAGGTAGGTTTACAGTTATTCCTATGGAGAAATGACACGCAAGTAATGATTATTATAATAGCTTTATTAATTAAAAAGAATGTCACAATGCAACTATAGACCTACATTTGCCCACCCCCATATATATGCCAATTTGGCCACAAAATAAGAGACCATATAACTTCTTCTAAAATTCTGCACTGAAAGGAAAACATACTAATCTCTCAAACATGGTTAAATACTTATTGGCATAAGACATGGTTAAGATTGTCCAGTTGGTTGGAGCATCTTCCTGTATATCAGAAGGTGCTGGATTTAATTCCTCCAAAAGTGTAATAATTGCCTTAGCTGGTTTGACTCAGTGGATAGAGCATCTGCCTGCAGACCAAAAGGTCCTGGGTCTGATTTTGGTCAAAGGCACATCCCTTGGTTTCAGTCTACTCCCTGGCCCAGGCCCTGGTCAGACCTGGTGCAGAAGGCAACCAATCCATGTGTTTCTCTCTGTCTTTCACTCTCCTACTCTCTCTAAAAATCAATGGAGAGATATCCTTGGGTACGGATTTAAAAATGTAGTAACTAGACTAGGCACTGATACTTTAACTATTTGGTAGTCCATAATGACTTTTAAAAAATTCAGATACAATTCACATACTATAGTAAGTTGAATAATGTCCTCCTAAATTTATGTCCAGTCGAATCTCAGAATGTGACCTGATTTGGAAATTTTTACTTGTACCTGCAGATACCTATAATATCTCAAAATTGAATAAACCTAGGCTAAGGGTGGGCCCTAAATACCAAGGACTTTATACAGAAATGAGAGGGAGTTTCCACAGATACAGAGACACACAGGGGAGAGGGTGGAGGGAGTG
Organism: Vespertilio murinus; assembly: GCA_963924515.1. NCBI lineage: Eukaryota > Metazoa > Chordata > Mammalia > Chiroptera > Vespertilionidae > Vespertilio > Vespertilio murinus. The sequence continues at coordinate 62,843,112 of OZ004713.1, read as the reverse complement.
GAGTGATGCTGTTACAATGTAAGGAGCAGCAGGAGCTCCGGATGCTGGAAGAAACAGAAGATTCTTCCCTGGAGTTCTCAGCGGAAGTGTGGCTCTGAGGACACTCTGACTTTGGATTTCTGCCCTCCAGAACTATGAGAAAACACACATCTGTTGTTTAAGCTCTGGTAATTTGGTCATGGCAACCCTACAAAACACACACTTACCAAAAACAACTATCCTGTTAACTTTCACAATTTAGAAGTTTGGGGTATATTCAGAAATGTGTGCACACTTTCCAAAATACTTCCATCATCCCAAAAAGGAATCCTGTATCCACTGGGAATCACTCCCAATTTTGCCCCTCCTCCAGCCCCTGGTAATCTATTTTCTGTCTGAATGGATTTGCCTAGGCCAGACATTTCATGTGCATGAAATCATGCATGTATGGATATGTTATGTTTTGCTTATATGTTCATTAGCTCATGAACATTTAGATTGCATACACATTGCTTAATTACAATTTTGTGATATAGTTAAATATATCATGTTTTGGATTTTAATGTGTGAAAATAAAGGCTTTAAAGACTTTAGGTATGGATGCATTAGGCAATTGTTCAACATTGGAATCAAGTTTATTCCCCTTTACCTGTTTGTGCTGTGTGAATGGTTTGACACCCAATGCAGGAATATGACTAGATTTAGTAAATGGAAACGTGAGTCTGATCTTGTTCCTTCTAAATCAGCACCAACCTAAGTCCCTTCCCACCTTTCATTCCTCAGTTATTCCTGCCCCATCCAATGCTCAGGACCTGAAATAGCCTTGACACTTTCCTATTAGGAATTCAAACTAGCTAGCTAATTTATTATAACAGCACATGAATTCTATTCATTACAGAATTCTAAATACCATGAAGACCAAATTCCAAATCTTTATTTTAGCAATTGAGAAGATGAGACGCAGAAGTCAAAGACAGGTGACAATGACCACAGAGAAGAAAAAGTAATCAGCCCAGGGGTCTGAGGATTTTCCAGGATCAGCCGGGATAAAAGGGGATATTGGGTTGAGTGACAATATACCCACCATCCAATAATTCACAGAATATACCAAGCAGCCCTTTGGCCCACCATGCTTAGTTTAGGTGGCATCCATCCCCAAATCCAGTTTGGAATCTAGTGACATCAGGGTTTAGACAGTCACACTGAGATACAAAATACCCCATGTTCCATAATTCCTACAAATAACTTCTTTTAAAGCCACCAGAGCCTGGGTTATGACCATTGTTTTTGGGCTCCTAATCCTAATGTTGCATGATCCCTTTTATGATTTTTAAAAATGCTGTGTGGAAATCAAGATCCAGTATATGGAAGGATCATTATTATATTAGAATTCCATTCTGGGAGAGAATACAAGCAATGGAGGCAATCTGCTTTGGGAACAATGCCACACATTAGCAACCTAAGGATATAGTGAATACGTTTTATTCTAAAGAGAACCCCGAACTTAACTCTCAATAGCAGCAGCACCCTACATTTCATACTGCTACAGAATCTGAGACTCTACCAGCCATGGGCAAACTACAGCCTGAGGGCCAGACCCGGCCCGTTCGGCTGTTCTATCCGGCCCATGGAGCCGAAAGAGCAGAGGGTTCTCTTGCTCTCCCCTCTGCTCCTTCACCAGCAGCTCAAGATGAGAGTGCCAGCATGATCAGGTTGCTTTTGTTCTGGCCCTCCAGTCCAGTTTAAGAACCCATTGTGGCCTTGGAGTCAAAAAGTTTGCCCACCCCTGCTCTATACCATGTTTGAGCTGCTTTCCATGACACACATATGCACTCCATTCTTTAATGTCTGACAACTAACTGGGCTAATCTCAACATAATCCCAAATCATTTTATCTTAGTACATCCTCCTGAAGTTGTCAGAACTTGACCCTACACATGCTTGAGGTTACGTATGAAAGGAAAATACAACCAAATACAATAATCATTCACATTTAAGACACTTAGATTCCCTCTGTTTTCTCTAAAATGACCCACACTGAGAAAATTGCTTAACATGCACAAGGTAAGCCCTGTGTTATAAGCCACTAATGGAGAAGCTGCAGCAACTAATTAGCTCCAACCAGTACAAGTCAAACTGTTATTAACAAAATCTGAAAATTAAATAGAGGTTCATTACTCCCCCCAGTCACAGGCTGCCCCTCCCTGGGGAGTGTTTAACTTGTAGCAATGGTTTTGGCTTTGCTTGATTAAATCTCATTATGAGGAAGGAAAAAACACTTGTGCCCAAGTCTGAAGGAACTCAGAGGTGTGCCAAGCTGTCCATTAGGCCAGTGGTCGGCAAACTGTGGCTCTTGAGTCACGGTTTGCTGCTCTGTTGACTAATGAGTTTGCTGACCACTGGGATAGGGGCTTAATCACAAGGAACAACAACAGCCTGTAATTACTGGAATTGAGAGTCTAGGTCAGTGGTCCACAAACTCATTAGTCAACAGAGCGGCAAACCGTGACTTGCGAGCCTCATGTGGCTCTCGAGCCACTATTTGCTGACCACTGCATTAGGCTGTGCAGAAGAGGAGTGGGGTAGAAATCGGAATGGTAGACACTTCTCTTCTAGTTCACTCTAGAACGTGGTGAGAAATACTGATGTACCCATCTTATATAAAAACTGCTGCTTGAAACTTTAACCCTGCTATTTGGCTTCAGTAAATGCTTGCTTGCTTAAATAATAAGGAAATAAGTCTCTCATTTCAGAGAGGCCATAAACCTTCCCAGGATTTAGTTATCAGTGATGGCACCAGGCCAGGACTTTGGTTGAGGTCTCAAGGCCCTAACATATAGGAGTCTTTAAGAATTTGCAAAAGGGACTGGAAAACCCCATATTTGGGAGACAAGAAGGGTAAAAAGGTAAAAATACAGGACATTTCCTGTGTGACTTCACCCAGAATTCTAGAAACATCTTTCTCTAGGCCCACACAACAATAATAAATGTAACTTTATCTCCCTAAGTGTTGCTTGCTTCTTTTCTGGATTTCTGTAATAATACCATTCCAGTGCTTTTGCTTTTCTCCGTGGTTCTTTCTTTTTCTTTTAAAAAATATATTTTATTGATATTTTACAGAGAGGAAGGGAGAGAGATAGAGAGCTAGAAACGTCAATGAGAGAAACATCCACCAGCCGCCTCTTGCACACACCCTACCGGGGATGTGCCCGCAGCCAAGGTACATGCCCTTGACTGGAATCCAACCTGGGACCTTTCAGTCCGCATACCGATGCTCTACCACTGAGCCAAACCAGTTTGGGCGTGGGTTCTTTCATGAATTCACTAAACCTTAGTCCATCTGCATCTCTCAATTCAAGAAAAATATTGTTAAATAGATTTGTTTCCCTTTCTAGTATTTAAGGACCCTGCAAGGGAACATGGGAACACTGCATGTCCAACATATGGTGTTAAAGACCTGGAAGCATGCAAAGAAGGAGTCAAGACCATGTGTATGGTTAGTTTTCCAAAGAGAGCAAAGGCTGGGACAAGCACATGGCTTAGTTATTACCCATGAGCCCTTGAGCAGGAACAGCCTTGCAGAAATTAACCCATCACCTGCCATTAGTCCGGGCCTGCCTATAGGAAGAACTTTATCTGTAACATCCCACAGGAAAAGAAGGAATTTTGGTGGATGTGACCTTTGGAGAGGTCCATAGTTACTTCTGTCCTCTCTCTGCCTTCACCTGGGAGGAATGCTTTGATACATATAAAACTTTGCACACATACAAGGTTGACCTCTGCCAATTGGCTAAAATAAAATTTGCATATTATTGGATTATTTTTTATTTAAATATTCAACTCTGCAAATTAAGGTTAATGCAGTCCTTGCTAGAAAAAATATTTCATAGCTTCTAGAGTCAGCGTCAAGAGAAGAGCATTTTTATTTTGCCTTTTTCTACTGATAACTTGGGTAAATCACATCAAACTGGTGTGACCATCTCCATCTGCAATCCGAACTATGTATTTCTCTAACTATGGAGTAGATACAGGTAGGTTAGCAGGTATGTTTCCTGCATGACTTCTTAGAATTTTAAATTATATGTTGAAATAAGCTTTACAATGTAATCAACACAGAGATTACTCAAAAAGGGAATAAAATATATAGCACATCCCACCCTTTAATTTATTTCAACTGCAGCCCTGGTTTTCACAGTACAGATAAATTTTACAGGAAGGTTTGAGAAATGTTTTGGTAGCCCAGGGTCTCTCAATCCTAATGCTACTAGCATTTTCAATTCTTACTTGTGAGCAATAGTCTGAAAGTTATAGGATGTATACCAGCTACTCTGGCCTCTACCCACTAAATGTCAGTGACACACCCCCAGCTCCTAATGATGACAATAAAAAAAAAATGTCTCCAAATATTTCCAAGTGTCCTCCAGGGGAAAAATTATCCCTGGTAGAGAACCACTAGACACACTGGTTTTTAGGTTCCCTTTTAGCTGAGATATTCTCCAGTTATTTATGCAGAGAGAAAAAAAAATGACCTACAGGTCATAGAGAGACAGAAGAGGGGCATTATTAACCACAGAGGTTCCAAAGATAACCTTAGAGGTTCAAATCCAAGATCTATCACCCAACATAATCCATCTCCGTTATGGTGGTGATAATAATAACATTTACCTTATATAGGTAGTTGATATGAGTCTTAGATTAAATTATGTTTGAAAATCATGTAGGATGATGCCTAGTACATGGTAAAGGATTTGAGAATTATCAGGTCAATTTATTCCCTCTGGAATTCATTCTTTATTAAACTAATGTATTCATTTGGTTATGAATCATTTTTGAAAGTACTCTTAACCATGCATTCATCAAACCACTTTATTTTTTATTTGTTTTATATTCTGTGTTTCCCTTCTATGCTATGCTCTCAACAATGGGGTTCTGATGCATAGAAAACAAAGGAAAGTACCTTGGTCTTGAGTTGTTTTACTGTAGCCCTTTCAACGAGCTTCCTACACAGCACAGGTGCAGTGCAGGAAAACAAAACCATTCTAGATTTTTTAATCCAAGTGGGGTTTAGTACAGACATCACTGAAAAGTCAGGAGACCTGAAGTCAAGGAGCTACCACTAAGTTTGCTTTAAGATGTGACACCTTCAGGACACTGCCCCAGTGGCAGGAAAGACCTGCTTTTATACAACCACTGTCATCACTGCCACATCCCTCAGGCTCATGAACCTGATGGCAAGCAGATGAATCCACTTCAGACACTCATGTCTCTTAGAGGGTACTTGTCACAGAGCGAAATCTGCTTTCCCACTCATGTGAGTGCATTTAATTGATAGAGACTAATGAATACCCAGAACTCTAGCTGCAGAGTCTGGAAAATGTATTTTTATCTTTGCAAACCTTTCAAATAGAAAGAAAGTATAACAGAGATTGAGAGGACCAATGCAAACACTCAGCTACTCCACATGCATACACAGCCCCATATATTTGTATATTCATAACCCGGGGCAGTGATACTAGCAAGATGCACATGCTCCTCTCTGATTCAATGTAACAATCCTTTGTACACGTGGGATCTGCCTATCTCTCCTTAAAGAGGGGACACGTGTTCCAAACACTACAGAATCATTTCCTGTACTCTACTGTCCCCACTCCTGGCCAAGATCCAGGACATTTTAGTACTATGGTTACCAAAGGATGCTTGAGTTATTACTGCCAAAATTGTATTCCAAATCCTGATTTTGTTCACAAGCACCTCCAAAACAAGCTTTTCAAAGTGGTTTTGTTTAGATACATTTATGCTTTCTCTATTTTTTCTTGCTCAACGTTTTCTATAATGATTCATATGTTTATGAAATAAGTGGCATATTGTTAGTTATTATTAGTATTTATAATATTATAAATTTATAATATTATTTTCATTGCCATTGTTGAACACTTATCCAGGTACTGAGTAAATACTAAAAATACATGGCCTCACTTAATCCTGTCAGTAATTCTGAAGACAATTGAGAATATCCTTTACACAAAAGGAAACTGATACAAAGGGTTAAGTTATCTTGTGCAACATCCAGTAAGAGTGGTATTATCGTGTTTACCGAAAATAAGACAGCTTCAAAAAATAAGACCTATTTACAGGTATCCTTCTGAGTGAAATAAAAGGCATCCCCCCCCGAAAATAAGGCCCCCAGGATTCAGTTTGTCTGGTTTGTGTTGACAACTACCATACTACCGTACTGTATACAGGTAATAAATTTCCTTTATTTTCATTTAACAATAAATGTGTACCGTATTCTTCTTCGTGGAAAAATAACACATCCCCTGAAAATAAGACCTAGCACATCTTTGGGAGCAAAACTTAATATAAGACACTGTCTTATTTTCCGGGAAACAGGGTACAACCCAGATTCAAACACCTTCTCTCCAGCTCCTAAGGGAGTTCTTAGCCCCTTTGACAGAAGAATGGGACGGGGACTCTTTAAGTTTTTCTCAAACTTGTTGAAGATTTTGATAGAAACCCCTATTCCTCAGCTACCTTACATTCGTATGGGGAACATTATATATCTCTATTACATTTTTCCTTTTTATTAGATGTAAAGGCCTAAAAATACAATGACTCCAAATAAGATGAATTAAATTGTGTTTTCCCTGAAAATAGGGAAATTATTTTTCTTGACTTAAACCTCATTTTAGTTTGTCAGCAACCTGCAAAAGTCATTTAAATTCTGTACTACTTCTTAAACTTTTTGCAAGAAAATTGCTTTGCATGGTACTGTCTCTATGCATCCAGGCAATGAAGCGGTGATTGATTTCTGAATCATCACTGATAAAGCTATTTTTGATCAGTTATTGAACATGCCAGGTGTGCTCAGGGCTCTTTTGTATATGCTCCAGGAGAGGTGGGCAATGAATTACTCTTAAGGTTTTGGGTGTGCTCCCCGCTCACTCAACAGCTAGTTCAATAGGTTCACGCTGACATTCCTAACACATCTCACTCCTTGGGCATACAGCTGGCTCCCCGTGATGCACAGCCAATTTGCATACACTGAAGACATGTCCCCCCAGCCTTCACTAAGCAGTTGGAGACCAGATATATCAGATACAGATAGCTATCCTAGAGGAAAAACAGATAAAAATCAGTCAAAATGTTTGTCTGGAAGTCTATAGTTTATCACCTCAGTGCTAATCTCTTCATATTTTTACTTTGCACCAACAATTCTAGATGACAGGGTGACAAAAAGAGTATCCCCACACCAGAATCTTTTTTTAATATACCGTATTTGCCAGCGTAAAAGACAATTTTTTGGCCCTGAAAAATATGTATTTGCCTGCGTATAAGACGACCCCCTAAAATTTCCACTAAAAATACAGAGTTTGTTATATACTTGCCGTATAAGACTACCCCCCACTTGGAGGCAAAATTTTCAGGGCCAAAAAATTGTCTTATACGCCAGCAAATATGGTATATTTTATTGATATTTTACAGAGAGGAAGGGAGAGAGATAGAGAGCTAGAAACATCAATGAGAGAGAAACATCAACCAGCTGCCTTTTGCACCCCCCCCAATCAGGGATGTGCCTGCAACCAATGTACATGTACATGCCCTTGATCAGAATCGAACCCGGGACCTTTCAGTCCACAGACTGATGCTCTACCACTGAGCCAAACCAGTTTTGGCCCCCACACTAGAATCTTTAATGTCTCTGAGACTAGGATTCGTATATACAATTGATATTAGCATAGAGCAGTGTTTCCCAAAGTGTGGCACATTTACCCCCAGGGGCACAGGAAGAGTTTGGTGGGGGTACACGTTGCACCGGAGTTTGGAGTTTGGTGGGAATATGCACTCCACTGTGCTTAGCTGCGCCTAATTCTACATTCTCATGAGTCAAGTCAAGAAAGTCTTGTGAGGCATGAGATGGTCTGGCGTGCAAATAAATGTTATTTATAATATACCTTTTATTGATATTTTATTATGAATAATTTTATTTTTCCTTTATTATTACTTTGTGTATGTACCCCCAAAAAAGAAAAATAAATATATTTTGATTGTTGTTAAAATACATCCATTTTTTTTGACGAGGGGTACTCAGAGTTAACGAAAATTATAGAAGGGGTACACATATGTCAAAAGTTTGGTAAACACTGGCATAGAGAAACCCCAAAACTTGAGACAGAAGTAGTCCTAAAACTACAATTTTATTCAAGTGGCAAAATCCACAGTGCTTGGGGGAGATGGCTCCCATCAACACAATCAGACATGACTAGCTCTCTCCATCAGTTCTGACAGTTAATAATGTGGCTGCTCCTACAGATAAGATCTCCTCTTCATAATTCCCACATTTTTTTTTTTGAGAAAGCACACTGTATATTTGTTTCGGTTTAGAAACTATTGTCAGACTAAAAGCTGTTTATATAGCTTTTATTTTTGTATTCTTTGTTCCTTTTGATCATTCATTCAGAAATTAATTGACTGAAATTAGAAAGATTTACACCTATGTTGTTGTTGTTTTTTTTCTGAGAGTTCGATAGTTTTAACTCTTCAATTTTGATATTGATCCATTTTTAATTAATTAATTTGTGTATAATAGCGTGAGTACAATATATTTTTCCTCTTTTACATGTGGATATCTAGTTGATTGAGCTTAATTTATTGAAAATACTCTTCTTTCTTTGTTGAATTGTCTTGATTCCAGTGTCAAAAATCATTTGACTACATAAGAAAGTGTTTATTTCTAGTACAAAACTATTTATTTTTTTACCATCTAATTTTCTGAAATTCTAAGATCCAGATTCCTATCCTGAGAATATCAAACCACATTCTCTGGACAACAAACTCTTCATTTTATGGTTAAAAAAATACACAAAGCAAAACAAAAAAGAAATTGATTTAATGCTTTTTTGTGTGATTAATAAAGACATGCACTTATAGACATCTGAATGTTGACTTTGAATCATATTCTAATTTGAATTAATCATTTTGGTTGATATATCTCTCTCCATTCCATTTTCCATGTAGTAGCAAGAGTGGCTTATTTTTAAACACATAGCAGGTCAAATTAACCTCATCTTGTTATACTTTCTTTGAATAAATTTCCTTCTTCATGCTGGCCCCTATTTTTCCTAAAACATAAGGTCTCTCTAACCTGCCTGGGGAGCTATTTAATTGTTCTTTTCTCATCCTAGAACTTCATTTTCTTGTTTGTTTGTTTTTTGTAAACTTTTTGACCCCTTCCTTCTCAGATAAGCCTATCAGATCACCGAATATAGAAAGGATACCTTCTGATAGTATCAACTAAGACCCATTAGTGAATACTTATAGCACTTAACATTCTCTATCATTCTCTATCACCTATCTACCTATTTCTCAATCATCTATCTACCATCTATCTATCTATCCACCTATTTATCAATAATCTATCTACCTATTTATCTATCTATCCATCCACATCTATCTATCTCAATTTGTCTTCTATCCTAGCCATTTCCCTCATGCACTTATGCATGTGCACACAAAATACAGTTTAATTCTCTAGGGCAGGGAAATTATTGTGCATTAAGAAGACACAGGAGCCTTATATTTATTAACCCCAAAGGCTTTATATAACATGATAAATATCTATCCCCTCCTCAGGAGCATTTTTAAAAATCACACAGCTAAGTTACTTGTCTAGTCTCTCCTCTTTTCTCTCCCTTTTCCCCTTCTAGCTCCCTCTGCTCCATCCCCATAAAAAAAGGGAAAACAAAGAAACATAAAACAAAACAAAAACACTTTCATTTTTGTCAGCAAAGCTATTCAGTTCAGTTCCCTACAGCATGCACCTCAAACTTAGTTCAAGGCCTCCTTTTTTATTCCAAAAGATTTAATTTAAACTTAAAATTATAGCTTATGACTTCACAGGGTGCCATTTTCCTCCCCAGTCTCTGTCGGTGGGATGGAGAGTTTCACACTTTCAATTTTGCTAGCAAGAGTGACACATGTCTATTACAGGATTAGTCCCATATTTCTAATGATTAAATTCACAATCTGTACTATATTTGGGCAATTTTAAAATCATTTCTTTGAGGAAAAGTAACCATCATGGTTTCTATGGCAAATACAATAGTATTATATTAAATCAGCTTTAAAAACATGTAATGTCTCCCCTGCCCAATCCTGACCACAAAGTGTTTTTAGAGAATCACTTTATTTAGTCATTACAACTATTAACCCATTTAAGAATGGGAGCGGGGTTGTTGTTCCTTCCGGCAGATAGACTGGGAGAGAGCAAGGCCCTCTTCAAACCTTGAATTCAGCCTAAGTGAACGGCTGCTGGGATGGGGTCAATACAGAGGAGAGACTGTTGGTGATGAAGATGAGCTGCAGTTGGCTAACTCTGTCTAGCACAGCCCCTCCCATGCATGCCCTTAGCCCTTCCTTCCTGCTTGGGACTCATGTGATAATTACTGAGTTCTCCTCCCAAACAACCCAACCATGTGGAACTTGACAGCATAACTGCCACCACTCCCTCCATGCCCGACGGAAATGGATCAAGACTCACATGTACATGTTCTGATGACCTCGTTCTTAATCAGCTGGAGAAGATGAACACTTTCAAATTCCTAGGCCTTCCTACAAGTGAAAACCAGGGCAGTTCCCAATGCCACAAGGATAGAAAGTGGAGAGGCAGGGCATCATACGGATGACATGGAATCAGCTTCTAGCCATCTCCCACAGCCAGCAAGAACACAGCCTCTATTGTTACTGAGCAACCAACTATCACAGCGAGATTCAAGTTGGTTTCTGCCTTACCCCACCTACTAAAGGTATTAATAAACCATTTATGTAAGGTCAATTATCTATCTCTGTTCCCAAGGCCATAAAGAGTTCCAAGTTTCTGATTAATCAGAAGTCATCTGATTGATTAAAAGTCAAAATGGTACCGAAGTGGTAGTCTGGGAGAATCTTTGCTTCAAATGATCTTCAGTGACTCCAACCAACTTAGCATCCCAGCCCTCTGATGAGTGGCCTTTGTTAACAAGCCTGCCTTTCGCATGTCCATGTCTCCTTGTACAGACTGACTTGTTGTTAATCAGGGAGTATTGATCCCTCTCCCCACTTACTTGCTGGCATCTATAACATCCAGGGATCAAAAATAAGATCCACCGTTTTTCTCTAACATCGAATTGAATGCCAAATTCCCCAAATGACATTCTTAACAATAAATAGAAGAACCCACAATAACTTGGTGAGAAAATTCTCCCTGTTAACTCATCCAGTTTCCTGGACATTGTCTATATTACTTTATCTTCTTAGTTGGAAGCTTTGCTCAAGCAAAGAAGACACTGATAGCCCAAAACAGAAGTATTGGTGTATGTAGAATCACAGCATATACCTGATTGCTTAAAAAACATCAGCTAAGAACAGCTTTAAGTTCTAGAGAAATATCATAAGGTCACTTAGAGTTCCATAATCTAAATCAGGAACCACCTAATTACATCTTTCTGGACTAGTATAATTTGAGTCAACAGAGTAGATAGATACTTTATTCCTTTTTGAAGTCTACATTACTTTAAACTTGATTAAATATATTGGGGTGATATTGGTTAATAAAAGTATATAGGTTTTAAGTATATAATTATAAGAACACTATCTGAATACACTTCATTTTAATAGACTTCTGTGCTTACCACTAGGAAGCAAATCACTAAGAAAATATTCCACTACTTTGGCTCAAAATTCTTGAATAATAAATTGATTTTAAATGACATGAACACCAAACCCATTTACTTGGTTTCACTCCTGGATAGCAAATACTAACCAGCGCATTAAGAATTAAAAACAACAGCTGGCACAAGATGCCTTGGAACAAGATGGCTAATTTCCATATCATGGACTTCATTCAGACAAGGGCTCTCCAGAACATTACACCAAATCTTCAGGGGTCTAAGCTTTCTCCCAGGCAGGTAAAGGGCAGGAAGGCAGCTCCAGCTCAAATAGGAATATTAATAAAGTTGTAACGTAGAGGATAATTGAACCATATCAATTATTTATCTAATTATGAGGTTACTAGTCATCTAAAATCACTCAGCGAGCAACTCCAGAGACTATGAGGTACTGACATACAAAGTGTTGTCCAAAATCATTAGGCCTGCCAAACTCCATCTGACAACACTTCAACATTAATTACATTTAATATCTAAAGCATGAGTAGAAAAATGGGGATATTGGTAAACTATTCTATGTAGAAAAAGCTGGATCTTTGAAAGCTGAAGGTAGGAGAAAGGACAGTATTTTTTTTAAAAAAATATGTTTTTACTGGTTTCAGAGATAAAGGGAGAGAGAGAATTAGAAGCATCAGTGGTGAGAGAGAGTCATTGATTGACTGCCTCCTGCATGCCCCCTACTGAGAGTCAGCCCGCAACCCAGGCATGTGCCCTGACCTGGAATTGAACAGTGACATCCTGGTCCATGGGTCGATGCTCCTGCTTCCCTGGGGCAGGAGTTGTTCTGTGGAGCAATTTTCAAGTACAGTTATTTCATACCAGGTAGGATTCTCTAATCACTGCAAGCCTCAACAATGGCCCTGATATTTGCATGCAGGTAGCGAGGTTTTTATTCACTCTGGTGGACAGAATAAAAAGACCCCAAAGATGTTCAAATACTAATACCTGGCACCTGCGAATGCTACCCATGGCCAAAGAGCCTTTGCAGATGTGAGCACATTAGGCTTCAGAGAATAGGATTTTGTCTTGAATTACTCCAGTGGGCACAGTATAAGCATAAGGGGTTTTCTGAGAGAGACACAAAAGGTCACAGTCAGAGAGGAGATGTGAGGGCAAAAGAGAGGGAAATACAAATAAACACAAAGAAGTAGAGATTTGAAGATTCTATGCTACCATCTTTGATGAGGGGGAGGGGCAAGAAATGCAGGCGGGCATCATGAACTAGAAAAGACAAGGCCATGGGACCTCCTCCAGAGCCTTCAGGAGCGTAGCCTGCTGACCCACCATGGGCTTCTGACTCCCAGAACACGAGGAGAACATGCTGAGCGTGTGGGCATCGTTACAGCAGCAGCAGCCAACAAGCGCACCAGCCAAGCTACCACCAGAATAAAGCTCATCAGCACCCCAACATTTCATGCTGCTATTCCAATGCATTAGGGATGATGAGCTAGTTAAATTGCCCAACAGTTGTAGTTTCCTGTTCACATTTAACAGAAAGTCTCTAAACCACAACAACGACAAAAACCTCAAGAAATAAAAGTTTTGAAACCTCCCTCCTGTAAATGTACACGACACAAATCGGGCCATTCAGCTGCCCTCTCAGAGTCACAGGAATATAAAATAAGATAAAATTATCAGCATGGGAAAATTCCGTCTATAGGAAGAATAAGAAATTCCTGTCTGGCATATTGTCACGTATGACAGACAGAAGTTCCTGATACACATTTTAAAAGCTAAAGCATTTGAGTAAAAAGTCTGTTTGGGGATTGTGTATGGAATTCCCAGGGGAACTACACATATACCACCTAAATTGGGGCTCACAGCAACAAAGGGATTTGAGAATTTCCAGTTGAAATATAGTCCTGAGCAACATCCTAGGTGAAGTAGGAGATCATGCTAGCTGTTTAATTGGAGTACTTAGAGTACTTTAAGAGTTGATTAAGAAGTACAAATGGGTAGTAATAAAATCATTTCAGGGAAGTAAAGAGCAGCACAGGGAATATAGTCAATAATCCTATATAATAAAAGGCTAATATGCAAATTGACCAAACAGTGGAACAACCGGTTGCTATGATGTACACTAACCACCAGGGGGAAGATACTCAACACAGAAGCTGCCACCTGGTGGTCAGTGTGCTCCCACAAGAGGAGCACTGCTCAGCCAGAAGCCGGGCTCATGGATTACAAGCTTACCGGTGGGGGTGGGAGCCTTTCACACCTCCTCGGCAGCACTAAAGATATCTGTCTACCGGCTTAGGTCCACTCCCTACGCCTAAGCCAGCAGTCAGACATTCCCTGAGGACTCCCGGACTGTGGACTGCGAGAGGGCGCAGGCCTAGCTGAGGGACACCACCTCAAGTGCATGAATTTTGTGCACTGAGCCTCTAGTACTCTAATAACTGTGTATGGTGCTGGGTGGGTTCTAGGCTTAGTGGGGAATCACTTTGCAAGGTATATAAATGTCTAACCACTATGAGGTAAACCTGAAAGTAAATACATACATATATATATATATATATATATATATATATATATATATATATATATATATATACCGTATTTGCCGGCGTATAAGACGACTTTTTGGCCCTGAAAAATATGCCTCCAAGTGGGGGGTAGTCTTATACGGCAAGTATATAACAAACTCTGTATTTTTAGTGGAAATGTTAGGGGGTCGTCTTATACGCCCAGTCGTCTTATACGCCGGCAAATACATATTTTTCAGGGCCAAAAAATCATCTTATACGCCGGCAAATATGGTATATATATATATATATATATATATATATATATATATATATATATTATTGAATGTTAACTGTAATGGAAGAATTTTCTTTGGAAAAGTTAGAGTTGAGTCATTGGTACTTCACAAAAGCATGATTTTTGTTGTCTCCAGTGGCCCCAGAACTGTCTCTTTAATAGGAATAAAATGACTCAAATCGTTTTCGGCATCCTTCCGGACATTTGGAAAGATCCCTGTGCTGGGAAAAACTTCATTTCCTGGTCAGCTCTTACTCCACAGACCTTCTGAATGGCCACTCCAACCCCAGATAGCATCCTTCCTCCTGCTTTCCCTAAAGCATCACTAAAGCAAACCCACTCCTGCCGTTCAGGAGTGACTAAGGAGCTCCAAAGCACAGTAGGTAGCAGTGAGCACCTTAGAATGTAATGGTGGGCATAGCTCTATTGAATGCCCTTGGCTCTCCAAGACAGACTTCTTCCCAAGCCCATTCTTTCTTTCCAGGGTCCCTTGCCCCCTTTTGGTCTTCCAGACAATAACTCTAATTCCTGTTAGGTTACTATACTGGACTACTTCCCTTCCTTTGTCACAGCCTCTCCCTCAACCAGAAACCAGACTGTCTAGCAAAAAACGCACATGAAGGTGTTTTCCAAACAAAAGAGCAGTGTGCTCCTGAGAAGCCTGACTTCTCCCGAGGCCACAGGTGCAGACTGTAGGCAGCCTCTCAAATAGGAATTCATTCTCCCTGGTCCCCAAGGAGACAATCTATCTGGCGTAGCAGCCACTCGCCAGCAAGGCAGCCTCCCGCAGTAACTTATTTCCTCCTCTCAATGACCACCTTGAACTTCTACTTATAAATAAAGAAATGGGAGAGTTGCTTTAAACATCTGCCCTTTCACTGGGGCTTAGGAGAGTTGATGGGAACTTACACAACGTCTGACAGTCCCGTCTGAAAAAAAAAAAAAAAACTGCCCCTCATGTGAAAGCATTTCATAGCTTAAAAGAAGGCAACTAACAGAAAGAAAATATTAACACGCCACCCTCTCAAAGAGTTAAAGTGGGAAAAAGTCGCTCTATTGAAGAACTGTCCTAAGTTATCTAATTCCTATCTGCAGATACGTTCAAAGGGATATATTTGCAGAGCCAAAGGAGTGGCTCATAAGAATGGATCAACTTATTTGCTACATCATGTTTCTCCTTAGTGAGCTTGAGTTCCAGAAGACAGCGGGACTTGCATCAATTGCTGAGGGGAAAAATAATTGTATAGGTAGCTAATTTTTTAGTAGTACTTAATGGCAAATGAAAAATACATTTGTAAAACATGTACAATTTAAGGATGGCATTTATATTCACTTCTCAAAAACAAAACAAAACAAAGCAAACAAACAAAAAACCCGACACAATTAAAACTACTCAAAAACTGAGAAAAGGAACAAAATGGTAAAAAAATTTACCTACACAATACATAGTGATGAGCAGAGAAATCAGTAACACAGAGCAGAGAAACTCACTGACTCACAATTCTGGATGCATATTTTAATTACCTGGCAGAATTAAAACATATTTTTGAATGTGTGAATAAATAAAATAAGGTATTTCAGCAGCCACATCCAGAGAGGGATTACTAGATTGCTGCTCTTTGTAGAGGCTCAGGCACGGGCAGTTTGTGGGGTGGTCAGTGATTCCAACATGCAGAAGTGGGAACCCTGGATTAAGTATCTTCGTGGGGACGGGGATGGAGATAGGAGAGGGCTGGAGGAAATTGTTGTTAAAGTGTTCTATTTCTTCTCTCATAGGAATGGGAGGAAATAATGAATGTTCCTGAAAACATTGCAAACCCACAGTCACTGGGCTTTTTGATAATCAATAGGGATAAATAACCTTCCAAAGAGGCTTAATCCTAGAATTCAAGGAATTTAGGGTCTAGGAATAGAAAGCATCAAGGAAATGGATAGACATGGTGCACTGTGTTAACAGATGCAGGAGACCAAGTGGAAAGTGTGATGGGAGGGCCAGGGAGGCAGTCTCCCTGATGTCTCACCTCACACCTGACCTGCTTTTTACTCACAATCTGATTCAACACAACTTGCAATATATCTTCTCTTACTCTGGTTCACTGTCACTTTTCTTCTACTTCCTACCTGATGAGAACCCTTAGATTCTACAGAGAAAAGTAGACCGGTAGGGGCAGCTCTCCCTGCTTCACGCTGCTTGCACGTGGCACTTTGCCTACTGACATGCAGGATGTAGCCTGTTGTAAAAACGACCTTATACCCTTCACCACATTTCTCCAACCATACATCCCACATGGAAGCTTTAAGATATATATATTTTTAAATATATATAATTGATTTTTTACAGAGAGGAAGAAAGAAGGATAGAGAGACAGAAACATTGATGAGAGAGAATCATCAACCAGCTGCCTCTTGTACACCCGCAATGGGGATGTGCCCGCAACCAAGGTACATGACCTTGACTGGAATCGAACCTGGGACCCTTCAGTCCGCAGGCCGACGCTCTATCCACTGAGCCAAACAGGTCTCGGCAAGAGGGATATATTTTTAACTATTTTTTTTCCAATTTACCCTTTAAAACAACTCAAATTTTAGATGATGGCTTTCATAAAGATTATCCATTGCCCATGTGTCAGCATCCAAAGTGCATCTGATTTTTTCTTGAGTAAAGTATTGGAGCTTTCTCATTCTTCAGAGGAGGAAGATAAATATGTACATACTGACCATCCCAGGATCTCTTGGTGATTACAAGGAGAAGGCGAGTTTTCTTGGGGAGGAGGAGTTTTTTCGAATCTTGGGACAGGCCAAGGGCCGTGAAAATCCTAAGAGCTGAATTTCTGATGGCCAGGATGGAAGGGTGTGTGTGCCCATTCCTGGGTAAAGGGGACTACTGATCCCAACCTCAGAATCACGAGTTACTAAGTGATGGTCCTGTCAGCACCACTGACTGGTGGCACTTTAATAGAGCTTTCTTGGGAAACGAGTGTTATTCCCAGAAGAGACAGCGTTGGAAGCCCATCCTGGCAT
Source organism: Vespertilio murinus (assembly GCA_963924515.1). Classification (NCBI taxonomy): domain Eukaryota; kingdom Metazoa; phylum Chordata; class Mammalia; order Chiroptera; family Vespertilionidae; genus Vespertilio; species Vespertilio murinus. The sequence goes on along the minus strand of OZ004713.1, from coordinate 62,825,647 downwards.
GTCTGATTTTATCTGTCTGTGCATCGAAGACGTCAGTTATCTCAGGAACGAAGGAGCAGATAAGCAATCCTCTAATTGAGTTCTTCTCAGAGAGATCCCAGGAGCCAGGCAAGAAGAGACCAATATTTGTCAATTCAACACTCTAATAAATTAGATTTGCTTTAACATTATACTCTTAAAGGGTTAGCTGAACGTTGGCTTTCCTGGAAAGCTTGTGGTTATCATCCTAATGATCATGATAGAATTCAGTTTTCATTAACCCACTAAAGGCCCGATGCACAGAATTCACGCAAGTGCAAGAATAGGCCTTCCTTTCCTCCAGATACTGGCACAGGCTTTTCTCTGGCACCCAGGACCCAGGCTTCCCTCACAGCCCTGCCTTCATCCGGAAGGACATCCGTGAGGACATCTGGTCCAATTAGCATACCGTGTTCCCCCGAAAATAAGACATCCTCCGAAAATAAGACCTACTTCATGGAAACATAATACATTCCCTGAAAATAAGACCTAGCGCATCTTTGGGAGCAAAAATTAATATAAGACACTGTCTTATTTTCGGGGAAACAGGGTATTAGACTTTCATTATTATAGATTAGCGATACTTTATCAAATAAATTTGACACCTATGTTTTATCTTTTAAAGGAAGTGAACTATAATATAATCAAACCCATGCCCCTTACAGGAGTAATGCCAGGCACTAGGTCCACAATCAAAGAACTGTATTATGTGTGATCCATGTGAAAGATGGCTTTGGGATCTGGCGGAGGAACCATCCAGCGATAGCCTGGAGATAAAGAGATTCAGAGAAAAATCAAAAGCTACCTGGGAGGGGAGAAATATGCAAATAGGGCTCTGACTTGGAGACAGCCTTATTAATTTTCAGGGAATTTTGTGTAAAATACCGTGAACAAAGGACATTCACATTACAGAATCTGTAGAGAGACACTGAGGAATAGAAAAGAATAATAATAATAAAGATTAAAAAAAGGAAACCAAACCAAAACTCAAATTCAGCATATTTAAAGGAGTGTGTGTGTGTGTGTGTGTGTGTGTGTATGTGTGTGTGTGCACAACCCACTTAAACCCATACATGAATTAAAGCTTGATGCTGTCTAGACGCTAGGGTATGTACCATACCTATCACTAGAAACCTGTTTACAGTTTTCCTCTTCTAACACAACATCTTTTTGCAGAAAAAACCCAGGGCTCCTGCATTATTTATACTGAGAAGACTTGCATAATAAGGTGCAGGCACATTTCCATCCCATCGCATGCATGTCTGTGAGGGTGCTTAGCAGCCAAAGTGATGTGAGGACTAATGAATCTTGTCTGAGGAGGGTGGCTTGGTGACTCTGTTGGGCTGCATGACATTTTTACATATCACTACATTATCGTCTTGCCTACTCTTATTTCCTACCATCTTTGGTGAAGTTTCTTTTCAAATCTTTCAGCTATTTTTTAAATGGATTGTTTTTCTATGGTTTTGAAGAGTCTTTATACATTCAAGACATAAGTCCTGGGTCAAATATATAATTTGCAAATATTTTCTCTCAATCTACAGCTTATATTTTCATCTTCCTGAGAATCTCTTATTAAGAGGCAGGAATTTAACATTTTGATTGACTTTAAAATTTACTTTTAAAATTTTATTACAAGGGGTTCAGTACCATTCATTGAAAAGATTACTCTTTCTCTACTGAATTGCCTTTGCACCTTTGTCAAAAATTTGTTTTTTCGCATACATGTGGTTCTATTTCTGTATGCACTACTGTGTTATATTTCATTGATCTGCTTGTCTACCTTTATGCCAATGCTTTACCATTTTGATTAAACTCTCAAGCTTTGTTATTTTTCAACTTTGTTTGGCTCTTCTGTCTTTTGCATTTTTATATGAATTTTATAATGAGGTTAGCAATATTTCTAAGACATCGAGCTAGGATTATGATATAGTTTCATTGGATTTGTAGATCAATTTGTGGATAATTAATATTTTAACACTATTGAGTCTTTCTACCTTTTAATACCATGTGTCTCTTAATTTATTTAGATACTTTACTTTCAGCAATGGTTTTCAATTTGAAAAATTTTACACATAGTTTGTGAGATGTCTTCCTATATAATTAACGTTATGCTATTTTAAGTGGTATCTTTTTATTTTCCAGTCACTTGATGCTAGTATTTATGGAAATACAATTTATTTTTTGTATCTTGATCACTTGTCTTATAAACTTGCAAACAAACAAGTTTATTTAAATAGATTTTGTAGATTCCATTGAATGCTCTAGTATATAATGGTTTTGCCTATGAATGAAGACATTTTTACTAATTATTTCTATTGAATGGCTTTATTTCATCTTCTCTCAGTGTTTCCAGGGCCAGTGCAATAGAGAGAATAAAAGTGATGAGAGAGCATACTATGGTTGTTCTTGAGCTATGTGGGGAAAGTATATATATATATATATATATATATATATATATATATATATATTACCATTATGTATGATATTAGCTTTAGATTACTCATAAATTCCCTTTATCATGTTGAGGACATTTTCTGCTGTTCCTAGTTTGCTGAGAGCTTTTGTCAGGAATGGATGTTGAATTTTATCAAATGCTTTTCTGCATCTATTTAAGAGAATGAGATGTTTTCTTTCTTAATTTGTCAATATGTTGGATTACAATGATAGAGCTTTGGGTGTCAAACCAACATTGCATTTCTGGGGCAGGCCCAGGAACTGATCATGATCCACGATTTGTTTTATATACTGTTGGGGTGGATATGACTAAATGAAATTATATATTTTTACCTGTTAATATTCACAAGGGATATTATACTCAAGTATTTGTTATTGTTGTTTTTATGTCTTTGTCTTGTTTTACCTTCAGAATAATTCTGATCTCCTATGCTGCATTGGGAATGTTCACACCTTTTCAATTTTCCAGATCACTTTGTGTGTAACTAATTTTATTTCTTCCTTGATTACTTGATAGAATTCACAAAAGGAAACATCTGAGCCTAAAGGTTTTTATGCAGAAAGATTTAAACTATAAATTTGATTTAATATATAACAGGTCTATTCAGATTATCTATTACATCTTTGAGTGAGCTTTGGTAGTATATATCTTTCAAGGGATTTTTAAAATTTAATTGAAGTTGCCAAATTTATTGACATAAATTTCTTCATAATATTCTCATGTCATCCTTTTAATATCTCATAAAATATGTAGTAACATCAACTGTCATTCTAGATATTGCTAATTCGTATCTTCTCTTTTTCCTTATTAACCTGTCTAAAGTTGTATCAAGTTTATTGATCTTCTGAAAGAATGAGACTTTGTTTTAATTTATTTTTTAAATTTATTAGTATATCCAACTTGAGTCTTTATTATTTCCTTTATTCTGCTTACTTTGGGTTTAACTTGCTCTTCTTTATTTAGTTTCCTAAGGTAGACACTAGGATTATTGATTTAAGACCATACATCTTTTCTAATATAGGTCTTTAGTGCTATAAATTTCCCACTAAGTACTGCTTTAGAGACATCCTTCAATTTTTTAAAAATATGTTTTTATTCATTTTTCATCAGTTCAAATTTTATTGTAATGTTCCTTTTCTTCTTGGTTCATGGATTGTTTAGAACTGTCTTATATAGCTTTTAAATACAGGGGAATTTTTCAGATTTAACATAAATCAATGTTATTGATTTATAATTTAAGTCCATTATGGTTTTAGAATACACATTATATGATTTGAATCCTTTTAAATTACATAGAGGTGTTTTTATGGCCTACAGTACGGTCTATTTTGGTAAAGATTTCATGTGACCTTGAAAAGAATGTGTGTTTTGCTGCTGTTGATTAGAGTGTTCTCTAAATGTCAGTAGATAAGTTGGTTGATATTGTTATTCAAGTATTGCATATCCTTGATGATTCTGCATCTACTTGTTCCATCAATTATGAAGAGAGAGTTAATAAAATTTCCAGCTATAACTTGGTATTATCAATTTCTCCTTAAACTGACATTACTTGCCTCACATATTCGAATGCACTATTTTTAGCACATAAAATTTTGGAAATAATCTAGCTTTTAGATTAATTTCTTCCTTTATCAGAAATGACCTTCTTTATTACAGGTAATATTCTTTACTTTGAATTATAATAAACATACTATAAATGCCCAATACAGGCTATTATTTTTGAACAATAAATTATCATATATATATATATATATATATATATATATATATATATATATATTAAGAAAATCTTATATAGTTGCCTATATCTTTGCTATTTTAATTAACAAATTTATTGACATGAAAATTCATTTAATATTCTCATCATCCTTTTAATATCTCATAAAATATTCCCTTGGTGTCCTTGGTGTCCCTATATCCTCTGTCATCCTCTCCTCCCCGCTCAGAGACCTCCAGTAACATTTCCTGTACAGGTCTGTTGCTGATTCTGTTTTCCCTTCTGTATTTATGAAGAAGTCTTTCTCTTATATTCATTCTTGGAAAATATTGTCAATGTGCATAAAATCTAAGATGACTTTTTCTTTCAGTACTTTAAAGATTTTTCTCTACTGTCTTTTTACTTGCATTGTTTCCGAAGAAAAATGTACTATTGTCCATTTTTTGATTGTGTGTGTGTGTGTTCATGCGCAATTCTTTAATTTATAGCACTATATAACTTTTCAGGCTCATTTTATATATTTCCTTTTCAAGTCATAGAACCAACAATTTCCCCCAAGGACACTGTTTCTTTTATTGGGAGAATAGTATTGGAAACCAAGAACTAGGGCTCAGAGTTTTCACAGCTACCCCCTGTTGCTTTAATACTTAGTAAGTGGATAATGTAAAATAATGAAGTTAATAATAGAGAATGTAGGATGATACCAAACAAGGCCCCTAGCAGGAAAGGATTTCTTTAATAAAAAGAAAAATATGAAACAAAATATTGGAATTACCTGTATTAAAAAAAAATTGTTTACTGGAAAATATCATAGTGTGTGCAGAGAGGAGATAGTTTACATTTACCTCTTTGAAATGGCCCTTACCAAAAAGGATTTAATGTCTAAAATATAATAAAAGAATTCCTTAAAAGTTTAAGAAATACAGGAAATGCTATAAAGATGGAATTGATGGGAATGCATACAACATCGGTTATGACATCCAGTTAGCCATCAAGCAATAGTTGGATGTACAGGTTCACTAGTTAACTGAGAACTGCAGAATATCAAGGTCAAAGTTGCTTCATCCCGCTAAGATGAGGGATGGGGGAGGTAGTTGGTGGTCAAACAGTGCTGTCTCCAGGACCAACTAGGAAAAACAGAAAACATGGGAAAAGAAATCTGACTGAAGACAATAAGGCTTTCTATGACATATGCTAAGAATTGAGAGAACAGGATCATATAGGACAGGACACTCCAAAGAAGTGAGCCAATATCTTGCAGATGCTGGTCACCTTAGGGTCATTGTGGGGTGGGTCCTAGGCAAGAAACTAGGAATCTAAAATATTGATGGCAAAGGATGATAATATCATTAAGCTCCACAATTAGATATTTGCCAGATTCTTCAGTTGCACCTTGAAAGAGACTATTCAGTTAAAAACAAAACAAACAAACAAACAAGCAAAACTTATGGAAAGCAGAGGGTTTGTCATTCTTTGGTGATGAGGAACTGAGGGCTAAAGCTCAGTACCCACTAAAGAAAGAGACCTTACTGAGCACCAGGGGCTCTTGGTTGCAATTGGTATTGGGAAATACCCGGGGAGAGGCTATAAATCAGGAGAAGTCTTGCCTTAAGTGCAATCAAGCCTCAAATCATCTAAGTCCCTAAGAATTTATATAAACAGGATCTTACAGAGATCATTCCATTCTCCTAGCAAAATAGTGACCATTCACTTGAAAAAATCATATTAATAAGATCACCTTAATTTTTCATTACATAACAGTAAAGGTCTTTTTAATTGGAGTTACATAAAGAGAAATGAAGACAATGAAAGAAATCAATGCTTCAAGAAATAAGATAAATATTGGTTGGACAGTTTATGAATATATCAATCTATAGTTTTTCAAGTTTCATGAAAGTCTAGCTGAATAAATGCAAAGAAAGTTACACTAGCACACAAAGTAAAACTGTAGAGAATACAAAAAAGAAAAAAACACACACTCTAAAATAGTAACATTTTGAGATGTTACCTTCAACTGTACAACAAGGAGATAAACAGCTACTATCTCAACAGAAATTAAGTGGCAGATAGAGACAATTTGATAGTTTTTTGGCTGTTCTGAGAAAAATGGCTGTCAATCTAGAATTCTATACATAATGAAATTATATTTTAAATGTAAGACAAAATATACTTAGATATTTAATCCATTTACAATTAGATTCATCTCCAACATGAGGCAGGGTATAGTTTGCTTTATTTCAAATGACACTAATTTTATCAGCTCTATTTATTAAATTAAGCATTCTTGTTCAAGTTAACTAGAAAAAGACAGATTTTTTAATAGAAAAGTACCTCTAACTGACCAGAACTCTCCATCCTTACATTCAATGGGAGTACATCAAATTTATACCTTAAGAAATAGCATAGGGTGAACAGCTTAGCATTAAGGAGTCAGAGAAGACCATAATCCCTAAAGAAAAAAAAAGTGGTGTCATCACCTGGTTCCTAAAAGTCAAATGTTCAGGAGGATATATTTAGAAATGTCAGAAAATGCATTTAAAAAAACACAAATGGTCCCGTATGATTGAAACTTAAAAGAAGAAGGCATTGAGAGAAATGCTAAGAGATAGAACTTGAAAACAGAAAGAGGAGGCCAGACCATACATCCAATGAGTTGATAATATACCAATAAAGGCAGGACACCCATTAGGAGAATTTGTTTTTAACAAATAGATTATTTTATGGGAAGCAAGCTCAAGGTACCTCATCCCCATCTCATGTTACAACCAAAGAATATCTAAATTGGTCATGCTCACAGCCACTGATTAGACAACTTTGCTCTAGAAAATCACCTATTCTTCTTTGGTACTGGTCTTTTAGAGACCTCTGTCTGCTCCCCAGGACAGATGGAGTTAAACAGATGGCCCAGTGTCTGCTTCCTATCATTAGAGAGTGATATTCTTCTTTGAACCAGCTTCTCCCTCTCTCTGACACCTCATTGTCAATCTTACTCTCTCATTGTTTTTCCTTTTACACTGCTGACCCAGATAATTTATGCAAGCTGCCACAACATATCACTCCTGGAATCTCTATAGCTGAATACAACAGAGATTTATTTCTGGCTCAGAGAGTCTGGGAGGACAGGAAGTGCACTTCATGGCAGGAAAACTAGATTATCGAGGCAACACCCTAGTTCTGCTGTCTCTGGCTGGTGGTGGCCCACATCACCACCCCAAAGACCATCCATCAGGACTAGCTACCAGTTACCAGTCCTCAAACGAACTGCAAAGCAGGCTGGGAAACATGGAGGGACACACGGTGCTTTTCTCTAGCAAAGATCGCATAGCTGCTCAAGAGTGCCTCTCTCTTTCTCTCATAAATGGTACCTGCTTAGAGATTTGCTTGATTTTTGCACTGCCAGTTGTTTGAGCATCTATACAGGCAGTACTCCACTTGATCCTCTCGGCAACACAGAGATATAAGTTATGTGGGGTGTGAGCAATCTGCCCAAAGTCATCGCACCACTAAAGGAGTGGTCCAAGATTTGAACTGAGAGCTCCTACCTTAAACTCTGTCACAGGGGTCTTCCACCTTCAATCTCTTCAGCCTGCATCAGAGTCGCCAGAGGGCTTGTTGAAGCAGGTCACAGAGCTCCGCCCCCAATGCTTCTGGCTCAGTGGACCAGGCCATGATGCCCAAGAAATTGCACTTCTAATGAGGTCACAGCAATGCTAGTGCTTCTGATCTGAGACCAGACTTTTGAAGCACGGCTGTTTTTGTACCACAGCAGTAGCCATGGTGAAGACCATGACTCCATGGTTGTATATGTACATGCTAAAGTATTAAACAAGTAAATCTTTCGGAATCCAAATCCGGACTAATTCTTAGAGGCTGGGACATGCTGTCCCCAATGTTTGCAGACTGTTAGCAGCAGCCATCTTTCCCAATACCTTCTCCTTTCTGCCTGGGAAGATGCAGAGCAGAGGCCAGGCTGTGATTTCTCAGGGAGGAGGCTCCTGGCTTGCCTGCACCTCTTGAGAGGAAGGCGCTGCCCTGGTCCTCTCTCTCAGCAGCCCGCCTGTCCGACCACAGCGGACTCTGGTGTGCATGTTCCCTAGTTAGCGGGGATGGAGTGCAGGGACAGCTTGGCGTGTGTTTTCTCTGCCTGTGCCTCTGGCAGGCATACCCACGGCCCATCTGTTCTCCTCTCAGATCCGGCCCACCCTTGATCTTTTTTTTTCCTTCTAGACTTCACACATCCCAGAAGGGCAGAATTATTAGCAGGTACTCCTCCTCAACTCTCAGCCTCCCAGACTGTCTGAAGTGTCCTTCCCCCCATCCCTCAATATCGCCAGCCTCAGCTTCTAAAAGTAAAAGTCCCCAGGGGTTGGCAACACAATCACGGGGGGGGGGCGGTTATATATATTTGGTAAAAGAACTGGCTTAAAAGCAATACATAAATAAAACTAATAATAATCTACTAATAATAATAATAGTAAATATGCAATTGACTTTTTCAGTATCCAAACTAGCTTCTTCTATCATGTACAATGACAGGAATTAACATAGATTTTTATAAATATTCTACACTTCTTGCATCCAAATCTACTTGTCATCAAGGAATTCCAATAAGAAATATTGCCTGACCAAGCCAAGGCTTTGCGTACTTTTCTCATATTGTGTTACCAAACTGCTCCTACACAAAACTCCCAGAAAACTGACATAGAGACACTTTGTGAGAGGTGAGCCCATTTTTACTCAGTCCCTCAAACCATAAGCTTTCATTCAAGGTAAGACTCCTATTCAGCTGGGCTTTACTTCATCTTATCTTACCAAAAATATAACTACCCTCTTTTATTATTAATATTTTACCACCAGTATTACAAATGATGACAACTGCTTGTATTAATCATGGTGGTCCATTAATAATACAATTACCTATTTCATTTAATCCTAATAATTGTGATTCAGAGAGGTTAAAGCGATTTACCTAAGATCATAAAAGAGGCAATGGACTGAGCCAGGATTTAGATCTAACTCTGTGAACCAGTGAGAGTCTGTTGTTTAGCACATTTATAGGCTTTTTTCACCTCCTTCTCCGATCACTCTGCAAATCACTCTGTTCCATTTTGAATTCCTCTGACTTAATAGGCAGAGCTACCCACTTAGTATGGGTTTTTCAACAAATACTGTAAATGTATTTTCTCTTCTTTATGATTTTCTTAATAACATTTTATTTTACCTAGCTTATTTCATTGTAAGAATATGATATACAATACATATAACATACAAAATATGGGTTAATCAACTGTTTATGGTATTGGTATAACTTATGGTCAGTGGTAGGTTATTAGTAGTCATGTCTTTGGGGAGTCAAAAGTTATATGTGGATTTTCTACTGAGTGGCGGTTTGGCACCCTTAATTCCCAAACTGCAGTTTCATATATAAGCATGAAAACATATCCCATCCTCTCTATAAGCTGTACTAATTATTGGGTGAGTGAATGTGCACAAGACACCTGTTTACACTGAGTAGTCATATTGATTTGATCTCTGAATGCATGAATTCGTACATGGGTGCGGTCTGGCCAGCAAGGCCAGGGGAAGGGGACATGGACGATTGGCCAGCCTGCCTGCTGGTCAAACTCCTGGTTGAGGGGACAATTTGCATATCAGCCTTTTATAATATAGGATATACACTGAGTGTCCAGATTATTATTATTATGCATTCAGAGATCATAATAATCTTGCCACTCAGTGTATATATGAATATATATATATATATATATATATATATATATATATATATATTAGATCTCCATGTGTTTCCAGCTCTATGCTGCACTCTGGGAATAACAGAGAGCCCTTGAAGAGACTGTCACAGTCTATGAGGAGACATAGGAACAGACAACTCTGTTCAATTTGATAACTAGTAGGAGTTTAGGGGAAGCAGAATGGTTGACACATTCTGCAGGAAACAGGAAGGTCTCACAGAAGGTAACAATCCCTCATGTAAAATGTGCCACTTAGACACATTCTGAAAAGCTTGAATGGAAGTCAGCATGAAAGAGGTTATGATATCTGAGCTGAGTCTGAAAGGAAGAACCAGAAACTCCCTTTAGCTAATCCTGAAAATCCCCAGCTGTCTTAGGAAAGGAAGGCTACATCTGCACACATTCTAGTTTGGGTCCCTTCTCTGCCAGTTGATTAGGTGGCTTTCTTCTCCCCTTCACAATACTTTAATCCTTACAATATTAGAACTTCTTTATATTGGTAGTATTTCCAAAATGTATAAAAACCAAAGCAAAATGTGTATTTAAAATGTAAGCACCTTATTCTTAAATAAATAAATAAATAAATAAAAATAAAAATAAAATATTCAAAACACACAGAAATAAAACGGGGGTCAGCAAACTATCTCCCACAGGCCAAATCTGACCTGTAGCCTACTCTTTATAAATAAAGTTTTATTGGAACACAACCATGTTTATTGATTGGCATTCTATCTGTGGCTGCTTTCATGTTACAATTGCAATTTTGAGTAGTTGTTACAGAGATCATATGGCCTGCAAAACCATTTACTATCTGGACCTTGTCTGAAAATGTTGCCAATCCCTGGTCTAAAGCATGGAAAAAAGATGAGGATGTTAAACTCATGTTAAACTCAGGAGGCCTGGAGCAGTGCTACCCAAAGTGTGCTCAGTGTAGCAATATCAGTCTATCAAACACAAAGATTTAAAATAAACACCTAGAAACTTCTATAGAAATTTGACAAAGTAATTTTCATACCTGGTGATATAATAATAATTAAAATATTGGGCTTGTATTTTATTTTATGAGTTATTTTTAAATTCACCCTCCTTTTGCCATTTATTTTTATTTTATCAGTGTAGGGAGGAATGGGAGTTTAAAAGAAAAGTTTTTCACAATAGAACTCAAGTGGTCAAACCTACCCAGAATTAACCAGCTACAAACAAAACAAACAAACAAACAAAAAAAACACAAGTCATGGCATGGTGTTTTTGCTTGCTAGATATGTAATCCTGAGTACTTTAATACTTCTGTCATTTGGTAGCTAAAGAAGCATTTATCTCTGCATGCCAGCCATCAAATCAGTAAATTTCACAGTAACAATGTAGGCACTCTTTTAAACCTAGTTGCAAGGGAAAACAAAGAAAAATACCCAAAATTCGACCCGATAATTAGCTTTCACTTGGAGCCCGAGTTCTTGGGGCTATAGTGTGTCTGTGGGTGTGTGTCTGTCTGACTTGACTTAGAAGAGGACCCTTGGACCAAACCTGCAAATTTTAGTGATAATTTTGGAATTTTTAATCATCTGCTTCTTCATTAAAATGTATTTAAATCATGTTTAAATTCAATTTTAGACTAGTATATATTAACAGGAAAACAATGCTATTCTTCTCTTTTAGTTAAAAAAAAATCCTTATGGCACAAGCAATGTTGATTATATGAGCCTGACAATGACTTATGAGTCACTCAAAATCCCAAGACCCCAGCAATCATAGCCTTCCTTATTGTGCCTGTTGACATCAATGATTTCAATGGTTTCTTAGGTAGTACTGCACAAGTTCAGAACACCCAGTTAGACAAAAAAGCCCCAAAGGAACCGCAAACTGCCAGGGGATTTGTCTCCCAGGCCTCTTGCTCCCTTTCAAATGTGCACACCTCACAGCCTAATCTGCCAGACTCTCCTATAGGCAGTTACCTGAATCCATTTCTGCATGCCAAGGCCTACTGTGGGAAGACAGCCCTTGCTGGGCACCGCTGGTAAACAAATTAGAGAACCTACATTATGTTGTGTGAAAGGCCCAGCATTTTTCTCTTGCTGATTGTCATTAAGTTCACCTAAAGGTCAGCTGTGAAGAGCCCTCAGCTATCACGGCTGCTGTATATGCCGGAGCTTTGTCATATCCAATTCTGTAGCTTTGCTGTGGATACTTCATAAGAATTGGAGGCCATCCAGCCCTAGGATGAGACTGTTTTGTGTCTGCAAACCCTTTTATTACATCACGTTCCTCATCTCCTTTCACTCAGAGCAGAGGAGGGGCGGGGAAGGGAGGGTGTTCTATAGCTGCTTTTGATGAAGCAATGTCCAATTAATGCACTATCCCTAATAGCTACTCTCTCTACTCCCACGTGATAAAGTCCCTTACAAGTTTAATAAAACTTATATTTTTAAAATGGTTTACAAGTGACAATTATAAGATTGTATTTGGCAAGTGCTTCTGATTCAAATACTCCTAAGATGCTAATGGTTCAAATGCCTTCACGGTGCCACCAATCCCAAAAAGACCCCTTCTGGTTTGGTCTCTGGGTTCTGGATTTCTTGGTTAAGTATTCTTCAAGCCAAGATGAACAGCTCATACTTCGATTTATACAGAATATCTACCCAAACACTGGTGTCTACCACCTAATGGTTGTTCACTATGAAGAAACCTAACATAACTTTAGGAGCTGGCTTGAAGTGTTGTTTTTTCTTCTTTTTAAAAAAAATATTTTTATTGCTTTCAGAGAGGAAAGGAAAAGGAGAGAGAGATAGTAAAATCAATGAAGATAATCATTGATTTGCTGCCTCCTGCATGCCCCCCTAGTAGGGATCGAGCCCACAACTAGGCATGTGACCTGATCTGGAATTGAACTGTGACCTCCTGGTTTATAGGTCAATATTCAACTACTGAGACACACTAGTCCAAGCTGTAGCCCTTTAAGGTACTTTTTCCAAATGTGAGATCCAGGACTCTATATTAGAAAGACTATCAGTACTAGTAAGACTATTTTAAGTAGGGTGCCAGACATTGGGTGCCATTTAACACAGAGTGTTCTTTATCTGGCATCTAGAAGGGTTCAGCAATCTGGAGAAGGGGCTGTGTGTAAATTAATAAAGAGTCCAGAGACAAAACATAATTTTGAAAGGCATTTGGCAGGGGAGGGAGTTGGGAGGTTGGGGGGGAGGGGGACAGAGGAGCCTGGCTAAAGAAACCAAGCTCTCCTTGTCTTGGGACCCCTTGCTTTTTATTGACACAATTTGTTCTAAGGCAAGGTGGAGATATACACTTCAAAGGGTAGGGTTAGGTACAGAATCCATTGTCAGAATGGGGAATTGCCTGCAGCTGTTCCAGTGTTTGGCCAACAGGATGCAATAACATGTATATTAAGATGCCTTGAGTTGTCTGCCAGTAAGCAATCATCCTTTTCAGGTTGGGGGAAATGCCTTTAGTCATTCCCAACATTCAATGACATATATGTCTCAGCCCTTGTAGGTTTCATCAACCTTTCAATGAAACTCTTGCAATTATGACATGCTGGAATTGGCTTCTGGCATAGGGTATACTACATTTGCCCAAATGATTGCCCTTATTTATTTTTTTATGTTAACATTTGACACAGCCATGGTATATTTGTTGAAACTATAAAATAAACATTGGGGCATTACTATTAACTAAACTACTGACTTTATTTTGATTCTCCGTTATAATTGTTAGTTCCTTATTATGTAGTTTAGCACTCCATTAGGTATTTGCTTTTAGCAATATCTCAATCTCCCCAAAAAGTTATGGACTCATTTCTCAAACACAGGGAAAAGCAGGTGGCAGTAACAAAAGGGTTAATTTCAATATCAAGAAAATCACTTTTTCCCCACTAAGAAGGTTGGCATTGCATATGTATGTATGTACGGGTTGGGGGATGGTATTTGTTTTCTCCCCTTTAACCAATTTCACAACTGACTGAGCCTCAAGCTTATCTCTTGCCTCAGCAACTCTGAGAGACGCCCACCGCAGACTGTACCCAGCACTTACTGATAATCTAAGTACTGCATATAATAGCCCCTTGGGTGCTTCCAGGGAAATATCCACACGGAGTGAGGAGGTGGTGGAGCAGAGCATCTATTTCCAGATACAGCCATGCTTGTCTTTGGTCCAATTGCACTCCCCCCGTCTCCCCTTCAAATAGTGCCCATTTCATCTGCTAAATCACTGTCTTGAGGCTTCCTTCGTAGAGTGAGAAGAGCAGGCTCTCAAGTGGTATTTAGATATCCACGGGGGCTGGAAAGCAGAATGTGTGGCTGGAATCCTACATGAGCTGTGCTATTGGTACCATAGCCCTTGGCTCTTTGGAAGGCGGTGGCAGTTGAGAGAACAGAAGGATTCAAAGCCCCCCAAACCTGAGTTTTAATCCAGATTTGAACAGGTGTTCATGGTGGCCCGATGAAGTGGCTTAATTTCTCTGCTTCAGCTTCTTCTTTGATAGTTACAGTGGCAATACTGATGTTCTCTTGTGAGAAGTCAAAGGGCTCGTGCTCATGTCTGCAGTGGGCAGAAGCTAGCTCTGCACGTACAACTTCTCCTCCATAACCAGGCCCATCATCAGGGAAAGGACAATTGGGTGCAGAAAGGAAGTTCAGGGTGGCAATGAATGATAGTGAATCTGCTTTTCTTGGCACAGTTTCTCCATGAGGCATTCCGGCCTTCTAGACTCTTGAGGCTGTCTGTTGCCATTCATAAAATGAACCTAAATCCAAAGGTCTCTAATTCTAACTAGGACTAACATGTAAAAAATAATCACTATTTAGTGACCAAAGGTTTTCAATTTGACTCCCAAGACCCAGGAGTGACTATTTTCACTCCCAAACTCAGAGATCTGCAGGGGCCCTTGATCTACAACCAAACTCTAGTTTTAACCTGGCTTTCATAACTTTCATAACCTTGCATGACCTGAGCCAACCTTACATGACAAACTTGACCTCCACTGCTTTTGAGCATACATCCCTGTCTCAGATCTGCTTGGTTTTGCCTCTGATCCTCAATACCATGGACAATTCTCTTGTCTTGGGAGAGCTTAGTCCTTCTGACCCTCCAGTTGAAATCTGTAATCTCCCCTGAGGTCTTCCCTGTTTCACAAATCTCCTGTCTGAGTGCTCGCCAGAGTACAGCACTCAGTACTAGTTCAGTCCTAACTACCTCATGGGTTACCTAAGGGAAGAGTAAGCATCTTATCTTATACTAGAGGCCTGTGCATGAAATTCATTCACAAGGGGCATAGGGGAGTCCCTCAGCCTGGCCTGCAAAGATGCTCCGGCCTCTGCCAGAGGACCCCCCCCCCCTCTTGCAACCAGGGCGCAGGACACTGTGCTCCTGTTGCTGGGATGCTGCCTGCATCCTACCCTGGCTGCTATGGGTGCCACCATTTTTGTGATGGAGTGACAGTTAATTTGCATATTACCCTTTTATTAGATAGGACAAAGAGACCTGACCCCAAACATTATTAACTGCCTAACAGAAACTCATATAGCACATCCAGGTTGTCATCACTGAACACTTTGAAGCAAACTGTTCTGCGGGTATTTCTTATGCAAAATTTTACAAAGTATAACTTTTTATACAAAATAATGGGATGGCTCTCTACATGTAAACTCATTTCAGTGAGTCACTAAGTCTTATGATACAGGGCAATGGGAGAGGAGTGAAATCACTCCCAGGAGGAGAGAGTCAAAAATTAAGCATAGAGTCTCCAGTGGGGAAAGCTTCCTATTTTTATGTTAATCAAAGTGATTAACATCCTAGGGCATACTATACCCCTTATATAGATATTTAATATAGAGTTAAACATTTTATTTATCATGTCAATGTGTTTTAGATGGAGTTAGATTTGCATTGCTTACGATTCCATTTTGCATCTTTTTAAATTTTAAGGGCAACATTCCTGAGCCATTATTATTTTAATGTATATTATATCCTAATTATACAGGTAATGTTTGTTAGTTATAACAATTAAAATATCACTGAGTTACATTTTCTTAACAGCTTTCCTAGAAAATAAGGCACTGTTAATAACATTAAAATGTAGTGCTATAATACAAAATGATCTTTCAACAAAATAATGCAAAGATATTTAAAAAGAAGGTGTGTATTAACAATTTTCTCTAATTCTTTTAATAAATCTGGGCACATTTTGAGTTTGTTCTGATGGTCACTGATGCTTCATATTCCATTTTCCAGGCCAATTTTGTAGCAATATTGAATGACAAATTACATGTTTTGATATGTTATTAATATTTACAGAGCACCCATCCCAGGTTTATCACTAATGTCACCTTGAGTGGGAGAATTATGCTCAAACATTATTTAAATTTATGGTAACAAGCAAAAGCAATCATCATTATTTCCTTAATTTATAAATTAATGCAAAGAGTTTATCTCATATGGCTATCGCATAGAATATTCATAACCCTCCATTGATGTCCACTTTCCTGTGAAGAAAGAGAGTGTAGGAAATCTACAACCACACACAAAACAGGGGCCCCAAGCGGGGGGGGGGGGGGGAACACTACTCATTCCCACCTCACTTCTCTGGGAATAAATGTGTATTCCCAAGATTCTTAAAAGGCCACATTCTAAGTGGCCCCAAACCTGTGAACACAGTGAAAGGGGCTGATCCTCTTTGCAGAGAGTCAAGGAGGAAAAGGAGGAGAAGACAGAACATTCCAATGGGCTGGGGCAGGAGAGCTCAGTTTACAGAAAGAGAACAATAAAGCCTGGATCCTCTTTGTTCTGAGCACAGTGATATTATTTCAGGGCTTTTCCTATTGAACATTATGACACTTCAGATATGTATATGGGGTTAACAATATTTCCTGAGGTCAAGGTCAGAAACAATGCAGGACTCTTTTCTGGGGAGAGTCTACGTTTTAGACAAGAATTGAAGTCTGAGTCTTAGTGAAGGCAGGAGGCAGCCAAGACTTCTACACACTCTGGTAAACTACCCGGAGGTTCAAGCAACCAGTAACATGGAATCTCTCTCTCCGGGCACTTCATACCACTTTGTAACAGTCCTACTCACATAAGCCAACACTCAAGACTGAGTGCTCCAGTCACTGGTAACTCAATGCATGAACACAGCATCCCTGTCTCTCATTCCCTCCCCAGACATACAACCACCAGGTAGCAGAAGGGTTTACTGGATTATTTACATCATAGTCCCGGGTTGGCATCGCATGTAACATAAGAACATGACTGAAAATATCTCTTTCCCCTAAGAAGTGATCCTATTCTTTCTTCTGAATTTTCCCATTATTCTAAATGATGCCTTTGTTATGTACCTTGTAGCTCTCTTATATGTTTCTATTGGGACCCAGCCAGGGGAGGGCGAGGTTTGCAATGGTTTCAGCTCTGTTATAAGAAATGTAATTTTACTCTGATAATACAGTACATTTATCTAACTTTTCTTCTTTTACTTCTGTAAACATGGCAATTATAATTGCTTTAAAGTTTATTTATTTAAGTTCATATTTTAAAGATAAGTTACCATTTATAGTTATAGGTGGTGTCTGAGCCAGCTCAGGCAGCCATGCCAAGATGATATTGACTGGGTGGCTTAGGCAACAGAAATTCATCTTCACGCAGTTTTGGAGGTTAGAAGTCCAAGATAAAGAAAGGTGCTAGCAATGTTGGTTCTGGTGAGACCTCCCTTCCTGACTTGTAGATGGCAGCCTCCTTGTTGTGTCCTCAAGTAGCTTTTCCTCAGCAGGGAGAGAGACTCCTCTCTGAGGTCTTCATCCTCTTCTTATAATAAGGCTGGGTGAGGGCTCCACCCTTATGATCTCATTTGACCTTACTGATCTCTTTTAAGCACCTGTGTCTAAATACAGTCCCACTATTTGAGTTTGGAGGAGGGACAGAGGTCAGTCTAGAACAGAGCTCAACACTTTTGCTTTGTTCAGGTTGCTGACTTTTCAGCTCAGTGACATTTCCTTAAGACAACATATAAATTAGAACTATAAATGCTTGAAACAAACTTTAAAATGGGTCTGATTACAGTGTGCAAAGAGGAAAAAAACACAAAAGCAATAGCTACATTTCCAGATTTGAAAAATATAATTAGAAATTTAAAAATATATTTGTCATTCTGGGTGGAGAATTCATCTTCAGAATAACCCCCACCCCCCACATATGCTCCAGACCAGTGTTTCCCAAACTTCTCTCATGATGAGGATCACCTGGTGGAGTTGTTAAAATACAGATTCCTGAATCCCAACTAAGAAGTGCTAAACTAGAATTTTTGGGAACATATAGGTAAAATTGTATACTTAACTCTAAGAGCACTTTGTGCCCAAGGTTAAAAAAACTGGAGGTATTTTGATTTGGTACCACACAAAGCCTGAGGTTTAGATCTCCATGGAGCATCTAACAAAGATGGATGGGTGGACAGAAAGACTAGAGTATATTGTATAAATATTGTATAATAATTCCCTGAGCACTTTCTCAAACATACTCTAGGGACAAGCTCTTTAAAACACACACACACACACACACACACACACACACACACACACAGGTATGTACACATTTAAAACACATGGAGGTGATCTTTTAGAGATCCTGATGAATTCCAAAATTTTAATAAAGATGTTCTACATCGTTCTTTTGGTTTTTAATGTGAAAAAAGAAGATAGAGCCACAATGATTGGGGGGAGACTTGTAGCGTGTTTACAGCAATGAGATGCTAATGTATCCTATGAAGGGCACCTGTTGCATGGCTGCCTACTGAGTTGTTCTGTTTAACTGATTGTGCACTCTTGTGAAAGTTGTAAGCACACAGGGCCTAATGTTTCTATTGGACAAAATGTTGAATGTGTGGTCCTTTCTCAATGGCAGGATCAAGGGTCTCACTTTGGGGAGGGAAAAGGGCTCAGCACCAAACCCCAGCCTGATGATGTGTGTGCTGGACACTGGAGTGGGTGCTCAAAACTCTTGACCCGTTTTATATTCCAGCCACTCTTTGTGGTACATGTCATTTTATGTTACAAGTGTCCCAGATTAGGAAATCGAATCTCAGAGAAGTAGACTGCCCTGAGTCATCCCACTATCTGGCAAGAACAGCGTTTGAACCCACCTAAGCTTTAATCCCCAAACATGTAAATCCTACACAAAATAATTGTGCCTCTGCATTTGACACTCTACCAGAACATTCTTTCGGTAACAACATCCATTTTTAATTTAATAATACATTTGCGAATATAACCCTTCATCTAATTTAAAGCTGTTTTCAGTAGCTACTGGCAAATAGTTACTCTTTATAGGTAACAAGAAAACAGACCTTTGTGGAGAAGGAACTCTAATTGTTTTCTCGAACCAGGATAGAAATGTGTAGGTGAAGTTTTCAGAGAGGCTGTATCTTGGGATTTCATTAGCTCAAGTGATGCAAGAAAAGGCCAAATGCATTCGGAATGCAAAAGAAATGATTGCAAAACATATCCCATTTGGTGTAGTTAAAAAAATACACCCTTTGCCTCAGATCCACAGAGAAAATGGAAATAGTACAATCATCTATTGTCATAAATATCAAATCTGACCGAAAACCTACTTTCTCTAGTTCTACTGTGCTTTCTGTGGCAAGAAGCTCTCCCTCAGAAAGGTTTCCATAAGCCCGGTTGATTGAATTCCTTACTGACCAAGAGGACTGACAGTTTTGCTGGTCTTTCCCAGTTGAAGAGACTACAGCTTTACAGCCAACAATGTACTGGGGTTACCCACGCAGACAGCTTCAGACTGTGAAGGGCAAAGCTCAGGCCACTCCTTGTGATGATCACTACTTTCAAAATGAATCTCTTATTGTCCTAATATATGTCTAATCAAGCACATCAATCATGAGCATAGGTCTACCTTAAATTTAAGCTGTGCGCAATTTACGTCCCCTTAGAGGATATTAATTGAAGAATTAAAACAGGTGACGGAAGGTCTTTTCAAACTCTTGAGTCTCTCGTTCAAAAGGAAAACCACCCACCATGCAGCAACCATCTCCCACGGAACCCTTCCAAATCCCTATTTATATACAGAAAGCAGGAATCCGACTGTCTAGCACACAAATGGCTGGCTTAAGTACCTCTTCCCATTCTGAGGGACCCTCAACTTTTTTCTGGAAATACATGATGATATACATTGTAAAATATTAAGCACAGAGAGCATATAAAATTTTAATGTGCACACAAAAGTCTTTTACAACCTTCTCACTCACTAAGTGGTCCCACATTAAAATAAAATAAATCTTCACCCAAAGAGAAAGCACTTAAAATGTGCAGCCCTTTCAGATTTTAGTTCCCCAAAGAATTCATTTTTCTTAATAGTGTCAGATACAATAAAACCATCCGTTTCAAGGAAAAAAAATAATTAAAGCACTTAACCACGATGTTTTACTCACAGTATTTAAAAATCAGCTATTTCTTATGATCAGTAATTTGGGATTCCATTACATTTTATGGTACTAAATATAGATTTACACAATAGATACTAATGACTCTGGACTGGCAGCCACTTGTTACTTTAGTCGTAAATCAGGATATCTGCCAAGAACTTATGTTCTTAAAAATTATGCAGAGAATGCAAAATGAGCATGAAGTAGGGCATACGCAAAGGAAGAACACAGATCCTCCCAAATGATGTTTCCATGTGTTTCATATGCTTTCAAAGTCAGAGCCATCATTATATAGAAGCAGCCTGAGTTAGGCGATTGTTTTTATTCATTCATTTTAATATATTCATTTATTTAATTATGTATTGGGTGCTTCCTATATATTGTCCTTCCCACCAAGAACTGTCCTTCCCACCAAGGATTTAAAAAAAAAATAAAAAGAAAATGGAAGATTTGTCATTGCCTTCAAAAAGCTGACAAACAATTTTGGGACAATAAGAAACAGAATAAAATAAGTATATTCCCGTGGTCAGCAAACTGTGGGCTTGCAAGCCACATGTGGCCCTTTGGCCCCTTGAGTGTGGCTCTTCTACAAAGCACCATGGCCTGGGCGAATCTATTTTGAAGAAGTGGCGTTAGAAGAAGTTTAAGTTTAAAATTTTTGGCTCTCAAAAGAAATTTCAATCATTGTTGATATTTGGCTCTGTTGAATACTGATATTTGGCTCTGTTGACTAATGAGTTTGCCAACCACTGGAGTTGATGCGCTAAGTCAGTATTCCTGGAGGGGACAGGTAGTTAACTCTGAGAAGGAGCTTTGACTTGCTGAGGGTGCCTGGCAACGTTTTCCCAGAGAGTGTTAAAAGGAGCCAGAGAGACCAGGGAAACGTTCAGCAGAGAAAGAGCAAGGCCTCAGGGAAGCACTTTCCAGGGCTTTGCTGGTGGGAAGGTATTTCAGATTCATGCTTCCTGGTGTGCTTTCACACAAAAAGCAACATCATCATCCCCCCAAGCACTGGGTGCAGTTCTGGGTTTCACATAGAACTTTGGGACCAGAATCCATAAAGATGAAACCTGGTTAGAGTGCTGTCTAGAAACACCAAGGTTGTGGGTTTGATCCCAGGTCAGGGCACATGCAATAATCAATTAGTGAATGCATAAATAAAGTAGAACAACAAATCAATGTTTTCTACCCTCTCTTTCTCTCTCTCTCTCAATTAAAAAAAAGGGGGGGGAGAAAAAATGCATATTTAAAAAAAAAGAATCTATAGAGTTGAGGCCAAAGTGCATGCTTCACCTGTGAGTGGATACACTTGTGCGCAGCATCAGATGCACAGAGGCGCAGAGATTCATCAGGTATAGCTAAAAGTAGTTTCTTGTGAAGGTGCTTCCAGCTCTTCCTTCTAAGCTACCGCCTATAGTATCTTCTGTTCTACATAAAATGTTCCTAATTGTGATTACTCTAAATGATCTTCACTTTTAATAATAAAACCACAACAAACCAAATTCCTTAATCAAAGCATTACTTTAATCATGCATTTATTATACTTTCTTGAATAAAATCAGATTCCTAAAGTCACTATCATTTTTAGAACTGTGTTAATTGTTCCATGTATCACTTCTGGATGAAGAGAGACACCAAATGCTAGTGCCAGTTGGAGACAGATCTCCAAAGAGCAGAAATACCTATGAGGTCATTGAATAGCAGGCATTACAGTCTCTCAAATTAGTCCCCACCAATTTATCTATTGTAATAACAGTACTAACAATAAATTCGTACCAGTATTTGCATATCACATTTAAGATCTAAAACAATTTTTAAGGTAGAAACACCTGGTTATAATTTGTAATACCAGCTATTAGCTATTACTCAATAATTTAAAATTGGTTATATCTCTGTCATTTAAATAACAATTTTTCCCAACTTCCTCCTGAAATTAAGCTATGTTCCTTCATTTCAGGGATAAGCATGGTCAGTGAAAATATTGTCCCACTATAGAAAATGTGGGGGGAAAAACATATACTGACTGCTGCAATCTTTATTTTTTAAAAATATATATTTTATTGATATTTTTTATAGAGAGGAAGGGAGAGAGATAGAGAGCCAGAAACATTGATGAGAGAGAAACATTGACCAGGTGCCTCTTGCACACCCCCTTCCGGGGGGTGCCCGCAACCAATGTACATGCCCTTGACCGAATCGAACCCAGAACCTTTCAGTCCGCAGACCGACACTCTACCTACCTCTGAGCCAAACCGGTTTCGGTGACTGCTGCACTCTTTAAATGGCTGCTTAACTTTTCAGTAAGAATTTGCCTACTTGGCATTCTTGGAAATTGCTATGTTGTTCCTTTACTATTTGAGGTATATAAGTTTTAGTTATAAACAGTTTTAGCATGACTGTCATTAGTTCTTCCTAATGTATATTGTATATATGTGAGTGTGTACACATACAGGCACACACACACACACACACACACACTCATAGGAATGTATCAAAAGTTGGGATAATTTTGTTCTCTCTTCTTATTCTGATCCCCAAAATAACCCGTGAAGTTAATAGAAAGCTTGAAAAACCTTCTAAATTTTACTGATGAGTTGAAAGTTTAAAATATGATTAAAGCTTTGTCATCACAATTGTTTAGATATACCCCTGTCCTTTGTCTGAAAGTTACAATAACCCCCACTAAACAGAACTATGCTTAATTTCAAATACACAGTATTTTAATTGTACTACCAATTCCTAAAAACAAATGAATATTAGCAGGTTTATAATATAAACAAATATACATTGAGGGCATGAAAGGTATCTGTCAAATTCATGCTCAGTTCTTAATAGGATTTTATCCAGCTTCTTTCTAAAAGGACAGGATACAAATCAAATAAACATTACAAACAATAGCCATTGCCATTATCTATAATGTAAATATAAATAAGGCATATTCCTTAAACAGATCAATACTGAATAGTGGGCTTAAAAAATCTGAGTAAATAGTTTAGGTCATGAACTTGGAACTTCCTGGTACAATGAACAGCAACTTTGTATACTTATATTTGTCACTATAATATGTCCCTAATTTACCCTCTACATGAGCCTTTTCCTTGATTTATATCAATACATTATATTGCTAACAATGTCCTTAGCTTGTTTCTTTGTAATGAGTTCCCTTAATTCTTGTATGGCACTTCTCCAAGGTTCTGTTACTCATGACATATCATGGACTCTTGGTTCATTCAGCCAATTATTAAGGTGAGAAGCATTGTGGTTAATACAATGCTAATTCAAGTTCGGAGATTCATGAAACATTTTTCACTATTTCCTAGCATTCTATAAATTAGTTTATAACCAGTCAGGATTCTAATCTGACTCTAGATGTAGGCCCCAGATAACCTGAAGAGCTCAGAAACATTTAAATTGTCTCTTATCAGATAATCATGTTTCATTATTTTGAATTTCACTTTCCCATACAAGGAATTGGAAGGAAGAAGAAGAAGAAGAAGAAGAAGAAGAAGAAGAAGAAGAAGAAGAAGAAGAAGAACAACAACAACAACAACAACAACAACAACAACAACAACTATGCACATGTGTAAAAATCTTAAATAAGAGCCCAATGTCAAGAAAATTGTAACCAGGTTCATCAGAACTGAAATATATTAACACAATTTTCTGAGGGAAGATTTTGAAGGGATCCAGCAAGTTTAGGAAGACACACTTTAATCCCTGTAGTTATTAGTTAGCCTCTTGACTGGAGGGTACCCACTGGTTCCTCCAGGCTTAGAAACTCTGGGACCATCTTAATACCATCTGGTTTCCAGGGAGCCAGAAAAGCTTTGACAGGATTATAAAAGGGGTAAAAATTGCCAAGTAAAATTCTCCTCATTTGTTTACTTGTCTTGCTTATTTACTGCTTGAGCAAAGTGATTTTGTTTATCATTTAAACATTTTTATTAAAATTTTAATTATGCATTCTGCTTCATCCAAACTTTAGATTTATTGGCAAATTAGTCCAACCTCCCACGAAATAGAGAACACTTCCCAGCTTTCCTCCAAGCTATGGTCTCTAGAATGCATAAAAGGAGACTTGACTTGGGGTGGTGAGCACACAGGAAGCCTGTACAGATGATGTGTTGTGGAACTTTACACCTGAAACATGTATGATTTTGTCACCCCAATAAACTCAGTAAATGGGATACCAAAAAAATGGAAGACGAAAAAAACACACACAAACAAACAGTACCAGTGAAGTGAAATCTTAGCTTTGTGAAAAATGTTCATGCCAATGTGAGACTGGTAACCATTACATACACATCTTCTTTTTTTCAGGCCCAGTAAATTATGGTGTTGATTCATGCAACAATTACTTATTGCGTTTGGCTAATATGCAACAGCCACACATGTTAATTCCAGACTTGTGGCAAGTACTATCATTAACATAAGAAATCTCACTGAGAGAAATCACATGTGGGGTTGAATTTCCTGAGATAAGGTGGTATGGACTGAGATGAAACCCGAAGGATGATGGATGGACCTGGAGAGCATAATGCTGAGTGAGAGAAGCCAGTCAGAGAACGATAAGTATCATATGATGTCACTCATTTGCGGAAGACAATGAACAACATATATTGATGAATAAAAACAGATCCAGAGACATAGAATCATGGAACATCTGCCAAACCTCAGAGGGAAGGCATGGGAGGATGGGTGGCAGGAATAAGAGATCAACCAAAGAACTTGTGTGCATATAAGCATAACCAATGGACACAGTGGCGGGGGTGGGAGGGGGGAGGGGAGACATGAATTGGGGGTTGGGCAGGCTAGGAGAAGACAATGGGGAGAAAAGGGCATATCCAAAATGCTAATATGCAAATTGACCCAATGGTGGAATGGCCAGTGGTACCTGTTTGCTATGATACACACTGACTATCAGGGGGCAGATGCTCAATGCAGGAGCTGTCCCTTGGTGGTCAGTGAACTCACACAGGGGGAGCATTGATCAGCCAGAAGCTGCTGGTGGTGAAAACTTCTCCTGCCTCCACTGCAAGTGGGCAGTAAGGATCGAGGGGTCCCAGACTGTGAGAGTCCCGGACTGCAAGAGGGATGTCTGACTGCTAGCATAAGCCTAATTACTAGGGGATAGGGGGGGAGTTGGGCCTAAGCCAGCAGGCATACATCCCCTGAGGTGTCCCAGACTGCAAGAGGGTACAGGCTTGGCTGAGGGACCCCCCCCCTTCCCCAGTGCATGAATTTTGTGCACTGGGCCTCTAGTCTACATATATAAAAGCCTAAGTGACCATTATGACTGGTTGCTATGATGCAGACTGACCATCACAGATCAGATGCTCAATGTAAGAGCTGCCCTCTGGTGGTCAGTGTGCTCCCATAGCCAACCTCCCATGGCTGGATAATCTCCCATGGTCCATCCCCCTGGCTGGCTCCAATAGGCCTTGATCCCTGGCCAAGCTGAGAGATCCCACATGTGCACAAATGTGCACTGGGCTTCTGGTATGTAATACTTTCAAACAATAAAGAATTTTTTAAAAAATGCTGAAGGATGAGAAGGAAAAAGCCTATAAGAACCTGAAAATGTGAGACAATTGAGCAACAAATCAGGTGAAGTGTCTAGAAAATGCAAAGTGTCTGAAGTGAGAAAGAACATGACAGAGAGAGAGAGAGAGAAAGAAAGAGAGAGAGAGAGAGAGAGACTGACTGTCATGAAGTAAGACTGGAGAAACTAGGGGAAGACCAGGTACACCAAAGTAAGCCAAGGAAAGGAATTTGGATTTTCTTCTCAAATGTTTGGGAAGCCACTGATAGTTTTTAAATTGGGAATACATGATTTTAGTTATGTCGGAAAAATTGTCTGCAGGTTGTTATGAAGAAAATGGATTATAATGGGCTGATTGTGAAAGACAAACTAAGAAGCTAAAGAAATTGTCTTCGAACATGATTATTTCTGAAAATATGGCTATGGAATCATTATCAAGTGGAAAGGATGGGTTCAAGGCATATTTTGTAGAAACACTGAGTTGTTAAGAAATTTGATTTTGTTAGCGAGATAAAGAGAAAAATCAAAGGCATATTTCAAGTATCTGATTTGACCAAATGATTAATAAAGAGACCCTTTAAAGAGATGAGGAAGAATAAGGGAGAAAGCATTTTCTGGAAACGGTTCAAAATTAGAAGGTACCCTCATGTTAAGTTTGAAATGGCTTTGAAACACCCAAATGTAGACATACAATCCGCAGGGTTGAAATCTGTACTATCAGTCTAGTGGAGAAATCTCAGCTGAAGATATGAGAATTTTGCTGTTGTCACCTTGCAGATACTTGTCCAGGCTCTGGTGATGACAGACCACCTTAGGGGTCAGAGTGGAGACAAGTAAGGGTTCCTTATTGTTCTGTGAGGCAGTTTCTGATTTAGGCAAATAGTAGATGAGGAGAAATAAGTCAAAAAGGCCATAAAAGTAGTCACATGAAAGCCAGGAAGAGGGTACAGTATCAAACAGGCCAAGAGAGAAGTATCCTTCATTCAGGAGAAACAGGAGATTGGGACAAGGACAGAAGAGAGTTCCTTGACAACAACACATTATGGACAGTAACTGTACTGGAGATTGACAAGGGAGGGACTGGGGACACTGGGCAAAACCGTTTTGTAAAGGATTGCCCTAAAAGGAAGCAGAAATGTGGGAATGTTTCCAGAGGAACCCGAGGAGAAAAGGGACTTTGCTTTGTTGTGCTGGTTATATATTTATTATTAATGAGAGATACTAAGGCATGTTTCTTTGTTTAAAGAAAGAAGAGAACAACAGAGCACAAAGTCCTGGAACAGAAGAGAAGAAATAAATGAGGGAACAAAGTCCTTGACAAGGCAAAGATTGTGATCCGGGGTCCAAGGTGAGAGACTGGCCCACTAGAGTGGTCTTTCGGTAGGCCATGTATTTTTCATCAGATCTGAAGTCATTCTTTTCTAAATTAGGTCTGAAAAGTCAGTTGTCCAATATGTGAAGGTTACCAATTCATCTTGAGGAAAATGTTCTTTAGTGTGGAAATGTGAAATGCATTTTCTTTTTCCCCCCCAGTATCCCTAAGGGAGAAGTTTGTTCTGGCTCACAAAGACCTACATTCAAGAGCTGCCTACATTCAATGCAGGTAGGAAACATGCTTAGAAAAATAATGAAGGATCCTGAGGGACTGTGCAGAGAAAAATCACCAGATTCTAAAAGGAGACAAACATAAGTGAGTTGGCTGTTCCTTTAAGAGAGGTGTAGTAATTCCAACTTGGTGGCATGCAGTAGTGTCAATAAAATATTAGATGGCACCGTGACATCACTGTCTATCACAATAATGTAAATTAAGAGAAAACTTAAACTGAACAGACTCTAACAAAAAAAAATGGGATGCACTAGAATCTGGATATTCCAGGGACAAGGTGTAAAATGCATGCCTTGGCTCAGGGTTCAAACAGTGTTCAGGGCCTGCTTCTCTCTGTTCGTTAACCTATTTGGTTTCTTCAATGTTGCCTCAGTTCTCTGGCATGTTTTCTCTTGCAAGAAAGCCTTCTCCCCTTTTTTCCAATTTTAGAACAGTGTTTTAAGGTTCAATATTTTCAGACACAACTGACTGAGTTTCTGCTATTTGGGGCACTCTGCTCCACTTCTTAGTTCACCCTCAATATGCATACTAGAAACAAAACAACACACACACACACACACACACACACACACACACACACAAATGGTAGCTTCAAATGGACACTAAGAAATAATTTCGAACTCCATCAATTAAATGATAATGACCTTTTAAAAAAATAAGCATTCAATATGAAGTTTCAAGAATAATCGTGTCACCAATGAGAAAACCAAGTGAAATGTTTAAAAAAAAATTTCAAAATGCATAATCACAAACTGCTTGAGGAATCTCATAAAATTTAAAAATGTTCTATGAATCACCCACCTTAAGTGTCTGTGATTGCACTAATTGCTGTTCCTTTCTGCAGTCCCAGGCAGCAGAGAATGTAGGACCGCATTCTATGTGGGAGCATGACCTTGCCTAGGTTACACATTTGAATCGGCTTGGGAACATTGCAAATAGATTTCTGGGCACCATCTCAAGAGAGTTTGGGGTGATGCTCTAAGCTTTCTTCATCTTAAGAACTCCTCAGAAAATTTAAATGCATAGACCAGGTTGAAAAATACTTGCTTCAAGTATGAAAATGATTTTTTTAAGGTTAACAAAAATCAGCGTGAAATAAGGCACTCACACTTTTTTAAAGTACCATTACATATAGAGTCTTTGGCATAATGATGGGTAATCAAAGGCTCTGAAAATTAGGTCACCTTCATGTAAGTACTTGGCTGTGGTACTTGAATCCAACATGCCTGAAACCAATTGCTCTCACATCTTCCTCCTCCACTACTGAGCCAGTGCCTCTTACCCATTGTACTTCTCTCTGGCATGCTCCTTGACCCCGTATGTATTGAAGTATAATAACAAATAAAATAGTAATGTATTTAAAGTGTAATGGTGCTGAAACCTGTTTGGCTCAGTGGATAGAGCATTGGCCTGCAGAGTGAAAGTTTCCGGGTTTGATTCCAGTCAAGGGCATGTACCTTGGTTGCGGGCACATCCCCAGTAGGGGGTGTGCAGGAGGCAGCTGATCGATGATTCTCTCTCATCGATGTATTTAACTCTCTATCCCTCTCTCTTCCTCTCCGTAAAAATCAATAAAATAAAAAATAACAATAAAATGAAGTGTAATGGTGATGATTTGATAATCGTATACATCATGAAAGGATTCCCTGATGGCACACTTTTAATACTAACCTGATTC
This sequence comes from Vespertilio murinus, assembly GCA_963924515.1. Taxonomy (NCBI): domain Eukaryota; kingdom Metazoa; phylum Chordata; class Mammalia; order Chiroptera; family Vespertilionidae; genus Vespertilio; species Vespertilio murinus. Next base: position 62,796,440 of record OZ004713.1, on the reverse strand, counting down.
CCTAACTGGGCTCTCACTAGTTGAATCCACCCTGAATACCTTTACCAAGTTCGTCTGCCTTGTGCAGAGCTGTGTTCATCAGTCTTCAGTAGGTTCCCATTGATCACTGAACAAAGCCCCAGTTCTCCAAAGGGTCACGTAAGGACCTTGGCCATCTGACTCTCAAGAATCTCTTTCCTTGCCAAAACCAATTTGGCTCAGTGGATAGAGAGTCGGCCTGCAGACTGAGAGGTCCTGGGTTCAATTCCGGTCAAGGGTATGTACCTTAGTTGTGGGCACATCACCAGTAGGGGTGTGCAAGAGGAAGCTGATCAATGATTCTCATTGATGTTTCTAACTCTCTATCCGTTTCTCTTCCTCTCTGTAAAAAAAAAAAATCAATAAAATATATATTTTTTAAAAATAATCTCTTTCCTTATTCCTTCATTTTCCTTCATAGACCCTACCCTGCAGCCAAGTCACTGATGTTCTGTGTACTTGTCCCTTCTTTAAAACATACGGGTGCTTTTCTTAATTCTTCACGGAGTACATACAACTTACACAAATTGAAGTCCCATTCAGGGCTTTCCCTGACTTCCACCACTGAAAGGTCTCCACTAATCCAACTAACATATTAATTTGTGCTTTTGAACCCTGTAACTTTTTACTGAATAGAATCATTATAACTTTATTGCCTATGAAATATATAAGTTCTTAAAAAATAGAATTCCTATCTGGTTGATTGTCTTATATCCATCAACAACTATCCATCATCCAGAAACTTACATTAAATTAAAATATGCATTAGAAATATTTTTCGTGCCCCCAGGAAACTCAAAATATAAAAGCAGATAAATTCACGTATGTCCTTGTACCCCTCAACAACAACAATGACAAAAGAACCCCATGTCTTCAGTCTGGCCTCATATTTTTTAAAAATATTTAAGCTTGCACCAAGTTCTACAGAAACGTTTATCAGATTCTAGAGGTACAGAAATAAGACCCTGTTACTTTGAAACAGATGCAGTAGAAATATCAGATCACATGTGTTAAGGGTTGTGAGAAACAAATGAACACATCTTTATAATATTAATAATGTCCTTTATATTTAGTATAAGACAATTATGCAGAAATGTTCACATTACTTCAGGAGTACAAAAGGGGTAAATTTCCTTTAACTGGGATTTTTAGAAATGCTCTGCAGTATTGTACTGGGACCTGAATAAGTGGTGCTGGGATTGTTTTCTGCGCCATCTTTTTAGTCTCACCCTGAGCTGACTTATCCCTGGGGCTGTCACTTAGCCTTCTTCCAGGTACCATTTCTGCCCACATTGACTCTGCGCCCACTTACCAAACATTGTCTAGGCCAGTGGTCGGCAAACTGCGGCTCACGAGCCACATGCGGCTCTTTGGCCCCTTGAGTGTGGCTCTTCCACAAAATACCATGGCCTGGGCAAGTCTATTTTGAAGAAGTGGTGTTAGAAGAAGTTTAACTTTAAAAAATGTGGCTTTCAAAAGAAATTTCAATCACCGTGCTGTTGATATTTGGCTCTGTTGACTAATGAGTTTGCAGACCACTGGTCTAGGCCACCAGCGTATGCATATTCGCTTGTACATATGCTGGTTAGTCCATAAATGAGTGGTTTTGATTTGAGAAGGGGGGAGGATGAACATTTATTTTTCTGCATGTTTTTTTAGAAGAGAACACACTTGTTCTCCTTTTCAATTCTGACCTTGGAGTAATTTTTCATCATTAAATGTATTGCCCCCCTGCTGGCAGCATGTTCAAAAGAGACCATATCCCATTCTTTAGACACAAGACCCTTGAAAAACATCTATTTCCTGTGACTTTTCTTGCCCCTTTCCCAATCCTCTGAAGACCTCACAAAATCTGAAAAGCCCTGCTCCAAGTTTGCTCCACTAGGAAAGGAGCAATTTTAAACCAATTAATTACCAATCAATCTTAAGTAAGCCAAGCAAAAGCAGCATCTAACCCAATTTGTTTAGAAACACATTCATTCAGCCCTGTGGCTTCTCTGCCATGCGGGAGATCTGTCAGACGGGAATCAAGAGAAAGGCTTATCGAATTTTAATGTAGAACTAATGTTGCTTCTGCAGTTGCCGGCATTAGTAGGGTGATGGGGAATCAAGGAAGGAAGTGAAAAATGGTCTTTCTCTCTCACTTTTTCTCCCTTTTGCAAAGAGTTCAAATGTTCAATCTGTCCTTTCTGTGAACCTGCTATTTACGGCAATCTCTCTTAACCTATATATAATGCATGAAGAAGTCTAGGCAGAGGAACATTGCATGTAGACACTCGTATGACGGATTGTGTTGAACCCTGAAAGCTTCTGGTTGTCAGGATCATGATATTTCGAATTCCCTGGCCAACTCCACCAGCTAAAGCAACTCTTATCAACCCTCAGGGAAATTACGCACACATTCATTGTATGAGACTCCAAGTGTGGTTTCTGTCTTGACCTAGTAGTATAATGTCTTCAATAAGGTTTCATTAATGCTTTTGATGGGATGGCAGAGTCTATAAATTTGTGCAGTGATTTAAAGAGCATCCATGCAATGTGAGCAGGAAGAAATACCGTAAATGAATACAGATTCTTTCACAACCTCTTTCCTGATTATTATAATAGCTAGTTCCTTGTCGTTATCCCATATCTCACACTCTGCATAGGCAAAAAAAAAAAAAATAGTGAGCAAATGACCAAGAAAGGATGGTAGGTATTATTTCAAATTAGTCATTGTTCCAATTTCACCTCAGTACTCATTCCTCTCTAATGCTTTAGTCATATGAGGGCTGCCATATTAACCTGTTCAGTGTTGACTAATTAATTTAACTATTATATTTCCAGTGTGAAATGATGAAGCTGGAATTATAACCCACATAGCCTAAATTCAGGATAGTAGCCTAAACTATTGGTCTGCAAACTGCAGCTCCTGAGCTACTTGGGGCTCTTTGGCCCGTTGAGTGTGGCTCTTCCACAAAATATCATGGCCTGGGTGAGTCTATTTTGAAGAAGTGGCATTAGAAGAAGTTTAAGTTAAAAAATTGGCTCGCAAAAGAAATTTCAATTATTGCACTGTTGATATTTGGCACTAGTTGACCAATGAGTTTGCCTAACACTGGCCAAAACAACTGCAGTAAACTGCCTAAGCGGACTGCAGTCACCCTTCCTTGTTTCTTCCCCATTGAAATGTTTGCCCTAAATGTCTCCATTCTAGATAAATCTAGGCACACTGAAGTTTTTCATACAATTCACTTTCTTAGGGCATCAAACCATTTCCCCAAAAAAAATTTTAGTCTCAGATGCCAGGACTTATAAAAAGGATTAAAATGAGCTTCACCCTTAATTATGCAATGTTTTGTTTCTTCTGTAAGCAGTGCAATGGTCCAGATATGATTATATAATTACAAAACAAACCCTGCGGCTTTTGAGGATGAAAGTAGGCATTCTTGTTGCTGATGCTGGAACAGTGGGTATGGGTGTGAACTATCTTGGGCAAAATAAGCCTATGGACACATCTTGTGTCTCTTTTACTCTTGATAAATCTTGCTAGAAGTTTATCATACTCTTTGGTTCTTAATGTATCATCATTTTTCTCTTTGTTTTATTTTGCTTTAGACCGACCCACTTTCATCTCCACTCTCTAAACCAAAACAACACACACACACACACACACACACACACACACACACACACCTCAAAATGAAGGCATTTGTAGATTTTTTTCTTTTACTATTTAAGGTTAGACATTTCTATCCTTGTTAGACTGGAACTCATTCCACACTTTTGATATGCAGCATATGCTTTTTCAGTTCTAAGCATACTCTAATTTCCATTATGATTTTTCTTTAATGTTTGTTAAGAAATGAGATTTTAATTTCAAAAATTAAGAATGAGTTCCAATTTGACCAGTCACCACCCATCATAGTAAACATTTGGCAACCTGTATTAAATTTAAAACATCTTGTTAGTCAAAAATAATTTCAACTGTGAGGTCATATGTTTAGTTCTTACTTAAAATAACCAAATAAAGCTCACTTACAAAATCAAATAAGTAGCTCCAGTAATCCTCCCATAGAGAATGCAGTAGTCTCTGGCAAGCTTCTAATCTCAAGAGAGAAATTTTTCAGTTCCTGGCAGGAGAGTGAGAGCTAATTCCAGGATGATTTGTCGGCGTAAGTAGTTGAACTACCACACCCCCTGCATTCTGGACAGATGTGTATGTGGCCTTTGTTGACGTGTTTCTATCCTGTGGAAACAAGTTGCCTGTGTATAATCCCAGGTCTGAAGGTGAGGGAAGGGAGGACTCTGAGAAGCACAGATCACCAGACTAAACCTTTTGTGTTTGGGAGTAACTTCCTTATACTCCCGGGATATGCTGAGATCCATTTCCAGATATTGCTTCTCTTTCCTGAAGAGAGGGTTATGATCAGCATGAACAATTTCCCCCAGACATACTAGTATCTTAACATCATCATTGGCTACAATTGCATCTCAAACTAGCATAAATGGCACCATGTTCCTTGTTCTGTGCAGTCATGTAGTGCAACGATGACACCATCTCTGGTGACAGGACATAGAATACACAGACCTGGGAGACCTGAGTTGCAGTCAGGATCTGCCACTTCCCATACTAGTGAACATGTCTTTAGCATGTGTTGTGAATCGCTTTGTGTACTTCTTATGTTGCTTCCTTTCCAGTTGTGTAAACTTAGACATGTTGTTTAACATTTATCCTCATAACTCTGAAAAGAGGATACTTTCATCCCTGTAGTACAGATACAGAACCTGAAGCACAGACCACTGTGGCTCAAGATCAAATAACTGGTCCAAGGTCACATTCGTGCCTTAGGCTTGTCCAACTCCCAATTCCATTTACTTCCCAATACCATTCACGCATCTCTCTTAGCTAACTTTGTGTGTCACCGATCTCTCTTGAGTCTTTAGTTTCTTTATTTATAAAAAGGAAAGATCTTGATACAATTATTGTATAAATTAACAAGCCAGTGGATATGATGTAAAATGCTCAACAAAAAAACAGACACATATTGTCTTAGAATATGCTTTTGGATTTGGGATTTAATAGCAATGGCCACAAACACAGACCTGGGTTCCCTGACTATGTCTCTGCTACGGTTTCTGCCTCCCCCATCCTCTTCCTCATTCTTACCACCAACCTCTCAGAGGGTCAACTTTCTTATCCTGATCTCTAGAATAATGTATCAGACATTTCCACTCCAACATATGTTTGCCATCTAATGTCCCACATTAGGGTTCTGATTTTACCATCATTTCTCATTATTAAGACAAACTTTTCCCAGAATGCGGAGGTGATGGGTAGCAGATAAGTGAGTTGGTGGCTTGGGAAGCATTGGGAACTTGGAGGTCCTCTAAAAGCCATTTGCCTTTGGCTAAGGCTCACTCTAGTGGGCAGAGCACACGCCTAAGACCCTGGCTAACATCCTTCCCCAGAAGCTTTCCAAAGCTAAGCAAGCTGCATAAGCATCGTCCCTGGTCAGATGGGAGCACTTCAGAGCAATTGGCTCTCCGCAGAGAGGACGGCCCACGCTCTTGCTGCTTTGCAAGCTGTGCAAACATGTGTGGCCTCATAGCAGCTCAGTTTGGAGACAGCCCTTCATCTGCTGTCCCCCTCCTGCGCAGACTGGAGGCCAATTTCTGAACTGGTGAATCCATATGAGCGGAGGCCTTTCGGGGTGATGCCGTGTCCCCTAAGCTGATCTTCCTGTAGACGTGACCCAGAAACACAGTTCTTTCTCTCAGCAGAGGAGCAGCCACATGCAAAGCCTTCTAACAAAGCTCTCGGAGTGGGGTCTGCATCCCACATGGCTTTCTCTCAGCAGATGTTTCATGAGAGTGGCTGCCAGGGCATTTCTGTTAGCAGTGAAGGTGTTAAAGCTTCAAGGGCTTCAGAATCTGTCTGCGCTGACAGACTGGGGGAAACATGCTAAAACGCTTATGGTGATGAGCATGTAAAAATAGGGCACAGATGTCTAATTTCAAAGACAAGAAAATCTCTTGGCGTTTACATCTATTAGTCATTACTATGTTTTTCTTGTATTTTATTCACGCGCCTAACTTTGGGTGTTCCTCTGATTTACTTTGCCAACTGCAAGCTACCATCCCATAAACTAATAAAAATAAAAATACTATACCTTCCCAGAGATCATTAATAAGAATAATGGGAATGCCCAATGGGCTTTGCTGGGAAGTCTCATGTGGGCTTCAATGCGCCCGTGCCCAAACTAATGTGCCCACACAAAGGGCTCTCTGTGACCCGATTCTGTGACAAGGAAGGAACTTGGAGCATTGGTTACTGATGCCCTGGCCAGGTAGCTCAGTTGGCAAGCATTGCCCTGATATGCCAGGGTTATGAGTTCAATCCTCAGTCCCGGCACATAGAGGAATCAACCAATGAATGCACAGATGAATGCAACATTCTATGTTTCTCTCTTTCTCTCTCTAAAATCAATCAATAGATATATTTTATGTTTATCTTTCTCTCTCCTCTCTCTTCTCCCTCTCTAAAATCAATCAGTAAGTATATTAAAATATTTGTCTCTGAGGAAGAACAAATGGCTTTTGAAAATTACATCCAGAGGGTTTAATAAATAACCTCTCTTTGTTTTAATGGCTAAGCTTTATATTTATGTACATGATGACTCTAATAGTTTAACTCAATTCCAAGCCAAGCTGTGTTGAGCAAAATCTGAGAGAGGAATCAGAGTAGTAATTTTACAGTGTCAAACAATTCTTATATCGTGTACCTTTTCATTAGAAAAAAATAAACTGTTTCATGGAGTAAATGAAGGGGAAAGATTTCAACTCAGTAGACAGGAGGGCTTTGGAAATATTCAAAATTTTAGAGCAGCTGTGTTCACGTACAGAAAGAAAATAAGAGCAGAGAGGTACCCTGAAATTGGATGAAGGACTTTTTCTTTGCTCACACACCTTATGGCTAGCTCCCCCGTGGTACAAAGAGGCAGGATCCTGATTCCTGTTGACAGGTATCTCAGAGCAGAAAACAGGAAAGTGCCGCATGCTATCAACATCATCAAAGCATGTGCTAATTAAATACATAACACTGCTGTGTGCTGGGAGAGGCGCTGCCCCTATTCTCAGGGGCTTATAATGCAAAGGCGCGCGCACATACACACACACACACACACACACACACACACACACAACATTATCTCACACTACCAAAGTACTGGTATACAATTGATAGCTTAATAGTTAAGCAATACTATAAATATCCACATACCTAAATCTCAGCTACATCACATGTTGCCTGCATGGAACTGGGGAACTCAAGCAAGTTTTTTTAAGACTCAGTCACCTCACAAGTAAAATGGGGCTCATATTACCAACTCCATCAAATGCCTTAGCATACACCAAGTGCTTGGCAGTACTGTGCACAGCCTAAGCACTCAGTAAACAGTGCCCTAAGTTATTATTGTGTGCTCATCTCTTTAGGATGCAATGTCATTAGAGACTAATTCAAGGACAATCCATATAAAAAGTAGATTCATAATTTTTGGCAGGTTTACATATCACAAACTTTGATATATAATTCCACTTGCCTGTATTCTCCTTGTACAAACAGGAACCGTAATCAGAAGCTGGTAATGGACTTAGATAAGCCAGACTCAGAACAAAGAAGAAATGCCTTGTGCTGTAGTGTTGAGGGGTGGCTCTGAGTAAGGGCTCCTGTTAAGGTCAACTGTGTTGCAGGCACCTCCCATTCCTGCACATGGGAAGGAGCTCCCTGGGCTGGAGTCCACGGAGGGTGCTCAGAGCCTGTCTCAAACGTCCTATTCCTGCTGGTCCTAGGGCGCTGCAGCTTAGAGGAGCCGTGTTTGCAACGGAAAGTTCTCCTGTGTGGAATTCTAGTGAAATATTTCTTTAGCAAATCCTTTCCTCTAGGCAAACTTTCTAGGCAAATACTCCCTCAAAACTCACAGGGGTTCCTTTACTCATTAATCTACACCATCAAACCAGTGTTAATCAGTGCAGGTAATGTATATGAAGAGCGCAGCCCTATTCCTAATGCATGGTGAGCACTCAATGCATGGCAGCTCTTATTATTATTAGTCTATTTATAGAAAATCTATTCCTAGCACTCTTTAAAAGCAATCATTAAAATTAAAATCATTAATGCAATAACTTCTTGAAGTACCTAATTTTATTATAATTATCTTTATCTTAATAATCCAAATACTACTAATAAATCACAGCTATTTCAATTATCATTAATTACTTCTAACTTCATGGCAATCTATAACGTTCTGGCAGGACCAGCCCTCTGTTAAGCACTGACGTAGACACATATGTTTGCTTTCCCCCCCTCTACTCCTTTGGCCTTGTGAGTCCTTTTTCTTGTGTAGACCCATTCCTGGAAAGTGTCTGGATAACCTAATTCTCCACAGGGGTGCTGGCTGATACTCACTAAGGTGTGGTCCACGGTCACTCTCAGGACTTGTCCTTAGCCACACTCTCCATCTGGCCACCAGCCAAACCATGGTGGGTAACCTGGGAGTGGTTTATAACTGGGGCGTAAATGTTCCCAGAGGCATGGTCCTGCAGTAGAGTCTTCTGAAAGGTCACCATTTTAAATTCCAAAAAGCTGATTTCAAATGGTGGACCGAATACCAGGAGTCATAATTGAGGACGTAGGGGGTGATTTTGTAGCGGGAGATTCGGAGTCAGAGGCATTTGCTTGACTTGGAAACCCAGTAGGATGCTACAATACCAAACGGTGGTGCAAGTTACCATAAAGAGTGGATAGTGGATGCCAGGCAGCCTCTGAGTGACTGCCTGCCTCCTTTGCAGGAAGCACCTATGAGCAGGGTCAGGGATAGTCTGCTGTGGAGAAACCCCATCCTTGTCATCAACACTTAGAGCAAACGTGTTGTTGTGTGAACTGGAAGAAAATGGGCCAAGCCTTGCCCAATGGAAAGATTTCAATCACAAAAGCTGATGGCGAGTGGGAATTATCCTTCAGGGATCAGCAAGCTTTCTCCTTAAAGGGCTCTCATAATGCCCATCATTTTCTTTTTTGCTTGGTTGTTACAGTACTCTAACAATCCAACACATCCTTAGTTCAAAGGCCACCATTGTCACCTCCTTCAAAGTGAGGAGGAGAGTCCTGAGGAGGAAGCGCCCAGTGGCCTCTAGGGTGGTGTGGGAAGCTTCTGGAAAGAAGACAGGGATGTGGACTCATCTATCCTCCTGCCCATCTCCAAACCCCTTAGAGGTGGCATTGTTTAGTTAGTGGTATTGTGGATAGCATTCGTTTATGATGCATTTTAAAGTTAAAAGAAAAAAAAACACCCACAAGGCAAAATCCCAGCCATCCTCAGAGATCTAACAAAGCTGGCCACCCCACTGAGCAGGGAAGGGACACCTTTCATTTTTATTGAGCCCAGCCTTCTCCACCATCCAGCTCAAAGGGCTTACATCGGCAAAATGACCTCCCAGAGAATGGCTCGCAGACAACAGTCAGCAATATGGAAACTAACAACCTGGAGGAGCTGTCAGAGCGGCAATGTGCCGCTGGAGTTATGAACTCATTAATTAAATATCAGAGTATCAAATGGGCTATGAGCTATTAATTTGAAAGCTATTACTGGCTTTGAAGTTGAAATTATAAGCAAAGCAATTAAAAAGTAGCTTCTCAATGAGATTGTTAAGGGAACATCGTATCAGTTTACATACATCAGCTCTTTAATTCCAGGATTGAATTACTCCCTTAAAAATAATGATTATATAAATGATCAAACCACCTATTTGATTATAGCAAAGCCTGGATGCTATAGTTAGAGGAAGTACCTGCAAACTGTCCTCTGCCACAGTCACTTCATGCAGTGGCAAATATCCGCCCTATCCTACACAATATGGATCAGTGTGAAAAATAAAAAATCAGGAAGTGGAAACTTTTAAAACCTTGATATTTAGTTTTTGCTCAGCTGGTGTGGTTCAGTGGTTGAGTATTGACCTATGAACCAGGTACTCATGGTTTGGTTCCTGGTAGGGGCATGTGCCTGAGGTGTGGGGAGAAGGGCATGAGGGTAGTGGAACTCAATCTCCAATAGGGGCATGCAGGAGGCAGCCAATCAGTGATTCTCTTTCATCACTGATATCACTATCTCTCTCTCTCACACTCCTAGGTTCTCTGAAATTAATAAAAATGTATTTTAAAAATAAAACCTTGATAATTATTTTTGCTTATTTTCTCCTAGACTCTATGCTTCAAGGCAGTCAGTTGTAACCAGGCAATGACACAAGTCTATGTAGTTCAGATGTGGTCTCACTCATTAGCATATGACATTGGTTTTCTCAATATGCATATTTGTAATTACTGGTATATCCTTTTAGTCAACTTTCAGACTCCATTTCTTTGCAGTATCATGGAATTCCCTTTCTTCTGAATTCACATGCTTTTTAGGTTCTGTATCTTGCCCTCTCTTATTTGCATAAAAGCTATCTTCTCCTCTTAGGTTTTTCTATCATTTTTTTTTAAATTGCTTCTCGTCTGTTTGGTTTTGAACACCCATCCATACGCATGGTAGTTACGGAATCCTTGGAAGGTAGTTATCTCTCTGCATTTCATCCTCACTAGAGAGGCATTCGTTAGGACCAGACAACAAAGAACCTCTCGGAAAAGAAGTTTCTCTGGCAGGGTTAGCATTCTGCCTGTTTAGACAAAGGCATACTTTTCCTCCTACCACACAGGCACCAACAACGGTTGCTGGTAGGGGTTTGATTAATGCACTAACAGTGATTCTGGAGAAAAAGGAATGCTTCCAGTGGGTTGGATGCAGAAACGCCTGTAGTTTATAACCAGTGGCGAGGCACTCTGAACGAGCAGCAGGAGACTTCATATCTATTTAAGCTGCGGCTGGTAGGAACTTCTATTATCTTTTTCTCAGTGAATTCTAAAAGGTTTATTTATTCCTCCAAAGAGCAACCTTTCCTTTCTGCAACAAAACAAAAGAAATGGTGGGCAGTCCAATGGGGGCATTGGAGGTCATCTGAACCTGCAAAGGTCATTCATTCAGCAGCTACTTATGGGCTGTCTTCTGCATGGCAGGCCCTCATCCAGGGACTTGAAATACATCATTGAACTAGAAAGAGAAGCATGTCTTCACCTTCATGAAGCCTGCACTCCAGCATTAATCATATTTTAATTAAATACCAATCGTGTCCTGACAGCATTCTATTCACACAGTAGGCTAGAAAGAATTTCATTCCTTCCTTTAGAATATCCTGAATCTGTGGTCGGCAAACCGTGGCTCAAGAGCCACATGTGGCTCTTTGGCCCCTTGAGTGTGGCTCTTCCACAAAATATCATGGCCTGGGTGAGTCTCTTTTGAAGAAGTGGCATTAGAAGAAGTTTAAGTTTAAAAAAATTGGCTCTCCAAAGAAATTTCAACCGTTGAAATTTGTACTGTTGATATTTGGCTCTGTTGACTAAGGAGTTTGCTGACCACTGCCCTAAATGATTCAGCAGCTAACCTCAGGCATCAACAGAATGGAATGGAAGAAGGAAGGTTCTAGGGCTCACGTTACTAATAGACCAGTTCTAGAAATCACTGATAATGTCCCGCTCACTTCAGTACCAACCAATAGAGTTTCAAAGCCCCACCTCTTTGCGATTCACTCTTATCATTTGGTAGCTGCAGGTTCTACACAAAAGGCTCTGTAAGGCTATAACAGGATAATGTATGGAAAACGCTCGACAGATGTGGTGTATTCTCCTCAGCAGGCAAGTGGGAGCATCCTCAGGAGCTTTGGTTTACATTGGAGCCACAGGCCAGCTAAAGAAATCCTGGCTCTCTCTTTCATCCAGGTGCAGCCCAACCTGGGGACCAGGATGCTGAGTGCTCGCCTGTCAGATGGCTTCCCCTGGGCTGCTCAAGACACCTGGGTAGGTGGTGTCTCCTGGTCCAGAGAGAAATTGTATGCGTGTTATGAAATTGTTGCATTCCACAATAATATCTCATATTTTCCTCCATAGCTCTTCAGGAAATAATTTATACTGTTTACCAAAATCAAAGCCAAAATAATCAGATTAGCAAAATCCAGGATTCATTTGTATGCTGTTGCTAATGAGTGATGGAACAGACAAGACAGTCACAATTATCCCAGCGTATGAAACTTGCCTCATGTCTGCCACGTGCTAGATATTTTGATCTTTGAAGCAAAAAGGGAAAATATGTCACAGCGTTCTTCATAAGTGTTTCTGGTGCGTCAATTTCCCCTCCCCGCCATACTACTAATTCTTTTAATTAGGGGCAAACAAATCATAATCACAAAGGTATTAATGCCCATAAAGCTTAAAATCTCTTAATCTTACTTGGTGTAATTAAAAAATGAAAACTTATCATTTAAATACAGTTTGACATGGCGTTTTTTGGATTTTGCATGATAATAGTTAAGTCGATGATATTTATTTGTGGTTTACCAGCTGAAAAGACAAAAAAGAAAAGGCATATCTCCATTCTCATTCAAATCCATTATTTTGCAGCCAGAAAAGATTGCAAGAGAAAGTGTATGAGGGGGGCAAGAGTACATACATGTGGCTGGAGTGGGAGGCAGTGAAATTCCTGCAGGGTAAGAATGTCCCCTCCCTCATCTGTAAAATGAGCATGTGCCTCTATCTCTGATAGTTTATCTCTTCCCGTCAAAAATTGTGTTGTTCAAAGAATCTCCAGGTCTAAGATGTAATTCAATCATGACAGCGAATAGAGGTCATCTCCTCTAGGTCTAACATAATTAATGAAGGCAAATGGGCAGTCCAGAAGGGATTTAAGAAAATGTAATTTAATAAGTCTTCCTGAGGGTATCTTACATGGCTGGCTCTGTGCTGAGTGCTGTGGGAAATGTAGAATCCATAACACAAGGTCACTTGCTCAAATGAGACACTGATCCAGGGCAAACACAAAGGAAGATGACAGGTTCATTATAATACTAACAAACTAAAAAAAAAAGTATAAAAACTTTCTAAGATTGAGCCAAGATATAATACTTATAGTCAATGGGGTCCGTTGCTTTTCTTTACAACCCAATTTCTGTGTAACTTGTATACTTCACATAAACTTAATATTTTCATTTGATTTGTCCTATTGCTTTGGTATATCATTATTTTTTTGGATAGTGTATTAATGTACTTTTGGTCATCTGACCATGTGATTTTCATCCCATGGTCAGTCTTGTTTCTGAGACTATGACCCACCACCCATTATGCATATTTTAGTGTGAAGAAGTAATAGTAATTTCAATAGAGTGTTTTATAAACTCAAGAAAAGTTGGAAGAGATGAGCAAGTGAATGTTGAAGAAGCTACTGCATGAGTCCACATTTGGAAGCCTGGAAATCACAGGCCAACGCCTGTAGTAGGAGGCATGGGATTTGAGAGCTTGACCAGGAAGATGTTAGCTGCTGCACTCACATGGCTGTAGAACTAAAGTGGGTGGTTCGAGGAAGCTCACCAGCCAGGGACCCCATTTCACATCTGCTATAGTTTATACCTCTGCCTGCAACTGCCAGCGGATAAAAATGGGTTCCCCTCACTTCTCATTGAAACCTCAGACCTGGGCTTCTCTTGGGCAGTCTGCAGTGTAAAAGTTTATTAGAAAAAGATTTGGGGAAATCTTCTCCACTGTGAAGAAGGTGAATATGAGACTGAGTTGATGCAAGTCTGGCACACCGCCATACACACTGTATATTACCCCGTTTAACACAGCCAACAACCTTAATAAACAACTATTTTCATAGATGAAGAAAGTGAGACACAAAAGATTATGTGACTTATCCAAGGTCACACACTTATGAGAGCCATGACTAAACACCACGTTATATGTTAGTCCTAATCTCTTAGATCCTGTCCACTAGCCCTATTCTTCTCCATCCTTAAGTGAACACACACACTGTAGCAGTCCCCCTTTACCCCCAATTCCACTTTCTGTGGTTTTAGTTGCCTGTAGTTAACCATGGTCTGAAAATATTAAATGAATAATTCACTAAATAAACAATGCATAAGTTTAAATTGCCATCATTCTGAGCAGTAGTGTGATGTAATTTCGTACTGTCTTTCTCCCTTCCGCCCATGACATGAATCATCCCTTGGTCCGGCATATCCATACTGTACACACAACACACCATTAGTCACTTAGTAGTCATCTTGGTTATCATATAGGTTATCAGAGAAAAACAGAAAGGTCACATTCACATAACTTTTTTATAGTATGTTGTTATAATTGTTCAATTTTATTATTACTTATTATTGTTAATGCCTCACTCCATCTCATTTATAAACTAAACTTTATCATTAACATGTATAGGAAAAATATAGCATGTATAGAGTTTGGCACTATCTGTGGTTTCAGGCATCTCCTGGGTGTCTTGGAAGCAATCCCCTGATGATAAGGTGAGGCTACTGTATCTTGAAATACGCATCCTACTCCAATCTAGTTTACTCCACCTAATGTATTGTATTGATCTGCCAGGTTAGGTAACTTATTAATATAGAGAATTAGAATTACTTAACATATTAAGATACAGGGTTACAATCTGACTTACTCTTCATAAAACAATGCGCCACTTTCCTTTCTAATAACATTTGTTTTCTTTTTCACATCTCATTATAGATTCTAGCCGAACACCTACATCATGGTAATCTCCACTTTCAGAGTCCAACTCTTGTATTTCTAACATAAGGACTGAAACTTCTAGTTAAACATGGAGACTTGACGCCCACTGATGCCCACTGATCGCTTTCGGTGACTCACAAATCCTCAGTGACAAAGCAAAAGGAAAAGGAGGGAGCAACAAAAAGAATTAGAAGGCGGTGAACAGATGAAGTAGTTACTCACTTAACAGACCCAGAGAATGAATACATAAAGGAACAATAACAACAAGAACCAAATGTCTGAGATTATATGCCAGAGAACCCAGAAAAAACAGGTGCGCATGAGAGGTTCAATGGTTTATGAAAGCAAGGTCCACGTGAGGCTCAGGAGAATTGGCTCCCATTCTCTATGGGACCTTAGATTCTCTAAGAAACTCGCCCACCTCACTGACCAGTAAAAACAGGCACTAGTAGTCCCTCCCCTCTCCTATCATGTGTCTCTGGATTCGGAACACTGGATCCAGCTCAGCTCTGGGCAGGGATGCTAAATCGAAAAGTGAGAATAATAAAATATGTATATATTGAATCTGAAACCTCAAGTTCCTTACCTGACTTGCTTTCCTTAGCCCTTACCAGCCAGCTTTAAACTCCCAGGCAAATAAGTAGCTACTGACAAAGTTAAGTACCTAATTTAACTAACTCAAGTAGTGTTATAGATAGCAATAGTTATCAATGGCAGTCCAATGAGACAGTGCAACCATGTCACCATATGGTGAAACCCTCTAATATGGGAAAAAAAAAACCTACAAAACCAGGTATGCACAGAGAGCTTTTTAGTCATTCACTGCTAAGTGGGAAATGAGAGTTGACAGAAGGGGTCAGAAAAAAAGGATTGAGAAAAGGGTATTTGAGGAAAGACAAATAATGCAGAGAGGTACAATACTTAAAACAATTAAAAAAATGCACACAAAGAAATCAAAATATATATTTTTTAAAATTCACATCCATCTTGAAACCCTCCTGTCTCTAAGCGATAAAATAAGGCATTCCATGCATGCACAAGGACAGAATGCCATGAAAACAAATGTCTCAGAGCCACAAAGAGCTCTTCAAGATTAAATGCACTGGAAAAGATGCACGTTAAATTTAGGAAATCTTCCGGAAAGAAAACTGAAGTAGACAATGATGGAAAATAGCAGAGACAACACAAAAAGTAGAATGTAATTAAAAGGCTAGCCCGCCTTCTTCAACAGCCAAATAACATAAATTCTGCAAAAAAAGCCAAGGTAAAGTAAAGGCATTTTGGCTTCCAGTATATAAACTGTTTCTTCCTTGTTAGACAATGATAGAACTTCCAAGTTTCTCTTTTGGGGAGATTCATTTTTTGAGTCAAGCAAACTTAGAATGTGTTAGATGCTCTACATTTAGCTGGATAAAACTTCTCACACATACCTGTTAACTCGAAATCCCTATCATTGCATTCTGTCTCTATACGGAGACTCTGGAAACACATCATTTTCTCCACTGAGCTGAGTAGCTTGGACTATACACACGTGTTCATTCAGTGAGGAACTATGCATTTAGTGCCTACTGTGTGCGAAGCACTATATTTTCAAAATGATGTGACTTGTTTTTCCTCCTTCTTATCAGCTCTGTTTTTATGACATATTTCAAACATATCATTCAAATAAAAGCCTGGGTATATGAAAGGATAAATCAATCAATAAGATGTATGAAAACACTCTATTCCAGCTCCAGTCAAAACCAAAAAGAATTTTAAAATGTTGATCCTGTGGCTAACCCAGTTTTTTTGTTGTAGAGGTTCAAAAGAATGATGTTTTAAAATAGATCCCCTATGCCGAAACCAGTTTGGCTAAGTGGTAGAGCGTCGGTCTGTGGACTGAAGGGCCCCGGGTTCGATTCCAGTCAAGGGCATGTACATTGGTTGTGGGCACATCCCCGGTGGGGGGTGTGCAGGAGGCAGCTGGTCGATGTTTCTCTCTCATCGACGTTTCTAGCTCTCTATCTCTATCTCTTCCTCTCTGTAAAATATCAATAAAATATATATATTTTAAAATAGTTCCCCTATGTTAATTTTATTATGTCCCAAGTCATGTAGTAGGCTTTTGTACATACTGTCATATTTTACTAGAGGCCTGCTGCACAAAATTCATGCAAGGGGCCTGGCCCTCACAGCCTTGGTGGTTTGGCCACCACAGCTTGCTCTGGTTCTTGCAGCCCTGGCTTCATCCAGAAGGTCGTCCAGCTGTTCGATCTAATTAGCATATTACGCTTTTATCATTATAGTTTCTCAGAGTAAGTTCGTGATATATGTTCATTTACTTTTTTAACCAATGAAGAAACCGATTAAAAGCAAAAAATTAAATACATTTGCTGATGTTAAGCAGCTAGCAATGAGTGAACCTGGATTTACAATCCAAATCTGTCAGCATCAAGATGCTCTTAAGAAACTTGCTGTTGTTTTAGGGAATAGAGAAGCCATACAGAGAAGTCAATGATAAAACATTAAAAAAAATAAACAAATAAAAAGACTTCTTTCAGGAATAAAGTTTTCTCCTTAATCCCACTCATTTTATTCATTTTATTCATTTTATCGGAAGATCTTGATTTCAAATTTTGGGTTTCACTCTTAGCTCTTGGAACTCTAATAAAAGTCAGATCATTTCATTGGTTTGCATGCATAGGATATATACTCATATTTAAGGTAACTTTAGGCTCATCAATTTGAACATTCAAAATGATTCTTCTCTACCAGGAAGAAATCCTACTAGTTTTCCAAAATTGAATTCCTTCCACTATCATCTTTGAGACAGACTTGTAGGTATCCATTGGATTTTACTGGCTCCTCTAGACATTTTTTAGGGGGAGTTATCTAACATAGAGAACAAACAATGGTAGCTTCTGCACAACTAGGTCTTGAAGGTAGGTTGAGTGCAGACTAAACCACAATTTGCTGTTGTCCTTGAATTTTGGGGGCCTTCTACTGACCAAGGGGGCCAGAAGCCAGACGTTTAAAGCAGTTGAGTCAAATAACAAAGAGTATGAAATCCTGTCAAATAGACAAACCAGAGGGTTTGAGTGAAATTCTGAGGAAAAGGTAGAAAATCCGCTGCTATGGTTATACGTAGTCAGACCAATGAAACCCCTAACTCCAGTGAACTAGCAGTTACTACATGGGGAGGAAAATACAAACTTTATTAATAATTTTCCCATCCACTGCAAAATATCAAAGCTCAACTGTGATGTAGCATTTAACTGCACATCGAATCAAGAGTCCAACAATAGGAATTGCCTTTTTACGGTGGAAAATAGGGTTAGAAGCAAAGCAAAATAACACATAAAACAGATCTCCGTGGAGAAAATTGAAGACTGTTTCTAGCATGTAAAGATTGCGGATGCAATTCTTGCTCCGTGAAAAGCTTTTCTCCTGGGGCTTTATATTTTTCTCTTGATTATGTGTGGAATAAAGGGGTGTCTGTGTGACTGTGCCCATGCATGACTCCAAGACACAGAAACAGAGCAGACACAGACAGATGGTTTCAGGCTCATTTTTAAGCCCAACCAGCAGGAATAGGAAGTCAAGAATCTAAGGCAGATCATAAAAGTTGACACCAAATTTTCATTTCCAAATTCTATATCCTCACTTGGTTAAAAGTAAGTTTACTTCAATAGTAAACAATAGATTCAAAACAAAATGACTATGAGTCCTTATGCTTTAACTAGCTAATTTACCAATTTTAAAAAAAAATCATACATATTCTGTTAGCAAGGGTGCAGAAAATATGTATGTGTTCATACGTAATTATTACATATGTAAATTTAAACACCCTTTCCAGAAAATCATTTATTGCGCAAATAATTATTTGCAATGGAGAAGAATTAGAAACAATCTACTTTTCCAAAAGCAGAAGTCCTAGATAT
This sequence comes from Vespertilio murinus, assembly GCA_963924515.1. NCBI lineage: Eukaryota > Metazoa > Chordata > Mammalia > Chiroptera > Vespertilionidae > Vespertilio > Vespertilio murinus. The sequence continues at coordinate 62,777,852 of OZ004713.1, read as the reverse complement.
TCATTAAACCTCATCAATACAAATTAGGTTTCAACTAATTTTGAAGTTAGAGAAACCTGGCCACAATATCATGTTTTATGAACAAAATGAGATACACATCAAATATCTAGTATAATCCTCTATGGATGGCTGGACAGTAAAGATTTTTTTCAAAGGATAGTCATACTCCAAAACTTGTCAATTGAAATCTCTAGACAATAAGTGATTTTATTTCTGCTACTGCCATACATTTCTTTAAAAAGACACTGGGGGGTGGAATGAGGGCATGCAACAGGGGGTAGGGAAGGCTGGGGGAAGGTCAATAGGGGGGAGGAGATTTATGTACTACTACATGTAATACTTTAAACAATAAAAATAAAAAAAGTGTTTTATAATAAGTATTGTTTCAGTGAAAGATTGTTCTAAAAACAATATACTGTCTTCTTTTTAGTGCAAATCCTTTTGCATCTGCCAATGCACTTTTCAAAGTATATCCCCACATAATCTTGGGGAGAGAAGCCTCCTCTGCTAGGGGAAACACATCTATATTGCTTTTGTTGAGTATAGGCTTATAATCCTTTTCTTCTACTGTGTGATATAACCAGACATAGATATTAGACTCAGGATCACAGTCCGTAAAGAAAAATACTACAAACACTATAGCTCCTTCTCTCAATTACTTCAACTTTCTAAAACACACACACACACACACACACACAAAAAAAAAAACACGTACACAGAAAAATAATCTCCAAACACTCAACAGATTTTTCACATGACTATACTCTTCTAAGAGCAGGTGCCTATTCATGGATTTGCAAAGGCTCAAGATACTCAATTTGCATAATGATAAATCCTTTATGACTTTGTCCAAGAACACTCTCTTACATATTCAGCTTCCTTCTTGGGTCATGGGAAAGGTTTCCTGAAGACTAATTCTCTTCCTTTTCAGGTAAATTAGTTCTTCCCCCATTTTTGTAAGGAGTTTTGACTGAACTCTTTTGGGATTTCTGTCCGCATTTGTATCTCAATTTAGTTATTTTCTACATAACAATAATATTATATACTATGAATATATTATGTGGTGGACACTCTTCTAAGTACTCTCTGTCTCTCTCATAATTCATTTAATCATCAAAACTAACTTTTAAGGTACATACTGTTCCTAGCTGTTTGGGACAAAAAGAACTGAGATACAAGGTTATTGATTAATTTGCTTATGGTAACAGATCTAATTTGTAGTAGAGTTAGGACTCAAGTTCAGGCAATTAGCTCCTAAGATAGCTTCTCTCTCTCTCTCTCTCTCTCTCTCTCTCTCTCTCTCTCTCTCTCTCTCCTCTCTCTCTCTTTCTCCTAGTTGCCTCTGTGCAGATAATATTGCCCTATTTACTTCAAATACATGGCCATTCATCAAATCACTGGAAAATCTCTGATCCATGACCCACTATGCCTTCTCAAGTTGGAAAAAAAACAATCTAAAGCCTAGAACAATGATCCCCAGGGTACTTGTAGATAAACTTTTAGTTTCACCTGTGATGATATAAAAAAGAAAAAAAAATGTATTCCCTTCACAACACCAGAGGTGTACTAAATCAAATCTCAGTGACCCATTTTTCTAAGGTGTTGAGGTATTTCTGTCTTGCCATGTTTAGGTCATCACAGTTGGAACAAACCTGTTTACACTGAAGACTTTTTAACTCAAAGAAACAATGAAGATTATTGGTTTAAGACTTAATTTACCAAGTGTATTGTTGGACATAATATCCTCTTTCCTTGAAATTTGAAGCATTTTTCAAACACTGTCATGCATTTCTTTAGGAAAATTTAAACACACAGATATGTGCTTTTTTGATGGAAATATAAATGAATCATTGCAACTATTCATAAATATCTGGAAAAAATTAATCAAAACCTATTCCTTTTTCCAAACAATATAAGAAATGTAATGTTTAGATGTTATTCATGCTTTCCTTCTCATTGCTTCCTAGATCAAGCAACAAAAGCTTTTATTTACACCTCTGGTGTTATGGTATCAATTTTGAAGTGTGATTGATTTGGGTGCCTTCAGCATGGCAGCAATATTGAAGTGAATTCTGCTAAACTGGTCATTTCTTCCACTAGTTTATAGTGAAGTTGAGAGTATTCTGGGAAGATTGAATAGAACTACTAGAAATACAGTTTTGTCAACATTTAAGATACCAAATGACAGTCCTAAAGTGTGGAAAGAGTTCATTTCTATGTTTGACATGTATTTGAGCTCTTTGAATTTTGGTCTAACACTTACACTTCTTTGACCTCTGTTTTCTCATGCTTAAGTGGTTGATTTAAATGAAAATGTGCTAACAGAACTCTTCCATTCTAACTTTTATGACTATGCTCTGTTTAAGTCTGTCTGTCACAACTGCCCATCATGAAGTTTATTCTATTTTAAAATCTCTTTACTGGAAATGGTTAGATCAACAAACTGTGAAGAGAAAATATAGAAACATTGCAAATCTGAACACTTTATCTCATTTAAGCTTATTCCTCTGGGGATATTTTCCAATCAGCTATATAAAAATGACATTCAGCATGTGTATGGTTACTTCATTTTAGTCAAGACAATAAAGAATGGATTTATTATCTACTTTCTTTAAAAAATTATTTTGTGTGAAAAAAAATTATGAGAAACACATAAAAAATTGTTCATGGGGCACAATTTCCAAATAAAAAACCTTATTATATTGATAGACATTGAAATTACTGCTTATCGTGGAGGGCCATAAATATTCATTTTGCTCCAAACAAATTTAGCAAAATCAAAATATGTAGCATGAAGACTATTTCAGCTTTTCTCTAACACATGGAGCCAGCCATACATGCCAACCCAGTTCTATCGCCTCTCCTCATTAAGCTTGAAAGCATATTTTGTTGCTTTTTAGCAGCTCCTAAAATTTCTTTGTCTCTTAGCATAGCACCATAAAAGTTCCCACCTGACAGATCATAAATCCTTCTTACAGAGCAATCTGTTCCCTGGAACATTCTGGCTACATCCTAGTCTCTAGGTACATTACTAACAGCATGTACTAGTATGCACTTTTGCACAAAACTTTGTTTCAGGATCTGGAAAATTCTTGCCCCTGTCCTAACAATTCTCAGCATGGGATGGTCCAGTTTAGACAAAGCATTTGGGAGGAGTTCCCCTGTGATGAAACACACCCAAAACAATAAAGGATGGGTTGTCTGTGGTCAAGGAATTCTAGTCACACAAATAATACCTGGATAGTTGGGACTCTCCCCTATACAATACCATGCATAATAGTGGTTTCTTCAATCTTATCTCTACAGGAAAATTAAGGATATGTCTTGTGCAAGCTATTATATTATCTGTGATTTGTTTCTTCAACTCCCAAGTATTTATGGAGAACTGACTTGATTCTAGACACTTTGGCAAGTGTCCCAATCTCAAGACAGAGAAGACATGGTCCTGCCCACAGTTGCTCACAGATGCTCGACTATGCACATGTGTCCAGTGAAGTGTACTAGAGGTGGAATTCAGCAGGAAGAAACATTGTGGGGGAAGACACAGGGGTCAGGAAGGCCTTTGCAGAGGAAAGAAAGTGTGGGCAAAAGTTTGGGATGTGAATGGGAGTTTTTTAGATGGTCATTGGGTAGTGGAAAATATATAAAAGGTACACAATTTGGAAAGTCTAGCATATTTTAAGAACAGCAATTAATTCGTAATGAGTGGAATTCATGCAATATTCAATGAAGAAGGGGAGTGGTGGGAAAGGTACACAAAGTCAGGTCCCAAAGGGTCCCGGATGTTAGTAGAAAGAGTGTAGGGGGGGCTTTTTTCCTGTGTGAATGAAGAGCCAAAGAACCCTGCCTTAGAAAACAGTCCTTTCCTCTCCCCTAAAATATTAGCACTCCTTGTCAGATCAATTGTATCCCTCTTTTACCTACAAAAGCAGGTCCAGTTATTCATATTTACAGTTATTTGGCCCTATCCATACTTTCTAAAAATCTGTCATGTCATCTGGGTGGATGGATAGCAGGGGTGGGATTGGGGTGCTCTGCCTGTCTCTCTCTGTGAGAGAACTCAGGAGCTCCTCCCTCATTCCCCATCTCTGCAGGGACACCCAAGTTCTGGTGTGACACCCTACAGGTCACAAAATGCCCAGCATTGAAAAGGACCAAACTGACATCGCAAGAACAATCCAACTCCACGAGGACCCCGACTTGGCAGACAGTATAGTTTCTAACTCGTTTCTAACAAATCGAGCTTCCTCTTTGCTACCAGGCCATCTGCCCTGTGTGGGTGACAGTGGCAAATGGTCTGGAATTTCAATGTCTTCATTGTATTGATTTCCATTTACTTTGATCTGCACAGCCTTTTCTGTTTGCCAGGAAAAGTTTTTGACCAAAGGGAAATCCTCTTCAGAGATGGCTTCTTACTATGTTGTAGCACTTTCAAAGCCACTGGTAAGTAATAAGACAGGTGACAGGTAAGGGTCAGAAAACGACGGATCGAGGGTAAGTTGTAGAAAAGCACATCAAGGCAGAGTTGGAGAGAAAAGCAGAGCCTAATCCCTAGGTCCATACTTTTTTTGCTCTTAGTTCTTTCTCAGGTTCTGAGAAAAACCGTACCCTTGAACAAGAGAACTTGGCTTCGCAGAATTTTAGCTAAGGGGTTTCAGACAAGGTAAAGTTAAGTCTGTTCTATTCTGATTCTGCTATGATCTAAGCAACACTACTTGAATCCTAACTCATGCCTTCAACCCCTGGCCTAATAACTGGTCCTGATTCAATCACTTGCCAATCGTTCATTTCCTCCAGACATGAGGTCACAGCTTTTTTTTTTTTTTTTTTTTTTTTTTAATTCTTGGCTCTTCCATGGAATGAAGATGCCTACCTAATAGCCAGCCAAGTTTTTAGAACTTTCTCTCCATCTTAACATTCATTCATAGACTCTTATTAGACTAGTTCTATGCCAATTGACTTCCAATAGTCTTTTAAGAATGTGGGTGTTCCTACATTTATCCTTTAGATGTGCCCCACTTGATGGCAGGACAAGCCAGTAGGTGAAAGGCCTTCTTCCGTCTCTGTTTCCATTTTGCCTTCTTGGTCTACTGCTATTTCCCTATGATGGGTCAAAGTGTGGTTTCTGTTTAATGAGTTGTTTTTTTTTTTGGTAGAATGCAAAGTTTGTTTGCAACACCTTAAAAAATACACAACATACATTTTGTATTTTACAAGATGTAAGAGAGCTGTGAAAGTCTTGAGGATGAGATGAATTAAAATTTGAAAGGTGGATGTTTGATGCCTTAACACTGGCTGGCTATTTTTCCTCTTCTGAAAGCACTAGCTTGTTCCAGACATTGGCCAAGAATCAGATTTCACCTGGCAGAAGAATTCTGCCCATGGGAAGAGAAAACAGAGTGATTTTTGAGGTTTGCATAAAAATACACAATAAAAGGGATATATGGATTAAAGGTTTATACAGAATAAACGGAATTAATAACATCACAATTATTCGTACATATAGTTTTCAATTCAGAACACTTTGAACAATCAGCTAAAACTCCATTAAAATTAATAAGAGCCTAAACCGGTTTGGCTCAGTGGATAGAGCGTCAGCCTGTGGACTGGAGGGTCCCCAGGTTCGATTCCTGTCAAGGGAATGCACATTGGTTGCGGGCACATCCCCAGTGGTGGATGTGCAGGAGGCAGCTGATTGATGCTTCTCTCTCATCGATTTTCTAACTCTCTATCCCTCTCTCTTCCTCTCTGTAAAAAAATCAATAAAATATATTTAAAAATAAAATAAAATTAATAAGAGAGTTAACCAAGTTTATTTAAGAGAGTTAACTAGCACCCGATTAACCTTTGGCATAATATTGTGCAGAATAACATTTTGAAAAGTGCTAATTAATAGGTTTAATGTAATTTAAGTCAAAATCCCAGTAGTGATTTGATGTTAATGTTAAAGTAATTATAATATTTCCCTGAATGGTGAACACACAATACGATATACAAATGATGTATTATAGATTTGTGCACCTACAACCTATATAATTTTATTAACCGATGTCACCCAATAAATTAAATTAAAATAAAGAAAAAAGGGTTTGAATGGGAAGGCAGTAATTTGTGGTTTGGACTTTAGGGGATCAGGAAGAAATTAGGGAGATGATGAAGCTATTTTATTTGGCGTGATTATCAAGATTACCTATGAGCAGTGGGTGTCTATGGTCAGCTTTCCTGCAAAGCAAACACTGAGAAAGGATTTCAGCACAGGTAGTGTGTTTGGGAGGTGACTCCAGGAAACACCAGTGGAGTGGAGAGGTGAGACAGGGAAAGGAAGAAAGCCAATGTGGGCTACCACTTTGGGCAACTGAGGCTCAATTACACTGTAGAACATGCTAGAAAGTTATCTTGCTTGAAGGGCAAAAGAGAGAGAGGCTAAAGATCTAGAATATTTATTTTAAAAATTAAAAGTAGAAGTACCATATAATCCCACAGCCCCACTTCTGAGTATTTATCCTAAAGAATTAAAACCAGGGTCTGGTAGAGATATTAGCATCCCTATGTTCATTGGCAAATTATTCACGATAGCCAAAATGTGGAAATAACTATGGAAAGAACCTAAATATTAATCAACAGATGAGAGGACAAAGAAGATGGGGTATATATGTGCAATGGAATACTCTTCAGCCTTTACTGGGGGGGGGGGGGGGAAATTCTGTCTTGCTGGACAACATAGAGGAACCTTGAGGCCAATAGGCTGAGATAAGCCACTCACAGACAGACAGCTATTGTATGATCCCCCTTATATGAGTTACCTAAAATAGTCAGAAACTTAGAATCAAAGAGTAGAACGGTGATGGCCTGGGGCTGGAGGGATGGGAACTAGGGAGTTACTAATTAACAGGCATAGTGTTTCCCTTAAACCAGATGAATAAACTCTCAAAATCTGCTGCACACCATTGTAACCTGTAGTCAATAATGACATATGGCACACTTAAAAATAGGTTAAGAGGGTAGATTTTATGTTAAGTGCTCTTCTCAGAATAAAATTTAAAAGGAAACACTTCTCTCTCTCTCTCTCCTTCCCCATTTACATTTAGTGGTTTTCCAAATGGGCAGTTGTAGGTTGCTCTCCCATCCCATTTCCCCACCTTCCCGCCTCCTGCTGGAGAGCGTTCTGATTGCAGCTCTGTAGCCAGAGGGCCCTGCCTCCCCTTCCTCTCAGCACTTTGCACCTCCAGCTGAGCAAAGTTTATTCTGTTTTATGTACTATAATTTGTCATGGCTGATTTTGTTATAACAAGATCTGAACAGATGGGGAATGGTTTGCTCAGGAATTACTTGCAATATGAGTGACCTATAGAAAAAACTGGAAACTGGAATGCAATGCTGCAACAAAATCCCAAACTCGTTATCCTCCCGGCAGGATGCTCATGTATCTCGCCCCCACATGAAGGTGTTAATGACTAATCCAGAGACCTAGAAAGGAGTCCGGTCCTCTGGCAAACAGCACAGGCACAAACAAAGGAATGAGATAGCAAGGAGAAAGGCAATGACAATTCCCTGTCATAACTTGTCTTTCTGATCCCCCCACCCCCCTATTATGTGGCATATGTTTAAAAGATGCAAACACAATCGGTTAACAATGGAATGAAAATGCCGCAAATAAGGCAATTTCCTTAGAACTGGAAAATCCCCAGAACTAGACAGATTCCCATCAGCATTTAATAAACTTTTCTAACACCTACTGAGTCCAATTTCATAGTTCTTCAAAGTTCTTGCTAAGCATAACGGGGAAGATAATCAGAAACCCTTATGGACAATAGTCTGTTGAAAGCAGTATTTAAAAAAAAGATCAGGCAAGGAGGGCACCGTTAATCCTCTAATCCAACTGCCCATATTTATGTTGATTTTACACACAAAAAGGCATGCTACATTGTTAATGCCTCCGCCTCCACTCCAAAGAGGCCATATAAATAAACTTAAAAACCCTCCTCTGCCTCCGAGTTCTCGGTGGTTTAGTATGTTTTACAGCGACTGTTCAATTAGAGCAACCCTGAAGCCTTTTCTACATTTAAAAAATTGCAACATTAACCATATGATCTTTGAATAGCATTTGCGATCCGACTGCATATTCCCTGCAGTTCCAAAAATAACACGAGAGGAGAAATATAAAGAAAATGAAGAGAAAAGAATGCCTCTCTGTTTATGTTATGTTATGGGCTTCTTTTTTGAAATGAATATCCCTTTTATCTGCTTACCCGTATCTTAGGCATTTTCTCTTCTCTACTAAGTCTTCCCTGATATCCCAAGTCTGTATCAAAATTCAGGCATCATTTTTTTTGTTCTTGTTATTTTTTAATAAGTGGTACACACTGTATTAAACTGTGCCTCTATTGTTCTTTTTCTGTCTCAGGTGAAATTGGTTTTTCTATACATTAAAATTAAGGTTCTGAAGGTCAAGACTGCTGACTTTCATCTTCCATAGTTAACATTTAATAGTAGAGCATCAATACCTCAATTTTCTTTTTTATGACCAAACAATGCACACCTTGCCTATTTCCAAAAAACAAACAAACAAACAAAAAGCATAAGGGAGAGAGGCTGTTTCTGATGGTTTGGGTAACAGCAGAGTTGAGGTAACACCTTGTGTTTCCTGCACTCCTCCAGGGGGCAGCTTCATGTCTGTTAGGTTTGAAGGGAAGCAGGAAACAGACCACCAGGGAATTTTAAAGTAAAGTTTATTCCCTGGTAATGAGCTAGACTCATTACGGAGGTAGAGAAATCAGGATTGAAGGAGTGGGGAGGAGACAGGGGACACAGCCAGTCTGCTTCCTGGACATGGAGGAGCAGCAGCACTTGGCTTGCCTGGGGGTCCCTTTAAGGGCCAGAACAGAAGGGTGTTGGACCCAGGGCTAACAGGAAGGGGTGGGCTCTAAGGACACTTTGGCACGTGCTGATTGGTGGTTCAATGTATTGGAGATGTCTCTGTGACAGGTGCCAATAATGTCATAGATCCACCCACCAGTTGGGAGGGGGGGGGAACCTTACAATGTCTTCAGAAAAAGTGACAGAAGCTTCAAACTTGTGATCCTTGGGTTCTATGTAGCCCAGTACCCGGCGTTCCCCTTGGTCCAACACCTAGGGCTTTAGTACTCTGAAAGTCCTCCCACCACGACTCACACACTTTGCCAAACACGACCCACAGCTACTCAAAAAAATGAGTCCCTGGGTAATGACACTCAACATTTCAACAGCTCTTTATCCCTGTTAGTTAATCATCCTTCAACTCGGAATATGACAACGGTTATGTAAGAGGAAAATGTAACAGTGGTTATGTAAGAGGAAAATGACTGGGTTTGCTCAAGTTGAGGGAGTCAGAGAAACTGGTCCCTAGAACACTGAGCACTAGGCCTCATGTATGCCCAGCACACCTTTACCTTCACCCTCCTCTCTCCCAGATGCCTCAGCCACAAAGACCTTGGTCTCCTGCTATGGTACCCTCCCTTTCCCAACCATTCTGGCAACTATTCTTTCAGGAAACTTGCCTCTGCTGCACCCCTACCATGAGCAACATAGACATCTATGAACACTCGAGGGGCATCAGGCTCATGGTCCCCAGTTTAGTTTAAAGCTAGAAAAAGGTTCATGGCTCGAACAGATAAAGAAGCTAGAGGTCCTGGCCAGCATGGCTCAGTGGTTGAGCATCAACCTATGAACCAGGAGGACCGGTTTGATTATTAGTCAGGGCACATGCCTGGGTTGGGAGCTATATCCCCAATATGGGGCATGCAGAATCAGTGATTCTCTCTCACCATTGGTGTTTTTTTCTCTTTCTGTCTTCCTTCCTTATTGAAATCAATAAAAAATACATTAACAAAAATATAAAGAAGCTGGAGGGAAAACCCTTAGGATGTTTTCCACTTCCCTACCAAGTCTTTTCATTTACTTGCTGGCGTGTTTATAATTTTTGCCGGTGAGCCTCTCTTTGGAGGGAGAGCATCTTGCTTGAGAATGCTATACTCGTTCAGGGTTGCGGATTCATTACTATGAATCAGGATCAAACTTTGAGTCCTGAGGAGAAACCCCATTCTTTCCTGCACCCATCCAAAGCAGGCAAATGCAATACCTTCCAGGAGATGACTGTGAGGAAGGCGCTGTGAGCACGAGCACGGGGAGGTGTAGTGGAGGCTTCATTCCAGCCCCCCGAGTCTGGTCAACATAGCATGTCTTGGGAGCAGAGGGGCGAGGGGCGCGTGTCAGGAAGGAAAATGCATCGCCACCCAGCATTCTTCATCCATCTTACCTGTGGCCTTTTAGCAGCGCGAGGGGCAGGTGCCTGTGGTAACTCTGACCACCTTACAAGGACAGTGTATTATCGCGAAATTACTAATTTGTTGAGGCGACGGTACAATTTACACATCCTCAGTCCCATCTCTAATTGTCTGCCACTTATTTGGTGCTGAAAAGCAAGCAGCGCGCAGCAGGAGAGGGGCCGCGGGGCCAGCCAGGCAGTTGAAGGCTTTCAGAAGCCACAATGGGCATCCTCCTGGCGCGCAGGACTTCACAAGGGAGGGTTTTAAAGAGGAAAAAAAGCCTCCTTTCTGGTGGAGAGAAAAAAGACTTTTGAGGCAGAAGGCATCCTTTGATAGAGATAACATAAAAATGGGGACAATTTCTGCTTTTTCTTACTTACAAGGCTGCTGTGAAGCAATGTTAAGATCATGGGAAAATGCTTGGTAAACCCAGTGCTGACAAATGGAAGGGACACAGACATATGCCATGGTCTGTGTCCTTAAGCAGGGCTGGAAGTTCAGGAGACTCTCTAGTGTGTGGAATAATTCTCTCACCCCATCCTTAATTTAGCAACAACCCCTTGTGATTGATGCCACTTGTGTTTATTTTTTTGAATACCTCTCCTTAGCGAACCAACCCCAGGCTTTCTCCTCTCATACCATCTAAACATTGTGCAAGAAATGACCAAGGTAGTGCCAGCCATCTCCTATTGCCACAAAGGCAACGGGGAGCCCCTCCCTGGGTGGATCAACATCAGAAAGTGCCCCATGTGATGAGGAAGGAGACCACATTCTCAGCCCTCCAAAGACCACAAAAGCGAAGAGAAGCAATACGTTTGGAATATCCAATCTTAGGGGTAACACACAGGGCTCAGCCACTTCTCGTTGCAAAAGCAGAAGCATGTGGCACCGCTGGAAAAAAGATTCAAAACCCTCTGGAGGTGAATTGCTTGAATACCTGTGGAATGAAAAGATAGTTCTGCTGTGGAGGAAATTCGCAGTGTCTTCTAGGAATAGGTATGTGCAAGGGCGCATGCACGTCTGTGTGTGTAGAAAGAATTAGCACTACAAAGTAATAATGTGTTTGATCAGCTGTCAAATGTATGGTGCCCGCATATGAACATGCTCCGAGATTTCACAGGATGAAGAGGTTCCTCCCTGCTGGGCAGCAAGCAAGGCTCCATGGAGGGGGCCTCAATTAGGTAAACCTTGAACTATAGGATAATATCCATACATATAAAAGGAAAGGGAACTATAGACAGATCTGCAGATCAGCTGGGCATATCATTAGTGACGGCCTCCAAGCGAGCAGTCCTTTCAAAGAAGACAGTGGGCTCCCCTAAGTGGGAGCAGAGGATATGAGGAGGAGGCAAGAGCAAGCGCATCTTGACAAGATTCATTTAGCGAGATTGCAGAGGCCCTTCATTACCAGAATAAAAGGAAGGATCATTCAGAGTAAGCAGAGGCGATTCAGCCATCAGACAGAGCCACAAGCAGCCTTAGCATTGGCCTTGGTGACTAAATGAAGGAAAATTAGTCTCAGGGGATATCAAGAAATGTTGGTTTCAGAATAAAGACACTGGATTGCTTGCCATACCTGCAACAAGATTTGTATTTCCTTAAGTGCAATAGCCAAAAAGCTAATTAAAAAAAGTTTACCTCTATCCTCTATCACATCATTAGTTATCAAAAATGTTGGGTCCAAAAGGCCAGCTTTCTATGTAATCTTGGGTCATACTAGTAAACGGGTCACAGAGGAGTCCAATCTTACTCTGAACATTACTAGGTGTAACACACTTTCATAGGGACCAAGAGAGAGGGCTGCATAACCAGTTATGTGGTAAGGGATGGATCAAAGGCTACTCAGTCTGTGCTGCTCAAATCCTAATCAATAACTTAGTTAAGATTTAAGAATACAAAACCCTTGAAGAGTTAAACAAAAAGAGAAAATAACAATGATTTTAACAATGGAATATAGCACTTAAATGTTAATGTGTTACAATTGTTTATCCAGAGGGCTATCCACTAATATTTACGGAGCATATACATACATTTACCAGGTACTTCGAGATTATCAGACACTGATCAACCTCCTATAAGAACAGATGCATGGGGGAAAATGGTATTAAAAGTTGGGAATCAGCCCTGGCTGGATTGGCTCAGTGAATAGAGTGTTTGCCTAGGGACTGAAGGGCCCTGGTTTGATTTGGGTCAAGGACATGTGCCTCGGCTATGGGCTTGGTCCCCAGTGGTGGGCATGCAGGATGCAGCCAATCAGCGATTCTCTCTCACCATCACTGAGGTTTCTATCTCTCTCTAACCCCCTCTCTGAAATCAATAATAATATATTATAAGAAGTTAGTAATCAAATTTTAAACTGTATACCCACTTCATTCAAGGATTTATTTATGGACATACAGAATTGAACAAAAGTCTCTGCCTCCATCAAGTTTTTATTCTAGAAGGAGAAACATATAATGAGAAACAAATTGCAAAGGCATTGAGTTATGCCAAGGGATGGCAAGTTACCTGAAGAAAAATTAAGCAGAGTGGGTGGGCAAAGAGTTGGAGGGGTGTTTTTTTTAAACAAGATATCCAAGGAAAGGCTGTATAACATTTAGGAAGAAACCAGACCCAAGAGAGAAAGATGGCCTTGAAAATATCAGGGGGAAGAGTACTAAAGGCAGAAGGATTAGGATCATGTTTGCTGCAGCAAAGGGAGAGAAAAATGTCAGTGAACCTAAAGTAGAGAGAATGAGGTAGAGAGAGTGGTTGGTAACTCTAGAGAGTAGCCAGGGTCCTACATACATGGCATCGGTTAATGTTAAGGACCTTGAATTTTAATCAAAATATGATGGGAAGTCTTAGGAAGGTTTTCTATGGAAGGCTGACATCGTTCAAGAATTTTCTACAGGGTTTATTCTATCTTTTATGAAAAAGAGGCTAAAGAGTGTGAATGTAGGGCAACAAGTTAAGTCATCATTGCTATAGTCTAGGTAAGAGTTTGTAGAACTTGAGCTATGGTAGTAACTATGGATATGGTGAAAGGTGATCGATCAGTTTGCAGATATATTTTGAAGACCAACAGGATGTCTGGAATGCTGGGAGAGTGAAAAAAGGAATCACCAATAATAATCTAGTGTTTGGCTTGAACAGTTGGGTAGATGGTGGCACCATGTCTCCTGATGGAAACCTGGAGGAGGAACATTCTGGGGGTTGGGATGGAATTGAAAAGTTTTTCATGGAAATGTTATGTTTGAGATTCCCAGAACGGTCAAGTGGTTATACTGAGTAGGTAACTACATTAATAAAAGCGTAATATGCTAATTAGACTGGACATCCTTCTGGATGATCTTCTAGACTAATATAGGACTGCAAGGGAAGCCCGGGGCCGGGGGGACAGAGGGAAGCCTGGGCCAGCAGCCAGGGGAAGGAAGGCCTACTTTTGCATGAATTTCGTGCATCAGGACTCTAGTTTGATTATAAGTTTGGAGTTTCTGAAAGGTCTGGGTAGGGAAGAACATTTTAAGAACCTTCAGCATGCAGGTGATTATTCAGAACAAGGGGGCTGGTTGAAAACTTGTCTGAAGTGAGTACAGCTAGAGATTACAGGACTTAAATTGAGGCATTTCAATTACCAAGTTATGCATTGAAGAGGAATAATCCCCGCTGTGTATTCATAGTGGTATAGGAATATACAAACATTTATCTATTCTATTGCTAATGAACAATTCTTAGTTGCTTCTAGTTCTTGGTTCTACAAAAAAAAAATGCAGCAATGTACTTATTTGATTTTTTGTACACACCCAGAAATAAAATTTATCAACCACAGGATCATAGAATTCCTCCATCTTCAATGGTGTTTGGTAATGACACCCCTCCAACAGTATGAAATGGTTCTTATCACTTTAAAACCTTGTCAACACTTGGCACTCTCAGGCTTAAATTTTTATTCATTTTGTGGGTGTGAAATGGTAATTCAGTAGAATGTCCCTTGCATATCCATGGTTATTGATTATGTTAAGAAGCTTTCCATATCTGTACATCCCATTCAAATTTTCTATTTTGTGGTGTTTGTTCTTTTCCCCCTCACTTTTCTCTTGGGCTGTGCGCTTTGTAAGATTTGTTTTTTCAATGACAGTATCTATCTCATTATAAACTATTATGTCCTCGACAACTTCCAAGCACAGTGAGATAGCAAGTTTGACATACTAGCAATTTTACGCTGGAAAGAATGACACTGGGAGTTTTGCTTTGGTATCTCATATTATTAATTTGGGGAGTTCCAATGTCAAGAAAGAGAGAGGCAAGGCATGAGCACTCAGCCATGCTTATTGACTTCACAAGCCCTAAGTGCCTTGTGTATTAACTGAGCAGATTGACTACAAGATTGCAGCTTTCTCTTGTCTTGTACTTCATCACTCCAAACGATGTCATCCCCAATGCAAGACTGACAGGCACTCATGTCCAGCCCTGGTTCTATATCCCAATCCATTAGTATTGGCTCTGGGTCAGCATTTTGAATACAAGATCAATTCTAATATAGTTACATTGACTTCTCTGTCTATCAGGGAGTAGATAGAAAGTTGAGAGGAATCAATAAATTCCAAACAACAAATCAGAAGATGCATCGTGTATATGAACCAGTTAGCATGCATGGATTTCCCTGTGCTAGTCATTGATTCAAATATAGGTAGTCTGGAAATTATGTGTTTGCATCCATACCTGAAGGCCAAAATAGAAATCAACTCCCTCAAGCTATGTCTTTAGCTTAGCTGAATAGAAAATAGAAAATGAAAAAAAATGTTGGCCTTGTACTCAATCTTATGTTTTCTGAATCTGTGATACAACTACATATGCTGTCCTATTTTTTCTACATGTGCTTCTGTCTGACTAATTTGCCTTGTCCTGCAATATGTACTCCTTTGCACATATTTTTCATTCTCCACAAGTAGCACCCCTCCCCCTCTCAACTCCATCATCAACATAGGTCTCCATCATATCTCTTTTCTGCCTATAAAATCCATCTTCTGCACCAAGCCCTACCCAAATCTATCTCATATTAAGCATTTAACTCCACTGCTCTGAGCTGGCCCTCAAACTACCCAAACCCTCTAGCACTTATTCCCTTTAGCACTAATTCAGAGCCCTATCATATCTCCCCCATCACAGTTAGTTTTCTATCTACCTTTGCTTCCCAACAAAAAATGACACTTGAAGATCTGGGTCTATCTTTGAGGTATGGATATATGTCCCACCCATGCAGCCCATTGCCTGCTTATAAGCAGATGCCTATTTAAAAGGATTCATTAGGCCCTAGCCAGTTTGGTTCAGTGGATAGAGCGTCGGGCTGCCAACTGAAGGGCTCCAGGTTGGATTCCAGTCAAGGGCACATGCCCAGGTTGTGGGCTCGATCCCCAATAGGGGGCATGCAGGAGGCAGCTGATAAATGGTTCTTTATCCTCATTGATGTTTCTCTCTCTCTCCATTCCTCTCTGAAATCAATAAAAAATATGTTAAAAAATAAAATGACTCATTAGTACAGATATGATTTGCACTCATACCTTCTGTTAATGTCATGTTAATTAAAGTGAACCAATATCTTCTAGGATCCTGTTCTCCTTTTAACCTAAGGCATTAAGTCAGGTAACCGCTACATTTCTATCCTGTTCTCCCACCCATCTTAACTTAGTTGTATCTGTAAGGTGAGTACCTGCTATTAAACAAAGAAAAAAACAAGCTAAAATGGCCAATTTAATAGTGCTTGCTGAAATAGGTGGGCTAATGGGCAGCCTATTTCTTCCTAAGACTATTGGCACATCCTGGTATCTCAGAGACTAGCTTCTTGTCCCTGCATTTCTTTAAAATGTTTACTAGCAGAATTATTCTAAAGATGAGACAATTGTGTTCTCATAGAGTCTTGGATGGGCCTGATGACCTACGAAGATTATAATTATTAATAAACATTTTTGGTTAAAAATAAATGTAGTGAGTAGTGGTTACTATTCACTAAGCACAATTCTTAGGGCTTCACAGATTTTAAGTCTTTTAATTTGTATAAAAATTCTATGAGGTAGATCCTATTATTCTGCTGAATATTCTCCCTACGCCAGCCTACATCCAGTCTCCTCCATTCTTTACCCTGCTCTAGGTCCCTGGAGCCTGACCTCACCAACCAGGTTCCTTGCCCTCCTCCGTCTCACTGTTGAATACAGCTAGTGGAAGATGCCAGCAAAAAATGAGAGGTCGAGAGGAAAGAAAGATCAACATTTTTGCATCATCGGTTTCCTTTCTACCAGGCTGTGTTTTGATAGTGGATAATTTTCTCCACCAAAGTGCACAACTTCCATAGCCAGCCCACTCCTACAGCAGTAACTCTCCTAAGATTCCATTAACTAGTCTCTCCCTTTGCCCTTCTGACTCATGAAGGGTAATATTTTTATTGTCAGAATACTTTACTATTCTTTTTAGTTGTCCTTAAGCCTGCTTACCCCTTTGTAAATGTTCCTTTTATTAAACTCTCTTAAATTGTCTCTCTAGAATAACATCCTTTTGTTCTACAATATTTCCTTAAAATGTTGACAAGAAAAAATATCCATTCCCACCTGGGGCAACTCCACTGTGTGGAGTTTTCACATTCTCCCGATGATGCAAAGGAAACCGATGATGCAAAAATGTTGTTCTCAAGTGTTTTTTTCCACTCTGGGTGCTCTGGTTTCCTCCAATACCCCAAAGATGTGCTTATTGGGTCAGTTGGCATCTCTTAACTGTCTCAGTTTGCATGAGTGTGGCTGTGTAAGAGTGTGCCCTGAGATCAAAGGGTGTCCTGTCGAGGGTGGGGACCCACCTTGTACCCTGAGATGCAAGTTATAGTTTTCAAGAACATATGGACGATGTTATGTGCAGTTATTGTATAGCATCTTACTTCCTGGACCTCAACATTTACAAGTTAGGAAACTGAGGCATGATAACATTAAGTTAATGCGCAAGATCACACAACTACTGAGTAGCACAGTTGGGATTCAAATGTTCATTCTGTAGTTCCACAGCCTGTGCTCCTATCACCACAAAATGTCCGGGTCTCCAAATGTAGTCAGACAACTGGTTTTTAACACTATTTTAGGCCTGTAGCATCTTCTCATCATCTGAAGCCAAGAGCAAAGGGCCTATTTCTTTTCCAAGAGAGAAAGATCATCAGAATAATTTCAGAAAGTATGCGAGCAGAATTATGCATGGGAAAATGTTTTGCATTTGTCCATAGTTTTCATATAATCTTCCAGATTCACCTATTGTCTATTTTGCATTGAAAGAATATAGACAGGCATGGATTTAAGAAAAGCAAAAAAAAGTACACAATTAAAAACAAGAAACATGGGAGTATCAAAGAGCTATACTATAAAATTAAAATCCCAACTCCGTATTTCAAAGACTCAAGCCAGTCTTTTTCCCAAACTCAAACCAATAGTGAGGTTGCATTTTAATCCAAAAAGGAACTTTAGAAACTCCCATAAAATTATTCAAGGTGGATGATGAGCTATTTCACTTAAATTCTATAATAAATCATATGGTGATTCTTCCTATAATTTTCCATGGGGTTAATATGTTTTAATGCCACTGTATATTATATGCCTTTTATATGTGAGGCACTCTACATACATAGTGTTACGTATCTCCCCATTCTTGAAAGATATATAATATTAGTCCCATTTATCATGTGGAGAGTAGAGGATCAGACTATTTACCTTTTTCTTCAGAATCAAAACATGAGTGGAGAACCCAGATCCAAACTCAAATATGACTTTTCATATTGTATGTTTTTAAATTATTATTGTACTCAAGTTATAGAATTACACAATAACTCATAACTCAGTGGCTTGGGAAAGGTGAAAACCACATTGAATCCCACTTAAGATCTCCACAATTCTGTAGCACATATATTATTTCGATTAACTTTTAAGATTATGCACATGCAATAAAGTACATTTGCTTTCTTTTTACAGTTCTTTTGAATGCAGCTACAAATTAGATAAGAATAGAGTATAAGTCCATGTACCCAGGTGGAATTTTTACACCTGCTAGCAGAAATAATGGAAAATTGTGAGCTCTATCAAACTCTATCAATTGCAGAATATTCCTGGGTTTATGCAATGTGTAGGTCTCTGCAATTTTTTATAATCCAAAACTCTAGGAAATCATTTATTCCCCCAATGACTTTTAAGATCACTTAAGAAAGTGAAACCTGCCCTAGCCAGTTTGGCTCAGTAGATAGTGCTTCGGCTTGCAGACCAAAGGGTCCAGGGTTCAGTCCTGGTCAAGGACCCTTACCTCCCTTACAGGCTCCTCCCTGGCCCAGGCTCTGGTTGGGCTCTTGCAGAAGGCAACCGATAGATCTGTTTCTCTCGCATCCATATTTCTCTCTATCTTCTCCTCTTTCTTCCTCTCTCCCTAAAAATCAATGGAAAAATATCCTAGGATGAGGATTAAAAAAAAAAAAGATAAAATAAAGGGAAACCTCAATTTAAATGGAGCTCTTCTCATATTATTCTTTTCTCCTTCTCCCTCCATCCTTATCAAAGTGCTCCATAGTAAATCAAGTACAGTAAATCAAATACTTCATTTAAAAGCACTTTTTAGACCTGGCTGGGTAGCACAAGGGTTAGAGCATCGTCCTGGTATGCTTAGGTTGTGGGTTCATTTTCAGTCAGGGCGCAGGCCAGAAGCAACCAGTGAATGCATAAATAAATTGAACAACATAAGTCTCTTTCTTTTTCTTTCTCTCCCTCTCTCTCATTTCCTCTTTCTCAAGTCAATAAAATCAAATTAAAACGTTAAAGCAAACTTTAAAAATAATGTATGTTTAGACAGACAAAAGCCATACATGTCTATAGTAATTATTCCGTTTTAGCAAGTGCAATCGACATAACCACAGGGTCTGGCATGCGGGCTTTTCCTTGCTGCACACAATTTTCTACCCAGAGGTAGAGAGATTGTAGGCTTCTGTCGGAGGAAGTGCTGCTAACCGTGTTTACAAAAACGGTTGAGAAAACCCATGTCTGTCTGACAGCTTTTTACCACATCAATTATAAATGCATTTTCCCCTGGGTGGTATTATCTCCTGCCCAAGGAATTTTCCACTGTCCTGGAGCATTTGCTGAGGAGAATTGATTAGGAAGGCGGTTTCCCAGTAGATGGAGGGAAACTGCAAATGCTCCTGTTTGTTGATGCTGCTGCCCTCCCAGCATAAGTACTGCAAGAATGTGCACAATTACAGGTGGAAATTCAAGCGGAAGCCGCTATGATAGGATTGGCAATTCATTCCTGCGGAGCGGAACAGACCCAGATTTCTGCGACTGGAATATACCCACCTAGGCACAGGGATCCTTGCTGGTGAAGAAGTGATGCACCCTGGCCATATGGAGGGGTGGGACAAAGACACATGCTTTGTCCTGGGTGGCCAGAGCTACTGGGAGTTTTTGTCTGATTAGGTTTATATAGACCCACCTTCCTTTCTTTCTTTTTCTTTGTTTTAACCATAACCATGGGTATTAACTATAAATTAATTATTATAAAGATGAGTTTATAGTAAAGTACTTTAAACAATCCTGGGTATATTTCTCAAGGCCTTTTATTTGTAAATGTGACACTAAGTTTTTAAGATGAATAAATTTAGTTATACGCCCATTTTATTTTTGTAATATAATAATGTTTTGTTTTTCACACTCGATTCTGTAGTTAGGCTGAGATATGTGCCCTTGACCAGAATCAAACTTGGGACCCTTGATGTCCATGTGATGGAGCTCTGTCCACTGAGCCAAATTCGCTAGGGCAAAATGCCCATCATTCTGACCCAGGAACCCCAAGACTATAAATTTCTCTTTAAGTTTAGGAAAGTCACCGAAACTCTGCTTTTCAAAATAGTGGCCATATGCCACACTGGACACTGGGAAACAGGCTAGTCAGATTGAGGTATAATGTAAGCGTAAAAGACACAGTGGAATTTTAATACAATATGCAGAATGAGGGGTATCTCTTCAACAATTTATTTGAAAATAAAATATTTGATACATCAAATGAAATAAAACATATTATTATAATAAGTTTACCTGTCTGTTTTTACTCTTTTTGATGTGGCTATTAGAAATGAAAAGTTAAGTACAAGGCTTACATTTGTGCCTTGCATTTTATTTCTATCAGACAGATGTTCTAAATAGTAGAAAGAACTCCATGCACATACAGGTGTTTATTACACTGCTTACAATGCTATTTTAGTATACATTTGAAATATTTACTGAGGAGAGGATGGTTATGAATATCCTATATAATAAAAGGCTAATATACAAATTAACTGAATGGTAGAACAACTGGTCGCTATGATGCACACTGACCACCAGGGGGCAGGTGTTTAATGCAGGAGCTTCCCCCTGGTGGTCAGTGTGCTCCCACAGGGGAAGCACCACTCAGTCAGAAGCTGGGCTCATAGCTGGTGGGCACAGTGGCAGTGGCAGGACCCTCTCCTGCCTTTACTGCAGGTGGGCTGTAAGGAGAAGGGGTCCCCAACTACAAGAGGGTGCAGGCCGGGCTGAGTGACCCCCCCTTCCCATCCCAGTTCATGAAATTTCATGTGCCAAGCCTCTAGTTATAATATAGTGTACCCAAATAATGTGCACACACACTTAGAATAATTATAAAGGCAGTATTTTTAAAAATACGTTTCATTTTCAAAATTGAGCTATCAGCTGTTAGTTAAAGTGTGCATACATTTTCGGGGTACCGAATCATATATGATTCAGTGGTAAGCAGATGATAGAAATCATAATATAGAAATTGCAGCAATATCTAGAATACAAGTGTAAGTTTAAAAATAGGAAAGTAATTGCATATACAGTAGGTACCAAACTTTGTGAAAATATGTGTATGGACAGAAAAAAACACTGGAAGCAATGGACAAAGTACTAAGTAAGAACTGAAAGAGTTGTGTTTTCTTCTTCAAAACCTCGCTGTTAGTATTATACTATTTTTTCACAATTAAGACAGCTAGAATAAGGGGCATAAAACTGGCCTAGAGAGGTTTTGTGCTATCTCCTAGTCCTCTAGGTGATGTTCCCTTAAGAGTGTTCAAGTGTCTTGCAAACCTAGGGAGCTGATCATTGCTGCCAATTGCTGCCAGGGAGCTTCTGGTGTGGGAATGTATTAAACATATGGTTCACCCTAGGGTCTTCTGATGAGACTGCTAAAGCCTGCACAGCTCCACCAGAGAGGTTTGAATTTTACAGAAATTCACACACACACATACCCTCACATTCACAAAGAAACTTATTCAAAAATGAAGAAAATAAACACAAGTTCTTATACCACTTGTTCCTGTCCATCACTTACACTTTTATCATTGCCTTCATATTGAGGGCCCCATTGTCCCACTGTCTCATTGTCTCCTGTTTTCATTATTTGACATAATATCTAACTGAGCTTCAGCCTCCATTCTCCCCATCTCTTTCCGGTCTTAGATACTGCACAAAATAGTTTCCTCTAACTATTTCTCTTTACAGTTTGTTGTCCCTATTGATTAGGAAAAACAAAGGAACTCTAAATAAGCAACCATCTCCATGCCTATATATCAGATAAACTCAGTTATCTTTAAATAGGTCTTTATTCAATGTCAGCCCTCAAGTTCTCTCTCACCATGACTACGTACAGACTCTAATCTCCAGTTTACCTGGTCTATCACCTGGTCTAATTGATGGAGAATTTCTGGTCTCCAGCAATCAATATCCTTGAAGACCTAGCCCTGTTACCCCTTGTGATAAAGTGTTTCATGCACTACTTGCCAGTTATGGGGACAAAGGTTCAAAAATGAGGTACCTAACTTGAATACGCTATGCCAGTGGTCTGCAAACTGAGGCTCAGGAGCCACATTCGAACCTTTGGCCCCTTGAGTTTTTAGCAAAGGCCAGCTTAGGAGCACCCTAATTAAGTTAATAACTATGTACCTACCTATGCAGTTTAAGTTTAAAAAATATGGCTCTCAAAAGAAATTGTAATAGTTGTATTGTTGATATTTGGCTCTGTTGACTAATGAGTTTGCCGACCACTGCTCTATGCTGTATCTCTTAGCGCTAAAATCTATTCAAATTCTCATGATAGACACGAGAGCTGCTCAAGACTTCATGCTGTCTTCTCTTTCATCCTTTTGTCGAAGCACAATTTCCTGTTGGATTTGCTTTCTAACTAGTTCTTCATCTCTTTTCCTTTCCTCCAGTTTAGGCCCATCACCTTCATCATGCCTCATTCAGGCCCTTTCTAGATGATCTCACCTGCTCCGACCTTGTTCCACCAGCCAAACCTCTCTCCACATGACCTCTAATGCACTATTCCAGGAACACAGATCTGATTATTAACTCCCCTCTTTAAGGGCCTTTGCTTACTCTAAAGCACTATGAGGGCAACCTTATGGTGGTCCACAAAGCTCCCCCTCTGTTGCTGGCCTATCTATGGAGCAACATCTCTCAGCACTTATTACTTAATGCGCCAGTAGCACCAATGTGCTTGTTTGTGGCAACACACAGCACCTCATTTTCTGCATTTTCTTCTGAGTTTCTCTCTGCCTTTTTAACCAGTCCTTCCCCCACAATATATAAGCAAACTGCACAGGACTCACCCCTCCTTTACCTTTGAAATGAAAATGAGTTTGATTTTCTCTAAGAAATAATTAGAAAACCAGTTCCCATTGTTATTGACAGTTGATTTCACTGCATTTCCTCTATTCTCTCCCCTTCCATTACTTTAGAAATACAGCTATCTATTCACTTTCACAGTGTTTCAAAAATGTTTACTTGTCCCTCTCAGCAAATAGTGAACACCTTAAGTGCAAAAAAATATATAAATATTTTATCCACTTCCCTGTCACCAGCTCCTAATAGGTTGGGCACTCAAGACCATTTCATGGAGTGAACTAGCAAAGAAGTCCAGCTTAACTCATGACACATAAAATAGTTATAATGATAAGAATTCAACAAAGTTAGAATTATGTTACTGCCAGTGATCAATTACTATTTATTTAACCTAAGGATATTTTTCTATTCTTGCCAAAATATGGGTGCTCAGGTGAATAATTCTCTCCCATTTCCTGGCATGTGAGTTTCCACATAAGAAGAGATCTTGACACAGCTACCTAGAGGGAAGAAGTGTGCAGGTAGATGTCGCCTTGAACTTGTTGGGCTCCTTTCAAGTTTATAAAATCAGTCAGTTACAGCTTGCAAAGGTGAAGCCGGGTGCAGGTAAATGTTAGTATTAGATATTTGAGTTTTGCAAGAAAAACATTTTCTGCTGGGTTGTTCCTTTTAAATACCATGACCAGAAATGCCCACAGGGAAATCAAAGAATGTGTTTGCCTTTACTTCTCCTCATACCATCTATTCCAGGACGGTGACATTGTTCTTCTTTTGTTTGGCGAGTATGGATTTCCTAAGGGGCCCTGAAGTGTCTTTTAAAATACCAGAGAAGAAATTGTCACCTTATACAATCCACCAGATAACAATTTATGTTAAATTTACAAAACCCACGTGAGGGCTTTAAAAACAACTCTGGCCATATTTGCATATATTGTACCTCTTACACAACTTATCGTAATAGGAACTAGAAAAGAATGTTTTCATAAAACTAATAGTGATCTATTAACATCTGGCTCTAAGTGATGAGGATAACAAAACATGTCTTGTCAAATAAAAATATATTTAGACTATAATTTTAAAAGCTACATGATATGGCAAGTTTTGATAGCTTGATGACTTCCTGTATAATTCTCTACTAAAGAAAAGGACCACTCTTAAGTTTGACCAAATAAAAAATGAAGCATGAAACTTATTGAAAGTGTTGTTAGATCATTACCATTCACTTTTTAAAGGCATTCATACAACTGAACACCAAAAACAAATAATTCGATTTAAAAAATGGGCAGAGTACCTGAATGGACATTTCTCCAAACAAGACATACACATATGAAAAAATGTCCAACATCGCTAACAAACAGATAAATACAAGTTAGAACAATGAGAAAGCACCTCACATCTGTAAGAATGGCTATTATCAATTAATAAATCAACAAACAACAAGTATTGACCAGGATGTGAAGAAAAGGGAAGCCTCCTGAATTACCGATGGAATTGCTCATTGGTGTAGCCACTATGGAAAACAGTATGGCGATTCCTCAAAAAATTAAAAATGAAACTACCTACCTTATGACCCATAAATGTTTACTTCTGGGTATTTATCTGTGGCAATCCAAAACAGTAATTAAATATATATATACACATACCTATGTTCATTGCAACATTAGTTACAATAAGTAAGATATGGAAACAACTAAAGTGTCCATCCATAGATGGGTAGATAAAGAAGATGTGGTACATCTATACAACAGAATACTACTCCGCCATAAAAAGAATGAAATCTTACCGCTTGTAACAATATGATTGGACCTAGACAGTATTATGATAAGTAACATAAGTCAGAGAAAGACAAATACCATACAACTTAACTTACATGTGGAATGTAAAGAACAAAATACACATACCAACAAAACAGAATGAGACTCCTAGAAACAGAGAACAGACTGATGGTTACCAGTTTGGGAGGGTTAGGGGACTGGGTGAAAAAAAGTGAAATTACTGAGAAGTAGAGATTGGTAGTTACAACTCAGTCATGGGGATGTGAAGAACAGCATAGCAAATATGGTCAGTAATAATGTATTAACTACATATGGTGCCAGAGGGTATAAGACTTACTGGTGGGGGGGGGTGTCACTTGTAAATCATATAAATGCCTTGCCACTCTACTGTACACCTGAAACTAATATAAAATGATATTGAATGGCAACTGTAACTGGCAAATAAAAAGTAAATAAAAAAGAAGTTTCCTCTGAAGTCTGTGTGACTCTTAACTTCAAAAAGGAGCTTCCTAGAGCCATTCTTAATTGTGTGTTGCTCTCAATAGGCTTTTTCATTAATTAGTTAACAAACATCTTGTAAAAAAAACCTACTGTTATCAAGCCAATGCGCTCAAGCGTAAGAACTCTAAGCATGAACAAAAAACTCAAAGAATGCACAGACTCCAGCGCACAGATTCCGAGAAATCGCAGTCAATTCCGGGAAACCACATCCAGATGGTCAATGAGGGACAGCCAACGAGGGGAACAACAATTGCCCCTTTCATCAGAGGTGGAACCGGAAGATCAGACGCCACCGATAATCCATAGCCACATTTACCATTACAGGCTTAACCACTGGAGAAGGTAAGGTGAAGGGGGGGGGGGGGGGAGGCAGTACAATAATTCCCTGGTCTTCCCCTGACAAGCCGAGTGGGGGGAAACCACAGGCTGCACAGAGCATGCAGAGGTGGCCCAAAGACTGTCTCCTTAGCCCCTGCTTTTCTGCAGCCGGCCCCGTGCAGGGTGAGGAGGAGCAGAGGCCACCTTTCTGGCCAGTAGCCACTCTAATGCCATCTAAGCCGAGCTCTAACGGAGGCTTAGCTTAGCAGCTGATGACCAAATAACCAAGTGTAATTAAAAGCCGTGTTCAGAAAACAGAAAGAAAGCCCCCACCGAGGGGTATCCAGGAGAAGTGCTATCAGGCATCCATCCACACACACACAGGAGGCCGGCCACCAAGCCAGCAATGCGTTGGGGAAGAAAAGGAATGGCCGAGGATGGAAGCACCGAGCAGGGCCACTGGAGGCATTCCAGCTCCAAGTGCAAGGAGCCTGGAGCCCATCAGCTCACCTGAAGGTGGCAGGAAAGAAAAAAAGAAGAAAAATCCCCGCCTTGGACCAGAAACAAGAGGCATGCCCCTAAGCTCATTAGCGTCGGGAAGCCAAGCAGCTTTGTTCACACACAAAATTAGCAGAAGCAATCAGGGAGTAATGGCCGCCTTAGGGACACAGACGCAATGCCTGCAAGCAGCTCTGGCGCTCCAGGTCCGCTATTTCTCCCGCGGACAAAAGAGAGGGTTTGTATTGAAGTTTCAGACATAAGCAAACCAGCGTGGCTGCACTCTCCCTACCGGGCATGGGCTACATACTGGAGCAATGAAAAACCATGAAGGGCAAAACAATTTTGACAAGAGAACCCTTTGGGGGGAAAAATAGAAATTCTTCCTTTACCAAAGCAAGTCTTTGTGATTTAGGTTTTTTAAAAAAATAAGGTCATGCCGAAACCGGTGTGGCTCAGTGGATAGAGCGTCGGTCTGCGGACTGAGGGGTCCCAGGTTCGATTCCGGTAGGGGGCATGTACATTGGTTGTGGGCACATCCCCAGTAGGGGGTGTGCAAGAGGCAGCTGGTTGACGTTTCTCTCTCATCGACGTTTCTAGCTCCCGCTCTCTCTCTCCCTTTCTCTCTGTAAAATATCAATAAAATATAAGAAAATAAAAAAATAAGGTCAAATGTGTGCAATCAGAAAATGATACTACCAGAGACTCCTTGTTGGGCAGGTTTGTAACTAAATGAAAAAATAAATAAATAAATAAAGGCTTTTCTGCTAATACTCTCCCCCCCCCCCATTGCCTCAGATTGGCAGAATACATGATTGCTTAATGAAATATTTTTTTAAATACATTTTTATTAATTTCAAAGAGGAGAAGAGAGATAAACATCAACGATGAGAGAGAATCAGTGATCCACTGCCTCCTGCACGCCCCACACTGAGGATTGAGCCCATAACCTGGGCATGTGCCCTGAACAGGAATTGAACTGTGATCTCCTGGTTCATAGGTGGACACTCAACCACTGAGCCACTCCAGCCGGACATTTAATGAAATAGTTCTGCCGTAGGAGGGGAGGAAAATTCCCCTCTGTATATGCAGAGTCGCTCTCTAAAATTACTTTCTGGCTCTCTGATTCCTGCCTGGAGGACCGTAGGAGGCCACTATTTGAAGACTGGAGAAGCCCATGGGGAGCACACACTGTTTTGTGAAGAGTGCAGACAGAGGTATGTTGGATCTGGCGACGGCTGCTTTTAAACATCTAGAGAGGGCTTAGTGAGAAAGTACATAAATTATTAATGTGTTGTCTAATACTGTTTCAATGAAAACATCTGGATAAATTGGTGTCATATATATGGAGCACATGCTTGGGGTGATCTGGCTTAAAACAGACTTTGTGATTTTGGTAACATTCCCATCTGTTAGGGGGCTAGGAGGCGGAGGTGGGGGTGCACCCTGGAAGATCTCAAAACTCTCCCTGAACTCCAGAGTAGCTAAAAGTGAGGCTCAAGGAGAGCAGTCAGAAGTCAGTTATACCTAAAATTAAAAAAAAAATAATAATAAAATATAACATAACAAACTACAGAATTTCTTTTGCAGGTTATTTCTGTTCAATAATTTTAAAATTGAGGCAGATTTATAGAAGAAATAAATCCCTCATGCTCATGGTCATTCAAATAACATCAATGATGAAGATTTTGCTAAATATTGCCTAATTGACCTGAGGACAAAAAGGAAAATATCAGGGTGCAAATTCACCTGAAGGGTATTAAAGAATTCTCTAGTGCCTTGCAGAAAGCCTGCTTTCATCTGCAGTGTGAACCATGGGGACTTAACACTCTTTGCTTATTCTTCCTTAATAAATCAGAGCTTTCAGCATTTGTTGGTATCAAACCAAAACATCAGAATCAGCTGGATGTCAAAGTTGGCATCTCATTGAAATTTACTTCTGAACAATGCAATGGTTTTTATTCTGTTTACTTGGTATAGTTTGGGCTTACTCACCCTTTCTCAGGAAGAAGGCATTTATGTTTGCATGAAACATGAGAAGAATATATTTGTCAAGATTTTTATAGTCAATATATATGAAGGAAATGTATTTCCAATGCAAAAATAAAAAATAAAATAAAAAGTTATGCGTGGATGTTCATTTTTTTTCCTGTTGAGAAATTTCATAGATTCCATTAAAGTCTCAAGTAAAAACATTACTGAATAACTGATCTATAGGGAAACTATTCTGAATTACTAAAAATAAAAGAATAAATGAATAAATAAGGGCAGGAAGTTTAGATTCTCAAAGCTGTGGGAGCTGTAATTAGCCTTTTAAGTGTTCTTATTAAAAGAAGGGTGGGGGGAGTGAAGAGATTATCTTTTCTGAAGTTGCTGAGAAAATGTCAAGGGTTGGGGCCATCTGCATCCAACATCTCAATCAAATAAAGAAATCAACTTTCTATAAAGGGAAATGCACCTCCCTCCCAGCCAGGCTACATTTGAAATTGAAAACAGGTCCTTCATTAATCAGAAATGCTGAATTCCCTACAATTATGAAAATGCAGGTTAGAATTCAGTACATCTCGGGTGGAGCCCGAGATTCTGCATTTTTTACAAGTTCTCAGAATAACCACTCTGCTGTTCTGTGGACATGGACATTGAATAGCTACGCCCAAGGCTAATGATAAATGCTGTGGCTAGCAAAGAAAAGGTGGCAAGGTGTTTTATCCGACTTGCAAATGTGTCTTGCTCTGGCACTTGATTGACTTTTTTCCTGTCACCCATATCCTTATGTCTACACTGGAGGCCTAGTGTATAAAATTTGTGCATAGGTAGGGCCCTAGGTCTGGCTGGAAATTAGGGCTAATTGGGGCCTTCTGGCTGCCAGCTGCTGGCCTGGGCCTCCCTTCATTCTCCACCAACCCCTGGTGGTCAGTACCTGTCATAATGGGCGATTGGTCTCCTGGTCAAACTCCCGAGGGGATACTTTGTATATTAGGTATATATATATATATATATATATATATATATAATTTCCATCATCTACTAATGTATCTTCTTCCTGCCTCATATCAGTCCTCCTCAAAATTGCTATTAGTAATAGTAGCATTGTTGTTATTGTTACACTATTAGTCATGCTGTCTGCTGGGTACTCTTTTAAAATCTTCATAAGTATTATTTCATTAATCCATTCTGCAGCCACATTAGTCTCTCCCATAATAATTATATCATTCGCATAATCTCATGGGACAAACCTTTTGGCAGCTCCAACAGTCACCTTAGAATGGATTATGAATTCTTTCCCCTGGGATCCCCCATGTCACCATTATTGATCCAGAATAAGAGCTTCCCATATGAGGCAAGTCTCTACTTTGCACAATTTTATATTAAATGTAAACTCTAACCTACCCTTAATTAGTTGGTAAATAAAGTCACCTTTTCATAATGTATAATTCGTGTCTAGAATGTTTTTATCATTGTTTCCCTAGTTGACATTTAGAAACTTTACAAATTTGATAAGCCTCTGTGCATGAGAAAGAATACCAAGTATTAATATGTCTAGATTATTCAGTGTTTAAGAGTAAATGCTGATAATGAAAGATTCTAAAAACCCTCAAGGGGAAAACAGGATATCTACTGGGACCAACGATAAATTGGAAGACAAATTCTAGTTTCTCTTGTCTCTGTTAAATGATGTAGATGGTTATAATGTTAGATTAGAAACATCCTAAAATTGCTTACTTCACAACTTTAGGATTTCCAAAGAAACTAGGATATTACATAATTTCTGGAAGGTTTTATACCTTTTTTTTTCTCTAATTACTGATTATACAAATGCAGCTGAGATATTTTCTCCAGAGGTAGCTACTTAAAATCTGTCTTCTTCTTAGGGCTCAAGAATAGTAGGGCCCTGTCATACCAATACCTTGGAAAAATAGCATATTCTTTCTCTAATACTTGGTCATAAAGTTAAATAATAAATCAATGGGAAATAAAATATGCAAATCCATTTAAAAATGATACAGGCTGATTAATTTATATTATAAGAGTAATTGAATATATTAACATGTCTAGGAAAGTCTATATTGGCCAGAAGGAGTGTTGGCCCCATGCAAGATGAGCAGAATGAGAGAGAGACCAATGGTTTTGGGGAAAATGTTCAAGTCCAATTGGTCAGACCTTCCCTGGAAATGCAAAGAGTGTTTTCCAAGCTACTTTGGCCAATGACTATGCTCTGAGATATTTGTAACACACTACATGATAGTTCAGTGATTGTGATCTAGCTTCCCATATAGCCCTTCCTACCACTAGAAGCTGGTTATCCCCACGAGCACGACTTCTTTACTCAGGACTATCCTATTTCTCAGTAAATATTAATAGGTTCCTTGCTCAGGTAAGTATCCAACAACTTTTTTTCATGCTATCTCTGAAAGATAGAACTGTTGCCCTGTGACGATAAAATCAGAGTTCTGAGACCCAAAAGTGAGAGGCATTCCAGTCAACTCACTGTGCCATTCTATTTAACACTAATTCATACAACCACTATCCTTCTCAATAATGTATTCCTCCTCAAACTTTAGACACTTTGTTCTTTACATATATCATGGAGCAAATCAAAACCACTAGGTAAGACTCCCTCATCTTCTGTAGTCCAAACCCACCAACTCAACTCAGCTATATTATCAGTCATCTTATCTTCTTTCTCTGCTTCTGTGTCGTTCTTTATCATCATATATGCAGATTAAATATAGATGTAGATGTAAATATGTGTGTGCATCAATTATCTTCCTCCTTTAAGAGTACACTCTTTCGCTGTGTTTTGAATCCCATTTCTTTCCCTTTAACTGGCTTCTTGATGTTGCCAACTTTTCATTCAATACATATATAGAAAATTCTTATTATATCCCAGATACTATTCAGCAGCCCAAATTTCCTCTTATGCGCATCATAACATTTCAAGGTTGGCATCCTTGTATGAATTTTGCAGAGTAGGAAATCGTCTCAACAAGGTTAAGTACAATACCAGATGGTAAGTAGCATGACTGAGATTTGAAACCAGGTTATTGTGGCTCTAAAAAAGCTTTTTCTTGTTTGTTTATTTTCTAGGTTGTTTATTCCCTCTTTAGAATATAGACTCTATAGGAGCTGTGGTCTTGTCTCTATGGTAAAGCTTTGTATTCCCAAATCCTTGAAGAGTGACAGTCCCATAGTATATACTCATTTAAGGGCATTTGAATACATGTATGAATAAATAAATGAATTCCTCTCTACTCTCCTGATTATACAAGCTGAGGATCTCTTTCTTTGACCCCTTTGTTCACTGTATTCCCACCCTACCCCTTGCTGCGTCAGTGACTTGAAATCCTCTCTCTTTTCCTTGGAATTATAACTTGGCCAAACTATGGCTTATTGCTTTTTTTTCATAAGTTTTCTCTTGTCTTATTTCCAATTATCTCTGTTGAAATTATTCTTTCTTGAAAGTCTCTGGCTATTGTTGAAACATCTTTGCAGAAGGCTGAGGGGGACAGGGAATTTAGTGTATTTATCAGCCTCTCCATGACCTTGTTGTTTCAGACATACTCAGGTCAAAACTAATTTATATTTTGCCTCTTGGGCACATATTACCTCAGTGTTCTACATTCATAGCTTGGTATGGCTCAAATCAAAATCCTATAGCTTACAGAATCTCCATGTCCAACTCACTTTCTCACCAGATTTTCTTTTTAGCAAACAGGTTATATTTCAGATGCTAGAAATAGCCGGCAGGTATGCTTGCTCCCTCTCCTACTACTAAATGGGAGTGAACAGTTTTTCCGCAGGACTATTTTCCACCTCCTTCTTACCCCTTCCCTGACCCTAGATCTCATAACGCTAATCAATAGATTATTAGGTATGCTTTTATGGGAAATCTTTAAGCTGCTGGCGGTCTGCAATTGCGTATTTTCTCTTGTTATGCTCTTTCTTTGGGGCCATCTGTATAGAATTTGGCACAAGAGCTTTAAATGTTTGATCTGTAGCAATTCGCTCCAAGGACTTTGGTGTTCTGCCCTCACCTGCATTCTCTTTACCTTTCAGGTCACTAGCATTGTATCTAGTAGCAAATGTAAAGGACAAGAAATTTATTGTTGTTGGTTTAAGTACAGATGCCCAGGGAAGACCCTTAGAGATTCTGATTGTAGGTCTGAAGTTGTATCTGTAAACGACCACTTTAAAAGACCTCTATGTGATTCTGATACATGTCTGGTCTTAGCAATACCATGCTAAGAGATGAGTGATCTTCATAGAGGGTAAGCAAAAAAAAAAAAAAAAAAAAAAAAGGTATCTTATTGCTATGTTAGCTAGCATGTAAATTATTATAGAGGTAGAGACTTGGCTTTAACTTCATTTTTGACACTTTGCTTGGAAGATTAATAGTTAACACAACTCATCAAAGCTTCCATGAACCCCTGGTTTCTGTGTAAATAAAGAGAGACGCTAGAAGCTAGAGGGTTAAGTTGGTTTTCACCTAGCCATAAATGAGGCAGAAGAAGAGAAAGCAGACTCTTCCCCTGGAGATTGGAAAGGACTTAAATGTTAGCACTAACATATTGAACCTAATTCTCAGCTTCAGAGGTAGTCAGGGCAATCACCCAAGAGATCAATGCTTGTTCTCCCCTGGGGATAGACACGCTCCTGCTTTTCCTATTTCACCCCCAAACTTCATTTCTGACCAACTTCCCAAGGCAGAGAATTGTTGTTGTTCTTCTTTTTTATTATTATTTTTCTGTGAAAAATTCATTTAGGACATAACATCATAATTCTCCACTCCCACTCATTTTTCTTCTTTTTGCGAAAATCAATAACTTATAAGACTGGATTTTATAAAGGCTGAAGCAGTTAGGAGAAAATAAAGGAATGAATCTTTTTGCTCATCATATTTCACACACCCACCTGCTTAGTGCTTTGTGCCAGCCAGAAGAGAAAGCACATTCACCAGACAGCAAGAGAGAGAGAGTAAGTAGAAGCCAACCATTAAATATATGTTTACCGAATGCTAACTGACTGGCTTAAGAAATGAATACAGAAATGGATAGTTAGCAGCAAATGGGATAATTCAAGTTGGGAAGATGTCAAAAACACACCAGAAGTCTCTAGCTTTCATGGTAACACTAAGGGGAGAAAGCTCAACTCTCATAATCAAAAACAGTATTGAAGGCTCTTTTAAACTGAAAGTGCTGTGAAGGGTATATGAGATTAGTGAATAACAATTACAAGCACTTCCATGTGGAGAACAGTATCTTGCTCTGGGCATGTGAGGAAGGTCAGTCTTTGGATAAGGATAGTGGTAATGGAGAGAAGGGGGCAGTCAAAGGTAGTATGTCAGAAAAAGAAATGAGAGGATTTGGAAAACGCTTCTTCAAATAATAATCCTGGAAGAAGACACTGTCCTATAATTCAAGAAGTTGTCTCTTATGGGATAAATTTTCCATATGGTGAATTGCTACCGTGTCTGAATTTTCACTATAGTTTGCATATGCTTTTTGTAGGGTTTGTATTGTGGGTTTCATTGTTCTTTATTTGCTTTCTCTTGGTTCATATTGGATTGTTGGCTTTTTTTGGAAAGACATATCTTCCTAAGCAAGAAAGAACTAGTGTACTGGTTCCAGGTGTGTGTTTGAGGAGCCTGGAGCAGTTGTCAGTGAGGGAGAAGAATTGCCTGGTGTCAAGAGTTTTTAAAAAGAAAAAGCCAAAAGTTAAATTCCAGGATAAGCAAGGATTTAGAACTAAGCATTATAATTCAATAAAAGCACCACCTGCAGAGTCAGGGCAGAAGGTATGAGGCCATAGTGCAGGGTGCGGAGATACAATGGATATATAATAGAAAGTGTAGGCCAGTAATGAGGATAATGATAATGATGATAATAGACAGTATTTCAAGTAATTACTGTGTGCCAACATCATGTTAAATGCTTTGGCTTGTTAATCCTCATATACTAGTATACACTTAGAGAAATATATTGAAGATGAGAAAGTCTAAGTAATCACTTTTATTTAGTGTATATCTCCTCTCTCTCCTCAATACCAATAAAGTTACAATAGACACATTTAAAATGATGTATTATTTTAAAATACACCTACATAATATAAGTAAAATGGGCTAATAGCCTGAATAGACCATTTTTTCAAAGAGAACATATAGATAGTCAGTAGGCTTATGAAAAGATGTTCAACTCATCAACAGAGAAATGTAAATTAAAATCGCAATAGAAATGTAAATTAAAATCACAGTAAGATATCACCCTATACCTGTCAGAATGGCTATCATCAATAAATCAACAAACAAGAAGCCTTGGCAAGGAGGTGGTGAAAATAGAACCCTTGTGCCCTCTTGGTGGGACTGAAGATTGGTGTAGCCAGTGTGGAAAACAGTATGGAGTTTCCTTAAAAATTAAAAATGGGATTGCCTATGACTCAGAGATTCCTCTTCTGGGGATATATCTGAAGAAACCCAAAACACTAATTCGAAAGAGTATATGCACCTCTATGTTCATTACAATGTTATTTACAATAAACAAGATTTAGAAGCAGCTCAAGTGCCCTTCAGTAGACAAGTGGCTAAAAAAGCTGTGGTAAAATGACACAATGGAATACTACTCATCCGTAAAAAAGAAGGGCATTTTACATTTTGTATCAGCATGGATGGGCCTGGGGCTTATTATACTAAGAGAAATAAGCCAATGAGAGAAAGAAAAACACCATACGATTGCATTTACTGGTAGAATCTAATGAATAAATCTCCAAGCAAAGCCCTGAGGTTAGCTTGAGGTCTCATTATGGAGAACACAAAAACTGCTTAGAAACGATATCAGAAGCAAGAAACCTTCCCAAGCTTTGCAAACTATGAGCTGTTATCAATCTAATCTGGCATCATTCTAGCTTGATAGTTGACACTATGCATTTTTTTTTTTTATTTGCTTCATTGGGTTATTAGCAATCTGAAGTTTAAATTAGAAGCTTCTGGATGCCAACAACTCATGTAATATAGCAGGATGAATCCAGTGGTGAGATAATAGCATATGCATTCTATTTAATGCTTTACAAAGAATCCATGGCAATTATTTCAACTAATTCTCAAAGTTCTGTGAGAAATCCTAATTTTATAGGCAAAGAAACGGAATTCCAGTTCATCATTGAGCAGTGTAGGTGTTGATTTGATGGTGGCCCATATGTTATTCAGGTCCCCTCACCTCCTCCAGGAAGCCATTTTTGATGCCTCAAGTCCATGGGGGATTTCTTTCTTCTCTAATTTTGTATGCCATTAACTTATAGGAGTTAACTAGGTCATCTTAATAAAAATTATGTGCCCTGTCCACAAGACTAGGCCTGTTTTTATTGATAATTAGAGGCCTGGTGCGTGAATTTGTGCACAGGTGAGGTCCCTTGGCCTGGCCAATAATCGAGGCCTATGGGGGGGGGCAGTTGGTCAGGGGGTGGGATCATGGGAGGTTGACTGTGGGAGCGCACTGACCACCAGGGGGCAGCCACTGTATTGAGTGTCTGCCCCCTGGTGGACAGTGTACATCATAGTGACTGGTTTACCAGTTGTTCTGGTTATTCGGTCATAGTGGTCACTTAGGCTTTTATATATAGAGATGTTATTAAATCAATCAGTAGATGGAAGAAATAGAATGGAATCAGAACTATTAGGCATTTTGGAGGCTTATCCTACAGCTTCTTCTCTTGTCAGCCCTAACCCTCGCCAAAGTTCTTTCCCCAGCTAACCATTTGATCTCACATGGAAGGATCTTCCTGCTCCAGCCTGAGACCCTCCATATGTTATTCAGGTCCCTCACCTCCTCCAGGAAGCCTTCCTTAATGTCTCAAGTCCTCTAGGAGCTCAGTCTTAAAACTCTTTGCCATTAACTTATAGAAATACTCATTGGAAACTCAGTTGCTGACTTCTTAGGCTAATTTTCATTTCCATAATATTTTTTAAAAATCCATTGTGGACAGACTTATACCTGTTTAATGCTGTATTCCCAACTCCTTTCCCCTACCCACACACACACACACCCAGGCAAGGACTTAGACACTTGGCAAGGAGAGTAGACACAGACACAAAAATGCATGATACGGGGTGAGTGAGTTCTCCTGGGAAACACTGGCAGATTTGTCTCTCACTGTGAAACTCATTCCCTAGACTGAGATTAGGCTATCAGATGGGCTGTGGAGAGGAATAAATCAGCCTCAAGGACCCACCAGCAGAGGCTGGTTACTTATACATCTAGGGTCAAAGGGCTTTTGTCCAGGGCAGACAGAGGGAGACAGGCCTGAACAGATTTCTACACAAAGACCTTTTTTCCCTGAGGCTGGAACGTGTTAATAACCGTGACAATTTCTGAGTTCTGACAGGTTTAAGTCTGTAACCATCATGTGGACTAAGCTTCATTCCTGCCACAGGCTATAGTGTCCATCCTGTGGGGTTTTACTATCAATCATGACAGGCTCTACCATTTCAAATCTGTTCATTTAACTCATATCTCAAAGTGTCGAAGCAATCTCAGAGGGAGTGTTAAAGCAGGCACACAATTATAAATATTTGTTATACCATTAAAAGAAACCGTATGCACATTAGTGTATATGCATATATGTGTGTGCACACACAAACATATACCTATGTGTATTTCAGAGCCTCTTCTCTTACTGTTTTTCTATTCCTATAATATACTTTCCTCAGAAATTAACATGGCTGAGTTCCTCACCTTTGCTCACATGTCATCTGCACAAAGAGACTCATCCTATCTATTAGGCTTAAGCTGTTATTGCCTCTCCCTTAACTTTTTCTTTCTCTTTATCCTGCTATTTTTCTAAGATCTTATAAAATATATTTATTTATTTCATGCATTAATCATTGGATTGTAAACCCTATGCAGATTGGATTTTTTTATTGCTTTTGTTCACTAATGCATTACAAGCTAGAAAAGTGCCAGACACTTAGTAGATATGCAAGAAAATATTGTTATGGAATGGAATGGATTGTGATACTATGGATGGGATGAGATGGGATGGGAAGAATGAATGCATATTGTATCTCTCCCAAACCTTGGATGTCTCACAAATGGCTCACCTTGAGACCATCCAGCCAGAATAGATGTCAGGTCTCCAAGGACCCAGTATTATCTGGGGATATGCAAATGAGCACAGGCCCATGGCCTCTAGGAACAATCTCTGTATTATGGATTCCCTTTGGGATCCTTGTTGCTATAAGAACCAAGTGGGGTTACATTAGTCCTACCACTTTCTAAAGAAGCACAAATTAAGAAGTTAAACTTGGAAAGATACACATCATCCCCATCCACCTTTAGTGGACAGAGCATGCATGCCATGCTCTTAGCATTGCTCCTAGCACTTTAGGAAGGAAGAGTGAGGAAAAACCAATGTTAAATCTTATATTAAGGTATCTAAAGTCAGGACCCAGGAGATAATGAAGGAATAATGAGAAATAATGAGATGATTCAATAAATACACAAAATCCAAGCATTCACTAAATAGTGTGATTCAAACCCTATCTTGGGTATTGGAAATACAATGATGGCAACATATGTTTTCTGCCAGGAATATAAGGAGGAACTGTAAATGCATCATTACAGTACAATTCAATGAATGCTAGAAGATTTATATATAAATCATGCACACATATAATGCAATGGGAACACAGAGACAATAGTGAATAATTTTCCCACTACCTGAAGAGAGAGCTTCAATGACCTGGTAATGTTTCCGTTTAGCCTTGAAGGATAAATCAGAGATTTTCAGATGAGGAAGGTGGGCATTGGAAAGAAAACTAGGCAGAGGCAAGGTAACAGCATGCCCTGTATTTGAAGACCAAACCCTATACTAATACTCCCCAGAGGATCTATCTATATCTATATCTATATCTATATCTATATCTATATCTATATCTATATCTATATCTATATCTATCTATCTAATCTATATCTATATCTACATCTACATCTACATTTTATTGATTTTTTTCTTACAGAGAGGAAAGGAGAGGGATAGAGAGCTAGAAACATCCATGAGAGAGAAAAATCTATCAGCTACCTCCTGCACACCCCCCACAGAGGATGTTCCCATAACCAAGGAACATGCCCTTGACCAGAATCAAACCTGGGACCCTTCAGTCCACAGGCTGATGCTCTATCCACTGAGCCAAACTGGTTTAGGTCAGAGGATCTTTCTTTACTCACAGCCTCAGGGGATGTCTAGTGCTCTCAATCTCTCTCCCTGGACACTGGACAGTGCCTGCTTCAGAAGACACACTCAAGTATAAAATGAGTAAATGCATGAAAGAATGAAAATAATTAGGGATTAGCCAGTTCATCAACCAAGTCTCCCAGTCCATTTTCTTAGTTTTAACAGAAGAGCTGATGATTTTTAAGACCACTCTTAATGGTCCATGGTTTTATGAGCTTGTGCTCTGAGTTTGCTGATAACACCTTCCCACTATGAAGGTGATGACTAGATCCTTGAGTGCCTGACGAAGTTTGGCACAGGGTGGGTGGTCAAACAGAACATGATATCAAGGGATGACAGTAAAGACAGACATTCAGATATCATGTTCTGTATGACCACCCACCCTGTGCCAAACTTCGTCAGGCACTCAAGGATTGGAAACAATAGTATGACCCCTGATCACAGGATCTAGTCATCACAGGCTGTTCAAAGGCTTCTCCTGCTAGCTATTAGTATCTGATACTGTAAAACTACTTAATATCCCCTTTTCTCTATTTAAAAAATAGAAATAAAAACTTAGGTCCCTATCCTATATAATAAAGAGGTAATATGCAAATTAACCCTCACACCCTCACAAGATGGCTGCCTATGACCAGGTTGGCAGTGGGGTTAGTGAGGAACCACCAAAGGAATGAACAAGCAGGCTGCGTGGGGTGCCAAGGCCAGCAGGGGAGTTAGTGAGGGATGACCAAACAACTAAACAATAGGCTATGTGGGATGACCAGGCTGGCAGGGGGGTCAGTTGGGGGAGACCAGGCTGGCAGGGGGTAGGGGAAAGTTAGGGGTGACCAGTCCAGCAGAGGGGGGCAGTTGGGGGCAACTAGGCTGGCAAGGGTGGTAGTAAGGGGTGACCAGGCCAGCAGGGGGGACAGTTGGGGGTGATCGGGCCAGAATGCAGAGGCAATGAGGAGTGATCAGGTCAGTGGGGGTTGGGAGGGCAGTTAGGGATGACTAGATAGGTAAGCAGGTGAGCTAATAAGGAGCCAGTGGTCCAGGATTATGAAACGGATATCTGATTGTCAGTTTAGGCCCAGATTGGTGAGGGTGCAGGCTGGGCTGAGGCAACACCCCCCTACACACACACACACACACACACACACACACACACACACACACAGACACACACACATATCACCCCTGTGCATTAATTTCGTGCACTGGGCCTCTAGCATTAGAAGATTCAAATAAATCAATACTATGCATGATCTTTGAACAGTGCCAAATGCAAGTAGGCACTATGTGATAGTGAGATGCTATTGTTACTAAGAGTTGTTATGACAGTGATTTACCTGATCCTTCACCTACAAGGCTGCTCTGTCGCACCTCTCTGATAGAGTTAGTGATGGAAGGAGCAGAAGTCATGAGGCACAGGTCTTGGCCTTGGTTCTGCCCAAAACTAGCTATTTCATTTAAGGCAAATAACTTTCCCCTCTGAACCTCTGCTTCTTAAGAGGGTTATGGTTAGGCACTGCTATGAGATATAAGAACTGTACGCCCATTCTTGTGAGACTCTTTGAGTTTTCAGTTTCTACTTGACCCCAAACAGATGCCAGAGTGTTGATAAAAGTTCCCCAGGGGCCTGGCACTTCTTGAAAGCCAGTGAGAAGCAGGGCACAGAGAGAAAAATCTGGGTCCTGAAATAAGAACCTGACCCTGTGTCCCACAGAAATCGTGTAGAGGCTCCATTGCCACCCCCTGCTGTTGTGGTTTAAATGCACCTTGGACAAACCCAGTTCATGTAAAGCCACCAGTCCTGCCCCTGGAATGGTGCTAAGTGGAAGAACAAGCTTTGTCTCCACAGAAAGCACAACATGACAAGGCCATGACACTTAAAGTTTCTATCTTCCCCTCTGCAGTGGCACTTAACTCATTGAACTGTAATTGTCAGATTCTGCTACCTGTGGTTCCTGTGTAAGCATGAACTTTCCCAGGGCAGGGACTGGGTCATTTTTATATCTATATCCATAGCATATTACAAGGCATCTGGGACACTGAGTATTTGTGGAATAAATAACATAATAAATACATGGGTAATGGTAGTATCAATAATAATAAAAAAATTGACTGATGCCTTTACTGTGTTTTTCTCTAAGCAAGCACTGTGTTCCAATGAATTGTTCCAATTAATCCTCGAGCCAGGGCTATAAGGGAGATATTCCTATCCCTGTTTCATGGATGGGGAAACAAAGATTCGGGTAGAATAATAAAAAAAATGAATAAACACAAGTAACTTTACACAGCAAACGACCAAAGAACCAAGATTCACACAGAAATCGGCTTAAAGCCAAAGCTCAGTTACAACCAGGGACCGAGTATTCAGCAGGAGGATGGACCAGTCAAAGACGCAAACCCTAGCGCTAACCTCAAGTTTGATTAAACTTGGATTTTAGAATTTTCTCCTTCTCCACCCAACATTTTTTTAGTAAAGTACATATCCTTAAGATCCTTGCATTTCTAATTTTCTCAACACCATGTCTTTACCTGAATTGGGCTGTCAACTCCATAAGACAACAATCCTAATAAAACTGACCACCATGTCCAGGAGCCCAGAGCATGTATGTCTGGAAGAAGAGGCTGCAGAACCTTCAACTTTGGGCAGTCAGCAAGGGTGCTTTGCTTCTCTCAAAGGACTGCTCTTCAAAAATTTCATTTTAACCAAATCTCAACTTACTATCACATTGCAAACCAGAGTTTAACTGGCATTGCTTGCATTACTCTGCAAAATCCATGCTGGTGGGAAGCCCGATTTTTAGCCTGAAGCCAAAGGTCTTTGTCCCATCTGTTATCAGGACTTCCTGCTGACACCATGTGAATTGAGGGCTCTCCTAAGTACTGGTTTGTTTCTTAGTTGTTTGATAGGGGCAGGCATTGGAAATTCTGGAATAAACATATGGACAGATCTAATCTGTTCACAATTACCTTGATTAATCCCAAGTGACTGGCTAAGGAGGAAAAAGGCAAAGCAAAATGATCCCTTTTGGAAGCCCTTCAGGATGATTTATTTGCACAGTCACATTGTAATCTGAAAAGGTAATTAATGAAACAAGAATTGTTATTTCTTGGGGCCACAGTTTCCATTATTGCTTTATGTGGATTAAAGGTGGGGAAAGGATTGACAGCCCTGGAGAATTAAGACCAGTCCTGTCTCAAAGAATAGGAGCAGAGATGCAACAGAACCAGGAATGGAAGGGATAAGAAGAGAGCCTAGGGGGCGCTGTGAAGATTCAGTGCTGGCTCAGGAGTCTCCCACCTCAGGACCCATGACTACTTAGCTTCAGGTGGAGCAGGGCTGAGCCTCATGGTCCATATCCAGACCACCCAATATTGGCTCCCCCAGACTCATGCAGATTCATTGGTGAAAATCTGGATATTTAAGAGATAGAATGTCCAAGATCCTAGGCTACAAGACAGGTCAATTATGGGCAATTCTGATCATAGTATCAGTGAGAAAGAAATAGCTACAATATAGACAAGCACATCACCCTTAAAGAGGGCTCATATGTCATGAGGGATAAACTCAGACAAAGGGAAATAGGAAGAGGGGCCTCCAAGATGAGCCATATTGACATGGCAGCCACCTAGCCTGACATTGTTTTGGTTTGAAATTCCTGGTTACAAGTGATGGCCCGCTATTGATTTGCCAGGGTTTGGTATGGAATAAGGGCTGATATAAAAATGCCAACCACGCACCAGCAGTCTCATTTCTCCTGAAGTTTACATTGTAGTGGAGGAGAGAGAAAATACAAAATACAAGATATTGAGTCTTTTTCTTCAATATTCAGAAACATGAAAATAATAATGGCTGCTTTGTATAGATCACAGTGTAGTGTGAGAATTAAATGGAAAAGCCCTTGAGAAACATTAGTAATTCCCTTCAAATATGATGTTATTTCATTGTTTGGAATTGCTTTGAACAGGATGTTAAAGAATTGTAGTAATTAACATAATAGAAAAGTTTAATGTGGATATTGGCTCAGAATGATGAAGAATGCTAACAACTGTTAAAAAAAATCTGGAATCAAGTAGAGAAATCAGACAGTTAAAGGAGTGGAAAATGACTCAGCTAATGCCAGTCGCCAAATCTGTAAAGCAGCATATGCTCCCTTCAAGGCGAGAAATGCCACTTTTGGAAACTCCAAATCTCTCTGTGCCAGTGGGAAATGACTGAACAAGGAAATCGATGAGATGGCCAACCACCTAAGACTGGGGACCAGTATTCTCAGGAATCAATCACAGATGGACTTTCATCAATCTGAGCTACAGGGTACAGCAGAGAGATGAAGACTGGATGTTAATGAATGTCTAAGAAAGAATATGGGCTAAGGCAGAGAGAGAGAGAGGGAGGGGTAGAGGGAAGGGGAGAAGTAAGGGGAGAGGGAGATGGAGAGGGTTAGAGGTAGGGGGAGGAGAAGGGAGAGGGAGAGGGGAAGGGCGAGGGAGAGAGAAAGGTGCTAGGCTAGAACAAGGTAATATCAAATAATAGCTCTGGATAGGCCATCACTGCCAAAATGTTTAGAAGAAGTGGGTAAGAAAAAGGATGAAGACCAAAGAGAGAATTAAGTGTGGCTTTACATGGAAAATATTGGGAAGATTAAAAGCTACACCTCCATCTATCACCTAGCAGAAACCTTGGCCCAGAGCAGGCACTGATCCAATGTTAGTTTCTCTTTATTTTCCCCTCCTTTACTATGGAGAGTAATTTACAATCAGGTGCCATCTCTCATGTTGCTGAGCCTTTCACAGTGTCTTCACTGCTGCCCTTCTAGGCCTTGGTGTTTAGGGAGTGTTGATTGCATTCCTGTTGTCAGGTTTTCTTCTCAGGTAACAGAAGTCACAAAGCCTGGGATACCTGATTGGGGGGGGGGCAGGGGGGTGAAAATAACTCCTTCAAAGAGGAGCTGTTTGGAATGTAATATTTCTATATACTCAAGAAAGTGGAACAGTAAGTTGAGGTGTCCTTGAAGATTTCACTAAAAGAAGTGGAAATAATGTCTGTAAAAATGAGATAATGGTGGCTATAGGAACACACTTCTACAGAAATATATTAGTTTCTCTACTCAAATTTGATGCACTTTTTACAATGTATTGTATTTCATTGCTACTTCAATTGGAAATATGAACTAGACGGAATCTACTTGAAGGTCAATGCACTTTCTGGACTCCATAGAACACATTGGGTTACAGCCAGGAACGGTCAGTAGAACAAGTAGACACATATTAAGCTGCACACTGACTGTCCCATGGACAAAACAGACAGTGTGGGTAGTGAAGGGGACCTCTTCACTGTGCCACCCACAAAGCACGAAGCCAAACCTGTGGACTCAGGACACAAAATATTCTGAGAGAAAGAGAGAGAAATCGACCATTCACTGAGGGCTGGCTGCATGCTTTAGATGTGCTACCTTATTTAATTCTCACCCATCAAGTCACTGAAC
Organism: Vespertilio murinus; assembly: GCA_963924515.1. Classification (NCBI taxonomy): domain Eukaryota; kingdom Metazoa; phylum Chordata; class Mammalia; order Chiroptera; family Vespertilionidae; genus Vespertilio; species Vespertilio murinus. The sequence continues at coordinate 62,734,113 of OZ004713.1, read as the reverse complement.
TATACTCAGAGGGGTTCATTTTTCCAAGCGAGCCCTGTGCCTTGGGGACTCAGAGAAGACGATGGCTGTGGCAAAGAACTTTCCCTCATGCCAAAGCAGAACACCATGTGTTTGATTTTATTGTACTTTCTATTTTTCTCATCCAAACATTTTCTGGAGGTTCTGGTGGTGGTCAGAGGAAGCTTCTCTCACAGAGAGAGGTCTAGTCTAGACTCTGTTCCCACTATCACAGAGAAAAGCAAAGCCTTTTCCCTGTATAGACATTTCCTAGGTGACAGCCATTCCCCAGGTCAAATGCCTCTATTACTGACTAGATGAAAAATGTCCTAAGTGCAGGAAAAGACAAAGTGGGGGTTTGGGAGTCACCACTGTTGCTTTAACTCCACCCCCATGCATAGCTCCCATTATCGGTAATGTCTATGATATGTATGAGCTGAGAAAAGACTTCACTTTATTAGGAGGAAATAATATATACAGTCACTTATGGAGCGAAATCAAATAGCAGAATTGCTGTTTGTCTATAGGAACGCCATCTTATTAGTGTCATATAAATGCAAATGGATTTTTAAAGAGATTGATAACATATGGGCCAGGTAGAGCCCCAGCATCTGATTGACAGAAGGCCAGTTTTAAACTCAGAGACATATGACATTTCCCCTACATTTTATAAGAATATTCAAGTTTGAGATTCATCACCTCGCCCCTTAGTTACCATAGTGGAATGCAATATATCTAGCTTTTTAACAACCCTGGAAGGCGAAGATCAAAAGGTGTTGAGGTAAGCAAGTTTTCTCTCACCTCTACCTTCTCTACTAAGCAAAATAACTTAATGAGTCAACTCATTTCCAGCCTTCCCATTACATGCCGGTTGCTTAAATCAAATGAGAAGCTTTTTCTAGCTCAGGACCCAGAGCTCAAGTGAGAGTTGTCAGGTTTGATAAAGTAGATTTTTTTTTCTAGAAGGAAATAGTCCCTTCAATTTTCCAGGTTACATCTGTTTGCCTGGGTGCATTGCTTTGCTAATACCAGTGCGCTGAGAGCACTCTCAATGAACTTTAATTGTGTGCTTTACCTGACAGTCCTAATTGTAATCTGAGTTCCTTGGGGTAGCAATCAGCCCAGTGAGGTAATCATCTCCCCAAGGCCCATAAACACACCACCTGTGCCTCTTCTGGTTCCCGTTCCCCTTTTACCCAGCATCAGGTGGAGAGGGGATACGAAGCCGGAGAAGTATTTTCAAAATAGCTGCTATCTCCCTATCATTAAAGTGGTACAAAATTAAACACCGGCGGAATAACTGAGGACAAAAATAATCCTCTACTTTAAATTGCAGAGGTAAAGCTGGTGTGTAAGGAGGGATTGGCTTTTTCAGGGGGAGGAATTGCTTCTACTTCATGCTCATGCCTGCCCTTGTAGATGTCTCTGAACAGATTCCGACTCTAGGGTTTCCTATGGAAATAGCAGGGCCTTCTCTTCAGATAACTCATCTGGACCCTCCAGTCTGTTGCCCATTCTCTGTGTCACCTGCTCTCATCCCTGATCCTCATTACCTCCCTCAGGGATTCCTGAAGAGGGCTCCAGTTGGTTTCCATGTGCCCAGTTTACCACTGTCCGCACCATGCCACGTGTAATAATCAAGCAATCTTTCTAAAAGGAACATCAGATCAGACCACAGGTCTAGCAAAATCAGCCAGGGAGTTGAGCCTTGCAGAAAGATGACGTTACCAATTTACACAGTATCACCACTCCCTGTCCCAAACCCACAGAGAGGAAACAAGAATCAAGAAAACCTTAAACAATGGTAAAACTAATGGACCCAAACTGATGCAAACAGGAAGTAGAGTAAATCTCATTTTTCACAATATAAATATGTGCATCACATTTTTAAAAAGAAGACACTGCCATAATTAGCATCATGAATTTGTTTATGTGTGTCATAAACTTTTAAATTAAATATGCATGTACAACTAATGACATTTTACTGGTTGAGTATAATTTAATTGCCTTTCACAGCAATTTATTTATACAGTTTCCCTTTTCAAAATTTCCTTTTTTCCAATGTTTAGAAATAGTTGAGATAAACAATTAAAGTTTTTCACGCATAATCTATTATTTTCTTGGAGGAAAAAATCCTCAAGACAAGTGAAAGGATAGGCATATTGCTGAAACTAATGATTTCTTCTGCAAATTGCTCTCTAGAAAAATGTCCTTCCGGTGATATCAACCAATGTATTAGTTTTTCTTTCTTACATTAGGATTGAGGTTAAAAATTACTTTGTGGGATTACTGGCCATATATATTAATATAGCTGTATGTTTTAATTGTACATACATATTTTTCTCACATTTTATTGAAACATTTATCTATTTCATATCTATGAAAGCTCTTTATATATTGATTGTAGAGAGGGCAAGAGGCAAAGAGGAGAGAGAGAAACATTGATATGAGAAACCTTAATGGGTTGCCTCCCACACTTGCAACCTAGGTATGTGCCTGATGGGAAATCAAACCTGCTAGCTTTTGTCTTATGAGACTATACTCCAACCAACAGAGCCACACTGGCCAGGGAAATATCTATTTATAGATTAATAGTAATAATTAGACATTTGTTTGGTCCATTTTTTTAAATATCTCGCAATTTCCTAGATGTCTATTTTATTTTATCTTTTTTTATTTTTAAATATATTTTTATTGATTTTACAGAGAGGAAGGGAAAATGATAGAGAGAAACACCAATAAGATAAACATTCATGAGAGAGAAACATAGATCAGCTGCTTCCTGCATGCCCCCTACTGGGGACTGAAGCCACAACCAAGGGACATGCCCTTAACTGGAATCAAACCCAGACCCTTCAGTCCGTGGGCCTATGCTCTATGCACTGAGCCAAACTGGTTAAGGCCTAGATGGCTAATTCAGTCATTTCCCCTTTTGTCAAACCTGTAATAACTGCTCCATGATCCTTAATTTTACTCCATGACCTTATTTACTAATTCATTGAAAACCTGAAGCAACTAGAAAAGAAGTTTCACAAGTTGTGCATATGCATTTACCAACACCTGCACCCATATACGCTAACTTCTTTCTGGCTACTAGGAAGGATTTTAGTAGCATTCTTAGTGTGCTAGCTCTCAAGCACTTGAGAGATAATCAAGGACATCATACCGGAAATGTTCTCCTATCTTCTTTGTATCACCAACTTCTAGCTACTGGATTTTTCCCAGTTAACATATATAGTTGCTATTTTTATTTTTCCTATAAAAAAGAGATACCTCATGCTGTCATGAATTCCACCTCCAAATCCTAGTTTATATTTCGTCGCCATTTTACAGCAAATGACCTTGAGATCATTGGCTAATATCTATATACTGTCTCACAGTCCAGACTTTCCATTCTCTCTTAAACCAATCCCAAGTAGACCTGTTTCCTATAATTCCACTGTAGCTTTTGACATAGTAACAGTATTTGAATTCTTCTTCTGAAATGTTTTCAATTAATTTATTCTCAGAGACCACCCTCTTTGGCTTTTTTCAACCATATTGTTTCACTGCTAATGGGCTCACTATAAAGGTTATTTTATGTATACCTTTTTAAAAAGCCATCCCTCTTCCTCTCTTCTTTGTTTATATTAAGTCTCTCTTCTAGAGATTTCATCAATTTCATGAGTTAGCTGAACAATCTCATAATCATATCTACATTTCAGAATTACATCTTGAACTGCAGACTCAGATTTCTTACTGCCTACTGTATGTAGAGATCCAATAACATTGCAAACTTAATAGACCCCAAACCAGGCTTGTGTTAAATCCGTTTCTCCCAAGGTTTTTCTATACCTTTTATAGCATCTCAATCATTCCAGTCGCTGAGGCCAAAATTTCCCTTGATTTCTCTTTTAACCCCACCCAGTTTATCTGCAAATTGGCTTGGCTCTACCTTCAAAATATGTGCAGAATCTCACTGCAGCAAGTCCTCAAGTAACATCATTCTGTTCAATGTTGTTTAAATATAATCTTGGTGAGATGCCATAAGAACTTGACTATTTTTAAAATTTTTAATTAATTTGAGAGAGGGGGAGACAGGTGGAAGTGGGGTGGGAGTGAGAGAGACTTTGATTTGTAGTTCCACTTATTTATTTGTAATCTAACCAATGAATTTATTTGCATTCATCCATTGACTCTTTTTTTGTGCATTGACAGGCAATCTGCCCCATATCCTTGTTGTAATTGGATGATGCTCTAACCCACTGAACTACTACCCAGCCATGGCCTGAGGACCTCATCTCTTATTCACATAAAATAGCTTGTGGTAAAAAAAATTTTTCGTCATACATCATTTGCTTCAAGCCTCAGAACCTATTGACAATGTTAAGTGAAGACTTACTGTATTTCTTTTTCTTTAAAAAAAATATATTTTATTAATCTTTTACAGAGAGGAAGGCAGAGGGATAGAGTTAGAAACATCGATGAGAGAGAATCATCCATCAGCTGCCTCTTGCACACCCCCTACTGGGGATGTGCCTGCAACCAAGGTACATGCCCTTGACGGGAATTGAACCTGGGACCTTTCAGTCCCCCAGGCCTACGTTCTATCCATTGAGCCAAACCGGTTTTGGCCGTACTGTATTTCTTATAACCTCCACTACTACCACCTGTTCCATGTGCTTATCATCTTTTAATCTAAAATAATCCAATGACTACTTTATAACTGGTATCCCTGTTTCTACTCTGCCCATTTATATTTTATTTTCAATAGAGTAGTCACCATGGTAATGTACAAACATAAATTAAGCAACTCTGCTAAGATGCCCATGGGTTGACCAGCCTATGCAGACAAAAATATGGAACTCTTTGCATGGCCTAGGCCCTAGAAAGTTCTCCATTTTAGACCTGCACTATTTCTCTGAGTGCATCTTCTACTTCTATCCCATGTATGCCTTTCACATCCAAGGTGGCCTCTTGCTGTCATTCAAACCTGCCAGGGGCACTCCTGTAACCCAGCTTTGGCATCTGCTGTTCTCTCTGCATAGAACTCTCTTCCCTCTGTTCACACATTGCTCAAGCTCTGAAATAGTGCATTGCCAGGGAAGACTTCTATGTTACTTAAAATTTCCACTTTAAAAACAGAATTTCCTCATGACCCACCTTGCTTTATTAGTCCCTCATAGAGCAATCACTGTGTAATACGCTATATAATTTACTTACTTATGTTATTCTGTGTCTAAAGACTAAGACTGCAAGCTCCATGAGGGAAGGGTTTTTGCTGGTATTTATTCACTAATTTAAGTCCCATAGCTAAGACTGTAGACAGAAGGCATTAGAACACAGAAGGCACTCAATAAATATTTGATAAATGAATAAATGAGAGAATTAATACAAACTCCTCTAATTAAAACAACTAAGTACCCACTCCAGTCCATACACATGAGTTTATTGTATAAATCACACACACACACACACACACACACACACACACACACACACACACAAATAAATGTCACTGATAAGCAGAAACATTTAGTAGCTTCAAGAGGGAAAATAGATCTTCCAAGGTCAACAGTCTAAGTGGCCTACAGGCTGACTTTTCAACAGCATAGTAGCTGCTTAGTTCTAAAGAAATAATAATCTCAGTATGCTGAGGGAACTACTGTCAAGTATAAATTCTTTGATAAGCTACACCAGCATTTGAAAGCATGAAGTAAAAAATAAAGACAAGGCAGCTCTAAAAATTCAATTGTTCTCATCATCATTGTGCCATTTTCTAATGGTGTGACCATTCCCAAGTTTCTTAACATCCTAGCTGTGATTGTCTCTTAATAAGTGATAATTACATTATTGGGCCATAGGGCTTATTATAAAAATTCAATGAGGTTAGACATGTAACACTTTCGCATATTCTCAAAATTTTCAGCAATGTTTTGGATCATTAATATTATTCTTGTGTTATTAGAAAACATGGAAATCTATTTTATTTTAAAAGCTTATCCTAATCCTACTTATACTATTCATTTTGCCTAGTGAAATGAAATAAGAGCTATGTAAATTTTACTTATAACTCAAGATGGAATAGCATAGATAAAATATTAGCAAAGCTAAGGCACTAGTGTGTCATTACTAGTTAGGGTATATCCCATAGATGTCATGCATGAATGAATTAACATCAGGAAACCTATTAATGTAATTCCACATATTAAAAGATTAAAGGTGAAAAACTATATGATTATCTTGGTAGAGTGCTGATAAAACTCAACACTTTTATTTGATAAAACCCTCAGTAAACTAAGAAAAACTTTTTTTACCTGAAAAGATTTTTTCCACCAGATATATCAACTCTGAAATTTGAATCCCTAATCCTATATTCCATTATTGACTAGTGCTATAGGCAAGCTGCTTATTTATTTTGGGCCTCAGTTTCCTCAAAAGAAAAGTGGATGCAGTAAGGGTATCGTGCTATTTAATTGTTATCAAGATTAAGTTAAAAATTTAGTAAGTATTCCTTAAACTATGCATTTAATTGTGAAACGTAATTCCCACTCTATTGATGAACTTGAGATGGTCAATGTCAGTTTTATTTTTAATATTTTGTTGAGGGTCTGAGCAAGTACATTAAAAAATGGGAGATACAAATGTTAGTAAAGAAGAGTAAAATAAGTCACTAATTAAAAATATTACATAAAGAATTCTTAGGGATCAACCAAAAAATCATTCAAGCTACTACAATTGAATTAAGTATCTGGCTAAAAATTAGCATAAGGCATTTTCACCAACAGGCAATAATTTTAAAAGTGTGATTTTAAAAATCCATCTACGAAGGCTGCAACAATACATTGAATTCCTAGAAATGCATTAATGAGAAGTGTCCTAGAACTCTGTCAAAAGTGATGCAGACATTTAGAAAAAACCTAAATAAAGATTCCTTGTTGGAAAGACTCAGAATTGCAAATATGTCGATTACTTCCACATTCATTAATAAATAAGCACCAATACATTTTAAAATACAACTTTTCATGCTGATTCTACAGTTGATAGAGAAGTGCGCAATAGTAAAAAAAAAAATTAAAGCAAAGATTAGCTTGGTAAAACCTGACCCAGTTCAAACACATAACAACTAGAATTCCGGTATGCACCAAAAGACATGGAGATGCGTATCAATAGATTCAATTTCAGATTTAATAAAATTTACTTACTTAACTTTGTGGAAAAAAAAGGTATCTAACATAAAACGCTTTTGAGAGAATTGGTCTTCCATGTGAGGAAAACTAAACCCAGTCTTCATGCTTCAACTCTTATCCCTCTATCTTAGATTCCCAGCACTGCAGTAGAGCATCCTTTTAAAATGCAAATCCGGCTCTTTAGATTACCTGCTCAGATCTCTCTAATGGCCTCTCATCACAGGAAGAATAAAATGTGAAGTCATACTTGTATTCTCTGAGCCCCTAAACATGACAGAATCCTGACTACCTTTCTAGACCACTTTTTAATCTCACCACTCTCTGCCTCCTCCCCCCGCTGTTCCAGTTTCTCTTGCTACCTTGCTGTCTGCCTCTGCCTGGAATGTTCTTCCACCAGATCCCCACCTGGCTCACTTATTCACCCCATGCCACTTCCTCAGAGAGCACTTCTCTAAAAACCATATTTAAAATGGCCCACCCTCGCCTGATTAATTCCTCGTGAGTCCTCTTTTAACTACCTCCATCAGAACACATTTTACCATATATTTGTTTGTGGATTGCCTGTCTTCCCCCACCAGCATTTACCAGTAAGTCCCATGATACCAGTTTTTAAACAATAGTCATCTCTGGTAAGAAAGCAGGAGTAAAAAGAGGGGTTTTTTTTTGTTGTTATGTTATTAACAAAAATAAAAATTAATAAGGTGCTATCATGTTTTATTTTATATTTAGTAAAACTTGCTGGAATTGTTGCAGTCATAAATCACAGAGCAAATCCTATCTGTTGCTTACCATCAAGAGTAGAAGTTGGAGAATTTCGGCCTACCACACTTGGTATCAGAGTCACCAAGGAAAACACAGCACAGTAAAAACAAAACAAAACAAAAAAAAAACTGGATGAAACAATGCTTTACTTACATAGAGAAGAGACAGAGCTAGACCAGCTTTACCAATGACATTGGTTCCCCCGGGCCAGTGTGTCACTCACAGCAGCTGACACAGGGCCATTGGCCTCCATGCTATCCTCTTGGGCCTCAGCACAAAGGATGCTGTCCCTTCCCTGGTGGAGACAGATATGGCAGCGAGGTTGGCCAGGTGATACATGATACACGCACTTAAGCAAAACCAAGGATAGACATTGAGTCTGAAAGAGGAAAAGATATTCCTCCACCAGGTGATAGGCCCAGCACGGATCCTGAGGGTTATCACCTCTCCATGAGGGAGGTCCCTGGCTTGTTCTCAGGTAGCTGAATTGGGTGCAAAAAGACTGCATGCACTTGACTGCCTTTCCCAACATAAAGTATGTGTTTGTGACTTATTACAAAAATAATTAAAGAATGAGAGAAAGAGGATGTTTACAGCACGATGCAACCATAAAACACCGAGGGACACTGGCGCTGCACACCTTTTTAGGCCGGATTATATGGCAGGAGCCCCAGGGCATCCTTCGCACGATTGAACACCCCTGATTCATCTTCCGAGTTCGGCATGCCCATCCAGTTTATAATTGGAGAAAGGTTATAAAAGGTTTAGGGAGAATGCAATAACTTCTATTTTCTGGCTCAAAAATCTTTACTTAGTGGCAAAAACCATCTGCAAGAGTGAGAGAAAGAGGAAGAACTCTGATGGGGGGAGGGGTCAGGAGAGACCAGGATCAAGACCACCCAGAGTAAGAAGAGGGCCCAGCAAGGCCCTGCTCTGATTGGCCAAAAGAAATCGCCTACCAAGATCCTGATCCATTTTCCGGTAGCTCCATACAGCCACTCAGAACAACACTTTCTGGTCAGTGGGAGTATGGCTAGGAAGTGCATGCTCCTTAGACTGTCTCAGAGCATCTTCCCCACACCCCAGTACCTCCGGCCACACAGGTCAAGGAGCCACAGAAATAAATTGCCTGCAAAAGGTGAGCAATTTATTTCTTTTTATTCCCCATGATCCATTATAATACTGGCTCAGAGGTTATTGCCACTTACAGAGAATTAAGACAATTACTATTCATAATTGCTTCATAGAATCCAGGGAGCATCTGAAAATATAATTTTACTCCTTAAGATATTAGAGATTTCCTTCCCTTTATCTCCAAAAGCAAACAGGAATAATTTAACAGATTAACTTCTCTTCAATTATTACTTTTAGAGAATCAATAAAAGAGAGACATTTTTTAAGAGAGAAATTTTGTAGCCTCAAGTCATAAAGAATTCAATGTGATTTTCATCAGAATAAGAGATCTTTGACAATTACCTTCCCAGTGAAGGAGCTAGAAACAGAAAGACTGGGGAGAATAAAGGATTTTTTAAAAGCATAATTTAAGCAAAATCCTGCTGGGAAAAGTGAGATTCTTATTTATTCAACAAACATTGACTGATTTTCTGTGATGTTCCAGCATTGTGCTAAGCAGAAATGTTAATAAGCAAATGAGAACCAAAACAGCCCTGGCTCATATCTTAATTTAATTTATAGATGATAGTTTTTTCTATTCAGGTAAAAATAAAATTCTTAAGAAAATTACTATCTTTATAAAGGTCTAGCCATCACAACATAAGATTAATTTTTTTTGTCAAGTAGAAAGAAGAGACTAGTGTACAAATATGTATAGATTTGATGAGTAGCAAGGTAAAAGAATGTAAATAATTGCAAAATAAATATCCAAAAGTAATTACCATCTTACCCACAAGAATTAATTGGTTAGGAGAATATAAATGTAAAACATAAAAATCTATAAATAATTATCAGTCCTCCCTGTTGAAATTCACTTCTGTGTTTTCCATTATTTTGCAATTTCAAACAATAATGTGATAAACATATTTGAACTTGTTATTTTCATCATTTTTTATCATTTCCTAATGATCTTTAAATATTATTTTCACTGTTTATATAGCTCTTTTGAATAGCATGTGCCTGAATTTATTTTATGTTTTTAATAAATTTGACCTTGATAAGAGTTCAATTACTATATTCTGTTGTGATTATTGGTACATTAGGAATATTTACATCACCTTATTTTATGTCTTCTTTTTATTATTTTCTGTCCTTTATTAAATTGGCCAGGTGTTTCTTTATTATTTAATTTTTTTTTTTTTTTACTTTCTCCATGTCTTGGAAAGATATTCATAATATTTCATTTGTTTCAGCATGTACCCTTAAATATTAAGACTCAAAATAGTAAAAGTTAATCCATCTCTCCAGACCCCTTTGTTTGTAAGAACACTGGAATTAAAAACCATTGACCCCAAAGCTCACCTTCCCTATTAACATTTGGTATTTTAGTTCTACCAGCTTCTACACTTTTTGTTGTTGTTAATATTTTATTGATTTTTTACAGAGAGGAAGAGAGAAGGATAGAGGTAGAAACATCGATGAGAGAGAATCATGGATCAGCTGCCTTCTGCACCCTACTGGGGATGTGCCCACAACCAAGGTTCATGCCCTTGACTGGAATCAAACCCAGGACCTTTCGGTCCGCAGGCCGATGCTCTATCCACTGAGCCAAACCGCTTTCAGCTTCTATACTTTTTAAAAGATAATCCTATTACTTAAGGTCAATGCTTATTTTGATTTATCTACATCTGCTATTTCTTTCAATTTACTCTTTTCTCTTGGCTTCAATGTTTTTCTTGCTGAAACAAATTTTTAGTAGTTCTTACAGTGAGAATGAGTCCAAAGTAAATTCCTTCAATCTTTGCTAGGAAAACACCCTTTTACCAAATTCTTACATAAAGTTTAACTTTGTTTTAAAACTTCAGGTGATCAGTTGTTTTCCCTCTGTGTTCTGGATTTGGCATTGTTGGAAAAATATTTGTTGTATTATCCATTTGGCATTGCTTTGTAAAAATAACCCTTCTTTCAGAAAACGTAATTATTTTTTGTATTTACTGTTATATGATTTTACTACAATTCAACCCGGTGGAGATGTGTATATTCAAAGGGTTTAATATTTAGAGAGCTCAGTCAATCTGAAAATTCAAACTTTCATCAATATGGGAACTTTCTCAGTAATATGTCATGTCTCCCCTAATCCCTCTTGTCTTGCATTGAAACACAGAGCCTTTATTTTGTTTCTATATCTCCCAAAACCTTTCTTCCGTGTTCTTATCAATCTACACTATCTCAGATTATTTCCTACTCTCTGTCTTCCATTTAATATATTCATGCTTCAGCTATATCCAACCTACCAGTCAACCCAAAGATAATTTATTATTTTATTTTAATAATTTTGAATTTTGGGTTTTTTTGACTATGTGGTTGGTTATTTTTCAATAGTGCCTCTTCCCATATCATATTGCACATATCTTATAGTAATTATGGGAGGCCCAAAATTCTTGCACAGGGGTGGGGGTTCCAGGGACCCTCAGCCCAGCCTGCGCCCTCTCACCACCCCTCCAGGGATGTTAACTGTGCAGACAGACATCCCTCTTGCAATTCAGGACCACTTGGTCCTAACCCGCTACCTGCTGGCTCCTTACCTCTTGGCGCCTGCCACCGCAGCTGTACTCTCCAGCCATGAGAGTGGCTTCTGGCTAAGTGGCACTCCCTTGTGGGAATACACTGACCACCAGGGACAGCTCCTGCACTGAGCGCCTGCGCCGTAGTGGTCAGTGCGTGTCATAGCGACCTGTTGTTCTGGTTGTTTCAGTCTTTCCACAGAAAGGGTCACTGGGGTTTCATATGCATATTGATTTATTTTAAAATGGTCAGACAGGGAAAGGAAATTATATATATTCTGGTTGTTTCGGTCTTTCCACAGAAAGGGTCACCGGGATTTCATATATATATATATATATATATATATATATATATATATATATATATAAATTTTTAATTTTTAAATGATGAGACAGGAAAAGGAAACAGTTTCCTTTTCCTGTCTCATCATATTAAAATTTACTTAGTTTAAGCTCTCTTTCAAATTAATTTATTATTTCCAGTTCTCTTCTATTGAATGTACTTGTTGAGTCTCTCTCTCTCTCTCCATATTAATTTCATAATAAATAATGATTTATAATTTTAGGTAAGTTCATACTCATCAGAAGCTATATTTAGTGAACACTCTATTTTTCCTAGCTTCTGAGACTATCTCTTTAGAGATATTAGCCTCTACTAGGCCTTTGCCCTGGGGTCATTGGAGTGTTGGTTGTGAAGTACAAATCTGGATTTCATAGAAGGGGAAAAAGTCTCAGATTGTTATTCTTTTCAGGTCATTTGCTTTTTCTCTCTGTCTTCAGCAAGATGCAAGTTTCTGTTCTATTTTCCTGGATTGTGAAGAGTTTGTGTAGTTTTCATTTTATGAATGGATAATTTTTGAGCCCTGGTTTTAAACAGTAGTTCATTTCTAATCCCCACCAAAAAAAAAAGCATCTCTTCCTCTTGCAGTGGGTAGTCGAGTCCCAGACCCTGCCAGTCAGGCCTGAGGGGCTCTGGGCTCCATATCCATCCACCACCCCCCCCCCCCCACACACACACATACACCTGTTCCCTCTTCATTTGGAGATTTTGTTCTTGGTTATATTTTGGACTCAGCTATGTATTTACATTTGCCTTTGTCCCATCAAACGGCACTTCTGTGTGTTTGAAATGGAAAAGAAGATGTCCCAGGTCAGCCTGGTCTGGCTATTTAATGGAAACCAGCTTTGCATTTAATGGAAATCAACTTTGTGTTTGCATGAAATACCCTAATTGTCCATTGAGGTTTAGTCCGCTATGCAGAACGACTTCCTCCAGGGAAATAACTAGATTCTATTTATCTGTGTTTCTATTTTGTCTAACAGATGAACTTATCACCTATGTCCTCATTCTGCTCTTGCCATTTGCTTGTGTTTCTGAATTTCGCTGGCTGCTGATAGAAACTTCGCAACATTCGGTTACTGCAGCACAAACACATGCACCCGTGGTGACCTTTAGTGTTTGGGGAGTGTGTGTGTGGGGGTGGGAGTTAATGAAGCTTTGTCTGAATGATGGCTGGGAATCCAGATGCAGAAATCTGGCTTTCCCAGCCCCCCTCCCCCCCTTATTAGGAGGAAATGAAAACAGAAGCATAATTACAAAGTATGTCTTTAGTAAAGCTGCCACTTGGGATTAGAGGTAGGCTTCTTTTTATTAAAAATGTTAAATAGTTACTTCAAAAGTTCAACGAATCCATTAACATTTCTTTGTATTTAAGCCTGCATTAGGGTGGGGTGGAAGGGTTGGGGGGGTGGGGAAGAAATTTGAAAATACTTGGCACCCATTTTATCCTTAGCAAGGAAACACATTTTGACTCTTAAAAGCAATATAATTTTGCTAAACATTTTCAGCAAGAATAATATTGTTTTAATCTGTCAATTACAGTACACATGTGTATTTGTGTAATTGCCTATAATAACTTCTCCGATGGTTTGCAAAACATGCATATGGTCACCTTTTGCTTAGGTTTTATGTGTCCATATAAATAAACATGTGGCAAGATTGCCATTCTATCTATCTAGATACTAGGGAGTAATGTGCCTTTTCCAGGAAGAAGGTAGGGTGGATACCATTTCCAAGAAACCACTCCCCTTTATTTCTCTTACAGCAGTTAAATGAGAATTTCTTTTCCTTTTCTTAATCCTTGCTCCTTACAATGTCTCCCTACTTCTCTGTATGTTGCCATCAGCCAAGCAAATTTCATAGAGCTTTCCTTTCTGTAGCCTGTTTTAAGAAAGTATATTGAAAACAATGTTTCAAATTAGGTCTCTGCCTCTCAGAAAATTTATCACAGAATCAACAGCTATTAAAGTAAAAATGGCCTGCCTTATACTAGAGCAGGACTTACCATAAATAAAATCTCACCGCTTCTATTGGTGAAACTTCTTGCAGAAAAAAAAAAAAAGAACACAGATAAACTCCAATAGGATATTCCACATTTCTAATCGGACCAGATAAGGTCTAATCTACCTCTGGGGCTGGCACACTGTAGCTAGCAAGAAAAATTCCAGTTGATGGTCTGTCTGTGTTTTTGTTGTTGTTGTTCTTGTTTAAATAAAATGTTAGTCGAACACAAATACACCCATTCATTTCTGTAATAACTATGGCTGCTTTCTGGCTACATCAGTCACCTTGAGAAGCTGCAAATATTTCATCGGAGACTGTAACCCCCCAAATACAAATGTTTACTATCTGGCTCTTTACAGAAAATGGTACATAGCCTTTTTTTAAAATTAGACCTGCATTGGAATCAAATTTCTTAAACTAATTAATACCGGAGGGGCTTTGCCACCAACCTGGCTTTCTAATCCTAGAGGCAAATATTAGCTTGGAAAGATAAGATGGCAACATTTTTTGTTCCAAATATTTGCTCTCTCTGGGAGGAAGGTTATATTTCTGGCTCCTTTAACATCAGACCTGGGCATATAACTTCTTGCCCAATGAACTGTGAGTTGAATAATGTGTTTCACCTCTAGAGAGCATTACAACCCAATGCGTTCCTTGCCATGCCATTCTTCCATCTGGAAGGAGACCTGTGATGTCTTAGAAGTTGTTCTGACAGCTTGAATACTTAGTAAAGGCAACACAGACTGCAGTGGCAGCCAAGCCACCGTATTGAACAGCATGGGGGAGAGATTAACCCTTACTCTGGGAAAGCCGCCTGCACTTGGTGGCTTGCTTCTCATTGACAATAAGTAAACTGAAGTTGACTACTAAAACGTTCTTTGAAGGGAGATGTTTTAATTTGGCTCCTTGAGAGATGAGAAAGCCAGAGCAAAGATCAAATAAGCAAAGTCAGCAACAAACAAATCAATGGAATTTTTAAAGTCTGAGCCCAAATGGAAAGCAATTTAAAACTGTTTCTTCTCAGTAAGTCAGTATCACATCAAGTAAACAATGCCAGGGTAGATTATACAGAGATTACACAACTGAAAAAAACCACAGTGGAAACTGAAATAAAAACAAGAATCCCTAAGCCTCAGTGGAACAAAGTTAAAGATAAACCTGATTTTGTCCCATTCCTATTACACACAGACAATAAAGAAATTGGTATTTAATTCCATTATTTCACAAGCCAGATAGATGTCTGTTTTATTCCTCATGATTCACATACTTGAATCTAAAAATATTAAATAATTTCAGAGCCTATCTATCTATCTATCTATCTATCTATCTATCTATCTATCTATCATCTACCTATAAAAGCCTAAGCAACCATTATGACCAAACACCCAAAGGACCAGTTAACCAGTTGCTGTGATTCCCACTGACCACCAGGGGACAGACAGTGCAGGAGCTTCCCCCTGGTGGTCAGTATGCTCCTACAACTAACCTCCTGTGGCTGGCCAATCTCCTGGGGTCAGTCCCCCAGGCCCACAAGCCAACCTCCTCTGGTCCCTCCCTGAGAGGTCCCCAGGCCTGGCCTGTGACCTCTTACAATCCGGGGCCTCTTGCGGGATGTGGAGACCAACAGGTTGAGAACTGCTGCTGTAGACCTAACTATGAAGATGGCCACATGCTGGAGAAAAAGAGTGGTGTTTTCATCCCTGATGGGATTTGCAGAACCTCAGTGTTCAGAACTGCTTAGTCTTTTTATCCATTCGGCCAATGCAGACTGGACAGGGAGTAGAGCTGATGCAAGCATCTGCAAAGTGGATGGTGACAAAGCCCCTGAACCCTTGCCCAGACTCTCAATTTTTTAAAATGTAATATATTAAAGAGTCTGGAATGTGAGATTCTTCCATCCCCCCAACTGGTGGGCGGAGTTCTGACATTACTGGCATCTGTCACAGAGACATCCCCAAGACATTGAACCACCGATCAGTGCGTGCCAAAGTGTCCTGGATCCCACTCCTTCCTGTTCTGCCCTGGGTCCCACCCTCTCCTGTTCCTCCCCTTAAAATGATCCCCAGACCAGCCACATGTTGCTTTTCTTCCATGTCCTCTCTCCTCTTCCCACTCCTTCAATTCTGATTTCTCTACCTCCATAATGAGTCCTGCTCATTATTGGGGATAAACTTTCCTTTAACATGTCTTGGTGGTCAGTTTCCTGAGCCTCAAACCTTATAGGTATCCTTCCTCCTGGAAATACCCATGCCTACTATGCACCAGGTGCTATGTATTGTACAGGAGAAAATTAAGCCCTTGCTCTTTGGGGCTGAGAGTCTAATTGAGAAGACAGATGCGCAACCAATTACAGTGGAATCTGACAAGTCTTCCCAGGATGCTATGGGGCCTCAGGGGAGCAGCTCCTCATGTCAGGTTTTCTGAGTCAAATAGAATTTACCACTGAAATCATGGTGTTTACTGACTGCACAAGGTATCCATAATTTGCTTTTATACCTCAATTTAAGGTTGAAATCTTAAAAAAAAAAAAAGCATGACACAATTCTCTAACTCCTGAACCTGAGAAAATAAAAATAACTTACATTAATTAGATGACTCTGAGTCATTTTGCTAAATGCACAATATCATCCTGGCTGTCACTCAGCAATGACTCCGAAACCATTGAGTCATAAAGGACATACCCCCCCCCAATTAAATAATCCCAGCCTGCTATGTTTTTAAAACTCTTGTATCTGTTTTTTATGATTCTACGTCTCTTGCTGTGCTGCCTGATATTGCTGTAAAATATTTTTGTCATAATTATTCTTTGTTTTGCATAAAAGTGATGCAAATGTGTAATCATTGAACTTATTTTTCACATCATGATACACTGTATTGGTATTATAATGCAGTAGGATAAACTGTTCTCTACTTTAGTCTTCCCATCTGTTACATGAGTAGAATGACAGACAATAACGATAGGGTAATAAACTAATAAAGAGCTCAAAAAAGTCAAAAGAACCATCTATAACACAAGGTTTTAGAATTATGAAGCAAGTGAAGTGATATTCTAGGTTTGTAAGGGATAATTGAATAGTTAATCTTATTCCTTATTACTTTGCAAAAGCTTTCAACACCTCATTGTGTTCAATTACACTCCTGATTGCTCAGATGGAGAAAATTGGGAAAAGTGGGTAGACACTTAACTGTAAAATGCTGATGATGGAGTGTTTTCTTGTTGCCCTTGTGTCCTGAAAGAGTAGGACTGGGTCCCTTGTAGGCATCTGTGATTTTCAGTTGTTGTTTTAATCTGCAGTATTATCAGCTGGTGGCCTTTGTCAAAGATTTAAGGGCCAGTTTTACTTAAGAAAGAGAGACCCAACCCTAACTGGTTTGGCTCAGTGGATAGAGCATCCGCCTGTGGACTGAAGGGTCCCAGGTTCAATGCTGGTCAAGGGCAAGTACCTTGGTTTAAGGCCCATCCCCAGTAGGGTGTGTGCAGGAGGCAGTTTATCAATTTTGTCTCTCATCGATGTTTCTAACTCTCTGTCCCTCTTCCTCTCTGAAAAAAATCAATAAAATATATTTTTTAAAAGGAAACATAAAGAAAGAGAGACCCAAAGGCCCTAGCTTTACTCCAGATCTTGCTTGAAACAGGGGAAATGCTAGACTTGGTCAACCTGATGGCATCTATACTCCATGAAGTGATCTTCTCTGTACCCATTTTTGTTTGTTCTTTCCCTTATAAACTATACCTTAGAAAGAGGATGATTCCATATTCTTTAAAGAGCTGTGGTTTTCTGAAGAAGGATATACATAAAACAGAATTTCATTTTCTGAACCATACTTCCCTCTGCTTCCATAGTATACTAAGTGGAGATGAACCCTTTTAGGAAAAGAATATCACAAAGATGTATTAAAAGTTACAGCCTTCAGTCTGTAATGTGAATACATGTTTTAGTTAGTATTTCTTCCTGTTAGGTAGAACATATAGAAATGTTGTTTTTTTAATCTTTCTCAGAGAAATAAAGGAAGACTCAAGAGCAAGAGAAAAAGCTATGCCTTTAATTTATTCAATCCTTAATATGTCTTGTCAAACATGCAGAATTCTTGTCTTCACTGAATTTATAAACCAGCAAGAAAGACTGACATTGGGCTAGTTGGGCTTAGTGGAATCGGTGCTTTGTTGGCAATGTGCCAGGAAATATGGGCAAGTAGACTCTGAAGACTTGGGATGGTTGTGGAGGTGAGAAAATGTTCTCACTGAAAAGGATGCATATCTGAGACACAAATAAGAGTTAGAAGGCAGGTAGGGCTGGCTGAGGAGAGAGAATTTTCACCAGACCAAATAACATGTGCAAAAGCACAGAAATGTTATGAGTTAAGAGGCAATTTGTAGGCCCTAAGAAAAAATACATGTGAACAAAGCCAAGAATGGAAGAAGCAGAAGGTGTAAGATGAGGTTGGAAATATAGAGCATGCCTAGGCCTTAATGAAGATTTTATTTCAAGGGTAATGGGGACTCAGTTTAAATCTTTAAAATAAGGGATTTTAAGGACAAAACTGATGGTTGCCATAATCTCATGAGCATTTTAAAAAGATCACTCCCCTAAGTATGAACAATAGGTCAGAAGCGGTAGAAGACAGCTCCCTTAGTAGATGGCTTGCTTCTTTTATTTTTAATTTTATTTATTTTTTTAATATACTTTATTGATTTTACACAGAGAGGAATTGAGAGGGATAGAGAGTTAGAAACGTCGATGAGAGAGAAACATCGACCAGCTGCCTCTTGCACACCCCCCACTGGGGATGTGCCCGCAACCAAGGTACTTGCCCTTGACCGGAATCGAACCCGGGACCTTTCAGTCTGCAGGCCAACGCTCTACCACTGAGCCAAACCAGTTTCGGCGCTTCTTTTATTTTTAAACACAATGAGCAGAATGCATTTAATATGGGTTTAGACCACAGCTGATAAAGCTGCCTCACTAAAATCAAGACCCATAGAAGAAGAGCTCAAGGCAGAACTCATACTGACTTCTGTGACAGTAAATCCCATCACATTGGGTGTTAAGAAAAGGGGGAGTGAGAGAAAAGTACCCATGCACACCTAATAAGAATCCACCTATATATCTCTCAGTTTATCTCTGTTGCCCAACCCTAGCAGGTCAAGACTGGAATATGAGCCACAGTGAGTGACGATGGTTGACACAAAGCATACAAAGGGATCCCAAGTTGTGTCCCACTTTCCACAAGAACAGTCCCAGAGAGTGCAGCACTGAATGTACATGTTCTTGTGTAACCCTGGCGGTACACCCAAGGTAAGTCATAGGAAGTGGTGTATGGAACAAAACAGCTAAACTCATATTGAGTCAAGGCAGCGCAAAGCACAGAGCTGTCTATCAAGGATAGGGTCAGTGCGAGAATCATAAGAAAGCCTTCCTGAAGCCATATGTTCCTTCTAAAGCCCAGGGATGGGAATTCAGGTTTCCTCTCAATGTTTCTTAAAGTGACAGGTGCCTAGGGCAAGCTGTGAGAATGGCAGCTATATGCTATGTCTTAGCTACCTGTCACACATATAAAAAAGTAAAAACTAAACAATTTCAATGGGCATGATAGACATTTTGTCCATGGGTGAACACACATTTGTGCTGAATATGTATTTAATGAAATCAAATATTTTAAAGTAATCCTTCTTTTAAAAATCATATTTTTATTGATTTTAGAGAGGAAGGAAGAGTGAGAGAAATAAACACATCAATGATGAGAGAGAATCATTGATCAGCTGTCTCTTGCACATGCCACACTGGGAATCAGAGCCCATAACCAGGGCATGTGCTCTGATTTGGTTCATAAATTGACACTCAACCACTGAGCCCACACCAGCCAGGCGAATCCTCATTCTGGCCCTATCAGACATTTAGGAAATTTGGGGTAATGAATTCAACTACTTTTATCAAACCACTTTTACATTGGCAAGTCCTCAGCAAACATTTGGACACAAAATCAACATAGTTAGCAGTTAACAGATTTTTGTTTGGTTGTTTTCTTAAACAAGAGACTGTGGTGAGTCACCATCTTTTCTCTTCTTTTCTTCCCTGATCATAGATCTCTACTTTTACTTTTCATCCCTACAGATGACAACATCTTGCAGATAATTAGGTCACTAGATGCTTCTCACAACAAGAAACTCCAAACATGTAGAATAGGAAATTAGTTAGTTTACCACCAGGAAGTCATATTAATATTACTCTAAAAGGAAAACTCAGGACTTTATAATGACAAAAAAAAATGAGCGCTATTTCCTCTCTGCTGTATCTTTCCCTGCCCAAGTTTCAGGCCAGAGGCTCCTGCTCTTTCAGTTCTGGAAGATATGGTGTGGAATGTAATGGTCCCAGCACAGCTCTTATTGACATCTTCCCACAGGACACCCTGGTGATTTATCTCAATCATTATTTCCTCTGTATCTAGATCAGCCAAAAGACTGAAGGGTACACGGTAGGAACTCAATCAATATTGGATGAATAAACCATTGAGTGGCATTATAAAATGATACATATTAATTGTAGAAGTTTTGGGGAAAATGTGTGTGTGTGTGTGTGTGTGTGTGTACACATGTGTGTGGAACTTTGCTGCACTGAGTTAACCACTGTTAACTGGTCATGAAAACTTTAGTATGATTCCCTACTGAGTTCTTGAAGCTCCTGAAGAGGTCATACTGATAATATGTGGAAAAGTTAATCAAGGCACTCAAGAAGGCCAGGGGAAAGCCATGATTTGAAAGAGATGCCCAGAGAATGTAGCTTTTCAAATAAGCTCAAGCAAGCAATAGAGTCATTTACTCCAGAAAAATCTCCCTGAAGTGCCTTAGGAACATAGTTCAAAGGAGGAGCAGATTGTCTATAACTTTATGGAAAAAAAGCATTACAGGTCTGAAAGTTTCTGTTTATACCAGATAATACATAGCACTTGACCTCTCTCACCCTATAATCTATGAATCTCGATTATCTCCCTTGATATGTCCCAGACTCAAATTTAATTCTTCTTTGACTGGCAGAGAGAGTTGTTCACACTCCAATATTTACAGAAAACATCAATTTCCATAAGCCTAGATACTTATGAATTACATTAGAATTATTCGCGTGATATATGGCAAATGTAATGCTGACCTAGTTAGAATTCTTCCAAAACTGCTTTGTTAGTGCATTTGAGAAGTTTAATATGCAGGGTGGCCTGTTTAGAACAGGTTCCACTTAATTCATCATGGCCAGCTGCAGTGACAGATACTTTAATTTTTTGGCCAAGAACAAGCTTATTTAATCCAAAATATTCATGTCCACACTTCCTAGGACACACAGCAGTGGCCACAGATGATTTCTGGTTTTTCTCTCACACCTCTTTGCTCACCATAAGGCCATTCATTTAATTCCTGATTATCATGAATCCATTCTAAAACTCTTGCAAAATCTTGTGACCCAAGATTCTCCAATTAAGGGTTTTCCAAAATCATTGCTCCTCAGACTATCAATGCTCTGACCAACCAGAAAACAAATCTCAAAGTCATCAAATAATTACATAAGAACATGTAATTTTATGTCCTAGCACATAAAAATTTTTGGCCACAGAGTTACAGCTCAGAAGTTTTAAAAATATAAAGAAGACACTAGCAAAAAATGTCAGTAATTCATTGAAAAAATATTAATAGAAAGCCTACTCTTTGCCAGACATTGGGTCAGGGCTGAAAGTACAAAGAGTGAACAAAACAGATGGAGTGCATCTTTGATGAATCTTACAGTGTTCAGGTATATAGAGATATTAATCAAGATAAATATAAAATTGCAAAGGTGATAAATACAGCAGTGGGATGTACCAAGATTTAAAGCCTTTGATTAGGGAATATGGTATGGTAAAAAAAATAAAAATAAAAAATAAAAACAATGACTGAGCTAAGATTTGAATAGGAATGGTGTGTATTAAGGCTGAGGAGTGAGAGAGTGCAAGGCAGTATGTTTAAAACTGAAAGAGAATGTAGAAGTGCTGAGAAAGATCAGCTTGGAGAGGTGGAAAGGATGCGTTTAAAACATGTTACACTACAGCCCTAACTGGTTTGGCTCAGTAAATAGACCATCCATCTGTAGACTGAAAGGTCCCAGGTTCAATTCCAGTCAAGAGAATGTACTTTATTGGCAGGCACCTCCCTAGTAGGAGGTTAGCAGGATACAGCTGATCAGTTTTTCTCTCTATCCCTCTTCCTTCCTCTCTGTAAAATCAATAAAAATATAAAAAGTAAAAACAAGACAAAAATGTTATACTACCCTGTTTCCCCGAAAATAAGACAGTGTCTTATATGAATTTTTGCCCCCAAAGATGCGCTAGGTCTTATTTTCAGGGGATGTCTTATTTTTCCATGAAGAAGAATACGGTACACATTTATTGTTAAATGAAAATAAAGGAAATTTATTACCTGTATACAGTACGGTAGTACGGTAGTTGTCAACACACATCAGACACACTGTGAATCCTACAGTATCAAGAATTTACTCATTTATTCAATGACAATCATGTCATCATCTCCTGGAACATCATCATAACACTCCAGTTCCTGAATTTCCTGGTGAATTTCT
Organism: Vespertilio murinus; assembly: GCA_963924515.1. NCBI lineage: Eukaryota > Metazoa > Chordata > Mammalia > Chiroptera > Vespertilionidae > Vespertilio > Vespertilio murinus. The sequence continues at coordinate 62,711,564 of OZ004713.1, read as the reverse complement.
TGTGACTCCATTTCTTTCAGAATCAGTGGACCAAAGCTCTCATGTTTAGCAATAGCACTGTCTTTAAATGAGTACTTCTTGTCAAGGTAGCCTGCTCCCAGTGCATTTGCAATGCAACTGTCAGTGATTTTCTCCCATGAATTCTTCACCCAAGTCTCAACTTCTTGCAGTTTAGGTTTCACAAAGTTTCCACGCTGATTTCTCTCCATTCACCTCCATTCACACAGCAGTGACATCAGGACTCCACATAAAGTCACTGGTTGCTAGACACCAGTCGGGACGGCCCTAGTGACCAGTTTATGTTAAATTAATTTTCATTCTGAGACAGAGCCTGGGGGCCTTATTTTTGAGGGGGTGCCTTATATTTCACTCAGAAGTATTTGGAGGATGTCTTATTTTCCGGGAGACATGGTACAAACAATTGTAGTTGTTGGCTTTACTTAAATAGCATCTAAAGCTATAGATTCAGTCACACAATTCACTCACAATCTTGCTTACTCACACTATTTTATTATTCATTCATCCATTAATGATAGTAAAACACACCTCAGGCTAGGTGTGCTTAGAAAAGGAAATGTTTAAATGGAATTGGGATGAGTTATTTTGGATGTTCCCTTTCAAAGCAATAACCTGATGTGGATGGTCCAAAACCTTTCACATTCCTTTCCTAAATTTGATTTTTAATGTTTTTATTGATTTCAGATGAAGAGAGGGATGGAGACATCCATTATATGAATCACTGATCAACTGCCTCCTGCATACTCCACCCCTCCCTACCCCCACCTACTGGGGATTGAACCTACAATCCCAGCATGTACCCTGACTGGACACTCAACCACTGAGGCACACTGGCCGGGCCCAAATTTGTTTTGGTTTTAAACGGTGTTATTCTGTTGGCCACTTTATAGCATGCATTATCTTTTGTTTTTATTTGCAACAACAAGTCTCGGTACACTGACCCATGGCGTTAACCTAGCAGATTGCTCCATGGAATCATTGATGTCTCCCAGTCAATAACTACAGTAAAATACATTTATACAAGTGTCCTGTCACATTCTCTGATTTTCATGGTCCTGGAGCTACTGTGGAGGGAAAAAAAATCGAAACTTGTTTTCAACTGGAGTGTGGAAAGATATAGAGAAAGAATAAAGCAATTGGCAGAATTTCAATTTAAACATGGCAAGAAAGGTACCCAAGTTTGGGAAGAAAAAGGCTGATGTGATACAGAACAAAAATACCGTATCTTCTGAGGCTCGATGTGATCCATACTTCAAAAAGACAGATTTGCAGAGGATATTTCCACCATTAGACAGGAGATGGAAAATAAAGCAGATACATAAAGGGGCCTTGGAGATTAGGAGCAGGATAACTGCATAGGTAATAATGGAGCTGGAAAGCACAGTGGCCCTCTGCAGGTGGAGACCTCCTGCAAGGGAGAACTACAGGTGAGAGCAGGCAGCAGCAGCAAGAGCAGGCACTGCCAAAGCACAGACCATGACTAGGAATCTATGAGGAGACAACACTCGCTGTAGTCCCATGGAGATTCTGGGAGAGACACACGGACAAGAAAGTATAAATTCCTGACATTTGAAAGTGAAAGCTACTGATTGGGCATATCACACGGACAAGAAGGTATAAATTCCTGACATTTGAAAGTGAAAGCTACTGATTGGGCATATCCAGAGGTAGTCATTCTCATAACATACATGCTGGTGGGGTATAGAGGTCAACCAATTCCTGTCTTGTGACTATCTCTCCCTACACTTGAAGCATATTTAGGCAATACTGTTCTCTATGTGTGCCTGTGTGTGTGTGTGTGTGTGTGCATGCCTGTGCATGCATGTGTATGCATGTGTGTACATACTTGTTCAAAGTAATATCAAGGGTAGTTTAATGATTAACAATTCCTCATCTTGCAAAATTTCTAATGCTAAGAAGGTAAGTACTGTGTATCACAAGATGCCAAGATTCTACAAGAAAGGAATAAAATAATTTGTGAGTTGAGAACTGAGGTCATATCTGTAGGCCCTCTCCTACATTTCTCAGTGTCCTTTTGCTTACTCTGATGAGAAGCATCAGTGATGGGAGAAGACGTGCTAAACTGGAACGGGTTCTGCAAGGGAGACAGAGGCGTATTTTTTAAATCAGATCATTTAAACTGTGAGTGCAAATTGGCGTCACCTATGGCCGTGTTGCCAGGAGGGAATGTGGCGTCAATTAGGTTTCATTACACTCTGAAAGGCAGACCTGTCTCTTTTCTCATCAACTTATCCAAAGACAAAAGCCTATGCCTCCAGCACAATAGTCAATTATGAAGTACTGGCACATATTTCATTAATGTTTGCTTGCTTCTCAAAAATCCATCTCAAAGGGCAGAGGCCGGGTTTAAGTATAACTCCATTTAGCATACATGCAAAGGATACTTTGATTGTGATCTGTGAGATTAAAATTTTACTAGACTATGTATTCCTTGAAGGAAAGGGTAGTATCTTTCATTTATTAGACATATATTAATAACTTTTGAAAGTAGTACAAAAATAGTAAAAAAAAATAAAAAATGGCAACACCAACCTCATTCCTTACACAGCTGCCGTTCTAGTACTTCCCAAACATTTCCATATGCTTACTCTATTCCAAACTCCATTCAAAGCTCTTGACATATACTAGCATCTTAAGGCAACAATGCTAGGAGGAAGATACAAGTACTGCTTTCTTTTTAGCAAGGATGAACTAAAGCAGAGGGAGTTTAACTGCCTTGCATGAGGGCACAGAACTAGCATGCAGTGCTGCTGGAATCTGTACCCAGCCAGTTTAGGTTCTAAGCCCTGTGCCTGCTCACATCACCGTATCCTCACTCTTCCTTTTACACTAGAAGCCTGGTGCACAGATTCATGCACCAGTGGGGTCCCTCAGCCTGGCTGCAGGGATCAGGCTGAAACCAGCAATCCAACATCTCCTGAGTGCGAGAGGGCACTCAGAAAAATTTGTGTCTGCTCGGCAGCCCCTGATTTGAGCATCTGCCTCCTGGTGGTCAGTGCACATCATACCTACTGGTTGAACAGTTGAATGGTTAGCCGGTTGCTTAAGTGTGTGTGTGTGTGTGTGTGTGTGTGTGTGTGTGTATTGCATTTTTAGTACATTTGTGCACAACTCTCTGGAAAGAGTAAAAGAATGCTTACCAAATATGCTAATTAAAGAATGATGGCAATCATGCTATAGGTAATAACAATGAGACGATAATGATAACAATGATTTCTATTTATGGAGTACTTGTTACACTAATTATAAACATCACATCATGTAGTCCTATCAATCGTCATAGTGTAAGATTTTACCAGCTCTATCTGACTGGTGGTAAACAAGAGACTGAGAAAAATTCAACTAATGATATTATGTCACATAGTTGGCTAGCTTTAGAACCAGAATGAAGACCTTGGTCTTTGTAATCACAATACCCATCTTCTTCCAGTATATGTAAAAGTCATTGACTTGGGGATTATTCTATTACCTACTGGTTAAGTGATATGAGATTAACTATTTACAACTTCCTATCACATAGCCATATCTATAATAAAAGGATAATATATTAATTAGACCTGATATCTTCTGGATGTCCTTCTGGACAAAGCCATGGTGATGGGGCTAAGGCAGATGCAGTAAGGGGTGATCAGGCCAGCAGGGAAGAGTGATTAGGAGCAACAAGGCCAGTAGGGGAGAGCAGTTAGGGGCAACCAGGCTAGTAGGGAAGAGCAATTAGGAGCAACAAGGCCAGCAGGGGAGAGAAGTTAGCGGTGATCAGACAGGCAGGTGAGCGGTTAGGAGTCAGTTGTCCTGGATTGTGAGAGGAATGTCCAACTACTGGTTTGGGCCTGATCCTGATCCCACAGGGACAGTTGGCAATCAGACATCCTACGAGGGACACCCCCCCCCATACTGTGCACGAATTTTGTGCACCGGCCTCTAGTCTGTGTATAAAGTATCCTCTGCATATGTACAGTGTATTAAAATAACATAACTATGGAATAACAAAATAAAATCACTCTTTCCACAGACACACACACACACACATACACACACACACACACACACACACACACACACACACACAGCCCTATCCTATGGGATAAATACTTGAAAGTCCCTATGTATAAGCCATGCATCCCAGTGGATCTAACAGTCTGAATGAAACTGAGATTAACATAGTAGACACAATGAATAAAATATAATTTATGATTTAAAATCCATAAAACAACTCTAAGGATATTATAATTTATTCTATATTAAACCCATTTCCCATTCCTAATATCCAAGCCCACATGTTTTTAATATGCTATTTAGCCACACATTTTACAGACATAAACATCACCATATGAGCTTTCAATTAGCATTGACTTTTATCCTGAAGAAGTGCCTGTTGGAATGAAATGTTAGGAATGGCTGGGAACTGATGTATGTGGAGTTAAAGTGTTGTTAATTCAATCGCTTTATCTGATCCAAAGTCACTTAGATTATATTAAATTAGCCATCTGCTTGGCTTTCACCTTGGAATGTCTGCCAGATGCTGAATGTGTTTACAGAGTTCATTAGCAGCTCCAACCTTAACAACAACATTCTTGTGGCAACACTAGTGACCAGTTTCCTGAGAAGACATCATAGAAAAACTGCTTAAGCTACACTTAAATGAAGGTTTTAGAACAAAGTATATCAATTTTATTATCAAATTTTAAAAATCCTTTATATTGGAAGGGATTTTGGGCCAAGGAATCAAATAATGACTAATCTCTTTCACTTATGTTTTGAAGCGCTAAGACAGTTGACCAAGTTCTAATATGAAGAAAAATATGAATGTCCATAGATCTAGAAATTTATTAATTACATTAGACCTAATATTGCAATATACACCAAAGAGAATCCTCTACAAATCTACACTTTCAACTTAATTTTATTAAACTCCAATAAGTAGTTGACTATTATTCCTTGTAGAATAACATTGTCTATTATAGTCTTGTGATGCATTTCATTACCTTAGCAAATTATTAGAGATGTCTAAAGCAGGGGTGGGGGAACTTTCCTGCCAAGGGCCATTTGGATATGTATAACATCATTTGTGGGCCATAAAAATTATCAAGTTAAAAATTAACCTGCTATATTTGGTCAGACATTTAATTAACTCACTCCTAATGCCTTGGCAGAGCCAGACCAAATGATTCCATGGGCCTTATACAGCCTATTGGCCAGTCTAAGGGAATGACAAAGAGTACCAATGGAGTTGGATCAAGAAAACATTATAATAATTACACATAACACATCTTGGATAGGATAAATATTTATAAAATATATTTCAGTTGGGAAGTTAAGCATAGAATGTGAAGAACTAGAGAATGATGAGGTTGGAAAGATACTCAGAGGCTATCTCAGAAAGATCCCTGAGTGCTCTCTATGAAATTTTGTCTTTAATTTGTATGTCATAAACAGAGAACTACTTAACACTTTTAAGCAGAGAAGTCACATGGTAATCATATAATTTAAAAAGATGGGGAAGTGAGAATTATATGGAGGAGTTATCTGAATTAGTCACCTGAGCTAAGAGACTATTTTAAAGGTGTAGATGCGAGATCATGAAATCCTTAGCCAATACAGGAAGTGAGATGCAGATAAAGTGACAGATGTAATGGTTATTTAGAAAATAAGCTCACCAGGATATGTTTCCTAATTAGAAGTAGGAATATTATGAGAGGGATATGTTTCGGGTGGCTTCCAAATACCTGACTTGTACAATAGATCTGCATGAGTTGAAATTTGAGAGAAAGGTGATATAAATTAATTCAAGGGAGTATGATTTTTGTCTTCAGATATTTTTAATTCAAATTAACTGTAATAAGAAGAAAGGGTCAAGACAGTCCAAGGCTGCCAGAAAACACTCCCCTCTGCCCTCAGTACTATAAACTCTACTAAATAAACACAATTAAAGTACCCCAAATTCAGTATTTAACATAAATAAACACATGCATATGTGCATACATAGTCACAAAGTTGATGAAACATATAAAATTTATCTAAATGAGAGTAGATGTAAAATAAATTTTAACAATTGTCTAAGACTAGGCTTCATAATTTAGTTTCTAATTTATCCGTCTAAAAAAAAGAAAATAAATAGTGGGAAATAATAGTTAAAATTGAATGCAAATAAGACCAATATTCATAAGCTATATTTTACTTTAGAGTTTTAAAATTTCCTTCCAGTACAGAATGTCACTGAAACTTTATACAGCACTATAAAAAAACTTAGAGTATTTTTATTATATCATTCCTACCCTCATCTCATAGTAAAGAAAACTAGTACTTAAAAAAAAAAAGAATCAGTTTATTTTTACACAGTCTGTGAGGGATTCCTACAGGAACCCAACCCAAATTTCTTGGCTTCAGATTCTAAGGTACAGTGAAAAACGGAAATGATGTAATTAAGCACTCTGACAAATAATGCAACAACTGGGTCAGATTATTTGACCCCTGTCCTTAGTGGAGTGAGGCTTGAAGCAGATGATCTCCCTTCCAGACCTTCAAATCTGCATTTCTATTAAATGTCCAGAAAGTAATGCAACTGTAAATGCCCCCCAATATTAATGAATAGCTGCCCAAACCTGCACAAATACTACTTTAAATTGAATTAATTTTCTAAAGAACTAAAGTTTATGTCTAAGAGCAAATTATTTCATTTTGATTAACTATCATTCAATATTTATAAACGTTCATGTTTCCGCTACAATGGAGTTCTAGCTCTCATCACAGGCTATAATAATTGATGACGTATAATTATTATCTCAATTTTATCTAGCTCCCTTTTTTTAAAAAAAAAGATGTTCACTTGTGGTACAAATTGGACACTGTTCACACTTATAATATAATGGTTCCAGGGTAACTTGTAGGCAGTCATGGATAATTTAGAAATATCACTGTATGCAGGATGTAAAATATATTGAATGGTAACATATGTGAGTCAAGAGATATTCGGAATTAAATTGCCTCCAAATTTATACACACACACACACACACACACACACACACACACACACACACACACCAATGCTTAGCTTAATATGTCAAGAATATTCTAGAAAGACCTTGAGTTTCTCCCTTCTTGGGTCTCCATAGATTTCTGGATGGGATCTTGAAGGACACAGAAGCAGAAAACTTGCCAGAGCCCATGCCATGCCTCCAGGACAATGGCTGCCTCTCTTTTCACTCTTCCTGTTTTTGCCCAGCCTGTGCCAGGTCCCTTCCTGTACCACTGCCAAACCCTTCCATACCATACATGTTGCCATCACCTCTGTCCACATTGCTGCCTACCACCTCTTTCAACTTCTTGACATATTTAGCTATACATGCACAGAGAGACCCCCCATCTGCCATTACCCCCTGTTGTACCTTGTGAGAGGAACATCTGCTTTCTAATGTGTTGCCATCTTCAGCATCTTGCCAGGCTCAGATATCTAATTATAACTCATTTTTTTCTAGGTACCTGCACATCTCTTCTGATCTGGGGGATCTTTTAATGGGATGGTCATGGAGCAGAATGAAACTGCCCTTTTCCTTTCACTCCTTGCCATTTCCTTTCAAAGACACAAATACTAGGAGTGGTGGGGCCAGGAGATGATAGTATTAGAGATAAGGAGAGACAGAAACATCCCCATACTTGAGCCTGACACTGCCTATTTGGGGCCTCACATCACCTCTGCACTAAGAATGATGTCATTCTCCTGCCTAGTGAAGTTACCTCTGGGTCACCTTTTTCTCTTTGCTCATTGACTTTCCTTGTCCCCCACCCCCTTCTCATGCTTATCAAACACCTTTACATGTGCTTATGACAAAAATATTAAGGCATGAAAAATAAAAGACTGCAATAGAGTAAATGACCCTAAAATATTAAGTGATAACTTACCCCAAGACATCCAATTTCACTTGTAATGCAATAAATTCAAATAGTAAAAAATGGGATAATGTTGACATATGAAGATAAAAATAATATAATTAAGCAGAATTGAAGATAATTGATAAACTAGCTGCAATACTGTTTAAAATTAGTTCTTTGGTAAAGCAACACGGCACAATATAAAGAAATCAGACAGACATTTGTAAGAGGAAACTGCAATATATGTAATATGTATGCATGATATGTTTTGGGGACTAGACATTTTATATACCCTATTAAGACAAAAGCAAACAAAACTCAGTCCACAACAACTACCAACAAAAACAAACCAAAATTAAGAAAGCAAACCATGTGCACACTATTAAGATATTGTAATAAATTATGGCATATCAACAAATAAAACATAACTTAGAAGTTCTGGTAATTAGGAGCAAACATACTTAGACTATAAAATATTTATGAAATAATGAAATTGATAGTGATAATCATCCATCTATATATGCACGTGTCACTTGATCAGCTATGCACATTAGTAAATGGACATTTTGTCATGGAGTGTACTTGAATAACAAAGTTTAAGTTCCTTTCTTGTACAATATAAAATTGCAAAATGTCAACTGCTTTTGACCTAATAAAAGGAAATGGCATATGGTTAAGTCTAAAGTATTCAAAATGCTACCATGGGAAAAAGAAACATACTGTTTTGCTCTCAAGAAATGCCAGCCAACAGTATTTATAAAGGTAGGGAGTGATAGTTCTCCAGGATTTCTTAGGCCTCTTCAGTTTAATTATAAGCCCTTTGATGTTTTAAAATGTATTGTAAAAGTCCTTTGAACCCATTTATTTTTTTATTTGCTTCAGACTTCTGTTTTCTAGTCTCCTCTAACTCAAAGATCCACATGCATATGCCACTGACGAATGCAAGGCACCTAATAGCCCATAAGCACATATTTCTCATAAAATTCTAACGTGCCCCCCCCATCGTGCTTCCATCCGAACCTGCTGTCTCTCAGCCTCTCCTACCTATGCAAATCCATTTGGCTGAAACAACCCGAGAAAACTGGAATTATTTGCCGAATCACTGCAAAGGAGCTCAAGCATGGAAGAATCATTATTCATAATTTGCTGCCTATGGTAAAAATCAGTACCAGTCTGTTCATTTTCACTTACTTATTCACCTAATAAATCATCACGTAGCCATGATTTTTCAGCCTCCCCCAAGAAAAACAAAATTCTTTCAGAAAACAATCACTTAATGACTTAAACTGAAAATATGAATGGTGTGCACACAGGACATAGATATCTCTGTGGTATAAATCTCAGGCAATCCCGTTCCCCTTGGGGGTATGATAACATGTATATGCAACATTTTCAAAAGCATTTAATGTCAAAAAGTTCCTCATGGACATTTTCAAACATAAGTTGATAGAACCCCAACTCCAGGTGAGTCAACTTGGGGAAAATGATTTAAAAAAATCAGATTTCTGTAAGTCTTTTTTTTAAAAAAAATAAGTGGGTTGAAAAGATTAAACAAATACAAACAAGCAGAAAATCAGAAATTTAAAAGAAAGAGTAAAATAGGGAGGAGAAAAGGACATGGGATAATATTTCTTTTCTTTTCTTTTCTTTTTTTTTACAAATTATGATTAAGGACGTAGACTTGAAAAAGGAAAGTGAGGAAGTATGTGTGTGAATGACTACTGTTGACTGTACCAGTTATCATGGCAGGCTCTGATCTGTTAAAAAATAACTCCCAATTTTAGAGGCTTATGAAGACCTGAGTGTATTTTTCTTACCTTCGTTGGCTGGGATCCAGGCTGTAGCAATAGCCTACCTGTGTCTGGGACATGTGTTCACCTGGCAGAGGGAAGGAAGCAGTGCTGGAATAATTGGATGGTTCTCTACATTTCATCTCGAATGTGGCCTATTTCACTTCTGCAGGCATTCCATTGGCCAACGTAAGTCAGAGGGCCAACCTTGGCTTCTATGGATGAAACCCTGAAATGTGGATGTGATAGAGAAAGTAAGCAGATATTTTGGAATAATAGTACAGTACTTTATAACCACCTGTAATATCTGCAATCCATATCAGAAAGATATTCCTAGATAAATCTAACTTCAATCAAAGATAATTTATCTTACAAGATGGAGATATAGTCAATCATATTGTGATCACTATATATGGGGCTAGGTGGGTGCTTGGGGAAGTGGGAGGACCACTCTGTAAAGTACATGACTTTCTGGTCACTTTGCTAATGTATACATCTGAAGCTAACACAGAATAGTGTTCAATGTAAACTATAATTGAAAAGTAAAAGATTAAAGTAAGAAAAGATAATTTGTCTCAATGGGGGCTCAGTATAAAGATAATTACATTGGATTTTTTTTACAACTGTTGTAAACAAACCAGTATTTTTGATCATGTAATAGACACCTTTAATTTGTTTCTATTTATTCCAGAGATAGGCATTGTAGTATGGATTAAGATGGATGGCTCTCTATCTAACTTCATTTTTCTCATCTGTAAGAAGCTGATACACATTTATTTTTCTTTGATTCCGGCCATTGGAACCAATTGTGCAATATGTAAGACAGAAACACAAAGATAAAAAAATAGCTGTATTTGTGGTAAAAAATACCAAACAGCTGTACAATATAACTTTAGATCTGCCAATAAAAGGCTTGCTAAGGCAGCCCTTATATTAAACAGACTTACTCATCCTTTCCTGGCAAAACTAGACTAATTCCAGCCTCCAATATAGGGAGAGGTGCCCCACATGGGGTTACTACAAAGCCAATTTCATGAAAAGGAGTGAGCTTTAGCAAAGCATGCTCAGCTACTTCTTAAAAACACCAATCAAACAATTTGGACTTCCTGAAAGGCAAGGAGTTGGGGTGTAAATAAAAAGAAAACCCGATGAATGTACTATCCTCCTAATATTGTCCAGGTTTCTATTCTCATAGCTTGTTGATTTTAAAGATTATGTCTGTTGCCAACCGAGATGGCACCATTTCCTACTTTCATCTCCATGAGAATGCTCCCAGAAAAACAAGTATCCTATTTTGTGGTTTTGGGAATAACTGGTAAGGAGTTTAGATTTTTCACCAGAATGCTTTGAAATGAGCTTGGTAAAATACATTCATTGATTCTAAGGCCTTTCCACAGTTACAGAAAATAATTGCTTTCTGTTATATTTCCCATTCCCATTATGTAAGCATTCAACTGGAGCCTGGGCTGTCTTTCATTGAAAATATTATTGTTTTCAGAACCACTTAAGTCACATTGTTTCCAGAATACCAAGTCTCTTACATGCCTCTTACATTAAAGTATAAAAAAAATCAGTTTGTCACAGCACATATAGCAAAAAGGCCAATGCTAACTCTGAGGAATTTATACAAAATTTTATACAAAACCAAGTTATGTCTCCAGAACCCAGAGTTCCATACCAGGATGATAAAAGCAGATCATAATGTGTTATCCATCTTTAACAGGAAGATCCAAAAGTAAATGAAGTAATGGGCTGAGCTGAACATGATGAATTTATTCTCCCAAGCTCATCAGTCAGATAACACACTCCTCCTCTTTTAAGGATGAGATGTGGGGGATTGGAAAGAAAAGCCAGGGGTATCATATCTATCAGTCCAGCTGAAGACCTTCTACATCTTGATATGAGAACTTGGGGAACAAATGTTTCCTCCCTACATACAAACATAATTGCATTGACAAGATCTACTCTGTACAAAAGAAAAACAGCAATATTGCTTTCTATCTTCATATCTTCATGAAGTCCCCTCTGGCAACCATCAGTCTGTTCTCTGTATCTATGAGTCTATTTCTGTTTTGATTGTTCATTTATATTGTTCTTTAGATTTCACACATAAGTGAAATCATGCAGAATTTGTCTTTATCTGATTAACCATATTTTAATTATCTGAATAATTTATCACAAACTGAGAAAAATCTCAAAAGAAGATGCCTTAGAACATTGAGTTTTAAAGGCTATTTATTCTAGTCCATAAGTGTTTTACTTTTATCTATTACTACAGGCCACTCTCCTACCTGCCTGATTGACTTAACCCCTTCTGTCTGCCAGCCTGATTATCCCCTAACCACTCCCCTGCCAGCCTGATCCATGCCTAACTGCTCCCCTGTTGGCCCAATTGTCCCTTACTGCCCTTTCCCTGCAGGTCTGGTCCCCCCACCCCAAATCCTTCCTCCCTTGCAGGCCTGGTCCCTCCCATCTGCCTTCCCCTGCTGGCCTGATCACCCAAAAGTACCCTCCCCTGTTAGCCATCTTGTGGCGGTCATCTTGTGTCCACATGGGGTGGCCATCTTGTGTGTTGGAGTGACAGTTAATTTACATATTCCCTTTATTAGATAGGATATTTCAGCTTTCTCTATTATATCTCCTCTAAAGAGTCCTCTAGACCATTCTCCTCTGCCAAGAGAGGATCCAGGGAACCTCACCTAAAACGCTAAGTAAATATTCCTGTATCTAAATCCCACTCATGTTTAAAGATCCTCTGATGTCTCTTCTGTTTCAAGAAAGTTTCCCAAAGTCTAAAAATTTCATGATTAGATATCTATGCAAAAATTGCATAATTATAATATGATTATGCAATCATATTATAAATGATATAAATACATATATCTTGTCACATTAACAGATATGAGCAATTTATAGACATAATATATGCTATGTATACATTCAAGATAATTTGAGGCTATTTAAAACAACATTTAACATAGAATATCTAAAAATAACTAGAAACTGAAAAATCAATAACCATCAAGTCACGATAAGTTCAATACCTATTCTGAACTGTTGATATTTATAGATATTCTACCTTTAACTAATAAGATGACCAGATGGTGAAGCTAATGCTAAATTATGCAAGTAAGAGTCAGACTATTTTTTTTCTAGCTAGTTATTAGGATATCCTATGACCATGTATGTACAGAAAGACTTTTTATTTTTTTTCAAAGTTTCTCTCTTTCAATTTTATAACTTGCGCAAATATATAACTCTCAATGCTTCATCACAGAGTAATGGATGAACCAAATAGCCTGGGGAAAGATAGATATATTTAAAGCAAAGTAGCTGCCTACCATCTAAGAATAGCTTTTGTACAACGTGTACATTTTGACTGCCTCTTTTTTCAGAATGAGCCACTGTAATAAATTTCCAGTAGATATTTGATAGAATCAATTGTTTGCTCATGTTAATGCTGGGGAAGGATAGACAAAATAAATTTCACAATTTTGTCCTAGCCATTTTTAAAACTACTGCCATATTCTTTCATTCTATTTTTCATTATAGTAATAACTAGCAGAATAGGATAAGTTTTGTAATGTATGCCTTTCATATTCAATAAATTAATCTATCAAATAAATATTTGTTTGCTATTCATACAAGCCATATTCAGAGTTGGGCCTACAGAAATGAAATGAAAAAGACCCAGATGTCTAATAAGGGAGAAAAAACATGAAAATATATAATCCTAATATAATGTGTTAAGTGCTTAAATAATGGTATGAATGGTCCATTGGAGGATTCTTAAGTTTTTTTGATATGATAGATGAGTATGCTTGCAATTCATCTAAAACTGAGTCACATTATTTAAACATATGTTAATGTGTTAAAGACTTGGGAGAAATCTCTACTCTAGTACTTTACAACTGCATACACACATTTTTCTCTGTTCGGTTCTGGGAGTTATATAAACATTCAATCTTTAAAGCCCACGCTATCTACTTTTCCTTGAATCCTACTTCAGTATAGATATTCTTTCAATAATTAGTATATAAAGTATTTATTTTATTAAGCAAATATATTATCTATGTTATATATAGCAAATATTATTTATTGAATGACCTTTCTATGGTATTTAGTTATTTACTACAGGTATTTTTTTCTTCCTACTTTTGTTTTCAATTCACCTTCAAGTACATGCAGGGAACATTGTGACAATCAAAAGCTCATTAAATGACTGAATATGGATTATGCACGTTACAAAGCAGAATGTTAATCAAATGGATATAGTTTTTAACATATTTGCCTTTAAAAAAATGGAATCAGTTTAAGATTCTACATGATGTCTGTTAACTTTAAGAATGCCCTTCTAGAGGAGTAAAAAGCAAGACTTAGAAATTAGCAATATATAAAGAGTTACATGATTCATCTTAGGCTTGCTCCAAATATTTATACTTCATCATATTAACTATTGGGTATTTAGCCCCACCCCAATCTCAACTAACAGTTTGTTAAGAAAGCATTTATAAACTAAAACAAGAGCATTATAATCCTCAAGCTATCCAGAATCTTCCTTCCATATCACTATGAGAAGCATGGGATCACTGAATAGAAAACCCATAACACAATAACCCTGGCATCAAATTATCCTTGAGTTTTTGGGTAAGTGTCTGAATTATGCTTGGCACTATGCTAGGCAGAGAAGTAGATGAGAAATGACATGGTGCTTATTTTGATGGAGATTAATTTTTCTTTTTTATAGTGGAAGAGAGAGGAAAAGACAGAGAGAAATATCAATGTGAGAGGCACATCAACTGGTTACCTCCTACATGAATCCAGACCAAGGCCTGGGCCAGGGAGAAGCCTGCAACCTAGGTACATGCCCTTGACTGGAATCAAATCCAGGACCCTTTGGTCCCCTGAGCCAAACTAACTAAGACATGATTAAATTCTTGATTCCTCTTTTTTTTCTTTCTTCTTCCAACATTAAAGCGGTCATTGGAATTTATTGAGTGATGGCCTTAAACTTCGTTGCATAAAGCAACTCTATCATTCAAACTTCTGTTTCTCACAGCATTATGCATATGAAATATATTTAATCATAATTATTGAATGGTTGTAAATGTGAAAAAAATGATTGAATTCAGTCATAGTGATATTGGTGTGTCCATTTTCCTAAATTTTTCAAACTGTGGATGCCTCCCACCTTGAGCCCTCCATACATAAGATTTATTCAAGTATACAACTAATTATAAAATCATTGGTTCATTAATTTGCCAAGTGATTATTAGTCTATGTTGGTCTTCAGCCAGAAAACATTTATTAGTGGCTGGTTTGAAGTAAGCTTTTCTATGTCCAAAAGGCATGTATACTCTATTAAATGCTTAGAGCCACTCTGGTGGGCTAGTAAACAATACTAACAATTACCCACATGACCTGCATTGTGACAGAAGAAAAGGAGCTGAAGCTCTGCTCCATCCTCACATTCCATTTAGGGATCTTTCTGGATAAAAAAGCTATTTTTCCCAGATATGTCATTGCCATCACAACCGTCAGTAGGAAAGGCATATATTTTTTTTAAGAAGCTTTACTTTCTATGTTAACCTTTCTAGACTTAGGTTCTAAATTCTCCAGGATCAATTAGACTTAATTCAAAGCACAATATATGACTATCCTTCCTTTTACTCATTTATGTTTCGCCTGCCAGAAACAGATAGGCACACCCAGCTTGTGGCTGAACAACCTTCTATTAGCAAAAGCATTTTCCACCTATAGTCATTACACAATGCAAATATTTTTCCTGAGAGTCTTATAATCCATCATGCTAAATAGGGAAACGATAGGGTCTTGGTGCAGTCAATTGTAAGATCCAGGGGGAAAGCCTACCAGTTTCTTAGTGAGTTAGGACCAATGATGAGTGGGTAGGAATGATACCCTCCATCCCCATCTGCCACAGCTTCCTTCCACTAGGGATTAATGGACTTGAGTTCAATTAGAAGGTACTTTGTGCAATTGTTTCATGAGTGGATAATGCTCTTAGTTCAGCCACTGATTAACTTGTTGGAATGCCCAGGTGAAGTGATCATTATTTTAGAAACCTTCATTTTTAACATTGAAAGCTAAATTCCTGCTGACAACATGGAAGAAACTGCACTTGGAGGAAACCTGTGCTATTATTTATTTGCTGCCGAAGCAAGGTGGCTTGAAAGACTCATTCTCCCTTTGATGCACCCGCTTTAAATACCAATGGCATTTCTGTCAACCATTATTTTACTCTCAGAAAGACAGGGTTAGTAAGAAATATCATGTAAAAATGTATGGCAGATTTTTGGATCAACAACTGTGAAAAAACAATGTGAATAACCAAATTAAAGATGTGACAGTTGAGAAATTGAAAACAAGTTATTATGGAGCATGTGTATACTCAAGGTTCATAAAAGGTTCTTAAAATAGAATTAATCCTTACAAGCCACTAATGTTTCTGTACGAGATTAATGCTACTATTCACGGAGGCTGATCATCCCCAAGGAAGTTCACAGTACATCAAGCTAACACTGTTCACGAAAGGGCAATTGTATTTGGTAGAAATAATCCCCTTGAAAGTAGGAAAGGAAAAGAAAATCAATCATTTCATGACTTAATGGACTATCCAACAGCAATGCTAGCCATTACCAAACATGAACCACTCCGGTAATAATTAGAACCTACTTTACTATAGAGAAAACATTTAGACCACTTCAAATGAAACCTCATTAAAATTTAATTAATATGTCTATACAATAAAAAAAATTAGTTTTCTTGAAAACTTATTTCAAATTCTAGATATCCATTTATTATTTGATTATACAGTTATTTAAAAAAGTATTATCATTTATATTCCTGACACATTCTATTTTTATACATATAAAATGTTATTTTTAAATATACTTAGTAGATGCAATTTGCTTCCTTTTCTTTTCTTTTTGCTTCCTTGCCTTTTATTTTTGTTGTTGGATTTATTGGGGCAACATTGGTTAATAAAATTATATAGTTTTCATGTGCACAATTCTATAATACATCTTCTGTATATTGTATTGTGCATTTACTACTCCATATCAAATCTCCTTTCATCACCTTTTATCTCCTCTTCTACTTCCCCCACCTCCTTTTCCCTCTGGTAATCCCATGCTGTTGACTGTGTTTATGAGTTCTTTTTCTTTTTTCTTCTTTTTTAAAAAAATATATTTTATTGATTTTTTACAGAGAGGAAGAGAGAGGGATAGAGAGTTAGAAATATTGATGAGAAAGAATCATCTATTGCTGCCTCTTGCACACCCCCTACTGGGGATGTGTCCGCAACCAAGGTACATGCCCTTGACGGGAATCGAACCCTGGACCTTTCAGTCAGCAGGCCAGTGCTCTATCCACTGAGCCAAACCGGTTTTGGCTGAGTTTTTTCCTTAATCCCTTCACTTTTTTTTACCCAGCTCCTAAATCCTCTCCCTGTGACAGCTGTCAATCTGTTCTCTGTTATCTATAAGTCTCTCTCTATTTTGTTGGTATGTTCATTTTGTTCATTGTATTCCACATATAAGTGAAATCATATAGTTCTTGACTTTATATAGATGCAATTTCTTACAATCTTATGTTAACCCAAGATACATTGAATAAAATGGAGGACTAGTATCAAACTCTTTGTTTTACATCTATTAATATGTCTATCTTTTTCCTCCCTTACTCTATTCCAAAGTCTATCAAAGATACCTTACATTAAAACATTTTCACTATTTTCATACCTTTGTTCATACTGTGCTTTTGCCTAGAAAATTTAGTATTTCCATTTCTAACTGTCAAAAATTTGTTCCTCAACCCAAGCCCTATGTCAAGTTAAATTAGTATGTCAAGTAAATTAGTAGATATTCTCAGTCAGAGCTAATCTCTCTTTTTTGGAAGCTCTTATGTCATTATGTGTATCTCTATTGTTGCATTTTTCATAGATGTGCATTTATAACTGTTTCTTACCCTTAGTCCTGCAGATTATTGAAAGAAAATCTATCTTTTGCCAGCCTAGAGGGTATAATTAGTGGTAACTCATGGTCATTCATGGATATGTGACTCAATATCTAGCTATGCCACTTAACCATAAAAATGAGTGTGGAGAAATTCTTGAAACTTCATAAGATTCAGGTTCCTTATGAAAATGGTGATAACATATGACTTTTGTAAGAATTAAAATAATTACTTATATAAATAGCAAATATAAGTGTTATAGAAACAATATGTGCTATTTCTAGATTGAATCTCATGAACATCCATTGATTGGAAATAGAATGAAACTCAAGAGTGCCATAAAGAACATCTAAGACTATAAAAATAGTTTAGTGGGATTTGGGACCATCACCAAAAAGGTCTTTAAGAATTGTTAGGTGCCTGGCCAATGTGGTCCAATGATTGAGTGTCGACCTATAAACCATGAGGTCAAGGTTTGATTCCTGGTCAGAGCACATGCCTGGGTTGTAGGCTCAATCCCCAATAAAGGGGGGGGGGGAAGTAATGAAGGAGGCAGCTGATCAATGACTCTCTCATCATTGATTTATTCTCTGAAATCAATAAAGATTTATTTAAAAAAAAGAATTATGTAGGCTACCTAAGGCATCTGCAAAATTCTACTTCCTTCTGTTTTACAGGAAAGAATTTAAAATACGAGGGCTTTAGGAGGTCACATATTCCATATTAGATTTTTTTTCTCTGCATTTCTATTGTTAATCCTCATTTCTATCCCAAGAAGGGATGTTTCAACAAGTATATGTTTCAACCCTTTTAGCTATAGTTGCCAAACCAAAGGCAGGACTATGTTCACAGTTCTAGGCAACACTCACAGTACCTAAGGGTACTGAAACTCATACCTAATTCCTAGACATGGGTAGATTTCTGCCTGACTCTCTGTATCTAGATACCCTAGCTTCTTTCTGCAATATCATAAAGTTTTAGTCAACAGAAATATTTGTTATTTGTAACTACCAATAGAAAAAAAGACAATTTTATCCATATTTCCAACATAGTTCATAGCTCTATTATTGATGTGCATAATCTGTAGAGACATTCAGTAACATGGGGAAGATGAGCCAATTAATTCCAGAATTAGATACAAAAGACACTGTGCTTGGATGGGTAAGTAAATCCCTCTCCTTCGATGCTAAATCTTATTTCAACATTTCCATAGTTACAGAAGGCTTGAGTGTTCTCAGAGAGAATGCTATGCACACAGAGGTTTAAGTGTTGTTTCTTTTAAACTGGGGGTCATTTGTCTAGTTCCAGCTATACACAACTCTCTTCAGCATTAAGAACCTTGATTTATGCCTGTGCAGAAATCCCTTCCTTCATTTTCCTAATGAGTAAAGCCTGGTAGGAAAGAGAACACATTTTGATTAATAGTGCTTTGATAGTTATTACTTCTTTGTATATGAGGAAGCTTGCTTCTTAGTTGTAAATTAGAAAATGATAGTTCAGTCATCCAATTCACTCTACGGTCTCTGAGGCAATTCAGTTCTAGTTAATTAGCATTAGCAAATGTCTACCCTTTGCCTGTTACCCTATTCAGGGAGGATAAACAGAGGGAAGACCATGGAGGCTGTCTTCAAAGAACTTACACTACCTTCAAGGAGACGGGCCTATGGATATGTAAGGGTCACTGAAATGTTGCTTCCGCACCCTGCACAGGAAAAAGATGAGTACAAGCGATGAAGGAACATGTTATACTGGAGATGGGATGTATTAAAAAGAACAATGTTCATACCCATAAGTTCATGGATATGGATGTAGTCATCTTTACATATTAATGCTCCTAACCTGCTGGTGTAACTGGAAGTCTCCTTGGGTGTTTCTGAGAGCTCCAGATGGTGTCTCTTACTGCCCCTAATACGTTTCTCTTTTATTCCTTCTGATCCTGCTTTGTTGTTGATGCTCACTGTTCATAAACTCAATAAAAGATTTCTTCCTCATAGACATGGACAAAGGAACCCTCCACGGGGCCTTCTGCTTACCTGCCCAGGATGCCAAAGCTGTGGGTTCCTGAAGTGCCAAATAGTATCGTGCTCACCCTGTGGAGGAAACACTGTGTCCTTTTCAAATCTCGGAGTTGCATTTCCCCCACTGCCTCTGAAGCACTGCTGTTTGTGCATAATTTGCATGATGCCCCCGTGATGTTTCCTTTCATACTTTCCCTGCGGCCTCCCCCTCTAGTGGATTCAATAGCAGACACTAGCTGGGACACACATTCCAATTTCTAGACATCAGGGCATCGCATCTTTCCTTAGCGGTCCCCTCTGTGACCCCTCCTTGCTGAGATCATAAATGGCTGGACCTAGATTTCATGGAAAACACCAGCTCACCAGTTCATGAGAAAGAGCCTCTCAGGCTTGACCCCTGCTGAGACTCCTAGTAGAGACAAAGCCTCAATTTGAAGGGAAACAGCAACTAGTCAGGAAGGCTGGAAGAGCCGTTCTAGGTAAAGGGAACCCCATGGGCACAGCCCAGAATATGAGTCGGTCCAGCTATTTCGTCCAGTGAAAAGTGGGAAATGTGGGGTGGCTAGAGAGAGAGCAGGACCAGGGCATAGAGAACCTTGAGTGCTCTGATTGGGAGCCATGACTCCCTGAGCTGGGTAGACATTAGGGTGTGAATAACCTATTCAACCTAAAAAATATATAACATAGTCTTAACTCTTTAGTGATTACTCTGACCTACAAATATAAGGAAGAAGAAATAGACCTAAAAATACAAAAGTGAAGAATAGCTTTGGGGAGACAACTGTGATTATTTATGATTTAGAAATACTAAAATGCAGCATTGGCTCTGAAGTAATAAAGAAATACTAAGAGGAAATAGGCCATTGGAGGAGAGTAGCATCATTGCCAGAATTTGAGAGAGTGCAACTTCAAAGGTCTTGGTTTCATTATCCAAAATGGGAAAGTGAGCTAGAAAATCAGGTTCAATGGTCAAGTAGGGGAGTAGGGAGAGTCATAGGATCTTGCAGAAATGTTGACCTTGAAAACCTGTGGGAGGTTGTAAAGAGAAGGCCTGAACTGGTATGTATTATGCTGGATCCCAGGAGGGAGCAGACTTGAAGACAAAGATCTGAGTCATCACCATGTAGATAGTAGTTTAAATCAGATTAAGGATGAGGTTTCAAAGTTACACAAAGCTTGAGGAAAAAGAGATGAGCATCCTTAGGAAAAACAAAAAGAAATAATAGCACGTATTTTCTAGATAAGTACATAATCCTAAAAATATCTGTCCTGCGTTCTTTGTCCAATTTACATGATTCACTATCAGAGGTAATGGCTTTCATTCTTTTTGGATTACCTCCCCCCCCCCCATTTTTTGCCCTTTTTTTTTTTTTTTTTTTTACAAAGAGGTGTGGTAAGTGGTAACTCTTTTGCTATTAATTACTCTGAAGATCAATGTTCTGCTAAGGAATGAAGCTGAGAACCTTGTCCACAACATTGGTTTTCTGGCAAATGACTAGCCTTGTACTCTTTTTTATATAATGCCAGTGTCGTGGGGGGCACATTTCAGCAGGTCTGGCATTGGCCCATGTTGTTTGGCTGAACTTAGGTCACTTACCCTCCGTCAAGTCATGAAATGTACTGAGGAATAATGTCACTTTGTACCAGCAGGTGGGGTGAGGTTTGTATCAGTTTCAAGGCATGGTTTATGGAGAACAGCAAGGTTGAGAGTTTAAGAGCCCTTGCCAAGATCCAGCTGGAGCTCCTGAGTTCTCAGGGATTCCTCGCACACAATTAGTAGAACCTGATCTGAAAGACGAAGTGTATCCAGTGCAGCCTGGAGGAGAGGATAATTGGCACTCACACCAGGTCTCTGCAGACCCTTTACTGTGGGGCAGCCTTTGACTGCAATGCATATCCTAATTTTAATGCTGTGTCTAAAGTGTATCCTTTTCCTCTAATAAACCATAGATGTGTAAGCACCATCAGTTTGGGTCCTAAGAGTGTCCTTTAGAAATTGAACACCCCCTATCCTCTATCGTTAGTGCAGTTCCTCTAAACCAAATTAGCTAAGTAGTTAGTTCCAAATAAGCTATAATTCTTTATTAACAACTTAGTAGCCATTTAAAAAGTATATACATACCTTTAAAAAAACCACAACTAACATTATCATTTCATTTATAAACAACTAGCATTAGCCACTAATGAGCTGCGTGCACTTAGGACACTGTACAACTTCTCCAACCTTGGAATCAGACTGCGTGCTATTGCCCTCATGACCTGGACCATGATGATTTCACACCACGTTTTCTTTTTTTTTTATCAGAGCAACCCTGCAGCCCAGCCATGTAAAGGCACCGTGTCATCTAAAAGGAAGGAGCTCAATCTAATACTGAAACTGTGAATCACTTTGAAGCCATAGTATGGGCAGTGTCCAACAAATATGCTTCCCGCAAACATTCAGACTATCTCACCATGGCCATTGCAAAACTAGGCCACTCCAGCACACATTTCTGGAGCCATGGCTACAAAATAATTATTCTAAAGCATCCTCTCAGACAGTCTTCTATAACAGTCATGGTTTGAACGTGGCAAAGTGGTGGGGAAGAGGATGGTGAGACATTAGGATACCTTTGAAACTGGTTATATATATAGAGGAAGCAAAGGTACCTGAAATAAAAATGTGGATACATTCCCCAAAGCACTTTTCTCATCCAAAGGCAGTCTTGCCACCTAAATAAAACAATGCATTTCCTTGAACTTTTTGTTCTAAAAAGCCTGTGGGTAGTCTCTTCACTCTGCCTCTGTGGGATAAAGAAGCCAGGTTTATCAGGTGCAGGTGTTTACAGCAGGAGAGAGGCATATTTCAACAGATGGGAATTTCTCTTTGTGAAGCTTTACCTTTGAAGATGGAGAAGGTAATTTTAGGTCTATAGATTTCCGATTTTTGAAAAGTCAGTAGAGAAACTTTCTGAATGAGATCTTATATTACATATTGCATGCCTGGTTCTCACATCCTGCTGCTGTTAGGGACAGTATCAACTTTTTCTATTTATTCATTCATTCACTCATTCAGTCATCAAACATTCATTGACTATCAGCCCTGTGCCGATGTACTATTCTAGACACTGTGGTAAACTAAAGAATGGGACATGGGAATGTGATATCCTAGGAAGTTAGAAATTGGGTCATCTTCCACTTTTTGAAATAGTGTTATCTTTGATTCTACAAGCCAGAAAGCATTGAAGAGACCAGCCAGCTCCAACAGGAGATAAGGACATGAATAGGCCAGCTCAAATGTCCTTTGTTCATTGAGGCGGTTTTGGACGTAAGTTCTCATGTGCTTGACTTCCAGTGCAGTCATCTTTCTTCTGTGGCCTGAAAAATGAGTGTCAGCCATGTGTTCTAAGGGTATCCTGGAAGCAGAGGTTGTACCCAACTGTGGACTTTCATTCCATTTTATCTACGGCAGCTTCATTTTTAGCTGTGCTATATACTGGCCCTAAAATAAGTCTTCAAACAAATTATTCTCTTGAAAAAAATAAAAAAGGAAACTAGCTTCCTATATTCTGCTACTTCCAATTCATCCAGGAAAAAATAGTGTCTAGTAGGCAACTTGCAAATAAATTGAATGCGTCTGGGCCTCCCCAGTCTTGTTCGTGTTTATCAGCAATTATGGTAGGTTATGTGTCATCCTGCATGTCTTAGCCAAAGTATGTCTCTTTCTATTTCTGTGGAGGGGACTTATATTAATCACTAATGAAAGGAAAAGAGAACACTGAGAGATCATGCTCATCCTCTCAGAGGGGCATTTAGAGGAAGTGAAGAACAAGTGACAGAGGAAAAGTTCAGTCATAGTTGTTGGAGTGAGGGTGACTAATCAGCTCACCTTTGCTTCTCAAACCCAGTTCTAATCACATGGAAAAATAATGAATTTGGAAGAACAGTATATAACATCTATTGCTCTCAAAGGCTACCTTGAAGAAAATGGAATTAAGCCTATTAAGTAGGTGGGCCTGTTAATGCTACATCCTTGAATGACCTTGTCCATTGAATTAGAAGCCCTTGTAAGAAACAATAGGCCTCCCTTCCACTCAGCACACCACACACAGGGTAGACCAGTGTGGTGTTTGTATGCAGGAATATCCCAAAGAGAAAAAGGGAAAATATCGGTGGTCCACATCTTTAGTTTCTGCTCCCAAAAGTATTAATCAGCATCCACTTTCTGCTGGAAATGCTTGAGTGAGGGAATTAAAGGGGCAAGAAGCACAAAATATATGAAGAGAACTTCTCCTTATGGAAACCAGAGGAGTGGGGAGAAGCCATCACCGCTGATCTGACACAACATTACCTGGGAGTGGAGAATCAGTATGCGTTCTCTGGGTGTAGAGCGGTGTGTGCATATCTGTGTGTATGTGTGTTGGGGAGAATGTGAATCCAGATCTAAATGCCAATACTGACATTACAACCATCACATTGAGTACCCCAGTATGCACTCTTAACAGCTGTAAGCAATGGACCAGCCCACCAACTAACAGCTTCAGAAACATAATCATGAGTTCATCTGCAACCAAATTCTTGATACTAGAAAAGCAGGGGGAAAATTGGAAAGCACCAGGATTATCACATTTTAATGGCACCCAGAAGTATCTCTGGAATGAATGTGTGTCTGAAAACACTTAAATAAAACAATCCATGGCACATCCGTGTGAATAAAATAAAAAGGAGAACTAAGGCTATGTGAGGTGGGCAAGGGAACAGTAGGGAAGGGTGAGGAGGAGGAAGAGACTGAAGGCCAGAATGATAATGGAAAGGACCAAAATGAGCTTATTCCTTTTCAATGTCCTTGATAAAACTTGGGAATTCTCCTCACTTCTCACTTACAGAGCACTCTCTTTGGAGGAGTGACAATATACTTTTTAAAATCATAATTTCATCGTCCTCACCACTGATTCCCTAAGTATAATCATTCTATTGATTTAGGTAAATGAGAATCTATAAAGACATCTGAGCCAAATTTACATTTTCCCAGTGGGATTTGCTTTGTGTTTGCAAAACAATGGGATCCAACTGTGTACACAAGGCCTGTCAGAAACCCAAAGTCTGCTCTCCAACTTGAGTCCAAATGCCATTCAGGATTCTAAAGACAGATCCAGAATTACAGCTGCATGCCTCTGGAGCCTCTGCATAGTGAAGCATGGTGCTAAGCACCTCTGTATATTACAGATATGCATTTGGACTTGGTCTATGGCCCTGATGGACAGGTAATCTTAAGGGGAAATATGTGTTTCTTGGTACTCTTGGTTTTGCATACCCAGGAAGTGTTAAGCCTGATGTTATTAAATAAGCAATTGCTAAGAATTTTTAAATTGGCAAGCCAAGGTTCATGGAGCAAAGAACCCATATGTCAGATATAAGAAGTAATTTATTAGCCTTCCAAATTGTATTGAATTTATCCTTTTTTTGGTTCTACTTATATTGTTCATTGGGAGTAATTTCTCTGAAATCAGAATGAAGGTATAGGTTTGCTACTAGCACTCAATTAAATGTCCAAAATGTCACCTCTTTGGAAGAATTTGTAAAAGGATTCTAGTTCCAAATATCCCATCTATCTCATACAGTTGCTGCAGGGATCAATATTATAATAAAAGGATGTTACATGAAAGTGCTTTGCAAATAGAAGCCTTTAAATGTGAAGAGGTAAGTGTTAGCTTAGCCATCATTCCATTCGTACTAATTATAATAGGATCTGAGCAAAGTACAGAATGAGAGTCTTTATACTGAGTAGAACAAAAGTCACAGAGATAAGGTGACTAAGTAACATGCCAAAAGTTAAATATTTTGACATAGTTAAGATAATGTATAAAAGTAACTTATATTTAATTATAACAATAAATTAATAAATATAAAAATAAAATATGTCTTTTGGTCCAAAATAAATAAGGTGGGGTGATCTCTACACACCTTTCCTTGTGAAAGGACTAGCTGGACAATATTTCACATTGATCCATTCTTCTCCATCATGGCTTCCAAAGCCTCTCTGCAGAGTTACTCAGCCACGCCTCTTGCAAATGGCCAGAAATCCTCCGTATGTGCTCCCTGATGTGCAACTTCTAAACAGGCTGGCACATAAAAGCATGATTCAGTTAGCTCCCAGGTATTCAACCTTGTTCTTACATTTAGTGAGCACATGATAGAGGCAGAGTTTTAAGAATAGAGAACCCAGAAAAGAACAAGTCACACAAGACTTTTGTCCTCAGTAGAGTTCACATAGACCATTTCAAACATCTACTGAAAAAAATCTCATCATGATGCTCATAATGTCATCCTATGTTGAATCTTTCAAGATTACATTGCTGAAAGAACACATACTAATCTCCTTCCATGGCATACAAGCTCCTCATTTCACATTTTTAGCTTCATTTCTCATTATTCTCCTACAAACATCTCTGTACCATAAGCCACATCCAATTACATGTTTGTTTTTTTCTCAAACCCATCATGTAATTTTATTGATCTGTTTCTTTGCAGAGGGTATGCCCTCCACCTGGAGTGCCTGTCATTTGATTTTCAGATAAGTGCTGATTCGGTTTTCAAAAATTCTGAATGAATGATACAAAGAGAGAGGTGAAAAAAGAGGAAGAGAAAGGAAATATACTGGGAATATGTTCACTTCCCAGTATTTGATCGCTCTCAGTTATGATTGTCACCTAGACTAGGTTTTCCCACTGTGCACGTATCCATTAAAACTCACCACCTAACATTGCCTTCAAAGATGACCACCAATTATTCCTCCACCCTCTCTTCCAAAGTTGGCCTCTGTTTCACTTCCACTTGAATCTGAGCTGGTTTTATGGCTTTTTTTGACTACCAGACTGTGACAGATGTGACATGTGCCAATTCTGGGTCCAGAAGCCTGGAAGTTTGAGCTCCATTCTCCTGGAACCCAGTCTCCACACACTAAGAACACTGATCTAGACCAATGGAAGAAGGGAGACCATGTGGAGAAGGACCGAGTGCTCAGCCAACACTGCCGGACAGCCATGTGGACAAGGCCATGTTGGACTTTCCAGACCAAGCTCAGCTCCCATCTGAACGCATCAGCTCAGAGAATCATGACAAGAAACAAGACCGCTGTTATTTCCAGCTACTAAGTTTTGGGGTATTTTGTTATGCAGCGATGGATAATTGAAACGTTATACAACTGATTCTATGCAGTCACTAAACATAAAAGGTAGAAGTATACATTCTAGAATAACTCAGTGATGGGTAGAAGAGATGGATATATAAATATTTAATGACACCTTGCAAAAACCTGTAGAAGTATGATGGAAACTGTCTAACCTATTTTTTGTGTGTGCAAAACATTAAAACACAGCTCCCTTTTCAGTGGTAAAAATTTAGAAACAAGCAAGTAGTGAGATGGCTCGCAGACCAGCAGAGAGGTTTCTTGGAAGACTCCCATAGATTTTCATCTCTTTCCCTGATTATTAAAAAATCATGAACTGTGGGCCTGAAAATTCCTTGCTAGTTTCCATTTGGCATCTTGAGAAGGCAAAAGGGATTGTGCGAGCATTTCCAATTTCTGCCTCCCAAGTTATCCAGAATCTTCCAAATTAGTTTTTCATTAAAAGAGTATTAATAATTTCCAATCTAGTCATCTGATACTAGAAGGTTTCCTTTTTGATTCAATACACATGTGAAAATCTAGAATGTGCGGAGGAGAAGAAAAACAACATTTCTTAGCCAGCGTGATTATCCTCAGAGAATGTG
Source organism: Vespertilio murinus (assembly GCA_963924515.1). Classification (NCBI taxonomy): domain Eukaryota; kingdom Metazoa; phylum Chordata; class Mammalia; order Chiroptera; family Vespertilionidae; genus Vespertilio; species Vespertilio murinus. The sequence continues at coordinate 62,684,121 of OZ004713.1, read as the reverse complement.
TTGTTCCCAAAGCCAGACTATTATATTAAGCGCCTTCTTTATGTTGATTCAACACTACGCTGGCCATGAAGATGAAAAAGAGGCAAAGTGTATAAGAAACAACTTGGACCCTCCAAGAAATAATTTTCTGGTAGAGAAAATAACTCATATAAAGAATAATTTCATCTGCTTCTAACACTACTACTATTTATAATACTAAGAGTGTAATATGTGAATTTGCCCAACGACCAAACAACAAAATGACTGTCCAGACAACCTTCCTGAGAACCATTCTATGACACAAACTGGCACCAGGCCAACCAAGGTTGGGGGGCCCCACCATCGCCCCACAATCGCCCTGCAGAGAGATACCCATGCCACCCTCTGTAGGGCAATCAATTGGGGGGGTGCTCTCTGCAATCAATTGCCCCAGAGAGGGAGGCCCAAGCCACCTTCCTGGTGGTGCTGTGGTGGGTGGGCTGTCTCTCCCTATGTAGAGTGATTCATCTGGGGCCCCATGATCAATTGCACCACAGAAGAAGGCCCAGGCCACTGGCCAATGACACTGTGGCAGGTATGTGGGGCCAGCCAGCAATCACCCCATAGAGAGAGGCCCAAGTCAGCCAAGTGATTGCATCCATGTCTGTTACAAACAGAGGAAGCAACAGTGGATGGGTAGTTGGGGAGAAAGGGTAGCACCTCACAGATGGCAAGCAGTGGCAGCAGCAGGGTGGGGCCAGCTGACAGCAGCCTGGGAAAGGAAAGCCCTGATAAGCTCTGATTGCCAGCCAGGCCTAGGGACCCTACCTGAGGGGTCCCAGATTGTGAGAAGGTGCAGGCTGGGCTGAGGGACACCCCTCCCCAGGCACAAATTTTGTGCACCAGGCCTTTAGATAGGGAATAAGGATACAAATTTGATGAGAATAGTGCACAATAAGGATAATTCCACATAAACATGCTTTATGTGTTAAAATAAAGTGGACATTATAGCACATTCGGAAGAAGATGACATTTTCACCAAGGCAGACACTTTTGAGGCAGTTCTTAATTTCAGGGGCTAGATTTCTGCATTAATAAAATGACATAAATGCTGGCATACATTTTCTAAAATGGATCTCATGGATTTTTTTTTTCTTTTCCAATAGCAAAACACAGCACATCAAATGCAGTCTTGCTGTTGCTTTTGTCTAGCCTTGTCCAGTGGGTGTTAATACTCTTTAAAAACATTGTTATTAATGAGCATCATTGTAGTCACTTCACTGAGGCTGGCGTCCCTAAAAGTGGGGCAATCGGTTAAAGTTCTTCAGCCCTCCACACCCTCTCTGCACCTTCAGGAAGAGACCTATTTGACTTCTCAAGGGCAATGAAGGATAGAGCTGTTCAAGTTGGTGGCAGACAAGAGAGCTCACTGTTAGTATTTTAAGCACACTTCTAGGGTCTGTGTTTATAGCATGTTCATTTTGCTGCTCTTTGGACACAGTCAGGGACTTGGCACTGTGCCCGCATGTCAAGGTTCTCCTGTGGATTTATGTTTAACGTGGCCAGGCTTAAGTGGCCTGTTATTACTTTCAACAAAATCCAAACAAGCAGTTTCTCAAAGATAGATTTAAGCGATTAAGTGTCAACATGATGATTCCTTGTTTGCCCCGTGCTTTTTATTATGCTTTTCATAACAATCCATAACAGAAATTGATAGGAACTACTGCATACATCTATTTGAAATCTCTAATGAAAATGCTCACATTTTAAAATTATAACTCAGAAGGAATTAAAATCTGTTTCTACTCCAGAAAATATATACCTAGAAGGTTTGAAAGGTTCTCAGATCTTGCTAAAATGTTTAGTAGTCTTAAACTAGGATTTTACAGTTGTCAAACTTTGTGTAAAAATAAAAGTCAAAAAAACTATATATATTAAAATATATATTAATTTCAAAAACAGCCACAGGGAAGTATTATGCTTCTGTGGTTGCATCCATTAGTTTTGTGCATAGCAAACTACTCTAACACATAGTGGCTTAAAATAGCAATCCTATCTAATAAAAGAGTAATATGTAGATTGATCATCACCCCAATATACAAGATGGTTGTTCCCATGTGGTCAAAGATCCTGCCCCCATGTGGACACAAGATGGCCACCACAAGATGGCCAGCAGGTAAGGGCAGTTGGGAGGGACCAGGCCTGCGAGGGAGGGCAATTGTGGGTGATCAGGCAAGTAAGGGAGGGCAGTTGGGAGGCACCAGGCCTGAATGTGAGGGCATTTGGGGGTGATCAACCCTGCAGGGGAGGTCAGTTACGGGTGACCAGGCCAGCAGAGGAGAGAAGTTGGGGGCAAACAGGCTGGTAGGGGAGCAGTTAGACATCAATCAGGCTGGCATGGGAGTAGTTAGGGGGTGATCAGACTGGCAGGCAGAAGCGGTTAGAGGCAATCAGGAAGGCAGGCAGGCAAGCAGTTGGGAGCCAGCAGTCCTGGATTGTGAGAGGGATGTCCCACTGTGATCGGGCCTAAACGGGCAGTCTGACATCCCTCGAGGGATCCCAGATTGGAGAGAATGCAGGCTGGGCTGAGGGACACCACCCCCCCTCCCACCGTACACAAATTTCACGCACCAGGCCTCTAGTTCTTTAATAGTTGTCCATTATATGAGTTAGAAACTTGGGCTTGGCTCAGCTGTGCATTTTCCTGCTATCCTTTTCTAAGCTTATTTATCCAGTTCTAGATAAATGGTGGGTCAGCAGAGGGCTAGATTGTCTTGAATGACCTCACATATATTTCTGGCATTTGGCAAGCTGTTGATATATGGGTAGTGTTTCTCTCATGTGTCTGTTTGTTTACTTGATGCCAACTGGGGAGATACCTACTGTCTTTCATCATCTAGTAATTCATTCACATGATAGCAAAAACTAACATTTTTCAAGCTTTTGTTTGTATTAATTTTGCTGATCCTGATTGGCCAAAAAAATGTATATAATTAAGCTTGTATTCAATGGGCATCGAAATGAAGAGCTGCTTTTTATGGGAGGAACTTCAAAGCATCTGTGGTCATTTTGTACATTTGAACAAAATATTCATAACCTTTCTTAATATTTCATGTAGGATTATAAAGTACAAATACATAACATCTGCTTTGCATCAAGCAAACTTCTTATTATATGCTAAGTAATTTTATGAGAATTACCCTTTGTCATCTTAACAATGACATGAGGAGATAATATTATGCATTGCTATTTATAAATGATGAAATTAAACAACAAAAAGGAAGCTGTACAATGCAATAAAGCTTGAGTGTGGTGGAGTCAGGATTCTAATTTGTGAAATCCAAATCCAGCATTCATTTTCTTAGCCAAGACTCTATGTACAGAGGTTGAATTATTTTTCTTTTCAGTAAGATGAATTTTAAGACTAATACCTTCACAGAAGAATTGAAGGTAGTCATATTTAATTAATGCTATGGTGCATATTCTTCACATTTTAACAGGTCTGGAATTGAATTATTGCATTTGATGCATCACATCATGTGTATAGCAATAGCATTTTTTTCTTTCTTACCTGTACATAAAATAATGTTGCATCGGGCTATGGTGTTTTACATTCAATAAACATGATAGTATTATCATCTGTCACCTACTTAATTTATAGCATCAGTATATTCATCAAAAAGAGGGTTAAGCAATGGAAATCATTCCAAGCCCTATGGTGTAGACACTGCCTAGTGTATACTAAATGATGGATGAAAGTTATTATGTGCCCAGGTATTAGTGTTTCTTTGCATTACTCTAAATAAAATCATTTTAATAAAAATATTAGCATTATTACACTCTATTCTATGAAGCCAAGAGAGGTTCTAGAATGGGCATTTTATATCATATCATAGGTCATTTGATTCTGCTATATACACCAGGAGATTATCCACTAAACACTATACTTATTTAAAATATTCTGTGAAAACTCAATATATAAAGTGAATAAACTCAGCACCATAGTATTTAATTTGGTTTTGGGGGTATGAGAGAAGAGGGTGGAAAACAGGATACCTGTAATTCAGAAAGGGTAGTGATTTCATGGGGGGTTTGATTTCCTGAGCTTGTAATCTTACTTTGGGCAAGGTTTTGTGTGTTTCCCCGCCACAACCTCCTCTTTTGTAAAATTGGAGTCTATTAGTACCTGCCTCTTTGCTACAATGCCTCACAAACAGTCAATAAATAATATAAACTATTATTATTATTATTAGTAGTAGTAGTAGTACATCTCCTTCCATGTGAGAACTCCTGAGGGAGTGGGGTATTGTATGAGGGTGGAGTTTGTATACAGTGGAGTGACACCTATTAAAGGTAAAGCCTTTGAAGCCAGCACAAGATATGATTTATTAAGTGGCTGCTTCATAGTTACTAAGCAGATAGCAGCTCTGTGTTATGCTGAGTTAAAACAAGAAGTAGGACATAAGCTATATCCCTCCAACAGACTTGGAGTAACTTGAATTGTAGGCTTGGTGTCTTAGAGGAAATGGATTGATGCCTATGTGGCCAGACTGGCAAACCTGAAGTATTAGGTGGGAACAATTTTGATGGTAGTGACTGTGACAAGGGTGTCAGAATCAGCAGATTTGATGTCATTTTTCTTCCCCCATTATTTCCAAATTTCTTTGAAGGAACTGAATGTTTCATAGATGGAAAAGTAGGGCCCCTTCTAGATCATGGATTCTCCCCTAAGTGACGAGCAAAGCAAGGTCAGTAAACTTCCAAGTTTTAGCTCTTTCTATATATAATGGAGAGAGAGAGAGAGAGAGAGAGAGAGAGAGAGAGAGAGAGAGAGAGAGAAGAGAAGAGAAACATAATTGACTCCTTTCTGCTGAAACTTGCAAACTGTGAGTCAAACAGAGCTTTCAAAAGAAAAAAAAATTGACAGTTTTATACAATATATTCATCAGCAAGGTCTTGGCCAAGTCAATTAGCAGGGGAAAAGATCAGGACTTTGGAGCTGATCCCGGGGAATGGTCTCTCCTAAAATGTTATTTTGTTCTTAGTTAAGAACAATTAACTCAGCAGAGCACTTGAATGGAAGAGCAAGCAAGGTCAGTTCGCAGTTGGTGTGTTCTCCTCCATTAAGTGACACATGGTGCCTATATTTTTAAATTATGCATGGGAAGTAGCAGACTCCTGAATTCATTCCAAATTACAGCACAGACCAGGTGTTAAAGCACATTGCTATTAAGCGCAAAATATGAGCTGAAATCAGTAGTACGTAAAAGCTGGAGACTTTTCTATAGATGTATAATACATACTGTACTTTTTTTTTATTACTACACAGACAAAAGGAGCCATCCTTCTGGAGGCAGTCTGTTAGTGACGGCTGCTGAAAATAGCAAATCAAATAAAACAACTTCCCTAAGCATGGAGGGTAGGAAGCCTATAGAATCAGAGTGAAAGATGTTGAAGGAGGACCTTGGAGGAAGCAGGAGGCCGAGAAAGTACCTCTTCTTGGTTTATCTGCTGTCCTTTGTACTTCCACTGTTCTGTTTCCCAAAGGAGGTCTGTGAACTAGGTCATCAAAATCACTGGAAAAGGGATTTGTATTTTTCATACAGGATTTTGGGTCCCACCTGGGAGATTCTATTTCAATACATTGAGGCAGGGGTGGGGGCAAGAAATCTGGGTTTATGGAAAATATCTTGCCTGAATCTAATTCAGAGAAAGGCTCAACACAAATACAGTCACATGTCATTGTTGGCCAATCATTTTTCTATATTCCTCCCTAGGCTGAGTCCTGAAGGTCACCACCTAAGTGCCCCTTACTCTTAAGACTATCACAGTACCTGACACCAAGCAGGCACTTGGTGATTCTCAGCTGAGTGGGTAAAGCTCTTCCCTTATTCTCTCCAAAGGATTGTTGTCTCTATGCCCTCTTGAGGTTCTGGGTTGAGTTTAAATATCAGGGGCAATCCTGAGAGTCCAATTCTTAAAATGTGACTTTTAAATTTTGCATCTGCTTCATGATGCTTGTCACTGATGCTATCTTCCACACCAAGAGCCTGGGACTCACGCGCTGACCTTTGGGATCACAGGAATTGAAGGACCTGCCCCCCTTTCCTCACTGGACTATAGTTCTGCATGGGCACTGCCTGGTGGGATGGCACCTGATTGTCAGCCTCTGTGTCCCACCTCTCAGATGTTTATTTAAGAAGCTTCTGACAGTGACAGTTTCCCAGGTTTAAGTGCATTTCTCCTCAGTCTTATATTCTTCGTCCTCAAGGTTCCATTTCAAGACAGAGCACTGTGTCTTCCTCAAGCCACTGATTTCAAAATGTCTTTTGTATCCTTCCAACCTCCAGAGGAGAGCAGCCTTCTTGGAGAGCAGATACTAGAAGAGTCATTCGTGCTTGAGTTACTAATTCCTCCATGGCTACATGCTGACTTTATGTCATTTAAAAGTTCAAAAAAACTGTCCATTGTGGTAACTGGCCATTAGCTCCTCATTACCCAATAAACCAAGACCTGGAGGTGTTAAATGTATTGTGAATCCATAACTTGAGGCTCTGATTTTTCCCATGACTCATCTTCAGTTCAGGTTAAACACATGGTCATGGACTAGGAGGTAGCCTGGGCAAATAGGCACATGGATATTGATGGCCAGGGATTATGCCGTTAGAAATGTCTGCACATGCCAGCTTTGCCCTTACCTTATCATAACCCCTTCTCTAGGAAAATCAAGACCTCTGGGAAATATATATTTCTTATCGTTACTTTATGCTACTGCCTACCTCATAATTTCAGAGAGAGTTCTTTTTTTAAACACGACCCTTTTCCACTGTACCCCTCCCTCCAAGTTAATTTCTCAGTGGTTAACCACATCAACTCCAAGACTCTATCAGTGCCTGGCATGTACTCAGTGCTTAATAATTATTAAATAAGGAAGCAGAAAAAGAGAAGTGTAAGAGTATGTGAAATGAGTCATTCATTCTGTTCCCTTATAGGGCCTATTCTGAGCTTTTCCAATATCAATTGACAGGGTTTCCTTTTATACATGGCCATTGCAAGCAGTTCTTGCCTTGCTGCTTGCCTTCCTCAATTTCTGACCCACTCTTAACAAAACGTTCAGAAAAAAAAAAAAAAAAACAGTTTTTAGATGAAGAACAGTGTGATTACCTCTGACCCTGGCAGTGAGCAGAGGGCAGAGCAAGTGGTGTTTCTGATGGCTGTTCAAGGTAAACAGCATTCTACAGGCCATTTCCATGGAGCTTGGTCTTGTTACTAAAATAAAGTCTGAAAATCATCATTCTGGACTTGCTATTAAACCAAGTTAAAAGTAAATGATGGTTGTTATTGTTGTTAGTCTTCATTATCATGTTTGTTCATTCATTGACACATGCCTTTATCAGGGATTTATTTAGCGTCTCAAACACAGTTCCAGGCATTGGAAAAACCGAGAATGTAGAATGTGGCCCTTGCCTTGCAGAGGTGCACAGACAAGGCTGGGAATAGACAGGGAGGTCCAGATCGCAGTGATGTGATTCTTGCTCTGACAGACTTGCAGATGTTGAGGTGGATTCACAGAACTGGCCTGAGAAGTGAAGGGTAGGGCAGCTTCCTGAAAGAGGTGAGGTTGGGCTCAACTCTTGAAGGCTGAACAGAAGTTTGTTTGGTGGGAAAATATATGGAAAGGATGGGCATTCTATGGAAAGAAAATATTGTTTGAGTATGCAGATGTACACAAGGAGAGAGAGAGAGAGAGAGAGAGAGAGAGAGAGAGAGCTTGCAATAATCTAGAATTCCCCAAACAAGAGGAGGACATTGCCTCAAATGCCAATTTCCTTCCATCTGTTTTTCACCAATTTTTCCCAAACAGTTCAAGTTCCTTTTTCCAAGACAGCCAATACATTAATGCCCCTGCCTTGTCTGTGTATGGCGCCGGGGCTGTTTATCTTTGGGTGCTCATCAACAATCTCAGCACTTCTCTGTTCTTCCATGATTCAGAGCAGTGCCCACTATGCGCCAAGAAATGTGGAAAGTGCTTAACAACCATCATCTCATGTTCTGACTGGGCGAGGTGGTCGCCATTCTCCCAATGGAGATGAGCAAACTGAAGTCAAGGGTTGAATGACCCTGCCCAAGGTCACACAGGTGAAAAATGCATGGTGATGGTTCCAACCCAAACCTGCAGCTTGTCCTATAAGGCTGGAGCAGAGCCGGGTATAGAGCTGCCTGGCAGTCCGCTGAGCCTGTGATTTTGGCTGGTGGGAAGATGTGCCAGGAGGGTTTGTATTAAGATGCTTTGTGATTTTGGCACAAGAGCTGTGGAAGCATATGGGCCCCCGGAGAGGTTAGCAATATGAGCAAAAAATAGCAGGATGAGATTCAACTGGAAAAATGCTAACGAATACATCTGGAGATGAACGAGCAGGAATGTACACGGTTAATGGGAAGCAGAGCAGCAGGGGAGGCGTGGGTTTGAAGAAGGTGGACACTTCATCATGAAGACGCTGCCAAGCGGAGATGGGGGCAGACATGCAGAAACCACTTGGGCTGTGGACAAAAAGGCTCATCTAAACAAGACCCGGGAAGAAAGCTGCATGCCTGAGGCTTTGCATCTGCAATACCATTTCCACTTCGGGTCTCTGTATTTTAAACAGAGGTCAACCCATGCCGGCATTCAGAGAGAATCACAAACACAAAGTGAGAGCATGATGATGACCAGTGGTGATGAACTCAGGAGGAACAATCAAACAAGAAACTGAGGTCTTTCAGCCTTACTATTCTGAAAAAGGCAAGCGTGCAAATGTGAAGGGGAGACATTTAACATGGCTCATCTCAGTACTACACTGGGCACTGGGTCCCATCAGTTGTTTGATCTTCTGCCAAAAGAACTGGGAAGACCGGTTCCTAAAACAAATCTCCAAGCATGAAATCCAGTCCCAACGGGGAAGAATCTGAGTCCATCCTGGGAGAGGACAGAGCTCAGGTCCAGAGGTAGCCAGCTGCACGTCCCACCAGCATGTTGTCCTGTTTGATCGCTCACACAGGAAGCCTATGGTTCTCGTCTGGTGAATTTCCAGATGTCATGCAATGGACCTCGATTCCTGAGCCAACCCCCCTGGGGCAGGGAAATTGTTCCACTTCCCAGTTTCCACTCTATTTTTTCTCCTCCTTTCATTGGACACTGGATGGACAGGAAATGACTTGGGCAAGCTTAGTAATCCCTTAACCAAATGTTGTTTTCCAAGAACCATCTATCTTGAGAACTGTCTCTCCCATGATCTGTTTCCTGACTGCCTGAAACAGATGGTACTTTATGCCCCCAGTTCACATCCAAGTCATTTCATCTGCCACTGTCCTGTGATTTGGGCTTCTAGACCAGCAAAGGAAGAACATCTCCACTTCAGAAAGTGTGGGGAAATGTGATGGGTAGGGAAGCAGGAGGTCCTAGTGATTTGGGTAATGTGCCTCTAAGTAAAAATGGGTCATGCTCTTGGAAAATTCCCTGAGTAAACCCTGTAAGTATTGTGGTAAATATATCTATGAAACCACAGTCAATCATTTGTTGGTTTGGTACAAGTGAAAGTCTCAAGTTTAGATTTTCAGCCCAAGTCAAACAGAGGGCATTCAATCTTACCCTCACCACCTAAAACCTGTGTGATTTCAGAATAGTAACTTCAATATTATGTCCTTGATTCCCTTGATTTGTTGCTTAAAGAGATAGTTTTACCTAATTCCTGAGGCTCCATTGTGGATAAAATGGGAAAAAATAATGTATATCTGATGACTAGCATAATATCTTAAACATAGTAGAAGTTTAGCAAAAATTCTTCTTTCTCTCATCTTGCTCCAGCTTTGGGGCCACGCCCATGAAATATGTTCTGGCCAATATCTCATTTATGCACTTCCTATCTGAGGCCCAGAGCCTCAAGGGAACATCCTGACAATACTTTCCTTTCTGCAAGCTCTTCCAGCACTGGGTACCTGCACAAATCATAAGGACACCAGGCATGTAGAGCTTGTGACATCATCATATTTATATAACTGGTATTTCACAGAGTATAGGCATCAGTTATGTGGCCCCAAGTTGAAGACTTGAGGATTGGGGTTGCAACAGGCTTTATCCTAGCATAGTGCTAACTGCTGGGAAAACCCTGGGGAATTTCTGCTAGCCAAGCAGCGATCATGTTTTGAGGCAATAGAGATGCCTACATGAAAGGGGAAGATGTGAAGATCTGGGCACTAATGAACTTTCTAAATCCAGGCTTTTTGATTTTTGCTTTATGGCAAGAGAATAACTATAGAATGCATCTAATTATTCAATATAGGCATCTTCTCTCTATAACATCAGTGGTCAAACAGGTAGAAGCAATATACAATTTTAAGTGAAGTAAAATAGTCTTGGATTTTCATGCCAACCCTACTTTAGTAGTGGTGGGGATTTTATGAAGTTATTCAATATTTCTAAAATTCAGGTTTTTTCTTATAAAATGAGGATGATATTGGGACACCTTTAGGTAGCTCATTTATGAATACGTATCATGGTGATTAGAACAAGGTGAATATCAGTTTTATTATTTATATTGTTACTAGAGGCCCAGTGCACAAATATTTGAGCATGCAGGAGGATCCCTCAGCCCTGCCTGTGCCCTCTCAGAGCCAAGGAGCCCTCAGGGGGATGCCAGCTTAGCACTGCCGAGAGGGTGGAGAGGCTCCTGCCACTGCCTCTGTGCTCACAGCCCTCAGCCCTGCTTATGGCTGAGTGAGCTCCCCCTGTGGAAGCACACTGACCATCAGGGGGCAGCTCCTGCATTGAGCGTCTGCTCCCTGGTGGTAATTTGCCAGTAGGATTAATTTGCATATTAGATTTTATTATATAGGACTAGAGGCCCGGTGCACAAAATTTGTGAGCTGGAAGGGTGTCCTCAGCCCATCCTGCACCCTCTCAAATCTGAGACACCTTGGTGGATGTCCGACTGCTGGTTTAGGCCTAAATAATGTGGAATTGGGCCTAAACCGTCAGTTGGACATCCCTCTCACAACCCTGGACTGCTGGCTCCTAACCGCTTCTGACTGCCAACCTAATCACCCTCTAACCACTCCCCTTGTGGTCTGATTAATGCCTAACTGCTCCCCCGCTGGCCTGATCACCCCCAACTGCTCTCCCCTGTTGGCCTGATTGCCCCCAACTAACCTCCCTTGCTTACCCAGTTGCCCCCAACTGCCCTCCTTTTCTGGTCATCTTGTGATGATGCGAGGGCAATATGCCACCTAGGCTTTTATTATGATTATATGCTGAAAATTTTATCTATTGATACTCAACCTTACACACACACACACACACACACACACACACACACACAGAGAGAGAGAGAGAGAGAGAGAGAGAGAGAGAGAGTGCGCGTGCTATGCTTCACTAGGTGTGGAAGCCTGGAAAATACCTTTCTCACACTCCCAGGTTCTGACGTACAAGTATATTACAACAGTGAAAGTCACCTACATAAAAATTAGGAAGATAGGAGAGAAACAGAGCCATTAATAATTCTAATATTTCACTGGCAGGTAGAAAGGGGAGAAAAGGTAACAGTGGGGTTCATAGCATGTTCCTATGAGCCATCCAATCTGGAGCCCTGGTCTAGGAGATCATATGTAACCTGTCCATTTTCCAGTTTCCACAAACCAGCTGCTTTAACAGGCCTTAGACCTTATCTACCCCAGCTTCCCCCAAATTTTTATAAGTAGCTTATTTCCTGCATTAAATCTTTCCTGCTTAAAATATCTACAGCGACTTCTGTCCTCCTGAGCACAGCCTGTGCAATACACATTATTCTCTCTATAATCGCAATTATTGTTAGATTCAGCAGAGTCCACCAGGTAATGAATGGGCAGGTATTGAAAGCTTGCCTGTGGGCTGTGCATGTGAGCCAGCCTCCATCTCAATCTGTGAGTGAGGAAGCCTCACTCCAAACAGAGCTCATTTCTCTAGACCTAGAACAAACAGCAAGGCTGCAAAGAGCACTCCTCATCAAGGGACGAATAACGAGAAAACAACCACAGCCACCACACTATTGACAAATGCACCCTGGAAAAGGCACAGCAACTTTGCAATTGAGATTCAAACAAACAAACAAACAAACAAATGATTTTCCTCAAGTTCTCCAACAACCATCTATTACCCATGCAAATAAAAGATAACATATTTCAAAATTAAATGAGCCCACAGGGAAAAGAAAAGTGAAAGATGTAGCTAGTAAGTTTTGCACATATCAAAGGCTCTGAAAAACTTGAGGAGGGCAAAGACCATGTTTTATTGATATTTGTATCCAAAGTATCTGAAATAGATTCTGGTGCAGACACATTTGTGGAACTGAATGGAAGTGGAAAACTCCAGAAGCATTTTTTTTCCTGCCCTGCTTCCCTGACATCCTCCTGCCCAACGTCCCAAGAGTTCACCTCTGACAGATGCATCCCCTTTTCAGCGGGGGAGCAGCCTCAACCCCATGCTCCCTTGGCCAGGCTGCACTGCCTTGCCTCTGCCTTTCCTACCCCACATCTGAGCAAGAGGGCGCAGCATGAACAAGCTTTCTCAGATGGGCACCCATAGTTCTGAGTCAGTACTTTTGAAATTCTGGGTGAGCTAAAATAAAAATGGTATATAAATGAAAAAGTTTCAGAAAGCTTCATTATTTAAAGATGTGAAATTTAATGAGAAGGTTACAATAACATGGCTTTCCCATTATAACTGACAAAACAACTAAAAGTTGTGAGGACGGTTACGGTGTTTCTGATGAGGCAGATCCTTATTCTCAGAGACATAATTAACTTCTTCTTTGAGAAGGCACACTAAGTCTAGATTCAAGGACATTTAATTTAACACTTCTGAAAGTCTAAAATTCTACCTTGTAAATCCAGGCAATGAATTTTTACCTTCTGTTCAAATAGTTTAATCCTCCCCTCTTATCCATGATTTTTTTTTTATTTAAATGGTAGTTAGATCTGTCTTTAAGAAACTTTAGATTTTTCAAAACAAACTTTCTTCTGGTTACAAGAACCCAGAGGACTAGCCCCCATTAGTTCTCCATGTCCACATCTCTGGGAAGTGGGTGAGACAGGTTATTAGTAAGGTTCTGTCTATCAAGGTGACTCGTTGGTGCCTTGATTCATGCCTATTTACTAGGCTTTCTGTGTATCTGGGACATTTTGTGTGCATGACCCAGAAGCCAAGACACCACTCTTTGGCTTTCTCATACACAGCATCATGCCTGGAAGGTCCATTCTCCTTAGAGGGTGACAAGGCAGCTACTGCCATAAGACTGGTTTCCCAGTTTAAGGAAAGACACTATCATGCTGCTCAGTGTTGACATAAAAGGACAAACACGAGGATAATGATTTCAAGATGATGAATCGACTAGTAATTATGGCAGGCAAAGCTACAATGACCCACCCGCCCCCACCACCACTAAGCCTATGGACAGGTTATTGGTTTTATGTAACTGAACTGGACCCTGCACAAAATACAATTATCATAGTGAAACAGAAGGTTAATGTGGCATACTTCTGTCTCAGTGACAAAGGGATTGAGGCCATCAGTCAAGAAAGAATTGTAGGATATGTATTGTTGGGCTGCTGTAGATGTCAGGATTGCTGAAATTAGGCTATTCTTCATGCAGACCCAAGTCCACTGTGCACAAAGCATCGGTACCCTGGATTCAGGTAAAAGCTGGAATTCTGCACTGCCAGTGAAGCCCTACCCATCACTGCTTCCACAGGCTTCTTCAGCCCTTTTGTATTTGAAGTAAAACAATCACAACTAATGATTTTAATATTCCCAGCATCAAGCTGCATTACAATGTCCTAAGATTAGAAGTAGTCCGATTTTAAATAGGTACATATAAATTAAAATTTGCATCTTTAAGGAAGGCATTCCATGCTTTTTTTGTCTCACAATGTACTATTGACTCCTTAAGTTGAGTTCCGCTCTATGGAGGGGGAAGTGATAGCCTTGGTCAAGAAGATGAAAGTCCATGCACTATATTTTCTGGGTTAGAGGCCCATCATCATCTCAGGTCTTACCACTGAATTTAGAATTCTCTACAAGAAATTCTGGAAATTTCCCATTTATTTCCAGTTTAGCCTGATTCTACCATGAAGACTTCAGCTGAAATCTCCATACATTCTGGACCCACTGACCCCCTAAGGAAGTTACAAGGACAGGCAGGAACTGGAAAGAGTACTAAGCTTAGCTTTTCTGTTTTGTTTTTAAATATATTTTTATTGATTTCAGAGAGTAAGGGAGGGGGAGAGATAGAAACATTAATGATGAGAGAGAATCATTGATCGGCTGACCCCTGCATGCCCCACAACAGGGATCAAGTTGTAACCCTGGCATGTTCCCTTGAGTAGAATCAAACTTGGGACCCTTCAGTCTGCAGGCCACCACTCTTTCCACTGATCCAAACCAGCCACAGAAGCTTTTCTGTTTTAACATCCCAAATCCTGGTTCATGACCTGGGTTCACCTGGGGATTGGGTAAACTCTGAATTCTTGCCCTATCAGTAAGACTAGTTCTATATGTCCTGATGCCCACATGGGGACTGACCTTATTTTCATGGGGAATTTAACAGAGGAGAGATGAGCAGGGCAACCTGGCAATCGCTAGGACAGGTTGAAACAGGTTTGTGCAGGTTGCCACTGATCCTGTATTATGATAAAAATGACAATGCATTTTACATTGTAACGTATCCTCTACTAGAAGGTATTTGCTATTGGTGAAAGCTGCGTAGATCATTCACCCTCAAACTGTTTATATTACTTCAAACTGACAATTTCATTTTCTTCAGGCATAACAAAAATCCCCAACCTCTCGCTCAAAATGCAATTTTTACTTATAGCACCATTCATACCACCTCTGGATATACAGGCAAATATGATGCTAGTCACTGGACCCATCCTTCCTGTATTTAAAGTTATTGTTCCTGAGTGCTGAGGCTCCATCTCCCCTTCTCACGGGAATAAGCCATACAGAAATGTGACCTGGGTTCTGATTTGGCATGAAACACCACATGGGCAGAATAGTTATTAAAAAAATAAAAGATTATCATAAACTCCTCAAAATGGCAACCATTTGGTCATTGGCATGTGGACGTAAATTATAGGCTATAGAGAGAAAGAAGTGAGGATCCCAAATATTTCATCTCACATTTAAGGCTGTGTGAGATCTCTGGTGAGGAGTCCTGGGGAGGTGCTAGAGGAGGGATCATGGCTATGGCCACAGATGTATCCTGGAATCAGTGATTCCCCCGTGGGCTTTACCGGGTGTTACTAGACCTCCCCAGTGCATGCAATGCTAGGAGGAGCCTTCAGGGGTATAAGGAGGCTGTGTGAGTGAGAGTCTCACTGTGGGGCAACATGATGGGGGAGGGGAAGGGTGCCATTAAAGAGAAAGAGGGTACTTAAAAAGTCATCCAAAAACAAACACTTGGTGAAATGTTCACAGTACTAATGTATGTATGTGACAGAGGACTCAAATCTCAAATATATCAAGAACTCTGACAACTCAATAATAACACAATTCGTCATTTTCCTTTCAATTAGGGTGACACTTGAAGAGACAGTTTAACCTTAACAGGAGGATATATTAATGGCTAATGACAATATGAAAAGTGTCTCAACAGCATAAGACAACAGGGAAAGGCTAATTAAAACTACAAGCAGTTACTTCTTCACTCCCATCTGGAATGTCTAAAATTGAAAAAGGTTTTTAATACTAAGTGTTGGCAAAGATGAGGAATCTGGCACTGGGATCTTCATGCATTGCTTGTGGGAATGTAAAATGGTGCAATATGTTGGTAAACAGCATGCAGTTTCTTGTAAATTATACAATATACATACCCCATGACCTAATAATTTTCTCTTAGGTATTTTCCAACAAAATTCAAAATCACATATTCCCCCAAAGACATCTATGTGAATGTTTACAAGCAACTTTACTCATAATAGCCCTAAAATTAAAAAACAAACAAACATCTAAATGTCCATCGATAGGAAAATAAGTAAACAAATTGCAGTATATTTGTATAGTAGGAAACTACTCAAAGACAAAAATAAGAAATAAGGCATCATTTCTGAATCTCAAAGACATTGCATTGAATCAAATAAGTAAAAAAGAAAAGTATATACTCTGATTCTAGTTGAACTGAAATTTACACTAGGCAAAATCATATTAAATTGCTATCTAGATGTCAGGTGCATGATGGCTTGGGATGTGGAGTATAAAAATTGTCTACAAAATGGCACGAAGGAATTGTTTTGTGGCAATGAAAATGGTTGAATGGTTGCATATTCACCAAAACTCATTGAACCTTAAATGTAAAATGTATACTTTCTTGCATTTAAATTATAACTTAAAGTTATTTTTAAACAACAACCAAAAAGAATAAATCTTACAGGATGTATTTCATTGGTCACTATAAACAAGAAGAATATAAATAAATAAATAATAAATAAAAGTATGTAGAGTAGAGCAGATGGAATGTGAAATCAGAGCAGACTGTTGAACCTCAGAGGGAAGGCAGGGCGGGGGAAGGGGGTTGGGAAGAGATCAACCAATGAACATGTATGCATATACGCATAACCCATGGAGCGGGCTAGAAGTTAATGGGGGGAAAGGAGTACCTATGCAATATTTTCAACAATAATGACTTTAAAAAAAAAGTTGAGGATTGGTGTGTGTGGTTGACTTGTCTGTGCTCTTTGTAGCATGTTAGCAATCCCCCCATCATATCATCCCACAAATGTGCAACTAGTATCTTAGAACTTTCTATAGTGAATCAGGTTCAAACCCTGACTATGACTTTTCTGAGCTGTCTGATGAAAAGACAACTGATTTTAAATTCACAAATCCTCAATTATCTCAATTTTGCAATGTGAATGATAGTAGCTCTTGTTATTAATATGAGGATCATGCTAATATGAGGATTATGATCTCAATATACTTAAGTAATATTTTTTTCTTCATACTCCACTGACTGAGGGGACAGATTACAGCTCAGACTGAGATGGCAAGGAGCCTGTGGATAAGGAATGTACTCAAGAACCACAGACCGAATTACTGAGAGGTAGCCTTGAACTCCTGCCTCCACTCTTCTTATTGTCTCTGATCCATTCTATGACGGAAAAAGAATCTGACACAACACATGATGGTTTGTAATACAGAGAAAAATGCTACCAGTGCCCTACATGCCGGCACATCATAGGATAATTAATACTAAACTAAATTTTACTTAACAAAAAATAATAATAAAATCAGAGGTAAACCAGACAAGTCATTCTGAAAATAACTGCATATTCACCTGTCAGGTACTAATGCCAGGTGAATTCTTAGAAAATACTGATGACATTTGGGGTGCCTTGCTTGCTGTCTTTGGGGCTCTGCTACCCCAGTGTGCTTTATAATGCATGACTCACTAACCCAAGACAGAAAAAGCACTGTGTTAGCTCCTTTTAAGACCTTCTTAGTCTTCTAGCCAACGTTTTGCTTTCCTTCCTCTGAGGACTAGTTGTAGCTGTTTATCCTATCAGTTGAGTCATCCTAAAGTAAACAAATAAGTCATTTCTGTCCCTTATCTATTCAACTATGACTAGCACAATAATCCGCATGTATAGGTTCAAAGTACAGGTTCAAGAAAAGTCATTTCCCCCCCCCCCACTAGAATGTGGCTGCAAGGGCAAAAACTACATATACTATTACCAAATTGAAATGAGTGTCAATTTTGCTGAGACTCAAGTGCTTATGTTATTTTTTATGGCCTCCATGACTCAGCCAAACCATGGTGAAGGTGGCTGCCTGACACACAGGAAAGGGAGCCCTCTTGTCCCAGTGGAGGCCACCTCTGCACTTTCCCTGGAACCAAGACACACCGTGAAAATCGGTCCTTCCCCAGTGAAGCCTCTAATGTCATCTGAGAAGCCCAGATCAGCCCTATCAGGGTTGCTCTCCAGGGGGAGGGGGGGGTTGTGAGCAGCCTGCCCTCAATGACCAGGATGGAGGTAAAAAGACAGAGTTAGAGACGGAGAAGTTAAAAGCAGAACTGCATTAAATAGCAGTTAGTGGTTTATCATCTCATTATAAAAGTAGTAGGGAAGGATTATAGGAAATTTTAATATGGAAAAAGTTAGCAATGGAAATAGAGATGTGGCATAACCTTACCACCCAACATGAAACAATACTGTCATGGATTTTGATTCTGCAGACACACAAACATGCTTCCATGTCTAGAATATGCTCTTAAAGTTGGGTTATATTGTAAATATCTTCTACAGTGCTTGTTTTCACTCCTGATATAAAATAGGAGCTCTTTCTCCAACACATTTGGAATCAGTAACTGGCCAATTAGTCAAAAAAAAATGTCTCATTTACACATGTGACAAAAATGGATCAGACACTATGCTATGTTCTGGGGATACAGGGTGATCAATGAATTTACTATCAAGTCACTGCTTATTATAGAAGATTTACAATTTGAAAAAAATTAGAAGGGGGAAAAATCACCCATAATTTCCCACAGAAACAACCACTGCAAATATTTTGGTGAACTTTCTTTGGATCTTTATGCTGTGCATCAAGTATTATTTTTATTGTGAGTCAGTCTGATGTGGACAAGCTTATGTGATATTTTTAATTTGTTAAAAAATATCCATAAAGCAGATAATCATTAAAAACACTTTCATTGCCCTAACCAGTTTGGCTCAGTGGATAAAGTTGTGGCCTGCGGACTAAAAGGTCCTAGGTTTGGTTCCAGTCAAGGGCATGTACTTTGGTTGGGGGCACATCCCCAGTAGTGGGTATGCAGGAGGCAGCTGATCAATATTTCTCTCTCATTGATGTTTCTAACTCTCTATCCCTCTCCCTCTCCCTTCCATTCTATAAGAAATCAATAAAATACATTTTTAAAAATCGTCGCTTAAACA
The DNA here is from genome assembly GCA_963924515.1 of Vespertilio murinus. Taxonomy (NCBI): domain Eukaryota; kingdom Metazoa; phylum Chordata; class Mammalia; order Chiroptera; family Vespertilionidae; genus Vespertilio; species Vespertilio murinus. The sequence goes on along the minus strand of OZ004713.1, from coordinate 62,665,203 downwards.
TTACTTTCACTTAAGATTCTAAATGTGCAATCATTAGCTCTGTAAATGATGAAGGGTCAGCATCTGGTCTTTATATTTGGGTCCTCTGATTAGAGTTCAGGAAGTTTTCTTACAAAAGCCACATCTATGACTCATGATCTTCAATTTTAAAAACATATCTGTAAAGTGAGAGTGAGAATGCAGTCTCTGGAACTCCACAATTTCACAAAGCTTTCCCCACCCAATATAATAAAAGCCCAATATGTAAATTGTCACCTCAGGTGGTCCTTTGAACAGAAGTTCTATGGTTCACTATGATGTGCTCGGGGCTGCGAGGCTAGGGACCTGAGCTGGGGCCGATCTCTGCAGGCCACCTCGAGGGACCCCACCTGTGCACGAATTCGTGCACTGGGCCTCTAGTCTTTTATAATTGTCTACCCAGCCCTAACTCCACTACAATTTTAAAGTAATTCACCCTCCCAGAAAAATGATCTGAAACGTTTTTTCTTTGATTGAAATAATATTTGATCAATTTGTGCAATTACAAAGGCAAGGAAAACTGACATAGACATAGTTACTGGCTCATGACAAGCTGACCACCAGTGGCGGGAGCAGATAGGCGCAGGAACAGGAGGAGCTGCCTGTGGCCATGAGATAAGAGTGCTTGGACTCTGTTCAGATGTGTACAGATGGATGGCTGAACTAAATTATTCTAATGAGTTGGTTACATGGAGATTGGGCAGGCATCTTTGGTAATTATCAGCTTCACTGTGTCCCAACAATAAAATTTTTTCCTGGGCTCTTGAACTAAACAGCAATGTTATAGAGGTGTTGGAAGAGATGGGCCATTCTACATGTAAGCTTATAATAGCTCTAGGTGGTACAATTATGGGTTTGATGACATTGAAACCTAATAGTATTAACCTATGAGCTCCATCTTTAGAATGAAGTACCAGATTACAGTTGGGATTAGCAGGAAAACTGAATTTACATGCTTGGATTCAACTTTTGGGCAATAGAAGATGTTGTGGGGTCAAATCCTGGGTTCAAAATAAGACCACCGGAGGCTGATGATTTATTTAAAAAAAAAAAAAACAGGCAAAGATGTATTGAAATATCTGGCCAGGGCAGCCACAAGAGCACACATGCAGGTGGCAACATAGGATTGCACAGTTATAGAGGTAGTTAGCCTTTTTAAAGGCTCAAATCACAGGAATTTTCCTTTGTTTTAATTTTAAAGGCTAAAGATTACATTTTAATGACTGGGGTCAGCCGCAGGGTCATTCCCAGTTACATCTCGTTGGACAATGGAACGTGGCCCTATCTTGCGAAGCAGAACTTAGTGGTTAATTTCTAAAGGTTATCTACAGTTTCTACCCTTGAAGCTACTGAGTCAGTGGGAGTCAATCTCCTTTGCTCCTGGTCTCAGGCAAGGTTTCAACCTGGAGGATAAAATAAATATTCCTTGTTTAATCAGGTGCAAGAGACAGACTTAGTAGGGTTAAAATTCAACAGTAGTTTTTTCTTGAGATGTATATTCTTAATGTCTTATTTCAGAAGATCAACATACCTGCTTCTATCACATTTGAATATTCAATAGTCAATATACACTGGTGGCTTTTTAATAATAATTCATTAAGGAATGTTGATATCATCTTAGATTAGGGGAACCTCATAGGTTTGCCATTTCTCTAAAAGTAGCCTGATATTTCCACTGATTATGCCAACACATCTTCTCTGCAGAGTCCTCAGTGCTCTGGACAATGTGCCTGGACAAAGTGCGAACAGCAAACTAACAATGCATTAGTCAGGCAGGCTGATGAACCTTAATCGCATAATGAAATGCTTGCCATGAATCTTTTATTCCACCACCTTTCCACACATTATTTATTGTTAATGAGTTACTAATTGGTAGTGAACGTTATCTTTTGATAAAAAGGAATTGTACAAGAGAGCTAGAATACTGCATGATTGGCAGTCCTTTGATTGGATACATATACTATTTAATTCTATGTGTCTGGAGCCTCAGCTATATGATTCCTTTTCTCAACACATTACATATGGTTGAGGTCTTGCATTTATCCATTTTCCCTTTAAAACCGAAATGCTCTTAGGCACCTTAGCCTGGGGCTATGCTTATGTTAACTGTTCAAGAAGTCAAGCTCTGTGACAGGGCTTGAAAGAATGCAGAAACTGTAATTAGCTAGCATTGTTTAAAATGTGTCAGGGTGTAGTTTTATATATTTGTTATATATGTGCTACATATATGTACAGTAGGTCCTTGGGTCACATCAATGGTCTGTTTCTAAGGCAAGACGTAACTCGATTTTAGCCATAGCCAGAACCCACCTACATAAGCACCTATGTCACTCACATGGGGCACATACACAGCAGTAAAAAAGTAAAACAGTAAAAAAAATTTTTTAAAAAGAAAGAAAACAATTCCTTTCACTTGTGGTAAATAAATAATAAAAAACATAAAGCACATTTGTCGAAATGACAGAACTTTTAAAAAATATTTCTTTATTGATTAAGGAGTTTCATATGTGTCCTTATCTCCCCATTGTCCCCTCACACACACACTCATGCCCTCACCCCCCTGGTGTCTGTGTCATTGGTTAGACTTATATGCATGATATCAGTCCTTTGGTTGAGCTCTCCATCTTACCCTACCTTCCCCTGCCTTCCCTCTGAGGTTTTACAGTCTGATCGATGCTTCTCTATGGAAGCTTTTTTTTAAATCAACAAATGGGAGATGTAACCAAAATGACATATATAGAGTCTGACATAACCCAAGGACTGCCTGTATTTTCTATATTAATATATAGTGTATGTTACTATAATAGCATATATGCATTATGCATGTATATTATGCAGACTGTATATTTATGGATACATACTTCAGAGAACTTTTATTTATTTTTGAGTATGTGTGTGTATGTGTATGCACCTTTCCCCTTTAGATAACTTTTAAAACAACCTCCTCCACTACTTAATCTTTGTTAATTGCTCCACCATGCACAGAAGCAGACGAGCCAGAACTCACAGTGACATTCTAGATGCTTCTCTTTTTCATATATCACATTTAATGAGAAGCCCAGGCACTAGAATTTTACCTTATAAATGTCTCTTCCATCTCTATACAGCCTATCATTTCTCACAGCAATGTGTCAACAGACTTAGCTCCTTTACAGGAAATAGGATCTGGCAGCCTGTCCTCCCTCCTTAACAAGTTGTATTTGCATCATCCCTCCTTGATATTTTTTTTCTGATTAAGACAAGAAGAATTAGAGCAGACTGTGAATGGGACGATGGTGAGAGTCATGAGATACTTAGGTCATAAAACAGGAAGTCATACTTCCAGTTTCTCTGGGAAAGCTGGTGTTTTCTGGCCTCTGCGTGCATGAAAGAGAGAAGACCAGCATTCTATGGAAGTTCACCATGAAGCCATAGGAGAGGCAAGTTCTAGAATCAGAGAATCCTGCACTTATAGCTCTAGAGGGGGTCTTACTAATCATTCGGTGCAACCCACAGTATCTCACACTGCTAATCTGGTTAGAGACAGGGCCTTTAAACAGGGATGAAACAAAAAGGAAGCCATTCAGTTGAACCCTAATTGAATCTGCTTAGTGTCAATATAAGAAAAAGAAATGTGGACAACCAAGGATATACCAGGGGTGTGCACACAAAGAGGAAAGACCACGTGAGACGCAGGAAGAAGACAGCCATCTGAAAGCCAAGTAGAAGCCTCAAAAGAAACCAAAGTTGCCAACATCTTGAACTCAGACTTTTAATCTCGGGAACTGTGAACAAGTACATGTGTGCTATTTAAGCCACCTCATCTGTGGTGCTTTCTGATGGCAACCTTCACAAATCAATATGCTTGCACTCATACCTGGGAAGGAATGCTATTCTTTCCTGTAACTCAGCACTACTTTTTTTTAGGCAAAACAATATAGGAAAGAATAATTTTCATAGTAGAAAGCATTTAGGGCTGTGTTAATCTCATAGGAAAGCACGAAAACAAGAGATTGCAGCAATTAAACTTTAAAAGTACTCTCAAGATCTCCAAAATTTTATGTGCACATTTCCCCAAAGCCGAGTGTTAACAAATAAATGCCCTGAAGCAATGCCACTAGAAAAACACCTTCTCTACTCCCTTATGATTCCAACTGTTTACTTGGTAACTTCTTATCTCAACCAACTTCCCATTGTGGAATCTGAGAGTATCTGGGTTGAAGCTGCAATGTTCCCTATTGAATGTATGAATCTAAAAATTAAAAAAAGAGAGAGAAAATGAAAGAAAAAAAATCCTGTGGTTCAAAACAGCCTAGATAATCAACACCTTTAACACAACTCAGTATGATAATCATGAGACACAAAACATGCTTTCAAGAATCTGCTCTGAAATATGAATTATTGCTACACAGTATAACTGATTAGGAAATGGATGCTACTCTGACCTTGAGCCATCACCATCATCATCCCAGGCCACCCCTCTTTCCAGGTGACCAGGAGCTCAGGGACAGAAATTATCTTCTTGTGATACCTATTTCCAATTGTGCCTCTGTGCTCTGTATGATTCAAGGTTCCCACCAGAGCCTCAGAGGGGTGAAAAACCTTCCACAGGATGTACTGAACACCACTCTTTAAGATTCACTGCAGACTAAATAAACCAAGCTAAACTACTCATCTGTGGCCCTTTCTGATTTTGTTTTTCTTTTTCAATGTTGAAATTTATTTTCTACCATCTCTAACATTCAGAGGATTTTAACTGAAGGCCTTTGGACTCTTGGGGCTATAGATTTGCTTTGTTTGTTTGGAAGGTGTACCGTTTTATTTTTAAAATAAGATATATATGTAAGTGCTTACATGTGGATTATGCATATTCCCATTTGCCACAATCCTCATGGTCCTCACTATACCTCACCCTCTTCATAAAATACTTGAAGGGACACTGAAGGCATTTGAATTTTTGTGGCCCATTAGAGATTTTGAGGTTCCCTTTTTGAAACCTAATCATAGGAATTGAAGGAAAAGGTACTGTCTGTGTTACAAAAATTTCAGCAGGCAAAGTAGTTCTAAGTTGATGATGAAATCAAAAAGGGATGGTTAGGGCAAGTTCCTTGGGTGCTATACCATCTAGTCAACAAAAGTGGAGTCATCTTATAAAAGTTGACTTATATTCTCTCAGCAACCATCTGATTCCAGTGTGATTTGCTCAAAAACTCTTTTCTAAGAAGCAAATACGTACTCTGAAAAGTGTAATAAATTATTATATGATATCAGTTCCTATTTCCCATGGTAGAAATCTACATATCGTCTTTTACTAAAATAGGGTAGTCAAATACTAATTGAGAATTGTGGAGACCAGGAATAAGAATTTCAAGGAAAGACTAACAGTTGAACCAGAGGTAGAATTCAGGGTTCTTGGGTGCAGAAAGAGAAACCAGAGACAGACTTTGTTACTAGACTGGAAGTTCATTTTTGTGCGGAAGGGGACCCCTGACTTCTATAGATATATAGCTTGAATTTAAGTTTAAGCACTTTTATTCATTTTTAAAGAATATGTTACTAAATACATGTAAACATAAATCAAACAAAATTTTTATATCTGAGACTTTCCATAGAGACAGAATATTATACCAGGAAAAAATACTTAGTAAAATTAGATATTTTTATTCAGAAAATGTACCCAATGTGTTCTCATCTAGAAAAAAGGCAAATCCATCCTGCCTTGCCAGGAGTGATTGAGATAGTGTGTAGGGACGACTTTGCATTACACACATTTAGATGATATCATTATTGTTTAGCTTATGGAAACGTTCACTGGGTAACATGCCATGGTACTCTTCTTATAGAAGTATTGAGGAGGATTATAACCTTCTCTCACACATCTCTGCTCCTAGCATCTAGATTACTATCTAGTGCCTCTTGCCTGCACTCTGGAATTGCCCTGAATTCTAACTCCCATCTTTGCTGTATGTGGAGCAATTCATCTCTGTCCAGATTTTGACCTTTGTTCCCTCCTTATCTCACAGCACTGAATGAAACTCATGCCCTCTAAGCAGTGGTTTCTGCTCTCTTTGGAAACCTGTATCGTGGCCATCTTTCACTCTTTGTGTGCCCTTTGTTGAATATCACCTCCCTTTCAAAACACTTATCCATATTTTTTCTTCCAAATTTCCACAATTCTCTACCAAAATGAATAAACTGTTTGCTATGCATTTTAATGTGCATCTTACATAAGGAGAATGTGTACAAGAACTGGGAGCAAGATGCAGGGACCACTCCATAACTGGCAAAGTGCTCACCCTCACACATGCCTTACAGCATATGCTCCCAGAATTTATTTCACAATATATATGTATATCAAAACATCAAGTTGAATACCTTAAATATGCACAATTTTTTTGTAATGTGTAGCTCAACATAGCTCAAAAAAAAATACCAACTCAGAAACTATGGCCCAGCTTGGAATTATAATGCAGTGAAGATACTTATGGACTGGGGGAAAAAAGAAATAGTTAATAAAGATATAGAGAAAGCAGAAAGAGACAGGAACCACTCTGAAAGCCAGCAGCAACTGGAAGCAAAGTGTTAACGAGCCAGCTGTACTCCATCACCCAGCATTCCAGAGCAGATTGAGGCTTCCTCAGTGCATGAAGTCTTCACAAGATATTTACCCCCTGGAGCCCAAACCACTGCTCATTGGAAGTAATGCCAGTACTCAGCAGCAGAGACCCCCTGCTCTGCAATCTTGCTTTCCAACTCCTCAACACCCAGCATGAAAGTATGCCTTTAAACCACATAAGCCAATGGCTTCAAAATGGCAATGCCATATTTCTCCCCCCATCCTTTACACCTAAAAACAGAGAAAGCACTGTCCCAGGGTAGGGGGTCCTTCAGCTTCAGGACTGACTCCCAAAAGATGTCACTAATTTACCCCACAACCTCTCCCATAGTCACGGAGCCCTATACCAAGGATGTTGTCATGGCAACCAAGAGCCAGCCAAGAACAGAATGGATCTCATCACCCCACAAGTGGTGCTTCAGGTCTCCCATCTCATCACTCTTTTCATCTGACAAACTGCGTCATTGAGAGGTCCTGGATAGTAATTAATTACAGAGTGTGTCTCCTCTGCTCCAAGTGTGGTCATGCCAGAATTACCCCGAGGATAAGGAAAAAGCAAGTTTCAGCTGCAAGGTCTAGAAGTTCAGATTGGGACGCCAGGGATGACACTAGGGAGAGAGATCCAGGGAAGGAGGCTCCTGGAGGTCATCTCCCTCAATGCCCTCATTGCAACCCTCTGTGCATGCCCAGAGATGAAAAATTATGCAGTATAACATCCGATTGCCCTTTTCAAATTCCAAGAACAAAGCAATATGAATCAGCAATGTTCCCTGGAACTCAGGAGGAAACCTCCCAAGACAGTGGCAGAATGCTGGCCAATGTCTCAGGAAATCTATTTATTCTCTGGTTCAGCCAAGACAGGATCAGAGTGAGAGAGCTGAGGTCGCTAAGTCCTCTGAGAGCAAGTGATTTCAATGAGGAACCCATTTTGTATAAATTTTTAAAATCTATGTTCTGTTGTATATTTTTATTCTTTCTTTGTCCCTCATCATCCCTCCCCCCTGCAGCCCACTCCAATATTTTTTTTACTGATCTTCAGAAGTCAAATGGAAAGATTTCTCTTTTTGGGACTTATCTAGGAAAGCTTAAGTTTCCAGACTCTTATAAGAGGACCAGAGTGATGGCATTGGGGATGGAGGGCTTGGTGGAACAGGGTTTTGGGGGAGAAATGCCTACTACCCCTCATCCCTCAGGCAGAATAAATAATATATTGGGCATCCTAGAAAGTGGCAGATTGGTGTAACTCCACATACACATCCTTCCAAGTAGTAGGGACAACAGAATGTGAACATCAGCAATGAGATCGGAGTCAGCAAGGTAGGCAGAGTCTGGCCATAATCAGTTTATCCAGCTAAATAAAGAACTTAGATTTGGTAAACATTGATCTGACTAGCCTTAGCTAGGACACACTAGCAAGGCAAGGAAGGCAACCGTAGTGTAGTGGTATTTATGAAGCCCTGAAGGAAGAGAACAATGGGTAGGTCTTGCAAGAATTGGGACACATACATTGTTGAATATACATTTCTTCTACAGTATTGTCTGCAAGGGTAATATTGTCCCCATACAAGAGAGAACACAGCGTTTCTTACCGGTAAAATATGAAGTTCCAAATGCACCCCAGAAAGAGTTAAAGCCATAAGATCAAGGGATAGAAGAGTCACAAATGAGAGAGAAACCTGCTCAATTTCCTTTTTCTCTGCCCCAAAGGAAAGTGATAGAATCTTGTGCAAAGTCCTGAGCTACAGATGGTGGAATAGCACAGCATATGTTGTGCAAGGACTTCCAAGAAACACCTATATCCTGGCACTTCAATACTTCACAACAGAGAAATGTGCTGATAATTTATATATTCAATATGTATTTATGTGTGACACACATGCACACACACACACACACACACACACACACACACACACACTGCTCAGCGAACTGCACCAGTGAAACTTAGCTCATGAACCCCGCTTCTCTTTCTTGTGCTTCCCCTTTTCCTAGTTACCTTACACTCTCTTGCTTCTCTGGTCTTCAGCCCTGTTCTTGGGGAGGGTTATAAAGTCAATTTCTTACTCTTCCAGAAGACTCCAAGCTTCATAGGAAACCAAATGGTAACCCCTTGCCATATGGAGAAAAGAGCTATTCCCTCTTATTAAACAATGTAATGCATAAAGAAGCCTGGGAGGAAGGGGTATCATTAATTCCTAGTGTATAGCCCACTACCTAGTTCCTGTACACCTATCGCTCCACATACACACATATAGGTACCCTGGCATGTACACACCCCATAGATACCATGATCTGTTCAATAAACAGAAAATGTTCCCTTGCACTCACCCTGTATTTTAGTCTTTAGTCCCCAGAGGCCCTGGTAGGCTGTAAGGTGGCCACCATTTACTACCCAAAGCAAATGAAGAAAGAGATGGTAAGAGTACTCTGGGTGGGAATAGTCTACCTTCAACTACAGGCTTCTGAATCTCATTACTAGTCTCAGCACGAGTGTTACTCAGTAAAATAGAAGTTCTCTCATTCTGTAATTATTTTCAGGAGGAGTTTACTAGTATGCCCTGTCTACATCATCCATGTGACTCTGTGCAGGTCACCTCTTCTCACTATGATCGTTTCTAAAACACGTCCCTTTGACACTGTCTGCTCCACATTTACATTATTGTGGTGAAGTAGACTAGGCAGCAATTACACAAACCTCTGGCTGTGTCAATCCTTTGTTAGCAAATTCTTGCCAGCACAACTGTGCACACAACAACCTCCAACTACCCCTCACATATTGACGTGCCTATCCACTGGACACACTGATACACAGACCCACACATTCAACACCCCTCCCCCTCCCAAGACATCTGGAGCTGTGCCCATTCCCACACGCATGCATCTGCACATATAAATGTACACCCTGTATGCAAACACAGTCCCCACATATATTTATGCATGTGTTTTACAAACAGCTAAACCTGCTAATTCACCAGCCTCTTTGGCTGGCAGATTACTGGGGTGTGCAGATTAGAACTAAAACAAATGATTACAAAGTCAAGGATAGCCCTTTGCCAAACACATTCTGTTCTTTTGCTTAGCGTTGTAGTTTTGCCTTAATTTATGGTAATCCTACCCACGCTGCAAGTTACCGAACTGCTGGTTCATAAATGGAGTGCAATCTACTACTGCATATTGGCTGGGAAGAAAGAGAAGACCGCCAGGTTTTTTCCCCAATGCTTTCAAAAACGAAAATTACAGTTTTGCCACGTATTAATGTGAGAATATTTCTGATTCCTCACTCACTATACATATATATGGAATATGTGGACAAATATCTAAACTCGTAATAAAGTTCCAGTTCTTCAAGAACTCTCAGAATAAATGTTGAGTTGGAATTTCTGTCATTGTGCAGAAAAGTTTGGTCTAATAAAAAATAAAATCACTGGCTTCTGTAACTTCTTATCCAAGGGCTATATTTTTTGCAGAGTCTTTTTTTTCTAGCTCCTGTCTCCCTCTCTTTTTCCTTATGTGTCATTTTTAAAATTTTTATTGGGGTGACATTGGTTCACAAAACCATACATGTTTAAGTTCATGTTGGACTTTGGAATCCACATCAATCTTTCTGTCTTTTCACCATGTCTTCTCCCATGAGAGAACCTCAATCTCTCTCTTTCTCTCAAAATATATATTCTACGTGATGCTACCAAAGAAATGATGCTACAGAAGACTGGAGAAAAACCAGGCAATGCCCAGGAGAAATGGAGTCACACTGTTTATTATGCATGCAGGCCCAGAGGAAGATTTCAAATTCTAAGCCAAAAACATAGAGGAAACTTTCCCTGTTTATATATTTTTACCCCTTTGCCTCCCAAATAAGGGTTTTTCGGGTCCCCTTTGCAAGTTCTTAAAGAGCCACATGTGCTGGGGCCTTGAGACCACAACTGAAGGCTTGGCCTAGCACCAGCCCTGATAACTCCATCTGGGGATGCTTTATGGCCTCTCAAAAAGGGGAGTAAACAGGTCTTGCAGGACCAGGCAATTAAAGGGGCAGTGGCTAGCCTATAGGCTAATAAGAATGTGCATTAGGTTAATGGTACAGATTCAGATTGCTAGCCCTTCAAAATACCTCATTTTCCCATCAAAAACTCAGTAAAAATCCTTAATTTGGAGTTCAGTCAGCCTTGTTGATACCTGGGTCCAGAAACATACCATCCACATTTCTTTTTCTTTAATTCCCTAATGCTTCTCCATGGAGATCAAGTCCACATTCATTTTTCTTAGTTCTAACTTATTTCTTGACTAGGAACAGAATATAATTTCTTTTTTCCTGATGCATATACTTTCTAATAAACAGAATGTTATTACAACCCCCTGAAAAAAACAACAACAACCATCATATCTGAATCCCAAGCCAACTTATGAGACAGCATTTTTTAACATTTGTATTGAGGTATATTATACATATACAGAATAAGCACAAATCATAAGTGTGCAGCGAGTTGAATTTTTTAGAATTTAAATCTCCCTGTGTAACGATGCACCCTACTCTAGGAAAAAAAATATTACTAGCATAATAGAGTCCCCATTATGGTCTCTCACATTCACTACCTGCCATCCAAGAGGTAACAGAATGGCATCTTGTATTCCATTACCATCAATTAATTGGCCTCTTTTGAAACATTATATCAATGTAATACTGTGATATTTATTCTCCTTTTCTTTTTTTCTTTCAGCCAACATTTCACTTGAAAGTCCACCAGTGTCACATGCAGTTGTATTTTATTAATTCTCCTTACTGTGTAGATTCTTTTTGTGTAAGTAAACCACAATATATTCATTTTTCTGTTAGTGAATTAGAAGGACATGAAAAGAAAAAAACAAAGAAAGATAAAAGAATGAGATGTACAGAGAGATAAACAAGAAAGGAATGAGGAGAGAGGGATGAAGAGAGTTGAGAGGGTTAGTGAATTCCCAAAAAAAAGAGAGAGAGAGATAAAGGAAATGACTTAAAATGAAGAGAGTAGAAATAGAAATATGCAGAGGAAGGGAAGACAGCAAGAAAGAAAGAAAGAAAGAAAGAAAGAAAGAAAGAAAGAAAGAAAGAAAGAAAGAAAGAAAGAAAGAAATTAACTTAAACTTTTGGTCGAGAATATGTTTGTATATTTTCAGAAAACAACTCTGAGACCATCTGGAATCCTGTAACAGAGAGAAATAGACAGAAGTGTTCTAGCCATGAAGACAGAAGAGACACTATTCAGAGATGGAAGATGCTGACGACGTCTCACCATACCAGCAGACAGCAGCTGTGTGTTGCTAAAGGATGACCAGGACCAAATCAGAGATGGCGGGACCTGCATTACCACCATTTGTCAACCAACCAGATCTGAAATATCATGGCTGACATTTACACATAAGGAACTATTTGACATTGAAATTGGGACTCAAAAGAACTGTTGGCCCAGAAAGAAACTCACTACAGACTGATCCATTTGCCTCTCAGCATAATCATTTTGGCTTGTCTCAGTTTAGGTTCTTACAAGGGTATTTCTTGGATCACATGATCTCACAGATCTAGAGGAAATAATGAATAACATAAACTGATGAGCAAAATCATACCCAGAGAAAGAGAAGCAGCAATCAAACTCTCAAACCTCAGAGAGAAAGTAGGGGAGGGTGGGGATAAGGGGAAGAGATCAACCAAAGAACTGTGTGCATGCATATGGGCCTAGCCAGTGGCCATGGACAACAGGGGGGTGGGGGCATATGTAGGGAGGGGTTTGGGATAGGAATGGGGGGATAAGGACAATTATGTGATACCATAATCAATAAAAAGATAAAAAATAAAAACAAAACAAAAAATAAAGACAAAGAGTTTTTGTGATCTATTAAGAGTATGATCTTATTCAAATAGTTTAATCTCTTCATCTCTTCAAAATTGAAATAATAATATATATCCCATGTGGCTGCTGTAGGAATCCTACATATATAATTAAAACCTAATATGCAAATAGACTGAATGGTGGAATGACTGGTTCCTATGACACATACTGACCACTAGGGGAAAGACACTAAATGTAGGAGCTGCCCCCAGCCCATAGACCCCAGGCCAGGCAAGGCAGGTGCCAGTAGGATCAACCCCGATTGCCCCCAGTCGCCCCAGAGAGGGAGGTGACTGGTGTCGGTGCTGGCAGGGGGCAGAGCTGGCCAGTGGGTGGCACCAGGCCGGCCAGGGTGGGTGCCAGTGGGGAGTAGGGGGCCTGATTGGCCCATGGGTCATCCTGCAGATCAGCCCTGATAGGCGGCCAGGCCTAGGGGCCCTAATCATGTACGAATTTAATGCATTGGGCCTCTAGTTAAATAATATAATGTCAGTATATGTATTTGTTTAATGACTCATCACATTTAGTAGCTAAACTTTAAAATTTGTTAAATATAACTACTTAAAAAGCCTTTAGGCATGGCCAAATAATGAAGTTGATGATGGATACTGTGTCTACACCCACAATCTACCAGATAAAATTCTTAGCTTTGCCCTGAACAAAAATCTAGATGATGTCGTCTTATAGAGATGCATCTATTACATCTGGAGGTACCTGGACTGTCTGCTTGCAGAGCTTCAGGGATAATGAAAAACTTCAGATTGAGTGCCAAAGCTCTATTACCAGCTGAGTTTCATTAACACTCTTAGTAATGATCGGATTACATGTGAAACAGAAAGATAATTACTTTTCTTGATGACAAATAGGAAGATGTTATAATCACTGGCTCTATAAAAAAAACAATACTCCACAGCAAAAATATGTAAAAGGAGGACCAAAGTGCAGCCATTTTCTTCTTTGGGTTATTTGAGAGATATTTCAACTTATCAAGGTTTGGCATGCCTGCACAAGCACATATGCAAGCACAAAATATATTAGTCTAGGATGAATGCCTTCTATTAGAGTTCTTTAATACTAGAGGCCAGTGCATGAATTTTTGCATGGGTAGGGTCCCTTGGCCTCGCCAGTGATCAGGGTTGATGGGAGGGGGGGGGGGGCTCCCAGACGGAGAGACTATGGAAGGTTGGCCAGCTGAGGAGTGGTATCATGGAGGTTGGTGTGCTGCGGGAGTTTGTCTGTGGGAGTGTACTGACCACCAGGGGGTAGCTCCTGCATCAAGCATCTGCCCCCTGGTGGTCAGTGCACATCATAGTGACTGGTCGATGGGTCTTTTGGTCACTCAGGCTTATATATATTTCTACAACTTGGGAAACCAGAGGGAAATGTAATAATCTCTCTCTCTCTCTCTCTCTCTCTCTCTCTCTCTCTCTCTCTCTCTCTCAATATATATTTTACATATTAGTATATATAACTTTCAGAGAGGAAGGAAGACAGAGACAGAAATATCAATGATGAGAAAGAATCACTGATTGGCATGTCCCACATAGGAGATTAAGCCTACAACCTAAGCATGTATCCTGACCAGGAATTAAACTGCCCTGATTCATAAGTCAATGTTCAACCACTAAGCCACATTGGCCAGGCTAAACTCTCCCTTCTTTTAAAAAAATAAAAAAATTGATTAATTTTAAATCTTTATTATTGGAAGCATTACATATGTCCCCATCCCCCCCCCCCAAAAAAAAGGTGCAGAATTTCCATGTTGGCCTGGCTTGTGGTGGGCAGGTCCTCAAGAGGCATCCTTCCAGAAAACCATCCTTCTAGTAACAAAAGGCCAGAATAATGACTCTCAATGACCACCTCATGGCATTCTAGGCTCAGAGAAACAATTTCACAGGACACTAAGCTCTCACTGATTGTGTCAAATTAAAGTGGGCTAACCAGAACTGACAGTAATTCTTTCAAAATAAAGCCTGGAAAAAAATCAAAACAGGGGTGGGGGGTGAGGGGGTGGGGAGGGCTTCTTCTTTTTTCCTTCTAAGCAATATAGCTGTCCCTACAGCTTTTAATATACTATATATGGGAGGAAAAGTAACCTTATCTATAATCAGTGAAAGCATTATACAGTCCCTCAGGATTTAGGAACCTTCAGTATTCCCATCCCATCTAAAGAGGTACAATCCAAAAACCTCACCTATTCCTAGTCTAGGGATCTCCACAATCCTCAATCCAATCCCAAATTTAATATGCAGCATTGGCATTATCTCCCTGAATGTGTCTTCTCTCAATTCTCTAAAATGTTCTAAGTTCCACTTCACTTGCAAAGTCCATATCAAGTCCCATCTTCCCATGGTCACTATGCTGACCACACCAGTTCAATGGACTTCCTTCAGGAACTGGATCAGCCATACTTCACCTACACAGGCTGCCATCTCTTAGCACTAAGATTTGTAGATATGCTATCCCTTCAAAGAAAGAGTAAGTCTTTTATAATAGTTTCCTAGGTGCATTGCAATAAATAACCAGAAATCAGGTAGCTCAAAACAATAAAAATGTATTCTTTCAAAGTTCTGGAGGCTCCAAGTTCAACATCAAGGTGTCAGCAAAGTCACACTCTCTCTGAAGGCTCAAGGGGAAACTCTGTCCCATGCCTTTCTCTCAGCCTCTGCAGTCCTCAGAATTTCTTGCCTGGAGCTGTATCACTCCAATTTCTGCCTTCATTTTCAAACGGCCACCTTCCCTCTGTGCCATTATCTCTGCGTGTCCTCCCCTCTTCTTATGATGACTCCAGGCACATAAAACGTAGTACCCATTCTGAAATACTCTGACCTCATCTTAACCAGTTATATCGGCAAACACCCTATTCCCAAAGAAGGCTGTGGTTTTGGGGTTTTGGTTCGACCTAAATTTATCTGGGGTTTTGGTTCGACCTAAATTTATTCTGGGGTTTTGGTTCGACCTAAATCTGGAGAGGACATTACTCAACTCGAGGCAGAGATGCACTCCCATCCTGCTTTTGATGTTTAGTGTCTTCCTCCCACTAGGAAACGTCAAGGACCTGACTGATGAAAATGAGACTGTAGTTATCAAGCTTGCTTTGTGCAGGGGTGTGCTGGGCTCTGTGGGGACCCTTTCTGCGTGGACTCAGCCCCACAAACACAACACAAGCCCTCTTCCCACAAGTCTTGGTTCGTCTAACGAAAAGCCAATCACTTGGTAATGGAGACTGCCTCTGACCTGCTCTTCTGGGAGGCTACTGGTAGGTACCATGGAGTCCACTTAAGCAAAGTTTCAGGAGAAGAGATGAGGAATAATTAAGTCGGGGAGGGGAGTGGAGGAAGCAATCAGGAAGCAGCCTCACCTTAAACCATGGGAAATGTCAAGTTGGAATCACTCTGTGTAAAGGTCAGCCCTCACATGCCAACCTTTTAAAATTTCCTTGAAGGACTCTGTTTAAAATACCATGCTACAAATTTGCTAAAGAAAAAAAATAATAATTTACTCTGGGGAAACCATGTGTATCACCACAGAAAACAGAGATACTGCATTAGAATGCAAAACTAAATAAAGACAAAAAAAAAAAACACACACACAAAGACTTGCAGAATTTCCAGGGACCTAAGTGAAGGTGCACACAACACTTGTGAACATCCGGGAGGGGAAGAAGGAAACAGAAATCAAACAGAGCCCCATTCGTCTTGGGATCAGAAGACGTGATTTCTGTTCCAGCTTGCTCTCTGCTGCCTTTGAGATGTTCAGCCAGGGAAGGCAGCTCACCTATTGCATAATGCTTGGCTTGCATACCCTAAGTGATGGTTTTGTGAAATAAAGCAAGATCTGATAAGTGAAATGTCTCACACAAATCTCTGTCCACTATACAAATATCCGTGCTTGTTTTGAGGCCTTCAGAAAAGCAGTTCTGTGCTATCTTAATGACGATCAAGCTTGCGCCTCCACGTATGCCCATGTGAAATGAAACAAGTTTGTTCTTGAACAAGGTCCTAAGGGTTGAGCCCAAATTGGTTGCCTAGGAGAAGAGCCATGTCCCTAAAGGTCACACAAAACTGAAAACCAGGCATTTTAAAATTAGAATTCCTAGACAGTGATCTTGCCAGTGAGTCAACAAGCCTGTTGATGGAACACCTACTGTGTGCAAGCGTTCTCTAAGATTGAAGGAGAAACACACCCGAAAGGAAGGAAATATTATCCCAACTCTGAAACGGTTAGAACGCAGTCATATATTCTACAATGTCAAGGTAGCGTGGGAAGACCACAGAGGTCTGGGAAGAAATCAGGGCTGGGTGGATTTCAGAGGAAAGAGAGATCCCGTGGATGTAATGGTCAAGGGCTTGTGGAGGAACAGTTGGCCGAATGGTCAGTGAGAGGCATCAGAGTGGCAACTTTGAGTCTACCTATAATGAAACAGACTCTTAACCGTTTTGGGGGGAGTGGCAGTGGGCAGGTATGCGGGTGAGGAAGGAGGGGAGAGAGAAGAGAATCTTGTTTCAATGCGGGACTTTGCCAGTTTAAGTGCTCCCCTGTCCCTGAGGTGATTATCTGCAATATCAGCTTGGGCCCTCATGTCAGACTGCAACAGGAGAGATCTGTGGCAAGTTAGCTTGACCTCAGAGAACCCTTAATTACAGATAATATCTCTGCTCTGTTCATTCCAAATGGGAAAGAAGATGAAGAGGACTGAGCCCACTTACCTTTGGGGTGCCACAGACACTCGGTCAGGAGTCTCACTAACAAGGTACAAAAATCTCCATCCACTTCCTTCAATCTCCTTAATGCTAAAATATAGCCATGTATAAAAAAGCCTTAATTATACACACCCATACACACAAATATATATTCAAATGCATATAGGCAGATAAATAACTCCATGAGTACCTGTTAGAAAAAGCGAAAGGGAAAATAAAAGATGAAAGAGGAAGTACTATATAAAAAAATCAGAACAGAATTTAGAGTCGGGAAACAGATGCTTTCTTAGAAGAGTGGACGGGAAAAAATGATGAGACCGAAAGTAGCTGGATGGGAACAATGCCTTCCTGAAAAGTGACCTGTTCGGAGCCGGGGAGATCACAGCCCCGGGGGAGAGATAATCAGCTTCTGCGGACCGTGTCCCTGCGAAAGCAGTGCAGTCCCGCACTTGCTTTTGAGAGGAGATGGCGCGATGACAGAATGATGAACTTTAATGGACCACCAGATATTTTAAACAGTGTTTTCCATTTTAAATGCACCTCCAAATCCAGCACTTACAGGATGAGAGCTAAAAGCTTCAGTTCAAACCAGCAGGGCCATGGCCAGCATCCGCAACTGAAGGCTCTCTGACAAGAATACACTTGATTTCCAACCAGCAAGGGACTAGTTATTCCATTTAGGCAAATGGCATCCTGATGACCTGGAATTACCTCTGCAGCTTCTATAGCTCCGGCTTCAGCGGTGACTCTATTTCAGGTTGCACAGAGAGCTTAGTTAAGGCTTTTGGAGCATGCTCTCCAGGGCCAGCATGCGTTTCCTGGCTTCTTGAGAAAGGCAGGCTCAACATGGTGCTTACCAGCAGGTAATGCATCCATTCATGTAGGGACAGTTGGAGAAGGCTTCACATGTGCCTGACTCTGTGCTAGATGATGCTGATACAGACGTTAAAGACAGTCATGTATTCTGATTGTTTGTTCACTTGACTGTGTTCCCCAAAGGGCAATGCTATTTTAAGGGCTTGAAACATGACTGTATTCAATGTTTGTATCAGCGGTTCTTATAAGGGTATTTCTTGTATCTCATGTCTCACTCTTCTAGGGGAAATAGTGAACAACATGAACCGATGAACAAAAACAGACTCGGAGACAGGGAAGCATCCATAAGACTGTCAAACCTCAGAGGGAAGGTAGGGGAGGGTGGAGGAAAGGGGGAGAGATCAACCAAAAGACTTGTATGCATGCATATAAGCCTAATCAGTGGTCATGGATAACAGGGGGGTGAGGGCATACATGGGGAGGGGTTTGGGATGGGAATAGGGGGATGAGGACAAATATGCGATACCTTAATCAATAAAGAAATTTAAAAAAAGAATATATATATTTAAAAAAATACTGTAGAGAGAGATGGCTGGCTCACTGATTTCCTGCAAGGTCAGTTGATTTCTGCAACCTCCACACACTTCCTTTTCATTCTCACCCCCTAATACCACAATCTGTTTTGGGCCCCTTCTTGATACTGATCTCCTCAAGATCATGAGGACTAGTTAAACCTTCCAATCTGCTGACCAGTTTAAACCTTCTCACGCCAATTTTCTAATATTTGTTACTTTCTGTTACCCACTAATTTCCATGTGCTTTTAGTACCGTGTACTATCTTGATATTTCTCCTTGCAACCTTGAAAATGCCATTGACATTTTTTTGAGGCATCTTCTCCATTGTCTGGTCCTTCAATGTGAGAGCTACAGAGAGTTTTACTCATTTCTCCCTATATAGTATATGCTTGCCTTTTATAATTTTATCTTCCAGGCTCTCCAATAAAACAAACTCTCCAGATCGCTCCCATATATTATCCATTGTCAATTCTGTTCTTCAGATTCTGGAAATGCATTCAAGATGGTAAACAGAGCCTGTACATTTGACTACACCATATGGAATTTTCATTTATATTTACAATGTATATATATTTACTATATATATATATATATATATATATATATATATATATATATATTTGAATCAGTGCAACCAAACAAGGAAGGATGCTATTCACATGCTCAATATTGTGAGAATGTTTTCCCAAAATATTGTATAGGCTTGAATTACTAGAAAGAGAAATATTGCCTATAAGACCAAGAATCAATAGATAGAAGGCACCTCCCCAAGAGTTTCGGGGGCCAGAGGGATGGGAGATCTGGGTAATCATCAGGGGCGTTTGAACCTCACGATGAGAAGGACTTTAGAATGTGCATCATGGAAATTCATGAGGTTACCAGGCAATACTCACTCCAGGCAGCTTTGGTCAGAGGCAGCCACACAGAAATACAAAATAAAATAGGCACATGTTCCTTAAGCAGCCACTGATGATGGTCTGGCTGCCCTGTACCGTTCTCTGCATTTCTATTTTGTCAGACAAGAACACCACTTGTAAGTGCAGAGGGGATAACCAGCTGTAATGACAAGCATTTGTGCAGGAAGGGGATTTTACTTTTCTGACATGGATTTGTTTTTCTGTGTCTGTTTGTCATTTGTGTTTGTTGTAGCAGCTCAGCCTCACCAGGCCCCGGCCCTTGTTTGCCAGCTGGTGCATATGCCCAGGCTGTGAGGGGTTACAGCAGGGCCTCTTCCAGACACCCCTTCAGAACTGCCTCTGTACATCTCTGTCCACAGCCCAAAACTTAAAAGTTGCCTCCAATGCCCCCAACCCGTTTTCTTTCAACCCCTACTACCTTCCTGGATGGATACCCTAGCATGATGGACATACCATTGCATTATAGTAATCTCAGAAAGCATTATGTGGTAACACATCTTGCTGCTAGTTATGAAATAGTTGGAGTTTTGGCCCCTCATGTTGACTGTGACACACTGACATTAACCGGGCTATTGCTGTCTCTCCCTAAGGGACGTGAGTTTGCTCAACAACAAATCCTCTTCAGTAATTCCCCTACTTAAACAGTGTGTGCCCCGTGCCAACTATGGTACGAATACACTCATGAGGTATCAGTCCAGTAGTGCCATAACAATTTTGTAATAGGTTATAATAGTAAACGCAGCTTGCTTTTGCTTCTATGGGTTTAAGCTTTGGATTTACTGGGATAAACTAGGCTTGGCTCCAAGCATCTCCCTCTGGGGCAGCAGACACCTAAGACATGTCTGGACCACGGAACAAGCAGACCACCCAAAACAGAAAATAATGGCTTCAGGCCCATGCTTGAAACTGATAGGCTGCCACCACAGAATGCATCCCATTGGCCACAGCCCTATGTTGACTGTGGCCATTGAGGTGGAGGGGACCCAAACAAATAAGAATCAAGTAGCTGGAAAAGATGAGTGATTGAGGTGGGAGGGATAAAGTCCTAACCTAATGAATGAATTTAAATAAGCATAGCAGGTCTATTTACATGTTGCGGTTGGTTGGCTATGTGGTAGACTTGTTTATTGTTTCAAGCTTTTCTCTTTCTCTCTGTTACAACTTCATATATTCATAACCCATTGTAATTTGACTTCACAGTCCTAAGGTCATGGGTTTATCAACACAGCATTTGATTTGATACTTTCAACATGACATTTTATGCACGTTCTTCCTCTCCTCATCTATGCTGATGCAAAATGTCCCCTAATCTGTGTGTGTGGATATATAGTACATAGACATGTTTGCCTGTATACACATACATACATTTAAGTAAATACAAACATATTTTATTTTTCTCAGGTAAACATGAATCTGAAAAGGGAAAGCAATTAAATGAAATGCATAGGGTTCATATTGTCATCCTGAACCACAAGACTTCTGTGTGTAGTTTTGCTATTGTTGTTTTTTTTTTTTTTCTGTATTTGCTGAAGCAAGTTTCTCCCAAAGGGAGATGTCCTTGGATCCTACACACTGAAACAGTCATATGTGTATATGTGCTCAACAAATTCTGAAGTTATTAATTAATCAAAGTCATGGTTTGACTCTTCCTTGTGCAAACCTTTTACGATGGTAAAACTGTAATTTTGTTCTAAAATCTGCATTTCTCCATCTTCATTCATCCTCTGACCCAGCAGGTTGAACCTGTCTTACTCTCCCTGTATGTTCCCAAGGTCTATGATGCCACCTTTGATATGAGGTGAAATAGTGCAAGTGTAAGGGAACTATTATCTGTTCATGAGGCAGAAGACTTCCTGAGACTTTGCTCAGAGACAGTGCCTCGGGGGAAGTGAAAATCAGGAGACAATAGCTCTGGCTCCTCTGCCATTGTTGGATTTTTCAATGCCACTTCACTTCTCTCTTCCTCTGGTTTTCCAATGTAAACTGTAAACAGTGTTTTAAAAGCTGCCTTTTCTTTCCACCTTGCCCTGCTCCATCAAAAGAAATGATGTTTGAGAATGGGCTTTGAAAACAAAAAAAAAATGTATTTCACAAATATGCTTTGCAATTATTGAAACAAAAATGTAATAAATCTAAGGACGATTGTTTAGAGACTAAGCATGACTTGTGTTTCCCAGGGCAAAGAGGGAACAGAAAGAACGGTATGGAGAAACTATTTTTTTTATTTTTTCTCCTGCCTAGATAAAAAGGCTTTAAACAGCATATGACGGAAGAAGTACAGCTCTTCAAGATAGAAAGGGTTTCCCTTCTTATCTCACCGACCACTCACAGCAGGGAATCCAGAGCAGAAGCACGCACAGGGGGAAGGAATCAGGAGCTCCAAAAGGACACCTATTTGGAGGTAATGTCCCAAAATCTGTCTCAGCCTCACTCAGATCCCCAGGATGCCAGCTGATTCATTTTGACAGGGGAGAGAGGTGACCCAGATTCAATGATTCCCCCTATGGAGGGATGTTTGGGGAGCAGTGCAAAGAGAGGAAAGTTAATACAGAACTTCCACTCTGTGGAGTTTGGGGCCGACACGCCATTTGACTCCACTGAATATAAGACTTTTTCCTCCATATCCTAGGCCTAGAGAAAAATCAGTCCGAAGGCTAACCTCCAACTGAGGAGCCAATTTCTCATAACAATGGCTAATAATGACTCTTTGAAATCCCCTTTCTGATCCCAGAATAGGGACTGTCAGAACAGATATCCCTGCATTAAGGCCAGACTGAAAGCCCAATCAGGACTTGGATGCTATGGATAAAACCACTAATAAAGCAGCTCTAAGATATTTCTGTGAAAGATTCAGAAAGTGCACTAATTAACCAAGACAGAGAATCTTCTAACGATGTATTCCTTCTGTTAAAAAATATCCTGTATTGGCATTTTTGTGAATCATTCTTGACATTTTGCCAGGTCTGCTTGTCAACCTTCAAAGAATATGGAGCAGTCGGTGGATTTTTAAAAAGCAAAAATCTATATAAAACAAATTCTAATTACAAAACTACTGGCTAGCTTACCAACAACACAAAACACAGAGATGGTCACTTAAGAAACCACATTTCTAGGAAAGTCTCTTGTGGAAGAATTGCTTCATCTAGTGGAGCAGGACTATTTGAGAGGGCCAACTTAGATGACATAGCAGCATTCCTTAGCTTGTAGGACTAAAAGTATTTTGAGTTATTGAGTGGTGTGTGCATGTGTGTGTGTGTGCGCGCGCGCACACACACACACACACACACACACTGATGCATACATGTACATATTCATTCAATAAATGTGTATTCAATATCCACTATGTGTCAGACATTACCAAGAAGCTCTGCATTGTTTATGGAGCATGGTTTAAAGGCTATTACTCTCAGCCAGATTCTGCTATGGCTTTCAGAATAGACATCATACAAGCAACATTTCTCAGTCGTGTCTTCCTCTTTATTCACATGGTCCCTACCTCTACTTTGGAACACAGTATTCCTGTCTCCTTCAATCTCTATCCCAAACATGACTGGAAAATAATATAAGATGAAAGCATCATATATATCATATCCATAAGCACATGCAATAGAGATACAAGACTCTGCATCTTGGGAAATCTGTAAGAGAGATGTTTTGATAAAGAACTCAAAAGGGGAACAGAATGAAGGAGGTGACTTGTTATTTTTGTTGCATAGAAAGTGTGAACCTACCACACACACCAGGGAGATTTGGCATTCAAGTGGATTCTTGTTCAGTCAATGGTAGATTGACTGGCATCAATGATTCTAGTACCTTAAACTTGACCTTCATATCTGATACCTTATTTTATTTAAACAAACAAAAGACAACCCAAACTATGAAACTGGGCCTGGGAGAATTTAGGAGAAAAAGCAGGGTACTTATTTTAAATATGTTTGCACAGCATTTGGAATCCACAGAGGGCAGGGCCCAGGTGAATATAACATTAGTAACAATGATTTCCCCCAAAGTGTCTGTGGAACCCAGCCACTCTCAGAGTACAACTGCCTTCTATGGAACTTGCAACACAGTCTTATGGGTTGCCATGCATTTGCCCTTGCCCTTGCTTTCAGGTACAGAAGGGACAGAAACTCAATCTGAGCCAAGCACAGGGATCCTCCGTCCATTTCCACTGCCCAGGAACGAGGCCCTGTGGTCATTGCTGAAGCTGTCACAGATCACTGCTGGAGAAAAATGGTCCCTGGGCAGAGGCTGTCAGCGGGAGGTTTGGCTGAGAGAGAGAGAGAGATAAAGAGGGTTCTCCTCCAGCATCATATTTTTTGCTCGGCCTCAGTAATGGCAAGAAGAATGCCGAGAGTGACTGGCTGAGTAAATTGTTTTTGGAATAAATGTGTTCTCTCCCACTGCTCTCTTCCATCTGCTTTTGGTTCCCAGGCTCCCTCCCTCCCTGTCGTCATCTCCCATTCCTCTGCACGCCTGGATACCCCTCCTCCCTCTTTTAATACATACCTACTTACAACGTGCTGGAATATTAGAATATGATAGATAAATGATAGATAGATAGATAGATAGATAGATGATAGATATATAGATAGATAGATGATAGATTATATAATAGTTAGATAGACTATATATATGATAGATAGGCAGATAGATAGATAGAGAGATAGATAGATAGATGATAGATTTTATATATATATATATAATAGATAGAATATATATATGTATATGATAGATAGATAATAGATTACATATATATATATATAATAGATAGACTATATATATATGATAGATAGATAGATAGATAGATAGATAGATAGATAGATAGATAGAAAAATTATATATATATATAATTTTCCCCTTAGCATATCAGGATGGGGCATCCAGCTTTCCAGGTCATACAGCAGGTGTGGTCAAGATCTACAATAAGCTCCTCTTTAGAGTCCTACATCCTAGCCATCATGTGGAGTCACTTGCATGTCACTACCAGACAGCATGGTCTGACTCCTGAGGCTTTTCCACAAACATTAGCTTAAAGCCCTTCGGCTAATAAAATATGATCTCATGCTAAAGAAATCATTCAGTTCCTAATTTGGGGGCTAGGTACATTCCACAGGATGAAGCTGTTAGCTTTGTTGCCACAACATGCTTTGTGATTACGCAGTCACACCACCTCCAGGGTTTCTCTCACTTCCAGCTGGGTTTCTACTCTGAAACAATTTTCTATGGATCTCTTTGAACCCCGTGCCTATCAGCCACACAGATCCTGTAATCAAATCTTCTGGGAACTTGGCTCTCTCCAATCCTGGTGTGCACTGAGACCCACCTATATATGTGAGCTACTGCCGAGAACTTCCTTTCCACTAGGGAAATAATGTAACTCATAAAGCAAGGTGTCTGCCAAATTAACCAACACAGTCTGCACTGTTTTCCGACACCAACCATCAATTCTTCAACTCTCCGAGTACCACATGGGTTTCCTACAATTTGATTCAATTCTGACACTGTCTACCTGGAGTCAACATCTGATCCCACAAGTTCAAGGAGCTTGTTCCTCAACCTAGACTGACTCCCCTACATGTGCTAATTGCAAGTCCCAGCTTGTCACCTCCACTTCTGACCACCCAGATATAAATCCAGGGACTCCCATGACCTCTCCTCAGGTTCAATAATTTGCTAGAACTCAGAAGAGCGCTTTATTTAGTATTACCAGTTTATTATAAAGGATACAATGCAGGAGGGGCCAAATGGAAGAAATGCACAGGGAAAGGGAGGAGGCAGAGTGCATGGAGCTTCCGTGTCCTCTCCTGCATACCCTCTGAACCTCAATGAATTCACAAACTCACATGCTCTCAGAACCCCATCCTTCAGGAGTTTTTATAAAGGTTGCATTATTTAGGCATTATTGGTTAAATTATTAGCTATTCCTGATTAAACTCAACTTCCAGACCCTCTCCCCACAGCGGTGGCACTGGGAGGAGAGGGGGAAGGTTTGGAGGTGGTACAGCTGAAAATTCCAACCTTCCAACCATGCCTTGGTTTTTCTGGTGACCATCCTGAAGCTGTCTATGAGCCCACAGCATCTGTTATCTCACTAGTATAAACACTCATAAATCCAGAGATTCTAAGGTTTTTATGAACTGTGTACCCTGAATCAGAAACAAAAATACCAATATATAAAGAACAAATATAAAAATAAAAAAGATTAAAATACATAATATAATTTATAAAGCAGAGTGTCTGACAAATTAATGAACACAGAAAACCAGTGATAGTGGGGTGTGTCCTAACCCTCTCTCTACTCATGTATGCGAGTGTCCCTTAACCAAGAGCTTCAGATGCCATTTAACTCCAAGACCTCAGGACCTACCTCATCTGAGATCCAGTCTTTAGGGACCTCTGCCTATTCCTTCTGCCCCACATGATTGAAATGCACTGAACTTGACTTTCTATACTGTACTTCTGACTCCTATTGCCTGCAGCTCCACTTATGTGTGTCTAGGTGATTTCTTACTTCAGTTAGATTACAAGCTAACTCGGGCACAGGCCTTGTACAAATTTTTTTCTCCTGTTATCCCCAATACCAATGGAAGTATCTTTTCAGGCATCAATAAGTGTTTGATGATTAATAGATAGATTTATAAAATGACCATACCTGCAAATAAAAATAATATCCTTTTAAGAACACTTAACATTTGCCAGAAATTTTAGTAAGCGCAGATGTAATAATTAAAAAAATTATACAACATAGCTATAAAAGAGAAATAAAATATTCTCCACACAGAAGAAAACTGAAGTTTAGAGATAAAAGTGAAAAAAAATAGTTTTGGGGGCATGTGTATATGAGGTAGAATAATTGCATCCCTGATTTCTAATGGCCATAGTGTTGATCAAAGTGGGGTTTTGAAGGCATCACTAATAAGATTTTTCAATGCTCAGTAGCAAAGATTGAATTTGCCCAACAAAATTGGTGTCCTTTTATGAACTCATCCAGAATTTTTTTTTTAAGTAAGCAGTCAGGAATGCAATGCATGAGCTATTCAGGTTACCAGATAGAGTTATTTAATCACAACTAACTTGACGAGAATAAACAAATCATCATAGGATTTATACATTTTCTGCCTGGATTTAATTATTCCAGGGACCAATAAAAGAACATAACTCTATAATTTTGGGGAACTTAACTGAAAAAAAAAAGATGGACAATGATATACAAAGACTTCTGGGGAAGTAGAAGAAATTAAGAAATTAGCTTGACTAAAATGAGTATCCAAAAGTAGCAAATGAACAAAACAAAGCATAAAAACAAGTCCAGAAAATCTTTGAGCTTAAGTTCATTATATGAAGTCAACTCTAACTTCCACCATGACCAAGATATAAGGATGGATGGGCTTCTCTATGAATATCTTTTAACTCCTGATGTTTCTTCTCCTTCAAATAGGTTTTAATTCCTATGTAATATTTTTTTCTCCTGTAAGTAGGCAGAATGCACAGGGCCAATTATCCTGACAATTAAAGGCAGACAGTGTCCTCAAGGGTCCTTACATGATTGTGAATCTATTCCTCTAAAACTACAATTCTACCTATTTGCCTGATGTATCAGTAGTTTCTTAACCAAATTTAAGTGCCCTTCTGCAACAGGTTCCAGTTTTTTACACTGATAGTGAAGCATCCAACTTATATTAAAACTGTTGTTTGAAATTTTAACCCTGCTGTTTTGGCTTCTGTAAATGCTTGCTTGCTTAAATAATAAGGAAAATATGATTACTCCCATTCCAGAGATGCCATAAACTATGCCCCAGACAGAGTTGTCAGTGCTGACACCAGGCCAGGCCTTGAATATGGTCTCATGGCCCCTTCCCAGCATGTAGGCCTTTTTCCCCCAGCAGGCCCAGAAGTCTCATTCCAAATTTGGGAGACAAAAGAGCTAGGAAAAATATAAATAGAAAATGTTTCCTCCGTGTGTGTGTGTGTGTGTGTGTGTGTGTGTGTGTGTGTAAGGGGAGGGGCAGAATTTGAAAGGCACATTTTTCTCTGGCCCTGCCCATAATAAAAAATAATTCCCTTTCTCTAAGCATGGCTTTTTTTTTTCAAGTCTTCTGTAACAATAGTATAAATAAGCTTTTTCACACATATGCTGACATCCTTCCTGTCCGCAGATGTCAGCCACTGTTTCTTTCTGATTTGGGATATCTATATAAACCAATGCTGATAGATTTTGAATGAATAAATGTTGTTTTAGAGGCTCATAGGTCTAATGGTCTACCACTGAGCCATACCAACTGGGAACAACCTTCTGTCTTTTAACTTCTCTTTCCTACTACTCATCTCTCTGGTCCTCATTCTATTGTCATTTAATATTATCAGATCTATTGTCTGGTTTGCTAATTTCCTCTTCATCTGTGTCTAATTAAATGCTTATTTTGTCCATTCAATTACTAATTTTAATCTTTGTGTTTAAAATTGTAATCACTTCTTTTGCAAATATGCCCCTGCTGGTTTTAATAGTATCTACCTATTCATCATATATTCAAATGTTGTTTATTTCTTCAGAAATATCAAATCTAATGGCAATCATCAAACTGGTAGCCTTCGATGCCCAAGACTATGTAAGTTAGTTATTTCTGTTTTCTCACGCTGATGGTGCTTAGTGCCATAATAAGCTTAATAACTTTTTATTGTGAACACAGTCCCTTGGAACTCTACCTGTGAAAAGATGCTGAGACTAGATCTAGGTTTAGAATATGTTACTCCAGAGGTTAATATTTGCTTCTAACAAACACATATAGAACTACTATTTAGAACTTCTATAAACATCTTTTGGGGAGAAGTGAGTTGGAAAGTACAGAGAGTATGAATTTTAATCCTCAAAATTCCAAAGCAATTTGTGCTTTGGAATTATCATTAGATAATATTTTCTTTAAAAAAAATATCGCGTAAACATAGTGCCCTATTTAGGGTGGATTTATGCTTTCTATTTTACAACTGAGAATGCTGACTTTCAATACACTTAAATTTACATTCCAACTTTCCATGTGTTCAGTCATCAAGAATAAACAGGATCTCCCAGAGCAATACTAGTTTTTGCTTTCTTGTCCTGATTTGGGTTTTCTTACATTTCATTTATGTACTTTTCTAACAGCTCAACAATATATTGAAAAACATACAACTAGCTATAACTAATTTGAAGATTCTTATACAGCTCGACTTCCATATTCTCACATAGCCTTGAATTTTTTGCCAGAGTATGTGTAATTATGCTAAATTATCTTTCTTTTATTTCCCAATTTTCTGTCTCCCTCTCTTTGGGATATAACTCCCTTAGACTAGAGACTTGTTGGTTTTGTTAGCCAATGTCACCCCAATAAATTCAATACATTTTACAAAATAAAGTCCTGATTTACTGTAATATATATAGCCATTGAATATTAACCTTAATTTCAGGTTGTCATTTAGGTTTACATCCTTTACGCATCATTTCTCTGGTGTATTTGAAAGGTGCTGTGTTAGAGATTGTCACTGGAAGGTTTAAGACACCTGAAGTTATTGATATGACTGACATGACTATTGAACAGCTCTTCATAGCCTGTGTCAGCATGCCTTTATCCTGAGTAAAGGGAGTAGATTAGATAATTGGAAGGTTCAGCAAGAATTCATGCATGTGTATTTGATGGCAGCAAAAACATGTGTTCAAGAATGCAAATTTGAGGATGAACTGTGTTTTCTGTAGAAAGAACACTGGAATTGGAGTTTAGAGACTGAAGTTTTAAACCTAGCTTATCCTCTTACAAGGTATTTTACTTAAGATGTTTAGACCTCGGTCAATTTATCTGTACTTTCTTGTTTTCCTTTACCAGTTTCCTTTCTCCTGGTCCATTGTGACAATCTACTGGCATTGTCTATGTGAAGACATAATGTCTATTTTTCTATTTTCAAGCACAGTGAAGAGCAGTTTAACACCTGAGCCAATAAAAGTATGCCATAGTAGTCAAGAAGAACTTGACATTAGAGTCAGACTTAGTTTAGATACCTGTTATTTTTGTGTGTGTGTTTTTTTTTGGTGTTGTTGTTTTTCTTTGTGGGTTTTGTGTGTGTGTGTGTGTGTGTGTGTGTGTGTGTGTGTGTGTGTGTTTCCATGTATAATAACCCTGTAAATATTCTTTTTATTTCAAGTCTAACCTGAGGTTGCAAATATCAACTTCATATGGATGCTGTAAAGATTGAATGACATAACATATACAAAGAATGAAGCACAGAGTCTGCCTACAATAAGCACTCAATAAATAGGAAAGAAAGTTGAAACATTTTTTTACAAATAATTCTATCATATGTCTACTAGAAGCATTTTAATTGGATCAATCCTGTTCCTCTTCTTTTTTTTCCTCCTCTCTTTCTGTGTGCAATTGAAAAGACTCTCAGGGTCTAGGTTTTGTTTTTTTCTTAAGGAAGGGGCAATAGTTTGCTCAATATCACATCTTATATTGAAAATAGAACTTTGACTGGCATTCAGGTCTATATTCCGAGGGTAAAGAATCCAGGGGGGAGTAATGGGGAGAAGGAAGGAAGGAGAGTTTGGAAGTATTAAAAACTAGAGTACTTCTCTCTTCTGTGGAAATTTAAAGGAATGGGGCAGGTCTTTCCAGTGCTGTTTTATGTTGAACTGCTGTAAGAGAATAGGAGAAAGTTTCGGAGAGTCAGAGAGAAAAGCAAGTACCCTGGTTATAAGGATTAGTCACAAATTGAAAACAACAGCAGAAAATGCAGTCCCCAATGTAATATCCATTAAGTAGAGCTCTGAAGTATATTAGCCAATTATATTTTTTTCCACCAGCCTGGGCAGCTTCTCCAAATACACTTGTCAACACAAGCAGGTACTCTCAGAAAAACAGCTGAGCTAGAGCCAACACACCTCTGAGTATGAAGTGCTAAAAAGTCTCGGATCTAGTCCAAGACTAACTTAAACCTGGGCACTACTTTTAACTTTAAAATGGAAATAAAGGCAGAGAACTTATTTGGAATGGTAGAGAATTTAAATAGAATGCTGAGGTCTAGAGAAAGCTGTCAGGTTAGAGTTGGCTTTCATTTCACAGGGACAAATTGCCCAAGCTTAGAATGAGTCTTCCATGGCAAATATCCTTGGGGTTCCCAGACTCTCTGCCTCTTGTGTGTTGGGTTCATCCTGCAATTGGAGTTAAAGTGTAAAACTGTCTCCACTGAGTAGCCAACACAGATGACTGGTTAGAAAATCAAGGTTTTTGTTATCACTGTCCTTACCAGATGGGTATTAGCACCTTGCTATAGGGAACACCTAATATCTATCCCATAGCTCTTTAATCACATATTGACACCTTGAGTTCCCCCAAGCACGCTATGTGTTCTCCTAGGCCTGAGAACCAATCCTGTCCTAATGAGTTCCCTGCTTGGAAGCTGGATAGACTAGCACCAAGTCAGCCTGGCTTTAGACTTGAATTCTAGTCTCAGGAAGAGATCTTTTCACTATTCTTATGGACCAAGGTCTTCTAATTTCTTTTAGTTCCACTTTTAATAATGTAGCTCCATCTGTATCAATTCTTTCTAGTTTGAGACTTCCAGCATTCTAAGTGCAGAAACTGGCTTTGCTCTCAGCAATCATTCTGGGAAATGGTCCCTGTCCTCTGCCCTTGATCTTAGGTTGGTTCTCTCCATTAAGCACCTGACTCTCAACCTGGATTTCACTCCTTATGAGGCTGTCTGTGCACTGTCTGCATGATCAGCTCACCCCTCCAATGGACTTTTCAGGCTTTAGTCTGCCTGGCCCACTGTCTCCAGCTCTTAGGCACCCTCTTTTCACATCTCACTCCTCTTCCCTTCCTATTACTTTCTCTTTGAACCTCCTCCTGATCACCCATTTCACATATCCAAATCTGTCCCCACCCACTTGTCTAGGTTTCACAAGTCTCTGATACTAGCACCTGTAGGTCCATTATTCCCTACCTTCCCAAAGGTTGAATTATAAATCCTACTGCATTGTTATATTTTCAGCAGGGGAGAGTGGGAGGATGCGATGATTAGGTACAAAAATGAACAAAATGTGTCCCATAGCCTGAGTCTTAGCAGTTCACTGGAAAACATGGCAACAAAGAAGTAAGTCACAAACAAAGGAAGCTAACATCAATCAATCAATCAATCAATCATCAATAACCAAAGTAGAAAATAAAAATGGCCCATGTTTCTTTCTAGCTTCCAATTCCTCTGCTCCTTTCACTTCCTATTTGTATCTCACATGTTCTGAATCAATTTATTTCACAAGACTGTGACAGAGCTTCCTATAGCATCACTGCTGGCCTCAGCCCTGTCCATGGCACTACACTGACCTAGCTTGCAAGAAACATGAGGAATGACCATTTTGACCCCTACACATAGCTTCCTTCCCCTTCTTCCAATACATGGTATGCATATGATGGGACCAAACTGAAATGCCATATTTTTTCTTTATATGTTTGGAATGGTTAGCTCACCTGATGGGCAATAGCAACATCTCTCCTTCTACTTCCCATTTCATAGGGCAGGACAAAAATGACCCGCATCTTCCCTCTGCTATTTGCATTCTGCAAAAATCTGTGCTCATCCACTGCATAGAGACACGCACAAAAAATCGACTTAGGAATGAGTCATGAGTTGCTCTTTAAAGGTTAGAGCAAAGGAGCTCTGTGAGCCTGGGTAACTAGGACATGTGGGTGAAAGGATCAGATGCACATAGCTGGGGAAGAGACCTGAGCCCCTCATTGCTGCTTATTCTACCCAAGGGCCACTGTGAGTGAAAAACACACAATAGGGTGCTGTAACTACATAATTATGTGACTTTCAGAGAGGGGGGCATGACACAAGCAGAAAGTGAACAATGTTAAAAAAAAAAAAGACATCAGACATTGCTCTTTCCTTACAGCTGTTATCAGCTATTCATGCTTCCTATTCCTTCTGTGAGAGCTAGATCCTGAAGGATAACCTGTGGGTTAAAATATCCATGACCCCCTTGTCAGAATAGAATAAAGGGTCCTTGGTGTTTTCATTATTCCTTGCACAAACTTCCAATTCCTTTACTATATAACCACCTGCTTATGTTCCAGTGCTCCTTATTGGGTTGCGAACTATTTGAGAACAGGGAGTGTGTCTCAATAACCTATGCAATGGGAGTAGCTAGGATGGTGTCTGATACGTGATAATGATAGATGCTCAACCAATGATTACTGAATGACTGAATGGAATGATAAAGAATGTGGTATGTATTGGACTTGTTCTGAGTGAATGAAAGTTTATTATTGGTCCATAATATTTCACTGGTCCCTCTTTTCCAAAAAAAAAAGTGTCAGCAGTAAAGGAGTCTCATAATGAATGAGACAGCTGAGTTCTCAGACACCCCAAAGAATGTTTCCCTAGGCATTGTTACACTTCACACTATGTGGGGGAATTTAAGGGTTCCCTGATTTCAACAGGAAAACATAGTCACTGAAAGCCTCACTAATTACTTGGTCATTATTACTAGCTGGTAACTTTAAATGGGATAACATGCATATTTCATTGATTTCAGATAGTGGAAGGGAGAAAGATAGAAATACTATTGATGAGAAAGAATAATTAACTGACTGCCTTCTGTACGCCCCCTCCTGGGGATGAAGCCCACAACCCAGGCATGTGCCTTGACCAGGAATTGAACCATAACCTCCTGGTTCACAGGTCAATGCTCAATCACTAAGCAACATTGCCTGGGCCATTTTAATTTCTTGAATACCTACTCTCTTTTAAGCCCTTGCTAAGTACTTTGTGAATAAAAAACATTTAATTCCTCCAAACCCTGCAAAAGAAATATAATTATGTCCTTTTGCAGGTGATGGAATTGAGGTTTAGTAACTTGCTCACAATCACTGTAAAAGATAGAGCCAGATTTTTCTTTTAATGGTTCATGGTCATTAGTCTCTTCTCTCAAGAATTACAATGAATGTTTTGAATGATTACCAGTGTAAATATTTCCTACTAATGATCTATGATATTATTTTAAAAAGAAAATACTTTCTTTGTACCCTGGAAATTAAATACAAAATATTTGCTGAAAGGCTTGGGACATACAATAGAAACATTCTCAGATACCAGTTATAACTGGCCATGAGATGATTAATGTGTTACAGAGTTGGGAGTGTAGGTAATTATGATGCCATCTGGCATCTGAAGACAGGTATCAGGACTAGATGTTCATAAATTTGGGAATGGCCAGTTCAGAAAGACAACCACAATGTAAACATGCCTATTTGTTTACATATATATATATATATATATATATATATATATATATATATATATATATATAATGCCAGGCACTGAGTTGTCAAATATATATATAAATTAAAGCTTTATTCATTTAACCTTCTCAATGTCTTATACATCAATTCTTTGCTTCCTATACCCACTATTTTTGATATGGTCTAGGTTTTTACTACTTCCTAGACAAAACCGTTCTGATTTGTCTCTAAGGTTCCTACCTGGTCTCAACCTTAAGCCTAATTAAATTTATGTACCACTGTCAAAATTATTTGTGGCTTCTGACAAAGACTCTATCCTTGAGCAAACTTGACAAAGGCTTTTCTGTGTCCTCTTTCTGACCAGGTCTGGATGATGGGTTAGATTAGTCCAGTTGTAGCAAGAATCTTTCTGAGTTGGTTTAGAGAGAATCCCTAGCCCTCTATATCTGATCAAATTCCTCATCCCCCCAACTCTGGATAACTTATTACTCTGGCCTGCCTTCAGCAAGAATCCTGTTGAACGCATCTAGCAAGAATCTCCCAAGCCTGATGTTTCCTCTTAGTAATTTTTCTCTCCACTTATCCCCATCCTGCTGCTTGACGATAAATCTCAACTTGTTCTTGATATATTCAGAGTTGAGCCAAATCTTTCTCCCCTACTGTGAAAACTCCATCCATTGCTCTCTAGATGATATTCTTAACCTGTAACATGATATAAGATCCCTCATAATCACTCACCTACATTGCCAAGACCCCTTACATGAAACCCCTTTCAGCAAGTGAAGTCTACTCTTTTCCTACTCATACAACCATCTTCCTTCATACTGGGCCATGCTAACATTGTCATACCCATAATAGCCATACGTTGTCAGTTTCTTAAATGACCTCTGAACTTTTCAAGGCAAGGCATTTTAATATATCCATCTTTGTTTCCATAGCACCACTTTGAAAACGAGGAGAACTGAATGTTTATCAAACATGTGATGTCTAAACAAAGATTCAACCTTTAGAATGTGCTAATTTGAAGTGGTTTTATAAGCTCTACAAACACAGAGGTATTTGGTGGAAGTTCAGCTGATGGCTGGATGACTTTTCACAAGGTGTTATTTTGAATGAGTGATTATTTCAATGGTCTTATTTCAATTATCCTCACTCTACAGTCAGCAAAATGCTCTAGCCTTCTGCACAAATGCTTAGACATGCAGATGTGCAGTATTCTTAGCAATTAATGTCTACCCCCATTCCTTAATTGGCTCTCTTTTGTGACTTTGCTATCTCCTTCTTGTGCTTTTTTTTGCCCTAGTTAAGATTATTTGACTGGTAGATTATTATAATACAATTTTCCAAAGATTCCCCATCAGAATGATTTAAATGACATTTAACATGTTATTAAGGAAGTAGGACATTGCTCAGAGGTCCTAGTTTGGTCTTCAAGCTTAAACGTTTTCATAATGTTTAGTGAAGGTATCTTAAATGTCATTGCTTTTCAGAAGAGCACTCCCATAGTCAATGACAATTGGATTTGTTCGGGAATTAGATTTATTTAGCTTCACCATGCAGCATTTGTCAACAAAAGGTTGCCATTTCCAGGAAGTTATTTTGTTCAGCAAACTTGCTTCTTTAGCTAACATTGTCATACCCATAATACCCTTAAAAAAAAAAAAAAAACCTCTCTACCATGGGATTTGCTGCCAGGTCCCCAGGCCTGTCCTCAGATGGACTGGAGGAATAAACCAGTTCTTCATTTACTACATAGTTCCCCACTCCCTCAAAGGCAAACGCCTACAGCATAGATGTGAATTGGGGTTAAAAGTAGAAGAAATATGGTGAGGCAAAGATGGCTGACCAGTTTAAACTCTACTAAATAGCAGAATAAACTTTTTCCTTCTAAGGGTTATTTGGATGAATTTTCAATGACAAATCAGGTCTTAAACTAACATTTCTCATTAAATGAGAGAGTTTGCTTGAGTCACAATATATTCCAAAGGCTACTGTCTTTATTATGTTCAAGAGGCATTGATACCTGGATTCTTAAGTCAGATGTAGAAAACCAGGGGGAAGAGAAAAAGAAGTGAGAAGTATGATGAAAAACTACCTTGAGCCTGTTCCGGAACCATTATTTATTTTTGTTTGTTTTTAAAAATATATATATTTTATTGACTTTTTGCAGAGAAGAAAGGAGAGGGATCGGGAGTTAGAAACATCGATGAGAGAGAAACATTGATTCAGCTACCTCTTGGACACCCCTACTGGGGATGTGCCCCCCAAAAAAGGTACATGCCCTTGACTGGAATCAAACCTAGGACCCTTCAGTTCACAGGCTGATGCTGTACCCACTGAGCCAAACTGGTTTTGGCAGGCCATTTTTTTTAATGAAAAATACCACATGATCTCACTCATTTATGGAATATAAAGAACATTATAAACTGTTGAACAAAAATAGATAGAGGCAAGGAAACATCAAACAGACTGTCAAACTACAGGGGGAAGGTAGGGAAGGTTTGGGGGTTAAGAGATCAACGGAAGGACTTGTATGCACAACCAATAGACGAAAACACTGGGGTGGGGATGGGATGAGGACAAGTGCCAGGGATTAAGTGAGGCCGAGGGGAGGTCAATGGGGGAAAAGGATCTATGTGGACTACGATTTGTAATGCCTTAAACAATAAATTAAAAAGAAGAACTTTTTATTGATTTTTAGAAACAGGATAGGAGAGGGAGAGAGAGAAACATCACTGTTAGAGTGAAACATAAGTCAATTGCCTCCTGCATGCCCTCTAATAAGCATCAATCCAGCAACCTGGGGATGTGCCCTGACCAGGAATCAAAACAGCAATCCTTTGGTATCTTGGATGTTGCCCGACCATCTGAGCCACACGAGCCAGGGCCATTAATTTTCATATCAACATCTGCATTGGAGGGAGGATACCTACCTACCCAGGTTACTACAAAGAGATACATTTTGAGTGTAGCGTGTTAAATAAAATTGGAAATAATTGCAATATATAAATGCTTTTGCAACCCATCACATTTACAAAAATAAACCCATCAAAATACCCAATAAATTAGTCTTGATGAGATTTGTAATGAGGCATTAAAGATAAATTAAGTAAACTGTTGAAATGCGAAGAAAAATGTTTCATGGCATAACATCTACTCATACTCCATATTTTAGGCAGATAATCACACAGGAAACATTGTTAAATAAACAAAAATTCAAATCTTAAAAATAAACAGCTACAAAGAAGTGGATTTAGTATTTTTGATTACTTAGCAGAGTTCGAAGCCATTATATCCTGAGTAGGAATTATAGTGGTGGAAAGAAAACATTTTTTTTTTTGGTTTGTTGTTTTTGCTTTCGGTACTGAAATCAATTGATTCTGTTTTTATCACCGGTGAAAAATAATGATTTTTAGTATAAATAAAGTCATATTTAGCTTTTTAAAATTCAAGGACAGTGTGGGGTTTCCTTTACTCCTTTGGTTTCCCGAGAAAGCTGCTCGTTACAGGAGTTAATAGAAGAAAAACAGAATTATTCCAATTGTTACTCCAGTAGTGAGTCCAGAGATATTATTTTGCTTAACTGTCAAGACTGTTGATAAGTTTTCTAAACATATCACATAAGATCCCTTTTAGGGAAAATATGCCAATTTCTTTTTTAAAAAAACACACACAAACAAACTAGTTATTTTATATGTTTATAACTGGATCCACTTGCATAGGACAGCAAATCTCACTCAGTGATAGCAAACGAGTGCAAGCATCATGTGCTATGTTGGGACAGAGTCTGCCTCTTGTAACGGGACCCACGGACACTAGACACATAAGACCACTCCAGCATGGAGGGTGACAGTTCTGTATGTTTATGTGAGAGAACCAAGAGGCAGCAGTGCCTCCTCTCTCAGCAAGTCCCTGCTTTCAGGGAGGTCTCTGCTCTCCATAGCTCACCTCCCAAAGCCCAATGCGGGCATGGGTACCCCTTTCCTCTGCCCACAGAAAGGATGATGTTAGCTCCACTGCATGTTCTACAACACAAAGGTGAGACCACAAACGAAATTGGAGAGCTGAACATTTAGAGTGGAAGGGGCACAGACAAATTGGGACGTAGGATCTTCCTACATCTTGGTCCTGTGCTGCAAAGCTGGAACACAGCACACTTCCCAGGAACAGGACCCCGCGTGGTGAGGGCTTTATCAATGGGCATGTGCCAGTTTGAGAATGCCTCAAGCATGCAGTCTCTGTGCAAGCTTCCCCGACCCCATAGTCAGCCTCAAACTTCTCTAATTCACTTTTAAACCCAAGAGAAAAGAGAAAGGTGTAGAGGTCTGTTTCCAGCATCCTGAGATTCAAACTTTTGGCCTCATGTCTCAGGATAAAAAGCACCCCTGTGAGACCTGGCAATGCTTTGCCCCTGAGAGAGCTGAGATTACTCTAAGGACATGAGAATTCCTTCCGATGTATCCCCCCCCCCCCCACCTACCCCCTGTCCTCCCTGTTTGTATGGTTTCCATGGGATTTTGCAACTTCTGTCACTTCTGTTGCAGATTATCATAAAAGGTGAAATGTATGCTGCAACTGAGGGGGGTTGAAGGAGAAACCCACAGATGAGTTTAGAAATTTGAGGAAACATCTAAATAAGACTGATTTTTGCCGGTCTCGAATTTTTAAAAAAAGTAGATAAACTGCCAAAACTGGTTTGGCTCAATGGATAGAGCGTCGGCTTGCGGACTGAAAGGTCCCAGATTTGGTTCTGGTCCAGGGCATGTATCTTGGTTGCAGGCACATCCCCAGTAGGGGGAGCTCAAGAGGCAGCTGATTGATGATTCTCTCTCATCCATGTATCTAACTCTTTATCCCTCTCTCTTCCTCTCTGCGAAAATACAATATATATATATATATATATATATATATATATATATATATATATATATATATATATATATATTTAAAAAGTAGATAAACTAAAATGTGCTCATGGGGGAAAAGAAGCGATCTTAGGAAAAGAACATGAGGACCTTGTCCTCAGATGTTCAGAGAGGGGTCATGAACCAGAGATCTCCAAGGCCACCCCCAGACACAGAAAT
This sequence comes from Vespertilio murinus, assembly GCA_963924515.1. Lineage (NCBI taxonomy): Eukaryota > Metazoa > Chordata > Mammalia > Chiroptera > Vespertilionidae > Vespertilio > Vespertilio murinus. The sequence goes on along the minus strand of OZ004713.1, from coordinate 62,626,360 downwards.
CTTCTAGGACTGCTCACAGGGTTATCCTAGAGTTGTACTCATAACGAAGATTTGTCAGAAGTGAAAGAATGCAAAGCAAATGCAAAAATAAAAAAGAAGAGGAAGACGCATGGGTCAAGTCTGGAGAAAACCAAGCCCTAGCACCTAAGACTCTTCTCCCAGGAGAGCCACACAGAACTTTGCTCCCCAACAATGAGCTGTGGTAACTCATGAGAAGTGTTATCCACGGATGCCTGTTACGTGTTACTGGAGCCTGGTCACATGGCACCTCCTATCTAGAATTTATCAAACTCCGATTCCCAGAAGCAAAACAAGTTGTTTATATAAAACAGTTTCAGCCATTTTTATAATTTAGGGAAAGTTTCCTATTGGTTTACACAGCCTGATATCAATACTAGCCAAAGTTCATAAGTAGCTACGATGGGAGATATTACATCATACTACTTCCCAACTAATTTATGAAACATAGTCCTGCCTCATGCTTCTCAGAAAACAAAAAAATTCAAATAAGTCAGCTGACTCCTGTCCACCTCACAGACAAAATGTTATGAGTCTTGCCTGAGACTCCAGGTATTGCTCAATACCTCATTGATAAATGAATGAAATAATTAGTGAGCTGACATCATGAAGTTGCATAAAAATGTCAAGTTCTGTATTTGGATAATCCGAATAAAAGAATGATTTTTGGAAAAGCAACCACAAGAAGGAAAATAAATAGAGTTGTTCCTACTAGAACCTGTTCAAGGGTTAGAAAGCCTTACCAGGGCAAAAGCACTCATAAGCAATTAAGAGAGAATACCAGGTTCACTGTCTCAGCTACCCTTAGGTCCCAGGTTGCACAACCAGAGTCTGATCCAGGAGTTTTTTTCCTGACTATTCACCATGAAACCCAGTGTAAGTTACTCAATTTCACTACCTTTGGGTTCCTGCACTGTAAAATGAGGCTAGCAGCGCATACCCAGAGCAGGCAGAGAAATGAAATTAACATATGATTTCAAGGTCTTGCAAAAAATGAAATACTGGTGACCTGTGCGAGCAAGGCGAACTCTGTCTTCATGCTCCATTTACCTTCCTTCTCCCTCAGGGAGATTTGTGCTTGTCTGAGGGCACTGAAAAACAAACAAACAAACAAACCCTCCCAGGGACAGCATCCCCTCTTTGTGTGTGCCCCCAGAACGTGGTGTCCAGCTAGAGCTCAGGCCTGTTCTAAAGGAACATTAAGTAAAACCAGTCTCAGGGATAGCCATTCACCTTTCTAGTCTCTTAGATATTCACTTTTCCACTGATTTCAAATAGGTTTCAAAGCCTTTCTGTGATTACAACAATTTAATCATCTCAACACTTTCTGGGTAGAGACAGCATTAGGTTCTCATAGATTTTTGTTTGTTTTTCAGATAAGAAAAAAGAAAAGGATCTCAAAGGAGTTAAAAGGATTAGATCATTAAAAGTTCAGAAATATGGGCCTCAGGTTTGGCTTCTGAAAAAGAGGCACTGTCCCGGGCAACATCCTCTCACTGGTCTTACAGGGGCCTCTTTCAGCTTTAGGGGTGGATTATCGGGGCCCATAGATGAGGGGAAGCATCCTAATATGTCAGATCCCCCATCTGTCAAGGTCAAAATGAGCTGAAAGAATGTCTTTTGGGAGCTGGAGCAGAATCATAGCGTTCCATATTTGGAAAGGATCTCAAAGGTTATCTGTGTAGCTTTCAGGCCAATGCATGGTGCACAGAACCCTCTCGCTCAGTCTCTGTTCCTGCTCTCTCAATATTATCTTTATCACAACATCAGCAACCAGAGTTGTATCACAACTGTGCATGCCTAACCTCTTTAAAGGCACGCATTTTATTAGTTACCTCTCTATTTCTGAGGACCAGCCAATGCCTGGCCCAGATGATATGCCAATAAATAACTGGACAGAATCTCAACTAGAGAAATACCCTTTAACAATATCATTTATATATTGCAAAGTGCCCCTGCAGAAGTTCTACCAAGAGACTGGGAGTTCCATTCATTGCTATGACATGCTCTTACCACCAGGGGGTGGTGCAGAATGAATGAAAGCCCCAGCCAGCAGCTAGCATCCAGGGAAGGGAGGCCCTGGCCAGCAGTCTGGAGGCCCAAATTGGCCCTGATTGCCGGCCAGGCCTAGGGATCCTACCCATGCACGCATTTCATGCAACAGGCCTCTAGTAGTAGTAGTAGTAGTAGTAGTAATAAAAACAACTTCAAGACCATCTGGAATCCTGAAACAGAGAATAGACAGAAGTACTCCAGCCATGAAGACAGAAGAGACACAATTCAGAGATTGAATATGCTGATGATGCCTCACTATCAGCTGCGTGTTGCAAAAGGATGCCCAGGACCAAACCAGAGATGGGCGGACCTGCATCACCACCATTTGTCTACTAACCATATCTGAAATAGCATGGCTGACATGTATACATAAGGAACTATTTGACATTGAAATTAGGACTCAAAAGAACTGTTGGCCCAGAAAGGAACTCACTACAGACTGATTCATTTGCCTCTCAGCATAACCATTATGGCTTGTCGCAGTTTAGGTTCTTACAAGGGTATTTCTTGGATCACATGATCTCACACATCTAGAGGAAATAATTAACAGCATAAACTGATGAACAAAAACAGACCCAGAGAAAGAGAAGCAACGATCAAACTCTCAAACCTCAGAGGGAAAGTAGGGGAGGGTAGGGGTAAAGGGAAGAGACCAACCAAAGGACTTGTGTGCATGCATATGGCCTAGCCAGTGGACATGGACAACAGAGGGGTGGGGCATATGTAGGGAGGGGTTTGGGATGGGAATCGGGGGATAAGGACAATTATGTGATACCATAGTCAATAAAAAATAATAAAATATAAATTGAAAAATTGTAAAATATAAACTAGACTATGTTTCCAGCCCCTACTTAAAACCTATCTATTTTCCTGAACATACTAAAATAAAATATAAACTCATTACTATTACCAACAAGCCAATACTTTGATATTGATGTTATTAGTTCTTTAGCTTGGTCTCCTTCACCTTCCCCACCAATAGTGATGATCTAGTCAGAGGAGCCACCTTCCTGAAGCTAGATCATGCTGTGGTGACCTGAGCCAATGGAACTTCCAGAAACCCTCTCCCCCCAGGTCTTTCTGCTATTCTGATCCTTGGCTTAGGGTCTCTTCCCCAAGAGAGCTCTCTTGACCTCTTTAGTTTAGGTCTGTCCACAATTCCTCATTCCATCCTGTTACCTCAGCTTGTTTCATTTCACTGGAATGAACAAGTTCTTTGTCGTTGTTGTTGTTTACTTTCTTGTTCATTGTAGATCTCCTGCAATCTGATCGAAGCCCGGTAAGAACTGGATCTGGTGTGCTCATTTGCCAATCTCTCAATCTGGACATTAAAAACAGCTTTCAGCATATTGTGGATGCTCACTTACTTTCCTCTGATACAAGGACTAAAAGAATAAATAAGTCATCCAATGCTTAAACATTCTCAAATATACTCAGTGGTATCTTAAATAAGTGTTATTCCTGTTTTTCCTTGAGCAGAAAAAAAAGTGATCTAAAAACTCAGTAGCTTTCTACTTTTATACAGATTTTATTAAACAGGTTTTCCCTTATTCATATGATTGTGTGCTTTTTTTCTGAAGTGTTCTTATTAATGAATATCTCTGATCCTTATAAACAAAATGACACAAAGAACACTGACTTCTTCTTCATCATAGTTATTGAATTACTGCCTTCAAATCTCCTCTATAGGTTCTTTTGTGCAGGCTAGAACATTCCGTCTTTCTTCTGTTTCATAATGTGGACTTCCAAATTTCCCAACTGTTCTTTCTGAATATATTCCAATATATACCTACTCATAACATATGGCACTCTAAACTGATAGCAAAGAAAATCACAGGTATGTTTTTACTGATACAGAGTAGATGTGTGTGAGTGTGTAACAAAGTGTGTGTGTGTTTGTGTGTGTGTGTGTGTGCGCGTCTGCGCACGCGCAAGTGTGTGTATATGTATATATAAAGGGGAGTTAGAGGGAGAGAGTGCTTATATGTGTATTTAATTCTAGCTAATATAACAAACTTTTGGTGGCTCCATAATAACTAATAACTTACATATTTATTAAATTAAAAATTCTCAAGTCAGTTTTGGAGAACTGCAGCAAGTCATGTGTGGTGGCCAGTCTCCAAGATGGCCCCAGTGATTCCTGCCTTCTGGCATTCCATCCCTCTTATAGTCTCTTGACCCATTGTATCAAGACTTTCCTATGTGACCAGTACCATATGGCACAAGTGGGAATATGTCACTTCTGAGGCTAGGTTATAAAATATATTTTTATGCCTGCCTTGCTCTCTCTTAACTCCCTTGCTAAAAAGGAAGCAAGAACTGTCAAAGAGACTAGCAGCCTAATGCACAAAAATTCATGCAAGTATGGGCCTTCCTTCCCCTGGCTGCTGGCACTGCCTTTGCTTCCAGACCAGAGCCCCCTTTTCACCTTGCATTGCTGCCCAGAGGCCCGGAGCAGCTAGGTGGGGCAAAAGCCTGTGACATTGCCATGGAGTTGATGCAAGCATCCTGCCCAGCCTCCCACCACTTGGCCCCTGCATATGCAAATTATTCTTCCATCTTTGTTGGATTAATTTGCATACTCACTCCTGATTGGCTGGTGGGTTTTACGAAGTTATAGTCAATTTTCATATTACTCTTTTATTAGTATAAATACAAATGATTGTGGTCCTTCTGCCAACAGCAATGTGAATGAGGCATCTTAGAAGCAAAACCTCCAACCTCAATTAAGCCTTGAATACCACCTCATGAGAGACCCTAAACCTGAATATCCAACTAAGCCTCCACTGGATTTCTACTACCAGGAAATCCATGAGAAAATAAATTTTCATGTTTTGAGCTGCTAGTTTCAGACTAAATTTTTATATAGTATTAGACAACTAATATATCATGTCTCTCCCATCCTGCACACATGCAACTGTTTTTTTTTTGGGGGGGGGGTTTGGTTTTATTTTTTGTGTGTGTGGGTTTTTTTTAGATCTAATTTTGGATTTGTACATTTATTATTAGTAATTTCACACCTTTACATTTGGTTTTCTCTAGTCTGTTTAGATCTTTTTAAGTAAATATTTAGATAATGAACAATAGACACAATATCACTCAACAATTTAAATCTGCTAACTTTCAGGTTGTTATTCAAGTTACTGATATAAATGGTAAAGTGGGAAATGTATTGGATCACATCCTGGGGCCTCAACAATCTCTCTAGATTCATACTTTTCCACACCTTTTCAGTCTAACACTAATCTTTATTTTCCTGGTATCCATCATATGTATCTATCCACAAGGATGTCAGAACACTTGAGTTATATTTCTTGCAGTTTCTTGCATTGCTAGCCTTAGAACTGGTAAGTTACAAAAACAAAAACAAAACAAAACAAACAAAAAAAACAAACACACACAAAAACAGATTCTGGTTTGGACATGGCTACTTCTTAGTGAGCTCGTTTTGACTCCTAAAGATATTATTTTACTTTTCTTTTAGGAACTCAGGGGCCACTGATTTATAGTTTTATAACAATGTCGTAAGTTGGTATAAAGCCCATGTTTGTCAGCTTCTTATTCCACCTTCTCCCACATTTTCCCATTTCTGTTTCTGTTTCATTGGTCCATTTTGCACTGCTTAGTAAAGGTTACTGTTTGCAGCTTTTAAACCACTACTTACTGGCAATCCTTTCATGCATTCTGCAAGTTAGTTCTTTCCATCTATGCACATTCATTTGAACTTTTCATCATAAAATGAGCCAGCCTTTAGTTTCAGGCATCTAGTCAATAGCATATCAAGCAACAAATAAATAAAAAAAATTAAAAAATGTGGAACACAAGAAAAGAGAACACTAACCATTCCATATTTTAACTACTGAAAACTCTGGGGAACTGCACCCGTTAGACTGGTGAAATGAATGAGCAGAAGTATGAAGAATCCAAGTCCAGAGAACCCAGTTCTGTTAATCAACACTAAAAATTCAAACACTGAACTTGATTAATTTACTCTGCTTTCACACACTACAAGGGGGGTCATAACTTATTTATTTTCTTTCACTTTCTTGGGAAATACATTCAACTTTTTCTGCCAAGTTTTTAAATCAATAAGCAGGATATTTTTTAATTATTTACTGTGCATGAAAAATGCAAGACAGAAATAAAACCCAGTTTTGAAAATTAAAGCCCATTTTAAAAAATAGTTTCAGATATGATTATACTTGCCATTATGAGCTTTAAATAGAAGTGTTCTGCCTGTCAGCATAAGAATACTGTCATATGCAAGTGATAAGACAGTCTGAAGATATTATAAAGTAAGCTATTATGCAATAAGTGAATCATCCCCAATCAGGGTAGAAGGACAGAAACAAAAAATAGAGCTGAGGTAATAAAAATAATCCATTTTTTAAAAAATCATAGATATTACTCTTAGAATATATCTCAGAACTCACTCCAGATGCAATAAAGAGCTAAGTTCTATAAAGTAAATAACAAATACATAAAGACTCCACTAAATAAATGAGCAATGGATAGGAAAGAATAAACCCCTTAGAAATAGGGCATTTTAACAAACAAATTGAAAGAAAAAATGTTTAGCCTCATGAAAAACCAAACGCATAAATAGTGTAACAATATGTATTTATTAATTCCAACACATTGGCAATGACTTAAAATTAATATACACATAGGAATGCCAGTTGGTGAAGATGAAAGAGGAATATTAATACCAACATAAATGTAAATGTAAATTACTTTAAAAACTCTAGTGAAAAGACATCTGTCAATATCTATTTTTAAAAACCATGAAAAATATTAATTTCCTTTAACTCATTAATTCCGTTTTTGGAAGCCTCACAGGCATGCTCAAGGATATGAGGAAATTTCTTGGCAAGCATCATGTCTTTTTCTACATTTATCCCAATCTTCCTTCTCTTTATTTCTTTTATATATATGTATATTTTTTATTGATTCTTTTACAGAGAGGAAGGGAGAGGGATAGAGAGTTAGAACATCGATCAGCTGCCTCTTGCACACTTCCTATTGGATATATGCCCACAACCAAGGTATATGCCCTTGACCAGAATCAAACCCGGGACCCTTGAGTCCGCAGGCAGACACTCTATCCACTGAGCCAAACCAGTCAGGGCTCTTCCTTCCCTTTCTGAGGCTTACTTGGTTAGCACTGGAAAGGTTTCCCTTACCTTGTTTGGACCTTGTGGGAGGGGAGGTCTCTGATTATTAGAAGACAAGACTTCTGTCTTTATAGAGGGTATAGGGTGGGGAGAGAGATGGGGGGGAAGACAGGGCTCAACAAAACACATTTCTATGAGGAGTAAATGATATGCTCTTTGAAATAGTGAGTGATCTTGTGGGCAATATAATCCTGGAATTACAGAAAAGTCAGGTCAGCTTTTACATAGCAAAGTGGCAAAAAGAAGATGATAAAAAAGGTAAAGGGACTGTGTTGATGTTGTAGATGAAGGAGAAAGGCCAAGAAGATGAAATCAGGGATGAAAAAGATCTAGGTCAAAAATGTTGCTTCCAACTGGGTGGATGAGATAACATGTTAGGACCAACCTCAGAAAGACCAGCAGGAATTTAATCTGAATGATAAGTTAGTGGGAAGGAGACAAGTTCCAAGGCATTTTGTTCATCGTCTTGGACTTCAGATACACAAAATTGAGATACTTATACTATACTCATTAGTCAGTAACGTACTGTAATTATCAATCCAAGTAAGACTACTGCTTTTATTGTGTTTTTATTATTTTTATCTTTCATGTCCTAATACCAAGTCCATTCTACTCTGCAACCCCTTAAGGCTGATTCTTAGATATTAAATCCTTCACGTCTGCTTGGTATACATATTTCCTTGGAAAGAGTGAATCTGCTACAATCTAACTTCAAAACTAAGCTGAGAAATTAAGAAATATTATTTTATGCTAATAATACACAAGTAAATGTATATCCACTATGTTGTTTTCTATATATCTGTATTATTTTTTAAACAAATAGCATGTAATATATAAAAAGGCTTGGGTTTTTAATATATTTACATGGTATGATACTATAATTTTCATGCTGGCTTGTTTATTTATTTTACCCCTTTTTAAATTAACTACTTTGTTCTTGGGAGTTATTCCTATTGGTTTCTGTAAGTAAGTTCCCTGGGACTGATACATTATATTTCGGAATCATTCATGAAATGAATTTATACATTTATTTTTGCTTCCTAATACAGAGTCCATCAGAACCCAGGGGCATCTAAATAAAGGAAAGCTCCAATTCATTAATATGGAAATAAAAATTAGCTTAAAAATAATCACTTCTTCAAACACAATTTAAAGCAAGCACGGATCAATAAGAACAGTGGTTTATATGTTTACTAAATATTTACTAAAATATAACAAAAGAAAAAAACATTCTAATAACCAAGGCAATTATATCACATGTTCTGCTGAAAAATTTTAAGAGTAAATTTGGGTAATACCATTAGAAGTATGTAATACCCAGATTATGCTTCTATTTAGGGAACATTATATCTTTATATAACTTCTCCCTGCCTTCTTCCCTAGCTCCTGCCACTGGTCATCCACCGTGTTCCATGCTGCTCCCTTGTGGTCAGCATATGTCATAGCGAATGAGCAACCTCTCCCAGTGTAACTCCCAAGGGGACACTTTACATATTAACCTTTTATATATATAGATACTTTCTCTGTGATGGCTATTATTGCTCAGAAGCTAAGAGGTCATTGACCTTGAAATACACCTTTTTCAAATAAGTTTGTGTGTGTTTCATACTTAACTAATTCTGGATTTCCTTCATTGGACAGAGAACAAAATTTCACAGATCTCTGTGAGATACCCAGCATGGTGCTAGGTGCTGAAATTATACATATATATATAAAGTAGTAACAACAATATTTAAAACAATGGCTTTGGTTAAAAATACATTCTTAGATTATTTTAATTAAACAACCGGCTGTCAGAGAGACATATGAGATAGTGTGGGACCCATTATGTGAACTTAATTTCATCATGGTTAGAGGTGGAAGGGACATAATGGTGTCCCTAGTCACTTAACCAGACAACTGTGAGGAGAGACAGACGTAGCAAGTGAAGAGAAGAGGAAAGAGTGTTCCAGGTAACCAGAAGTATCGCATCTGAAGGCTGAGGGTCAAAGGAAATGAAATTGTTGTCGTGGGGATTCACAGATGCTATGCTGCCTGTTGCAAAAGAGAAATCTGCTTTTCGAGTCACTTTTACTAAAAATGACTCCATCATGGGCAAAATTTAATTGTCTTGATCACGCCTCAAGGATTCAAGTTCCAACATCCAAAACTTTATGTTCAGATCAAACTCATTATTTTTCAACTCCTAAATAGCCTTTCTTATTATTCCTGCTTAAACTCATTTTATAATTTCCCTAACAGAGCCCAATTCTTCTATCTTAGTACAAGTCCAGATCAACCACCTAGGATTATCCAATGGAGTTATCTGCATGAAGTAATTACTTTCTTCCTCTGCAACCATTTCATATTCTAAGATAAGTCTGTAGACTTTAAGGCACATACTTAATGTTCAGTTTGCAAATTTTCTTGGAAATTAAAAGTGAGGAGTCAGCAAATTATTCACTGACAAAAAAAATTAAAAAGAAACTTTAGAAAACCATTTTTCCTGTGTATCTTTAAAGACCTACAAAAACTTGATTAATTCCCTAAGATGTCAAAAATCGTAGTTAAGTATATGGCATGTGTTGAAGGTTAGAAACCTCTTCCTGGGGCATTTGAAAAATAGTTTTATGATAATGTACAACCATGGTGAGAACAAGATACATTGAATTATTTACTCCTAAGTTGAAAACTAAGCAAGTGTCTTGCCTGATAAACCAAATGGGAGGTGACTTGGGAAATGATATTGGGTGTAAGGCATTGTCTTAAAAATCTTTCTGATAATGCAAATGAAAGGTTGAAGCCTAATGGCCTAGAATATATTTCTTTTTCCATCAGGAATTTATAAGTGTTTACTACATTGACATTTGAAATCGAATATGCAGGTGTGATGTGTTTCTCACAACAAATGTCTTCCTAAAAAGACACTTGGAAATATTGAAAAGGAACCCACATTTTAAGTGTGCTGGGAAACTCCCCATTAAAGGCAATCTGAGGGCCTGATTCTCCTTAGAAAATATAAGGATAGCTCTGATTATGCAAATGATGCCTATTTATGGATGTATTTCATGAGTTAATATTTTTATAATAGGGCTCTTTTGAAGGTGTGCCCAAACAGTATAGAACATAATTAATCTGATGTAAATGTTTCATGTTTTGGAATTTGCACAGACTTCAAGAAAGATCCATTTTTTTGCTAAAGAATAGGGGGGAAAGAAAGGAGGAAGGGAAAAGAGGACGAGGAGGACAAGGAAAAATTATAACAATGATTTATAGTATTTTCTTTATGTGTGGAACTTTAAAGTAGCCATGGTACCATCATCAGATTGAGAGCCCCTCTGTCTAGAATTTGGCATCTTGGCATCTTAGTAGAGGGATGTGGTTGTTATTAAAAGGCTGACATTTTCAATGCCTCAGGACATCTGCACTATGCCAAGAGGTGGATTACACAGGATGGAAAAAGAAATGCTTATGAACTTTGTCTGAACAAACTTAAAGTTATCTAAAATCTAAATCAAGAACAAAAGTAAAAAATCTATTATGGAAAATATTATTCTAAGACTTTATAATCTGCCTAGATGGATGAGCACACATTCTGATCTTTCCTTTGGTCAATTTGTTTTGTTTGATTTACTATTTTCTGGACAGAGGCCAATTTCTTTATAATAGCATTGTAATGATCACCTATAATCATCACTCTTGATACTCTCCAGTCTTCATTCAACCCTGTGATTGTAAGCAATCACCTTGTTGTCCAAAATAGATTAGAATGCCTTGGATGGTAAGATTCCAATTTATCTACAACTTTCAGACCTCAAATTGTGCATCAATAACTTTATCATATTTTAAACAAGGTAATAGTTCATTTAATGCTCACGAACCCTAAAGCTAAATGGCATAGCAAGATTTCAAATATATGCTCCAAAATCCTTGATCTCCTCATGCTTAAAACATGATGAAGAGTTAAACTTGAAGGAATAAATGTATGAGTAAAAAAATAAAATGAAACATTAAGTAGCTAGGAATTATCAAAAGAAGGAATAAAAGAAAAACAGAATTATAAAACATCCATGTTATCATTTTAGGGGGAAAAGGATATTAGTTTTTCTGGAAGAATAGTGGCCACCTTTCCCAGTCCACAAGTCCTTGCAGTCCAAGTGGTCAACAAGAAAGAGGCAGGATGTACAAGCTTATTATCCACATATTTCAAACCTCTCTCTCATTTTTATACCCTTCCCTAAACACCAGGCTGTCCAAATCTCTATCCTTTGATATGCATTCTCCTACTTTATATCCCTTCTAAACTGAACACTCACTCATTTAAAAGATAGCATGTCTCATTTCTATCTGTGCCCATGTTCTACATCGGACCCCAGGAGACTGCTTCCCACTCAGAAGAGTCTCAATAAATATATGTCTAACAAATGAGTAGGGAAGTAGGCAAATTATTATTTAGTCTTTCCGTGATGCCTGGTTCCCTAGAGAGCCTTGCACTCATACTGCAAGCCCCACAGGGCAGAAGGCATGTGCATCACACACCCTTCCTCATGTCCCTCTCTGCACCTCGCTCAGCACTAGGTACAGTGTACCCCTGGTTATTCTACACACGAGATGAGTGAGTGTCAGCTAGGTAAGTAGATTTCATAATCCCAGACCGGAAGTAACTTTATCTTGAGGCTCCTTGGAGCTATTTAAATATTTTTTTTAACAAGTAACCATTTAAAACAGAATTGGATTTTAGAAGACCAATGATGTCCTAGAAGGGAGTGATTGTGAGTGGAGAATCCCAGGAGGCACAGACACCATTGAGGAGGTAATAAATATTTTCCCGAGGAAATATGGCTGTGGCTTGAGGAAGTATAAGACAGAGAGCACAGGAGAAGGGATACAAGCAGATGAATAGGAAAAGATCAATATATGTTCCTGGCTTATGGCTTCTGCTAGATGATGGTGGTGCCAGTTGCTGGGGGGTGGGGGGGAGGACCTGGATTTTGGTGGTGGTGGTGGTATTTAGGGAGCTAAGAGAGAGGATATATTTATTCATTTATTTTAATTTTTTTTAATTGTGGAGTTAAAATGTGAATTGATCCTTTCAGCCTATGAGCTTCTAGATCCCCAAACCCTAACTCAACACAAATCTTTTAGGAGGTTGTATTTGGTCAGCAGAATTCCTCAATTAGAACTTGTTATAGATCACTTATCTTAAAATACAATTAACATGCAGCTTATGAAGTCCTTAATAGAGATTATATGATTAGAACCAAGCTGTTTAAAAATTTTTAATTGAAAATAAGATAGTAATCTTAGTTTAAATTCACAACAACTCCACAAGAAAGACAGCATGGTTTCTATTATTTCCAGTGACAGCAGCAGAAGCCCGGCATCTGATGGGTTCATGGCTTGGCCAGGGTGACCCACAAGCTGTCCTTGCCTCGAGCTCTGTCTTTCTACTCGTAGTCTAGGGCTTATCCCTTTTGCCCACTGCCTGCAAAGGGCATGCCCAAATGTCAAGTTCAGCAAAGATGCACATCTTGTTGCCCATTAGAACTCAGCACTCTTGCTCTCATCATTATTATTTTGACTTGGAAAGTTCACCGCTCCGACCAATCTTCTGACAAGCACAATGCCTAAAAATACATAGAAGAAATGCTACCTATGGTTTTCTGAGAGTGTTTTCCCCTCAAATGCACTTTTGAGCCTGGTTCACTGACAAACTGCCCGGACTGGGAAAGCATTCTAATAAAAGCACAGGCATTAGAGAGGTGAGAACACTAGAAACAAAATTTGCATCTGCGACAAGACTTACAACATAATGGATTTCTAACTAATTAGCATGATTTCCCAGACTGAGTTATGCCACATGTAGGAGTAGCTGGATATAAAAATAAATTTGATTATAATGTGCATAAATTGCTCATTTCTTACGGAATTATGGCTTCTTCTTAAGTGAATGCCCAACTTCCCCAAATTGTCAATGAAAATGTGTTTCCAAATCACTGCTCTTTTGGGGGCTGTGCTGCTTTCCGGGAGTTTGGCTACTCGTGGCAGCTGCTTTGTTGGAACATGACACACACAGCACATCAGGCAATGAGTGTGACCTACATTCAGGATGTTTATGAGTTCTGTGGAAACGGTGATTTCACTCCCTGTTTTGTTCTTCTGCTGATACCAGGGGTCTGTGAGCAATGTTTTGGGCAATATGTCCCCAGGTGCAAAGAAGAGAGTACAGGGCTTATAGAAGAACAAGCTATAAAGGTGCAAATCCACGATGGCATATCTTTCTCTGTTCTGTGCCAGGTTTTGTCACCATGGGATAAAATCAATGACAAATGCACTTGTCTGTTCCAAGGATCTGCCATTTGCATGACTCATATACAAACAATTAGAGAACAAAACAAGACAGAATAGAACCAAATGCTGGGTATCGATAGTATATTCTGTTATTCAGAGGAAGAGTAATTTCTTCTTCTGAAAGCAAGTATATAGCAATTACTCAGAGCAGGAGAATGGATAAGATTTGGGTGGTTAAAGTGTAGAAGACATTGTGCCTCGGTGACCTTGAATGAAGGGGAGAGAAGTATGTTTCTTTCATGTACAGATTCATCCATTCATTTTCAGGTTCTTGGTACATGTGGACTCCAGGGATTCTGTATGGGTAATATTCATTATGTTTAACATACCATATATTGCACAGAACAGGGTTCCTTTGTCAGTATGTTTGGGAAGCATTGGATAAATAAAGTTAAACTTGATGATTCAGAATTTATCAGTACTGTATTCGGTGCTTTGCAAGCTTTTTAATGAGGAAAGGTTTTGTTTTAAATATAAGTAGATATTCAATGAATTTAAAAGATCACACATAAACTCCATTTAACCAAGGGAAGATACATAAAAGAGGAGAGTAGTGAAAATTTTATGACATTAAGAAAAGTGTGATGCCCCCCATCACCAATTCCAGACCAGAATAATAAAATATACATGGTCTTTTATTGACTGCCTGCTCTGTGTTGCAGGCATTTGACATGCGTTTTGTGGAGCTATCACACACAAAATAATAGAGTTTACCTATCACTCTTTCTATATGAAAACCTGCCCTAGTTTGTTTGGCTCAGTGGATAGAGTGCTGGCCTGTGGACCAAAAGGTCCCAGGTTAGATTCTGGTCAATGTCATATACCTTGGTTGCTGGCTCCTCCCTGGCCCAGGGCGCTCATCGGGGCATGTGCAGGAGGCAAATAATCGATGTGTTTCTATCACATCAATGCTTCTCTCCATCTTTCCCTCTCTCTTCTACTCTTCCTAAAAATCAATGGAAAAATATCCTCAGGTGAGGCTTAACAAATAATAATTACAATAATAAATAAAACTAAGGCTCAGAAAGATTAAGGATCTTGCAGAAGGTCACACAGGTTGAAATTGGCAGACTTCATGCTGTCTTCCTCTACAGGTGGCGTTTTGTTAAATTATGTTTTGTGTCATTGTTTGTTTTGTGTATGAATCATTTTTAATGGAAGTTCCAAGAAGGAAGATAAACATGGTCAAAGAATTTTAACACAAAGAAGAGTTAAGCATCAGTCCATAGAGAAGTTTAATCAATATACTAATAAAATAATAATATGCAAATTGACTGTCACACCAAGACACAAGATGCCCACCCCTATGTGACCAAAGATGGCTGTCCCCAGGTGGACACAAGATAGCCACCACAAGATGGCTGGCAGGGGAGGGAAGTTATGGGCAGTTGGGGGTGACTAGTCCAGCAGAGGAGGGCAGTTGGGAGAAACCATGCCTACAAGGGAGGGCAATTGGGAGGGGATCAGGCCTGCAAGAGAGGGCAATTATGGGCAATCAGGCCAGAAGGAAGGGCAGTTAGGGGTGACCGAGTCAGCAGAGGAGGACAGTTAGGGAAGGGGGGACCAGGACAGCAGGCGAGGGCTTTTGGGGGTTCCAGACCTGTAGGAGAGGGCAGTTGTGAGAGGACCAGGTCTGCAGGGTAGGGTAGTTAGGGGGGGGAGATAGGTCTGCAGTGGAGGGCAGTTGGGGGGGGCAGACCTGCAGGGGAGGGCAGTTGAGGGGGACCAGGATAGTAGGGGAAGGCAGTTGGGGGAGACCAATCCTGTAGGGAAGGGTAGTTGAGGGCGACCAGGCCTGCAGGAAAGGGCAGTTAGGGGTCACCAGACCGGCAGGGAAGGGCAGTTAGGGACAATCAGGTCGGCCAGGGAGCAGTGTCAATCAGGATGACAGTGGAGTGGTCAGGGGGTGATCAGGCTGGCAGGCAGAAGCAGTTAGGGATAATCAGGTAGATGCAGGTGAGTAGTTGGGAGTTAGCAGTCCTGGATTGTGAGAGGGAAGTCTGACTTCCCATTTAGGCCTGATCCCTGTGGGTCAGACATCCCTCAAGGGGTCCCAGATTGGAGAGGATGCATGCTGGGCTGAGGGACACCCCCTTCCACCCCCCATGCATGAATTTCATGCACTGGTCCTCTAGTAATGAAATAAAGTGGGGATTGCATTGTTTATCTCTAATAAAGAATATATTCTATTATTCTTTCTCAGGAAGTTACTTTAGCACATTATTAAGAAAAACTAAGAATTGGTTACTCAATAAGGAGGAAGACTTTATATTTAGGAATAAGTGGACCCAACAAGGTTAAACAATATAGAGAATCTTGTATTTACAGTACTAAGATTCTAACTAGATTTTGAATTTTAAACCCAAATTTGAAGTTGGTAGAAAATAGGTTAGCACTTATGGGGAGGATGGAGCCACTGTCTCAAATTCGTTCCTCTCCAAACTACAAACATTTATTATTTTGTTGATCGTTGTAAAATGAGATAATCTTTTTACCTGTCTCTTACATTATCAGTTCTCATAAATCCCAATTGACCATTAGAAGGTGAAACTGTGGTGGGAGGGCACATTGGAGATTACACAGGTACCTAGGGAATCATTGCAACCTAGAAGGGATGAGGTAAGTAATCCATGTAAACAGAATTAAGCAAAGTTAATGAAACACTCCTTGTTATCACAACATAAGTACCTATTACTCTCTAAGTTGGCCTGAACAAGCACAAATAAACAGTTGGTCCCTTGGTGGGCCTCAGCAACAAGACTTAAAAGAAAGTTTGCCTTTGGTGTGAGTGGGCAGTCACAACCACTGTGTAATTAGTAGTGATCAGCGGGAAGTTCAATTGTGGTTTTTCATGGTCTAAAGAAGCTGATCTGCCCTCATTCAGCTCACCCAATGGGAGTGTTGGACACAAAAATCTAACTGATTTCCAAATCCCATTTTAATTATTTGTTGTAGGCCCCAGTGGCCAATTCCATTAGAGAGTTAGTTCCATTCGGCAAGAATGCTTGTTCAGAATACCATGGAGACTTATCTTCAGAGATGGGGAGGAAAATGTGTGCTCCTGCAATGAAGCCTTCCCATCCCATTATTCACAGAAAATATGAAGACGCTGTCTATATTAACTTTCCAGTTACCACCGATTTCATTTAAACCAAAATATTAGATTTTGCCTATTCATATTACTGTAATCACAACATAGCTATTGCTTTGAATTGCTGCTACTTCTACCTACTTCATTTTAGTACTTAATTTCTTTCTTTCTTTTTAGCATGTTACACCTCAGTATTTTAATTATACTCAGCTGAATGTATCTGAATGTTCTCAGCATGCTTCATTATTTATATTAGCAGAAAAGCACATAAAATCAAATTGCATGCTGACATTCCATAATTTGTACCTGCATATCTCTAAAATAGATTTCTATACATGCAGCAACTATTCAACAGTGGCTCAAGATCTGCTATGATTTTAAAATTTAACTGAATTTTAATGTACTCCCAAAATAAAATTTATGAGTTTTCACTAGAAAATGTCTTATCTGATTATTCAGATTCTACAATCATTAACTGCTCCAATTCTGCATTTGATTGAATTGTAAAAAGGTGAATTCCTTCCCTTCTTACCCCGGGCATTAATCTGTAATCTGCACATTGTGAGTTTGCCATATCTAAAATGGAAATTATGTCAGGTCTACTGAAATATCAAGCATAAATAAAATATAAACCTCTTTTATTAGAAATGGACATTACTGTTTAATTATGAAGGTATAAGGCCATGCTGGCTTCCTCATCACAAATTTTTTTCTGGGTTAAATAGATACTCTTTATCAAAAACGTAGTTTAAACTCTCCATTTTAATTTGGAATTAAGAGTTGGAAGTCCCAGAAAGAATTATGAGATCCTAGGTTTTTTATTATTAACACCTCTCTTGTGGACTCAGCTGTGATCTCTGGTCTGGCAAAACCATCTCTCCATCATCGCCTGCCCCGATAATTCCCCAAATAGATGCTTTGGTTTGGTCTTTAGGTTTATTCTAAACGCATGAAAGGCAGAAAGATAGCGGGGAGAGCTGCCAAAATGTATGCTTTCTCTTTGAATGATTAGGCACAGAGGATATTAGTGTACATTTTCTCTCTAATTAGAATCTGCTCTAATGTGCCACGTACAATTATGAGGAAAAGAGGAGGGGTACTCTATCTAGTTGTGGTTTCAGAGAGAACATAGTAAGTCCTTAAAGAGTGAGTAAACCAGTAAGCATCAGAATGAGAAATATAATTTCAGGTAAAGAGACCACCTAAAGTAATTTCCTGGAAGAAGATGAAAACAACATTGTAAATTTTTAAGAAAAACACAAATGCAAGTGGAGTATTCAAAAGAGGTGCGGGATTGGTTAAAACATAAAGCAAGTATGCAATAGATGCTAAGCTTATCACCTTGGACTAGAGAACCCTTGGGCGGGTAAGGGAAGTGGCTACATCTACTTAATTGGAGAGGCAGTGAGGAACGTGCGAATATCTGCGTGTGGGAGGACAGAGATGATGAGGATTGTGTTGCAGGAATGTGAAGCTGACACTTTGTGCAAGATACCGAGGATATTAATGGAGAGAGAGTGAATAATTGTGAGGCAGTTAGAGAAACCCAAGAAAAGGTTGATGCAATTTAAGTGCAATTCAGCAATTTGTAAATGCTTAAACTATGAGGGGTACAATGACGGACACTCTGTAGGTGTAGGCCAGTGTTTCCCAAACTTCTCTCATGATGAGAATCACCTGGTAGAGTTGTTAAAATACAGATTCCTGAATCCCAACTAAGAAGTGCTAAACTAGAATTTTTGGGAACATATAGATAAAATTGTACACTTAACTAGTGCTCTAAACGATAAGACCAGCTTCGGTGATTTCTGAAGCCATGAACATATTATCTATTTCTTAGGTGTTGGTAGAGACAAAAGTAAGGTGGCATCAGAAAAGAGAGGGTGAATAAGGACTCGTGTAGCAGGAGGAAACATGGAACGGAAGAATACCGAGGAAGGTAAAAGGACTTAACCCTGGGGGGGGGGGGAATAAATAAATAAATGCACACAACTCTTTGCTAATAGTTCTAAACATTTTAAGGATTTGCATCATTTCCTGAAAATAGATGATTAAAATTAAGTCATTTGACAGAGAACATCAGAACACCAGTGCTTATGAATATCTATGCTCCCTGTTTATTGATCACACAGGTAGACATGAGCAGAAAGGGTGTGAACCACTTACAGATGGACCCATCATAACCTCCCACATGCAGATCAGTGAAAAGTTATTTAAAAGCTCAATTTATTTCATTACCCTAACTGATGAAGAACTATACTATCATCTTGAAAAAAACTAAAAGACATTTAATAAAAGTTAAAATTCATTGCTGAATCTTAAAAAGTATCTTAGTAAGATAAAAACAGAGGGGCCTAAATGTAATTAAGAATATATTACTGATATCAACAGTGATATCACAATAGAGACATGCACATCAAAGTCCACAGGAAGACAAGAGTGTTTCCTACCCAACTCTTATTGTATAACTTCATAACTTTTCTAGGTGAAAAGAATAGAAATAAATGATTAAAGACCAATGCAGTACTAATAGGTATGATTGGTGACCTATCTGATGTAAGATAACAAAAAACAGAGGGCATTGGTTACTTAACGACAGTAAGCCCTTCACTGGCTTACTGAGGAGCACACCCATATACACACACATAAAGATGCTCTGCAAGCAGAGAGGCAGAGAGTGCCCATGCATAAAGATTATTTCCTGAAATGATTCTACCTCTCCCCACCTTAACATTTTCTATTAATAAAAGTCATTAAAAACTGTTCAATTTAGTATTGGACATAATGAAGTGATGAAAAATGTCATCAGGGAAAAGAAGCACGAAACAATGTAGAAATCATTTTTAAAAGAAAAGTCTGTGTAGGGTACTGAGATTGTTGCAGAAGATATTAAAATACATTGTAGTGTTTTAGCAATTGAAGTAATGTAATAAAGGGTCATCTCAATAGCAGAAAAAGTGAATTTTTTCAACAATTACTATTGACATAAATAGCTAATGTTTAGAAAATAATGGCATCCCTACTCCATACCGTATTCACATGTAAATTTCTAGATGAAATAATATATAAATGCAAAAAATGAATGAATCACTAACAATGCATTTACCAGTGTACATGAGCATTTCAGTAATATTCAGGATGTAGTAAACAATACAACATAACAAATGATATAATAACACTTTATGAAAGTTCTTTAAATTAAGGAAAACAGATAGTTGAAATAAAGTGGAAAAAACATTATTTTCCATTCAAAGAAACCTCACAACCTATGTTCAACTGGTATTACATTAAACATTGTTGTGTTATTACAAAGACCTAGTGCTATGTGCTAAAATATATAAACAACTTAAAAGGAGGAAAAGGTTAAAAAACAGAAAAAGGCATTGTAAATAAGACCTATAAACTTGTACAGACTGCACAGGTGCAAGCAGAAAAATGAATGCAAATTAAAACAATAATGCACTACTTTTCTCTATCAAGTTGTCAAAGACCAAGCAAAGATAACTGCCAATGTTGTCAAGGTTTGGAGGAACACAGAAATTCTCCATAACACCACAGGTTTATAAATTAGCACAACTTTCTTGAGTGCCTGTACGTGACACATTTTAAAAAAGACTAAGAATATGCACCCTCAGCAATATATACATATATTTTATTTTAGGGGAATAGTAATAAAAATATAAGTAATACTTTATAAATAACACCATAAGGGTTTTCCTAGCAACATTTCTTATATAAAAAAAAGATAGAAAAATAATTAAATCTTCAATGGGAACATCAGAGTGGTTGAATAAATGTTGGCATATCACATCATGAAATAACATGTGACCATTAAAAACAATATTACAGAAAAGTGCTTGAATGCTCATGATAGATATTTTAGGCTTAAAGTTATTGCTAATATATATAATAAAATAAAGCACTCTCAATTTTCATGTATACATGAATGGAAGTATAATTTTATGTATGCACACATAAATACAAATGTGCATATTATCTCTCTCTCTCTTTCTCCCTCTCTCTCTCTCTCTCTCTCTCTCTCTCTCTCTCTCTCTCTCACACACACACACACACACACACACACAGCTCAAATTCACCAAACAGGAGTCATAAGAGAAATAATTATGTGATTATTTCCAGGAAGCAAATGGACGTTATACCTTTAAAAATTTCTTTTGCTAACATCTATTTTATAATTTTTCAAAGGTACACAACATAATTTTGCATTAAAAAGATTTCGTCATCAGAAGTAAAATGTCTGACTTAGGTAAAGGAAATATCTAATTCATTGGTGGTCATGAATCTTTTTAACTGGATCAAGTTAGGTTATACCCTAGGCCTGTGGTCGGCAAACCGTGGTTTACGAGCCACATACGGCTCTTTGGCCCCTGGAGTGTGGCTCTTCCACAAAATACAACATACCCTAATTAAGTGGATAACAATATACCTACCTATATACTTTAAGTTTAACAAATTTGGCTCTCAAAAGAAATTTCAATCATTGTACTGTTGATATTTGGTTCTGTTGACTAATGAGTTTGCTTCCCTGTGGCAAATCACTTCCTGTCTCCAAGCCTCAGCTTATCCTTTTACAAAAAGAGAGGATTTAGGATTCCCGTAGATGATTCCTGAAGTCCTTTAAGATTCCGTGATCATGAAACATATTTTGCCCACTTATATAGCTTACATTATTTTAAATTCACTATTTCCCCATACTTACACTGCAAGCTCCTATCTCCTGATTCTTAAATGACGGACAAATTATGCTTCCTCCTTTGTTATCACAATACAAGGTCTGCTTAATTAGGAGGGTCCAGAACAAACTGTGTGAATCCTGTATTCAGTGCCTTAGCCAAACGTAGAAGTAAAGCAACCCAGAGAAGCAAGACACATGACTCATGAGTGGAGAGCTCAGGAACTGGTGTGTTATGAAAAGAAAAACAAAGACGTGCTGAGGCCAGGAGAAATCTGAGCAATGTAAGTTGTGTGACCAAGCACTTTATCCTATGAATGGGAACCTTTGAAGATGAAAGGATGCTTTACTAGTAATTCTGCTGAATCAACAGGTTAAATGGTACTACTGTCCTAGAAAAATTAGGGCTTATGGTCATCCTCAGAATTTGGAAAAAGAATACTGTGCTCCCTTAATTAAAAAAATAACAAGAAAAAAAGGAGACTCCATTCGAGTGACAGAATTTATCAATGAGAGATGTTTGAGAGAGGTTTACCAGCAAGTTAAGAATGTTTCACTCTTACTACAAACTAGAGATCTCTTAATGTCCCCATGACCTGAATTCCTACTTTTTTGGTGTATGGAGGCCTGCCTGCCCCCTTGAGTGGAATTTACATTCCTGGTAAAAATTTTAAAAACCCAAGACTGCTCTTGTTTACTACACCACCATACTTCCCCAGTCACTAAATACAACCTTCCCATTAACACTTGCCACAGGTTACCCAACACATGACCCTGGTTACCAGGGCTTCTGGTTTGAGGATTTTCCCAGGATATAGGACTTTCAGTGCTAAGACCAGACACACCTGGATGGTCAGTCACCTATCAGCAGATCAGGACGCCCCTCTGGCAAGGTAGTCAGTTTATTTCCTTTCTAACCGTTTCTATTACTTGATATTTTTGTTCTCTTAATAGTTTCAAATTGGTGCACTGAATAGCATTATGGGTTGAAACATGCCCATCAAAATTTGAATGTGGAGGTCTCAACTCTCAGAACCTCAGAATGTGACTGCATTTGGAGAGAGGGTCTTTAAAGAGGTAATTAAAGTGAAATGGGGTCAGATGGGTGGGGTCTTAATCCAATATAACTAGTGTCCTTGAAAGAAGATGAAGACACTCCAGGCATGCTCAGAGAAAAGGCCATGTGAGAAAACTAGAGGCAGACTGCTGCGTATAAGTCAAAAGAAAGTTCTTAGAAGAAGCCAATCCCAAGGACATGTTAGTAGCGACCTTCCAGTTGCCACAACTTTGAGGAAGTACATGTCTACTGTGTAAGTGCCCCAGTCTGTGGTCCTTTGTTACGGTAGCCCTAGAAAACGAATACAAATATACTATAAAAAGTAATTTTCTCCTTAACCTCATTTCCTAGGAAACTTCTAAATTCTCTAGGGGAATGGTTTTTCTGGTTGTTGGAAATACGACAATCCATCTTGTTTCAATTTGGTGTTTTTTTTTTTCTTTCCAGAAATTTGTACACTAGGAATAGCTATCCAGATTTTTCATAGGGCTTTAAACTGCATTGCACTTCTTTTTCATTAAGAAACCCATCATGATTTGCATTTTGTCCATCTGTCCAAGTCCATTTCATCTCTCTGCGGAGTTGACCTGTCTCTTTCTGTTTAGTACATATAATTGGTTTTGATGTCCATGTCAGATCAAGTTTAATTATCAGGTGGCCAATAGTCCCCACTGGCTGACTTCTTTCAAGTTTACTCACTTAGAATATATTGTTATTTAACAATGCATCAGGATTGAAATTATCCTAGTTAGAGTTTGTCATTTAAGCCTTTATAAATCATACCCATAGTACATTACAGTTTTGTTCACTAATTACTAACTAATTATTATGAAAAAGCAAATTAAGGTCTTAAAAATAAGCACTATTATACTCACAAAAGTGGGGAAAATGTCTTTTCTTTTTTTTCCTGAGTGGGAAGACTTTACATTTAATCCTTTTATTCTTCCTTGAATATTTAAAACCTGTAGTGAAATAGAAACAAAATTCCTTGTTCTCAGAAGATGAATCGCTTACTTTGCTGGGAACCACTATCAGGCCTCGGCCAAGGTAACTAGCAGCCAGCACAGGTGTTAGCGTCAGTCCCTGATTCCATGGCAAGTCACTGAGCTCTCCTCAACAGGTGGGGCAATCACAGGCATTTCCTCCTGATATTGTCATTTTTAAGAACAATGTTTAATTATGAATGAAAAATTTAGACCATTTTTAATTATTTAAAAACAATTTTAATTATTAAAACATTTTAAATAATGTTAATTTAAAATAATTATTAATTATTCATTAAAATGTTAAATAAATTTTTATTATTTAAAATAATTTTTGATTATTAAAAAAACCCACATTATTTAAAAATAATTTCCAGGCACTTAGAAGGTAGGTAAACATTGGGTTGATTGGTTTTAGGAGAGGATTGAATCTCCATTGAGCTGCTTGGATTGAACAGACCCTGGAGACCCCCAACAGCACCTCGTACAGCACTTGGCACAGGAGAGACCCTTGTCAGGCACTTTCTGAATCTACTTCGCTAACATTTTTAGAACAATCCCTCTAAGAAAGTAATTTGGCAAAGGAAACCAGGTTAGATGTCGCATATGTTTCTGAACTATCCAAGCGGATGTGAAGTCTGAACAACAGAGGCCCGGAAGGAAGGGCCTCCTCCCTGGGATGAGAGGAGGTCAGGGTAACAGTCTGCCCTGCAGGGGAAGTGTCCACAGGCAGCGAAAAGTAAGCAGGCAGGCAGTTTCTGAAACCATGAGAATGAAAAGAACCAGAATCAGATCATTTTGGATGTTACTGTTTACTTGCCCCCAAAGATGTCTCTGGGATCATTAGCCCTGAGTGCCTCAGTCTGTTCCAAGGAGCCGGTACCTGAGGCCTGCCTTGGAGACAACTGTGGTGGAGGGGTCACTTTTTTTCCAGTAAAGGTCCCGGAAAGGGTACCATTTGATATGGATGCAATAAGAATAGAAAATATAAACATGATCCAACTATTATTTGCCTGTGATCTCTTCAAGGTGCCATACTTATTTTACACAGAAGAGAATTTATAAACACATGCCTCTATTCTTCAAAATTGGATGTTATATTCTCTCACCTTTTAAAGACTATTTCACTCCATATTACTTTATAATTATCTAGTAGGACTTTCTCTACTTTCATTTTTTAAATTGACTTCTCTTTATTCTTTGCATATTTAAATATGAGATAATTTGTATAGTATACTAGAGGCTCAGTGCATGGATTTGTGCACCAGTGGGCTCCCTCAGCCTGGCCCGCACTCTCTCACAATCCACACCCCTCGGGGGATGTGGGACTGTGGGGGATCAGGTAGAAACTGGCAGTCAGACATCCCCCAAGGAATGTAGTAGTGTGCAAAGCGGCAGGCAGCCAGGGAGGAGCCTGAGCCCAGGCCAGATGCAGCACCACTCCCGCTCATTCCGCCCCATTGCACCTGCTGCTGCCACCACTCAGTAGCGCTGGTGTAGCGCAGGAGAGGCTCACGCCGCTGCAGTGGTGCTCGCCAGCAATGAGCATTGTGCGTGGCACCTGGAGGTCAGCTGAGCAGTGTTCCCCCCTGTGGGAGCACACTAACCACCAGGGGGCAGCTCCTATATTGAGTGTCTGCTCTCTGGTGGTCAATGCACATCATAGTGACCAGTTGACCATTAGTTCAGTTGTTTGGTTGTTTATATATATATATATATATAGTGACCGGTTGACCATTAGTTCAGTTGTTTGGTTGTTAATATATATATTAGAGTCCCAGCATAAAACACCTTCTCACAGTCTGGGATCCCTCTCTTCTTATTGCCCACCTGCTCACTCCTTACTGATCAGCTCGCTGCTCCTTAGCACTATTGCTAAGGAGAGATTCCAGCCACCACTGCTGTGCTCACCAGCCATGAGCCCAGTTTTTGTGCTCCCACAGGGGGAGCACACTGACCACCAGGGGGAAGCTTCTGCATTAAGCATCTGCCCCCTGGTGATCAGTGCGCATCATAGTGACTGGTTGTTCTGATCATTCTGCCATAACAGTTACTTAGGTTTTTATTATATATATAATGCATACTACACTAAAAGACGGAATAAATGGTCTTAAATGGAAATGAAAGTCTCCCATATATCAAATTTGTTATTATCAGAGCTCTATTTTATGAATGATAACTTATTTATATCAATCCCTGCCTTAAAATTGGTTACTCAACTGAAAGACTTATGTTATTGGCATATGAAATTTCTCTTTTGATGTCTCTTGATGCCAGAAAACTAGCTCCTGTTTAATCACCTTTACTTCAGGATAAATATCAGCTAGGATTACATTTGGTTATAAGCTTAATAATAAAAAAAACAGAGAACAGTAAGATTAATGGCTTAAATAAGACAGCAATTATTTTTGCTCTTTAGTAAGAGAAGATCAGAGACAGCCGGAATCATCATGGTTGCCAGTATGGATTCAGCCTACTTCCAGTGCTGCAGTAGGATCATGATCCATCCAGAATGGATGCTAGAACTCAGCACCGAATCCCAGCAGGACAGATGAAGAGAGAAAGAAAAGCATGTCACCTCTCTCTGCCTTTGTCCCATGAAACATTTCTACTTACATCTTATTCATAAAAAAAATGTCTCAGAGCCACCCCTACATTCAAGGGAGGTTTGAAAATACAGTTCTCAGTAAACACATAGCAGCCAGGAAAAAAAAATCAACATTATATCTCATGGACCATCCAGAGAAGCAATTTGAGGAGAAATGAACAGTTTCTGAAACAGGAGAGATAAAGAGATGTCTGTTGTCATGGGGACATCATACTTAATTACTAGACCAACATCAGCCCATGTGAACTCCGTAAAAATCAGAGAAGCAGTTAACTACATACATGAATAATATTTCTGAATGAAGAAGTGAATGATGAACTAATGTCTTCCCAATGAGACTCAAATGGATAGCACATGTGTGACTTGACCCTCTTCTGTCTTAAGGACTCCATGGCTCTTCCTCCCTGGTGACTGTTAAATGCCATAAAGTCTGGCTGAGATTTCAGAAGAATGGGAATCAATAGTTGTGAGTCTGGTCACAATCCTGCTACTACTTGTTAAGTGACCTTGAGTTATTTACTTTTACTGAAACTGGGTTTTCTCACTTATAAACTAGGCATAAAATACTTTTTTATTGATCTCCTCTTTCCTTCAACAGATATGTATTGATTGGTTGGTAGGACTAGCCAAGCTCTAGATACTGGGGAGGTAAACAAAACACAGTGCCTGCTCTCTTGGAGTTTAGCTGAGAACAGTGGTATTTAAAACAATCCCCAACTAAATCTGATCGCGTAAATTCTTATAAAAGAAAAACAGTACGTCATGAACCATAATGGCAGTCTTTAACTTACTTCACAAGGCTTCCGTAAGGGCATTATGCAATATGTGTCTGGTATGGTACCTGATAGCTAATGAGTTCAATGGATATGAGTTTGTTTACCAAATCTCCTTACCTTAGAGAAGCATACGCTTATGAAACAGAATAAAATACAGCATCATCACTGTGGCAGGAAACACTGACAACATTGTACTGCATTCAACTGCATTCAGTGTTCTGGGTTGAAGGATGGAGCCTGTTTGGAGGAGAAAGGGAAGTCAAGGAGGATTTAAAGAGCATGTTATATTTAAAACGGCTCTTTAAGCATGGAGAGGATTGAAGCAAGAAGGGAAAGGAATTTTCAAGAAAAAGTAGAGCTTGCCTACACTGATTTTAAGGCAAGTCCTAATGTGTGTTGAGCTCCCACAGAAATGGGAAGCCCATGACAGCTGTCCTTCACTTTCTTCAACCTCATGGTTCTGTGTCTCCTTCACTCCTCAATATACTTCCCTCTCATCCTATAAGGACTGAATATCCTCTGACTTCTTCTCTGTCCTTTTTCCAAAGAGAAAAATTATGTGATGTGCATGATATGCCAACTTCAAAATTCTTTAACAAAGCAGTCAAATAAGAATTATAAAATTCAGAGGGCCTAGCAATGTTATTTTGAAGTTAGGTGCTAAAAACTTCAAATCATTGGAACTTAAAAATCATTTTATTTTTTTTAAGTTGTTTATTCTATCTTCAAAGCATTGCGAGTCTCATTTAAAGCAAAACATAAAAAAATACATACCACCTGAATAAAAATCAGACAGTTCAATAAAATGGTGAAGCTATTATCTATGATAATTTAAACTAAATCATTAGCACTAAATAAGTAATTTTGGATGAGTGGCTACATACTGTTTTTTGAAAATGATAAGAATTACAAAGTATTAAACAGTTGGCTAATTGTGAAGGAAAAATAAAGGTAAGGGAGGCACATATAAAAGTAAGGAGTTCATTAGGCCAGGAATGGTGGTAGATTTAAAAAAATAGGTATGAGAACACAGCATAAACTAACAGTACCCACGGGAAAGGAGTCAAGTCAAAACAAGGAGCACATTCTGAGTTGGGTGCCAGGGAAATTGTGTAGAAAGCCAAAAGCTGGTCTGTTAAAAAAAATTTAATTCTAGGTCATATTCGGTCAAGATTATTTATAGAGTAGCTGAAGCTCTAGAATTTAAATGTGAGAAAGAACGCAGACAAGATGTTGGGAAGGCAATGGGCCTTCGTCTGTGCCCGAGAAGTCATGTTGACATTGGCCTGCTCCCCTGTGAGACTGAGCGGGACCACAATATAGTCATTGCCTGCGTCCTCACTTACATTTCCCATTAGACTTCAAAAAGGTGTTCATTAACATTAGTGTAACGTATGCATGATATAGAGTATATCAGATACCAGGGACCTGGGGCAAGTATCTTATACACCTTGACTTCATTTACTTAGAGCTCACTGTATCTGCACTAGAATATGTTAAGTGCTATTTCAGATTATTTCTGGAATTTGAACTGGTACTACTTGTAGCCACCAATTTATTAAATGATTTGAGTGGATTTCAATAACTAAGTATGCAATGGACATGGAGAATATTATCCATCACTAAAACTATGTTCCAAAAATTCCACAAAACCTTCAGTTCCATATACATGATATGCCTAACATACTGCAGCTCAGCCAAAAGGTATTTTTCTTCTATCTTGCCTGTTTGACATAAAACCTTATCATTGAATTTATTAGTGAACCAAACAGTGACAAAATATTTCTGCAAGTCAAATAATGGCATAATCACCATTTCTAGGAAACCTTTCTCTTATATAAGATACTTCTTTAAGTTCCTCACAGAGATCAGAATGAGGGTGTGCTTTTTATTTTTAAATATCCTAGAGAGAACCAGAAAGAGTAGAGATGATAGTGCTATGAACGTTTAGGTAAAGATGGTATGAGAAGAAATACATAAATAAGCTTTTCTCCTACACTAGAATGTAAGCTCATGAAAACATGAGCCTGTCCTTTCTTGTTCATTGTTGTTACATCATTGCCTAACATTGTATTGGGCATATGATAGATGGGCTACAAATATATTTCCTATGATTAAAAATGTTTAATCCTCACCGAGGATATTTTTCCATTGATTTTTAGAGAGTAGAAGAGATAATGAAAACCAGAGAGAAATATCGTTGTGAGGGAAACACATCGATCAGTTGTCTCCTGCAGGAGCCCTGACGAGGGCCCAGAGCAGGGCAAAGCCTACAGCTAAGGTACGTGCCCTTGACCAGAATCAAACCCTGGACCCTTTGGTCTTCAGGCCAACGCTCTATCCACTGAGCAAAATCAGCTAGGGCCATATGATTAAACTACTAGATTTGTAATGTCTAATGGGGCAGGATTTTGTTCATCTTATTCACTGAAGCATCCTCAGGACATGACATTTAGGAAATGTTCAGCTAGTAATGGTAGAACCAAGGCTAAAACCAGGCCTTCCTGATCCTAAACTATTAATAACATATAAAGTGCTTGGCACATTGTAGTTGCTCACACATGAGTGATTCCTTCCCACTTCTCTTAATTCTATTTTGGTCTTTGTTACTATACTCATATAAATCATTTTAAAGTTATATTCAGTTCTTAATTCTATTTTGGTCTTTGTCGGATATATCCACATAAATCATTTTTAAAGTTACATTCAGTGGGCATGTACTATTTGGGATCTATATTTTTTATGTAACATTCTTTAAAAATGTTTATGGCAGCATAGTTCATGCACTAGATTTTTTCGAAGCCATTTTGAAGATTTATGTTTGTTTCAATCAGCTTAACTTGCCACCTTTAGTATTTTATTTCAGGGCCTGGAACCAAGAGTGTTAAAAACTCTTGGCATTTCATTTATGCTGCATCTACAACAAAACTTAGAGAAACACACATCATAGATTACCATGGTCCTTCTAAAGGATCCAGCAGGTTCAGTCAACATGTGTGGCACACTGACCCTGTTTTACCACCAATACACTAGGCATGTGCTAGTGTGCTAGGCAATGGAGTGTGACTCAAGATGGAGGAGATGCTCTCTCTACAGCAGCTCCCGTCTTAGTGGAGGAAACTAGACCCACAGTGCTTTGGTTTTCTATGGATTCTGTGAGTGTGATGATCCATCCTCTCCCACTTTTCTCCTGCCTTTACAACTTGTGGACCCCCCCCCCAGGGCTTCTGGAACTGTATGCCCCAAGTAACTTCCCTCAGGTAAACTTGAAATTGTTACTAATGAAAGTATTGTCTGGAGGAGGCATCACGGGGTGCTGTGCCGGTTGTCTCCCAGGGCAAGCATTAAGACGATGAATTTCTTCTATTTTTGGGCTAGTCCAGCATGACAAGCTTTATTTCCTTGGCCTTTGCCATAGCTCTTTCAGAAAAAGCTGTTTAGATTTTTTTTTTCTAAAAACAAGTTGACGGTAATAATCTTAATGATGATACATTCTACAACTATGCCTGAAAGACAGGCACTTTAGAACTCTCTATGATCTATTAATTTATGCATGGATCCACTTTACTTAGTAATACAGTTAATGAATGACGTTTATACAAGTGGATTTATTTTATTCCTCTTTGTCTCTTTCCTTCTATTTCTGAGGGAACCATCTGTGCTCAGTACAGTCATGCATTAGGGCAAAATTAATAATGATTTTGATGGAATTACATAGCATGCTATAATTAGGATTCCTGGTTAGTATACTTGTAAAGACCACCCACTAATTATTGGCCATTTTCTTTAAAAATATGAACTAGAAACTACATTTGCAGAATGCTCTGATGCACAGCCAGCATCACCATCTCTCCTCTCCTCTTCCACATCGTTTGGTCTTAGACGTCTTCTTTTGGTCACGTTCCAGAAACTCTTTTAAAGGGTTGGCTTTATTGTGGCACACTTTTTATTGAATTTATTGGGGTGATATTGGTTAACAAGATTATATAGGTTTCCGGTGCACAATTCTGTAATACACCATCTGTATTTTGTATTGTGTGTTCACCATTCAAAGTCAAACTCCTTCAGTTACCATGTATCTCCCTTGACCTTCTACTACCTCCTCCCACTCCCTTTTCTAACCAGCACACTGTTGTGGTGTCTATGAGTTGTTTTGTGTTTTGTTGTTTTGTTTTGTTTTGTTGTTTTCATAATTGGCATGCTATTATTCTCCAGGCACCATTCCTGCATTCAAAGCCATCCCTGTTTTTTTTGTTTTATATCTAAGATTCCCATTTTTATATTCATCAGATCTGATAACTGATTTTGTGTTATGCTATTATTTGTTCTTTTTGCTTGGGTTTGTTAGCACCTCTAAAAAATTATGTTTTAATCTCATTTTATTCCATCTCTGTTTCTTATTTTCCTCTTAATGTGAATTCATTTTTTTAACAAAACGATTGTCATCAAATTTTCTCTGCTAGCATTATCATTCAAATATTCTTGAATTTTAACTTGCATAAATGTTTAAAGTATACGTGGTTAATGAATTATTTATGGCCCTTTTTTTTAGCTGGGAGCTTCATTTTGTACCAATTGTCCAACTATCTTTTGAAAAACCTAATAATGAATTTATTTATCAAATGTAGTTATGTTGGCTCTAGCCTGAGTGATAGTCTCAGCATTGGCCTTGAATTATCTGCCAAAGGACTGCTACTGGGTTAGAAAACATGAAAAAAATCTGGAAAAGATTAATAAAATATTTCTGAAGTATTAACAGCCTATTATGATTGAACTACACTAGGGTCAGCATCACCTGATATAAACAAATGGAAACATTAACAAATAATGGAGTTTGTAAGGAACATGTGTGCAAATTGACACTTAAAGCCAATTCCAATTGGGGAATGAGAGAATATTTTGTAGCACAAAAGAATAACAATTCAAAAATGCGTCAGAGCTGAACTTCATTAAAGATGATCTACACTATATTCAAAAAGACAGTAGAGACCCCTGAACTTTAGTTTGAAGACACAAAAGAGGGGGTTGGAACTATTCAACAAGAGAAGGCCAGGTATTTATAAATCAGGGAATCATTGGAAGGATCAAAATTATAATAAGAAATGAAAAGAAACAACAGGAAGAATAAGGAGAAGAAAATTCCAAACATTAACTCATGGAGGAAAGAACAGGAATGTCCTACCTGTGAATAATACAAATTCCTTTTTAAAAGCACAAAACTACATAATTAATTATAATAATTACATTACTTAACTATTCTCTGCCTCATTTTCACAAAGGATTTTGGGTAAAATGTAAAAGTATTATATATATTTTCCCCCCATTGAATTAAATGGCTGTACCAGGTACTTAGGCCTTTGGTAACTTGCAGTGCTATTTTGTAGTTGCACTTATATAATTCTCATGTACCTTATTAAGACCTCTTTTATGTATTTTATATTATTGTTGCTAATGTAAAAGAAATATCAATTTCATTTTGCTTCCAGCAGATCATTGCTTTGGAATACATATCTTATGAATTTCCTAATATACTTAACTCCTTGTAAAACCCAATGCATTTTAGCTCGTGTTTATATCAATTTGATATATTGTGCTATTTAAAACCTTTTTTAATATTTATCCTCATTTTCCATGTTTTATCCTAATAAAATTTTTTTCCAAAATGATGAGACTAGAAATAATCTTTATGTATCTATTTTTAAATAGAAATGCCTAGAATTTTATTCAATATGTTAAAATAAAGATTCATGATTTAACGTACATCAACTTTATCACTTTACATAAGCAATGTGCAATTTTAAGATGAATTTTTGCTGTCAATGGTGGCTAAATTTTACCAAATGATTTTGCACTGGGATCTGTGTTTTTGTTTAGGTCTATTAATTATTGTTATTATATTAGAGATTTTTCTAATTTAGATTTGAAGTATTTTAAAAGTTGAGCACGGTCCCATTAAAATACTTTGTGTATTTTTTACTTGCTCATTTTTATTTATTTTTTTCATACGTGGGTAAACAAAATTGTATTTTCATTTGGAAAAAATAATCAATGAGAATGTGAAAATAAAGGAGGGTAAAAATCACCTTTATGTATATGTTGTAAAAATATAATAAATACTAGAATGCATTATGCAAATAAAAGTTGATAATATAAAAATAGTATGACAGTGAGAAAAATTAGAATCAAAACTGTATAATGTAAGATAACAAATAGAGATTTATGCTAATGAAGTATGATACAATTACATTAAAATGAAATACTTATTGTGAAACTGTGCCACCAACCCAAAGAACTCTCCAGGCTATGAGTTATCATGTTTTGGTTTTTTGTTTGTTTGTTTGTTTGTTTGTTTTGTTTTGTGCTTACTTTTGGCACTCTCTTTATCACTTACAGGGATTTAGTGATATGCATAACCTATGAACACAGACAATAGAAGGCTTTGGGGCAGGCTAAAAGGGATCAATGGGGGAATAAGGAGGCATTGTAATACTTCCAACAATAAGGATTAGAAAAAAGAATAACAAAAAGTGTCTTCTGTAATCTTGCTATTGTATGTAACATGTGTACTGTCTCTTTCTTTGTGATAGTGTGTGTGTGTGTGTGTGTGTGTGTGTGTGTGTGTGTGTGTGTGTAAGGGAGAAAGAACAAGCACCCCTGTGGTCTGGCATATTCTGGTTGACTAACAAAACTGCTTACTCCTATCAACTTTTATATTTCTGAAGGTCTTGCAGAAATTGAGGTCATAATTTGTATTGAAAGCTTTACTTGTTTTTCTTTAAATGTCCTCAGTCTAGGTGATCTTCATCTCCAATTTTATCTTCCCAAGTGAACATTCTCTTGTATTCACTTGACATCCTCTCAAATATTCATCTGAGCAGTTAGATCCATAGCAAGTAAGCATTTATAAATTTGGAGTAAAGAAGTATCTAGTTTACTGGATTTTTTACAATGTTATTTTTGCCGTTGAGGGTGATGTCTAAGAGTTGAACTCACTAAACATGACTGTGTGAACGAAAGGAGCCACATGCTAACCTGACAAGCTCAGGGGAGGCCTGTGTGGCATTCTTGCAAACTCAGAGACCTAAAATAACCACAAAAGATGGTTTGAAAATTAAATATTATAACAAACAGGTTATAGTGTATAGTCATGCCCTAGGCTGATATTTTCCCTGACAAAGATCAACTTAGATCTTCTTTACTGAGCCCATTTGCCTTTTTGCCTCTAAGATAACATATCTGTGAGATGTCTGGGTAACTTGCAACTTCCCTCTTCTGGAGCCCCTTGGGAACAACCAAATGCGGTGGGCACCAGGACAGATGCCTCAAATTCCTTCTTTATCGTGGTAACTGTTCCTGCATTCACCTAAGTACACGCGTCCATCATTTTACTTTAAGGAGGTGGAAGAAAGCAAAGGGGTTTCCCACCACTTTGCTTTCTTCCACCTCCTCAATCCATCACCAATGAATTTCATGTAACCCACCTATGTCCCTCCTTTGATTTCAGTGTATAAATACAGATGTAACCCTGCCATTCTTCAGAGCATTATCTCAATCCATTGAGGTTCTGCTTCCCGGCATATGTCCACAGTTTGGCTCAAATAAACTCACTAAAATTCTTTACAGGTTTCAATGTTGTTGTTGTTGTTTTTTGTTGTTTTTTTTCCATTAACAACTGTAACAGTGAAAGCGTGTTTGGGGTTAGGGGGCAGACAAAAGTCCCCAGGAGTCAACAGACCCAGTAAAGACTGATGAAGCTAGAAGGTAGCTGGGTGCCCAGGGGGCAATGAATGGCTCTGGTAAATGAAGAGTGAAGCCACACTAGATTGCAAAGATAAATGAAGAGTTTGTAAATATGCAGAGAGGAAAAATAAATAAATACTGACAGATACTCCCTACTCTATGATTTGTCTTCACTAAAAGAGAGGTTTTCTTTCACACTTAATTACTTAATATTTTCTTTAAAATATTATGGACGGGATAAGAGTGAAAAATCAGGCCAAGTGAATAGGAACATTGGAGAAAAGCAAGACAATGGTCGGAGATGAAGCAAACAACTACTAGCTCCTAAAGACCTGAGAAAAAGCGAGCTAAGCTAAAGTAACCTGCTGAAATATAGGGCATAATCACCTCTACTCATGTTATTTTTTTTTCACCTGCTGCAGGGTAAATTTCATGCCCACTGGGGCGCTGTCCTCCTGTTCACCATGTTACACACAGCACACAAACCATGCACACATGCATCCTTTCAGCAAATGCATCCCAAATACCTTCTGTGTCTCATGTACTTTTCTAGAAATGAGAGGTGCACATCAGTAAACAAAATAAGATAAAAACACTTGATTTGAAAACTTTATGTTCTGGATCCAGGAGACAACAAAACACACATCTAAAATATACAGTGTGTTAAAAGGTGATCAGTGCTTTGAAAAAAAAATCACATCAGGTTAAGGGAGAATGAGAATGCCAAGAATGAGGGATACAGGAAGAAGGGAGCAGCCAATGGGATTGCACTGGGAAGGTGATATTTGGATGAAGACATGGAGGGCCCAGGGCATAATCTATGCAACTATCTGAGGAAAGTTTAATCAGCTATCTTTTTAGGATGTAAGTTTCCAAAGTTAAATTCATCAATTGTTAAGATAAAATAACTGTTATATGTAAAAAAAAAAAAAAAACACGACAAAACAAAACAAAAAACAGAATGTGAAGTGGCTTGACAGAAAACACTTTTTAAAAATCATAAAGACATATGAAAACCTGTCTTAAACCTAAGTTCTTTTCCTTGCGCCAATTTTCTCATTTGTATAATGGGCTTTTAAATAGTATCTAAGATTTAGGCGTGTGCTGCAGGAAAGTGGTCTCCTCAGAAGGCTTGCTAAACAGGCATGTTAAATTAAAGTGAGCTTTTCTTTCACACAACAAATACTTAAAGGGCGGTAATAATGATCACGAATCAAATGCTATTCTGTTCCTGGCAATTGGCCTTTTTCCTTTTCAGTAGAAAAAAAATTTTAATACTTTCAGAGTTCCTCATGTGACCATTAATTACCCTAACTTAAGATTCATTATCTTGTCATGTTTTAAATATACTATTCAGGAATTGATCATTAATTATTTAAATTTATTTTTATTCTAATGCTGTTCCAATTTAGATACAGCTTTATCTACTATGAAGAGACCCGCTCATTAACTCATTTATTAAATCAGCTTTCACTCATTATAACATTATTAGTTGAACCTCAACTGGTCCCTTAGTGGTACCTAGTAACCATTCCATATCTCTAATCTATCCAACCTTCCCTTCTTTGGGGAATTATTGTCTGCATTCTTCTAACACGGAAGATTAGATCTCTAAGTTTGACTGGTCCAATGAACAAAGACTTTTATGGACTGGGCATCAACATCCATAGCACCGCTTCTGCCAAATTCTGTTAGTCAGTCATGAGCTCTCCCGGATCCAAGAGAAGGTAATTAGATTAGAACCCTTTCTTGATAGTAAGAGGATCAGAGGATCTGCAGGCTATGTTTTAAAGTTGCCAGTCTGACCTCTGGCCATAAATTATTTATATTTCTCCCACTTACAAAACACACTCATCCCTGGAGAACTATAGTACTCTTGGCACAGCACAACCCCATTCAAACCTCTGCACCAAGAGAGACCTAACTGGAGCTTGGCTTCTAGCAACTTGAGGGTGAGTCCCTCCATGACCCCAGCCCTCCGCTGAGACACCTGCCTGAGAGAGCAGAGGCTGCCAGTGAGTTGAACAACACCCAGTTGCCTCTGCCCACATGGGAATAGAGCTCATCTCTTTCCCCTCATTCCAATAGTAACTGAATAAAAATCTGTCTTCACCACATTAATTCATGCATGCCTTTGTTTATTTTTGATACCATGCCTCCAAGACCCCAAAATCTCATCCTATTACAGATTCAAGAATCTTGTAATTTAAATAAGGTCAAAATGCAATGAGACATTTTGGATATGGTAACTATCTCTGGATTTGAAAAACTTTTTAAAAAATTATCCTACACATTCACATAAAAAATATAAGAGTGGGATTCGACCTAGATAATTGCTATAGGCACTATGGATGCGCACAGCAGTCACCTTTTCAAAGCAATTCTGAAACCCACCTGGGCACACGTTGCCCCCATCCTTGATTAAGGTGCAGTCCTACCCCCAAGAGACTATTTGCTCCGACTCTCAGTTCTACATCTTAGGTCCTTCTGTTTTCTTTTTCCTCTGAGGCATCTTGCTTTTTATCCTCTGGTCACTTCTTTTTTATTTTAATAAGAAATAGCCTCTGTTTATGAATAAATGTATTCTTCTGCCTTCCTCCTATCTATAAAAGGTTGATAGGGCTGGTATCAAAAGTCTTCTTGTTCATCTTGTACTGTCTTGTCTATTTTGGTCTAGACCAGTGGTCGGCAAACCCATTAGTCCACAGAGCCAAATATCAATAGTACAACGATTGAAATTTCTTTTGAGAGCTAAATTTTTAAAACTTAAACTTCTTCTAATGCCACTTCTTCAAAATAAACTCTCCCAGGCTGTGGTGTTTTGTGGAAGAGCCACACTCAAGGGGCCAAAGAGCCACATGTGGCTCGAGAGCCACAGTTTGCCAACCAATGTTCTAGACTAATGAAAAATACCCTTAAAAATGTGGATTTTCTGAATATCAATTTATTATCCACTCCATTAAATTAAACTCAGATCCACAATTAAGTCATTCTCTTGCCTTGAGCTTCCTATGAGTTGTGGTATAATACATCCATGGTTCTTCAAATGTCCATTATTAAGAGAAGGTAAACAAAGGGTGTCCTAAAGACCCTTAGAAGTCCACTTAAATTTTTAAAAGGGTTTCTGACGCATTTTTCCAAAGCTTTCTGAGATTTTAACTAAAGGTTTCACAGTTACAGGTTTGTTTCATCTTTATTCTAAGCCATATTTTTAAGAGCACCCTGGGTTTTCTTTTTCCCTGAACTCTTTTTCTTTGAAAAAATACACAAAACTTTTGGACTCCAGAGACCTCCTGTTTTGATCTGGCATGTTAGAAGCTGGGAATTCACCACTCCATGCTAATAACAAATAAAAAGCTTAACATCCTGAAAAACTACTGGGTCTGATACAATAATGATGGATACAACCCATTACATTTGGCTGAATCTATAGAATGTACAACACCAAGAATAACCCTAATGTAAACTATAGACTCTGGGTGATAATGATAAATCAATGTAGGCTCATCAGTTGTAACAAATGTCCCACTCAGTGATGAATGCTGATAATCGGGAAGGCAATAGATCTGAGGGAGGATAAGGCATATGGGGCATGTCTATACCTTCTACTCAATGTTCCTGTGACCTTAAAACTATTTTTTTAAAAAAAGTATTTAAAAAAGCTTTTGCTGAGAAAGACAGGGAGTTAGAATAGTTTTGTTTTTGAACCCAGCAAGTCCTGAGTTCTTTATATTTTCTCTACACTTTGCTTGAGAATATTAAGTAATTTCTTTTTTGCTCATCCCTCTCTCTCCTCTGTATCTCCTTATATACAGCTAATCAGCAGCGACTTTTAAAAACTGCCTGGAAATTTTCTTAGCATGTTCCATTAGTTCATACAGGTAAATATTCTATTTTTCACATCAACACAGATGATAGTTATGCTAAAATTTCTGCCACTACATAAGAAAGGTCCTTTTATTTATAATCAGTCCTCCAATGATAATGTCCTCCATGTCCTGACAGCCTTGACTTCCAAACTTTCTGAAGCCCTTGCAGAGTTTATGAAAAGTTCTCAAGTTCCTTCTTGATTTAACTAACATACTAATTTGCAAAACTAACATTAAAGGACCTGTCATCTAATACCAGGTTCCAAATTCCAAAACCAATACCATATCTTTTCAGCTTTTACAACAGCAGAACTCCACTCATGGTACTAAATTCAAGCTCTAAGTGTATCCTAATTGACTTAGGAGCTTAATATATTATGGCCACAGATTTTATAAATCAAAAATTAGGAAGGACAAGGCTCAGTGAGAATGACTGATCTCTCCTCTATGGCAACTGTGACCTGTGATAGGCAGACAATAGCTGAGGATGAAAATTATCTGAAAGGTTGTTTCCTTATACGGCTGGTGCTGGTGCTGGGATGGCTTAAGTGGAATGTTAGCCAGTGTGTCTACTTATGGTTTCTCCATGTGGCAGATTATCTTCTTTATAGTCTAGCAACCTCATTGCTAATGGACTTCTTCTATGGCAGATTGAAACTCCAAAGATAAACAGTCCATGAGATGAGGCAGAAGCTGCGTCATCTCTTATGATGAACCCTTAGAAGTCACATAGCATCATTTCTATTGCACTCTTTGGGTTGAAACTGTCATAAATCCACCCAGAGTCAAGAGGAGAGATATTAGATCAATTCTTAATAGAGGTAGAATAGGAATGTATTGTAATAAAATTTGGCATTAATCAATTAGTCAAGAACATGTTTTAGAAATCAGTATTCATATGACACACATACATGCATTTACCATGCTTTTAGCATATGTATGTCGCCTTCAGATACAAATGTGATTTATGTTCACATTGCTTTGAATAAGTCTACAGTTAATTTATAGTTTCTTATGTCAAAAAGTCAAGAGCATTTTTTAGAGAAAAAATAATTATATCATAACATAATTCATAATTTCAAGGCAGTAATCCTGAGTAGCTTAGAGCATGAGCTTTGTGATTCTAAGTCTGTTAGGAAGCTATGAAACTTTAATCAAGTTATTCTGCCTCTCAAAGCTTTAGGGTTTCTTTTAAACAACTTTATTGACATATGATTTATATAGAGTAGACTGTACCCACTACAAGTTTAAATTTTGATGAGTTTTGACAGATATATATATACCCATGAAACCACTGAAATATATACCCAATGAAAGCAGTGTCACAACCAACATGCAGAACATTGCCTCTCTCTCCCAAATGTCTTTGTGCTTCTTTTCAATCCATCCCTTTCTCCACTTTTGGCTCTAAGCAGCTATTGATCTATTTTCAATAACTGCAGATTAGTTTGTATTTTCTAGAATTTTTGTTGTTGTTGTTAATCCTCACCAAAGGATATTTCTCCATTGATTTTTAGAGAGAGTGGAAGGGAGAGGAAGAGACAGAGAGAGAAAAAACATCAGTGTGAGAGAGACACATCAACTGGTTGCCTCCTATACTCGCTCTGACTAATGTCTGGGATCAAGCCTGCAACCAAGGCAGGTACCTTGACCAGAATTGAACCAAGGTTCCCTAAGTCAATGGGCCAATGCTATATCTACTGAGCCAAATTGTCCAGAGCTAGATTTTTTTTAATAAATAGAATCTTATAGAATACATTTTAAAATAAGGCATACTTCAATTAGCATACTGATTTTGAGATTTATTGATGCTATTGTGTATCAATATTCCTTTCCTTTTTACTGTTGAGTAGCATTGTGTTTTACAAACACACATTTTGATTTATCCATTATCTATTGACAGACATTTGGGTTGTTTCCATTTTGGTGTTGTTCTGAGTAAAGATTCTATAAATGTTTATATACAAATTTTTGCATAAATTTCTTAGGTCTTTTGCATAAATATATAGAAATGGAATGGCTAGACTATGTGGTAGATGTATGTTTGGCTTTTTAAAATAAATTGAAATTCTGTATCTGAGGAAAAAGTAACTTTTTAGTAAGTCAAACCATTTTTCTAATCCTACCAGCTGTGGATGAGAATTCCTATTGCTCAAAGTCTCAATTTTTTGCATCTAAAAGATGGAAATTTTTGTATCTAAAAAAATCATAAACACTAGAGACCTGATGCATGAAATTCATGCAATGGGGGTCGGGGAGGTAGGGTCCCTCAGCCTGGCCTGTGCCATCTCATAGTCCAGGATACCTCAGGGGATGTCTGACTGATGGCTTAGGCCCACTTCCCTGGAAAGCAGGTCTAAGCCATTAGTTGGACATCCTTAGCACTGCCAAGGAGGCAGGAGAGCCACCACTGCTATGCTCCCCAGCCATGAGACTGGCTGATCAGTGCTCCCCTGTGGGTGCACACTGACCACCAGGGGGAAGCTCTTGCACTTAATGTCTGCCCCCTGGTGGTCAGTGTTCATCATAGCAACTGGCCATTCTGCTGTTCAGTGGATTTACATATTAGCCTTTTATTATATAGGATAGCTCAGAAGTTTTGAATAAACTACATAAAATAATATAATCAACTTCCTAGCACTGGGCTGGGTGCTGAATTTATGATATCTACAAGATAACTAGGAGGGAGTGATTAAAAAGATATTTAAATACAATATATATATATGTTAGAAATGCAAACTTGCCATCTGAGATAAAGATATACATTTGAAATGTACCAGCATACATGGTAAACACGTGCATGATAACAATTTAAATGATCTAAGAGAGAGTACAGCAAAATGAAGACTTATCCAGAACTGAAATCCAGGACACCCAACATTTAGATACAGAAGAGGGGGAGTCAGGAAAAGAGGCCTAGCAGAAGGGATTAGTGAGACAGAAGAAAAAGCAGAAGTGGTGTGTCAAAAGAGCTAAGATAGGTGAAGCTTTCAAGAGAGGATGAGAAGTTGAGTAAGGTATAGGGGGAAGCTCTCTTCCAGCATAGAAGGTACCAGTGACTATCCAAGAACTGTTTCAGCGAGGATGTGGTGGAGGCCAGGTTAGAGGGAGTTGATAGCCCTGGGGGTAGAAAACATGACCCATAGTATGCAATAAAAGCCAACAGGACCCTGAGAGGGTACAGAGAGAAAGCGGGCCATCGCTGGAATGGGAGTGAGTCTAGTTGACGTGCTTCATTTATCTGTTTATTGAAGGAGGTCAGTGCATGTTGGTATAAGACTGGAAAAGATTGAGGAAAGAGAGATTCCAGGTAGGAGAGAAGAGGGACACCCACAGCAGACAAAGTCCTTAGGAGGTGGGAGGGCTTGGGAACCAGAGCACATTTACTACAAAGAATCCCCAATTGTTTAATGGCTTTTCAGTAAGCCTGCACTGGGTTTCTTCTTCTTCTTCTTCTTTTTTTTTTCCAAGAGAAATAACCAGAACAATATTGGCCTGCAGTCAAAAAGAAATAGATAAATAAACATCTGCATGGGGATGCATTTACCATTTAGCTTCCTCACGGAGACTTCAAGAAACATCTTCAGATGGATTACAAGGATGCAAACACAGCAGAATAGAAAGAGCTAAGGCATAAAAAAAAAAAAATAGGGTGGGGTTTGGAGATAAATTAAAACTGGGTTAGACTTGACTGAAATGAAAATAAAATCGGAGCTAAACTTTCTGGCCATAAAGACAAAAAGCAAATAAAATATATTAAGTAATAAAATTGTCTTTAAAAGACACTTTTCTACAAATTAAGGGAGATACTTATTGTGACAAGTTTTTGGAAAATATGAATGCTAATGAAGAACACCAATCTTTGATAGACGCTGTACAAAAATATCTTGAGATATTCTTTAGAGGGCCGTTTCTCAAATAGAAAAAGAAAAAAATGAAGACAACTTGAAACTCAAGTTCCCGAATACATTTCTGTGAGGAGCTAACCCTCTCTCATTCAGATATTTATCAGAAAGGTAATGGGTGCTTTAGAATTAAAAAGAAGCAAACTCCTAAGAAAGAAAGAATGATTTATCTGCTTGATAATCTTCCCTTGTTCCTCATTCTTTTATCTCTCCAAAGTATCTTGTGCTTAGGTGGAGAAAGGTAGGAATGGACCATTCTCTTGGTGTATTTTGTGTGGTGGGCACTGGGGGAGGGGGGCGGAGATAAGAGATTAAGAAATCCCAAATGACAGGGGGGACAGCAAGGGCCTGATCTCATCAGAGCAGAGAGAGCATGCCCACAGGAAGATATGCCAAATTGTGAGATGCTGAATCCAGCTCCCAGGAGCTCCAGAAGCAAGGGAAGAAGATTAGAACTATGTTACTAGACAATGAGAGCCCCGGTGTTTTCTCGAGCCAGGTAATTAGGAGTTGAAAACGCTTTGTGTGGCTTAGTTTTGGCTTATTTTCCATCCTAAACTAGAAAGAGGAGGAAGTTGAGGCCCTGTGGCCACTCTGGAGACAAGTGGAATAATCCAGGAATGTTACAAGGACCAGGAGTTAGTGGCTTCAGCTGTAATGAGTGAATGAGACTCTCAGGAGGTCCTTTCATGTACAGAACAATACACCCCGCGGATGGAGCAAATTTGCCAGGTCAACAGGCAATTCTTTAGACAGAGGTGTGTGCCCTGGGAGAAGGTTTCACCATCAAAGGAAAGTTGGTTGAAGAAATTATGTATTTATTGCATAGGTTACAGATTACATATTTTGATGGAAGGTAAAATAGCTTTGTTACTTTTTCCACAACCTTTGGAAACTTTCTAATAATCTGTTCCATAGAAAAGCTGACCTTTAGGGTTAAAAGAGATTAACCCTTTCCTCAGCCAAATCTTCCTTTGGTGTCACTCCCTTGAATGGCTCAAAGACAAGTGAATTTGTTTGGGTTAATTAATTCAGTTCAAAACAGTAGGTGCAGTTGCTGCTCCTAAATAAGTAGATCAGACCGTGAGCTGTGGAGGTTCTGTTCTATATCCAGGTATATTAGGATGG
Source organism: Vespertilio murinus (assembly GCA_963924515.1). Lineage (NCBI taxonomy): Eukaryota > Metazoa > Chordata > Mammalia > Chiroptera > Vespertilionidae > Vespertilio > Vespertilio murinus. The sequence goes on along the minus strand of OZ004713.1, from coordinate 62,582,933 downwards.
AACAATAGAAGGTATTTACAGAAACTCATTTGAAGCACCTAATTGTCAAGACAGTTTCCCTTGATATAAAAGACAATTTGAAGTGAAGCTATATTTGGTCCAAATTTAATTAATTTGGGGTCTTGGTTTCCCAAAGAATGAATCAAACGCATTGACTACAATACTGATAGTTTGACTAGACATGCTTTTTTCTTTCTTTCAAAATGTTCATGAAATTAAGAAAAAGTAACATTGGTGAACTTGAACATGTTATAGCTGTTCTGATGATGATGATGATGATGATGATGATGATGGTGGTGATGATGACAATGATGCTGATAACACAGTGATGAAGAAGGTGATGACAATGACAATGACAATCACTGCGATGACGGCAGGGGTGGGGAAGATGAATTTCAGAGTGACAGAAAGTAAGAGTGAGAAATCCAGGGATATTTAACAAATTGTATTGTCAGCAGTGACTCACATTAGTGGAGTCATTATCAGAAAATTGCATATAATTCCTGTTATTGCGAGTCCTCGGGATAATATGGCTGTTCTGCGGGGAGATTAGGAGCTGCAGGCCCTGTGTAATTTTGGAAATTGCTCTGATAGGGCTCCTGTGGCTAGAGAGCTCAGAGCAGGCCCTTCCCACGTGCCCAGCCCCTCTGGCAGAGCTTTCTGAGGAAGTCACCTGCTTGGTTGACTGCACAACCTGCCTCTTGTCCTCTCTCAACAAAAAAGCCCATTCATTCAGCCCACACGAGTCTCTTGCTGGCATTTCACAGCGCGCGAGGGGCAACGTGCTCATTTTACTCCAATTATGCTTTAGAAAAATGGATCCATTTCAAAATTATGATGTCAAAAACTACCTGCCACCAGGTCTTAAGACGGAGCATGGTCAACCCTAACAGACTTTCAGCAAATGGCAGCACCAGGCTCCCTGGCTCCTTTCATCACACACCGGGCTGTAGCTTTCTCTTAAAACCGTCTTCTTTTTTTGTATTTCTTTCTTTCTTTTTTTTCCTCTTTCTGCGATTGTATCTCCCTTTAGATAAATTCTGGTTGCAATTTTTAATCTTCCAGGAGGGAAGCGGGATTGCCCTTCTGCCTGTCCTTCACACCGATTTGTCTTCGCCGCTCATTATCCGTCCTGGCGCCTGCTGCCGGCTCCATCAGAGGCAGAAGGAAGCGCCAGGCCACAACTCATGCTGCAACCTCATAAAATTAACTTTCACGCAGCAATCCCTTTCCCCCCCTCTCTCAGCCATTTTTTTTTTTTTTTATGCTTAAGAAATCCTGATGATTTCTCTTAGAGGGATTAGTCGTCTTTGTCTTTGGAATTGACAAATTACAGAGGGGGTTGGACTGAAGAGCAAAAGAAATGTAGAATGAAAGCTTAATTCCAACTTCCTTCCTAGTGGTTACAAAAGCCTCCCTGCCTTATTGCACCACCTTGAAGGCAGAAACACGTGCCCCGGAGCCAGGGTACATATGGAAAAGGAACGGAAGGGAGGGGACTATGCAACATGGTCTCTTCCCATGGTGGATCAAAGGTCTCCATTTGTGGAGTAAGCCCTGCCTGCTCAGCACCACTCCCTGGGACCTAATAACATCTCCTCCTGAACTGGGTTCTGCTGGGGGCGGGGCTCAGACTTCCTAGCACACCCAGTGACACCTTGCTGAATGACATCTGCTGACTACTCTCCAAGCCCCTCTTCCGGCCCTCAGTAGGCTCAAGGCCGGAAATGCAACTGAGGAATACTAGGCCTTGAACTCTGAAGGAGCCTCATGATGTCTCCAGGATGCCTGATAGACCAACACCTCTGGCAGAGTTTGAGGAGTGAAAAATAGCAGACTTGGGACTTTGCTTTTCCTACAGGAACCTTTTCCTCTGTCCCTCGACCAATGGCCCTGACTTTTCCTCTATGGCCCTTGCATCTTTATCAAGTAAAAGGTTCTCTTCCTGGATACAGGGTGTAAAAAATTAGTATTTTTGTTGTCATTCTTGGGATTTCTGGGTTTAAAATCCTTTTCTGATATTACAGGTACCAGTGAAAACAAAATGGTACTTGGTCTTATAACCAATCAAAATATTTTTAATTATTTAAAGCCAGAGTCCCAGGCTGAAGGACCCCACCGGTGCACGGATCCAAAGATATAAAATAAATAAGTAAAAAAGATAAAGTTAGAGTCGCTCTTCAGCTGTGAGTAAAAAGCTTATCATTTAATTTGACAAATTTTGTATAGACACTTTCTGATATTGTAGGATATGGCGGAGTAGGGAAAACTAATCTAAGATGTCATCTTTATAGGTAGCATTTATTTCTTTCTAATGTGAGAAGAATGGTTTATGGTGAATGATGAAGATTGGAAAATGGATATTTCCATATTATATTATTCTATATTTCTTTCTGAATTGTGTGAGAAGAATATAAAAGTGTGGAATGGATATTGTTACAGAAGGCTGTCTTTGAAAGCAAACCTCTCATTACCTGGAGTCAAAAAAAATGTAGCTGAATATGACACAGTTACTAACCTGCTCAGAAGAGAATATTTTGCAATGTTGTGAGAAGGGCACATAAAACATTTACTCCATAAGAATGAAGGGCCATTGGGTATTAATCATATAATTATCCTTATTAGCATAATACTACATTTAGCCAGTCTCTGCTGAGCTTCCATTCATAGTGTGTATATGAAGAAAAGTGTACCAAGAAAACAATGTGGGGAGTGAATGTGAGACAATGTCAATGAGTATACAAATCCTGGTAACTATGAGCAAAGTATAGGATCCCATCTTAAAATAAATATAACAAGTGTGCATTATGTAGAGTTCTCAAAATTAATTGCTTGGATCAACCCTGTACTATTCTTAACAATTAGAAGAATGTGTCTCTGAGCTGGGTTTTGATTTAACAGGGTCTCCTCTTCCCCTCTCCTTCTCCCCACCCCCTCCCAGGAAGAGACATCCCCTGGAAAGCTTGACTAAAGCTACTGAAAAAAAGAGGTAGGCAATAACTCACTAATTTAACTCAATAAGGGCATGCAACAGGGGTAGAAGGTAAGGGAGGATGGGAGAAGGTCAATGGGGGAGAGGGGGAGGAGATATATGTATTACTATATGTAATACTTTAAACAATAAAATTAAATTCAAAAAATAAAAACCTTCAAATAACAAGTGAAAAAAAGAAGTGTTTCTGACCAGATTCTAAACCTGCTGTGAATCATTGCAGTTTGAAGTTTTCTGCTAAATGCACTTAAGTACTTAGTGAGTTGCCCATCATTTACATTGCAAGTCCATGCTAAATGTTTTTATTTATTTTTAATATAATGAAGATAGCATAGCTACCTGGGAGCATGTAGCAAAAGCAATATGAGCCTTTGATGCATTTTACTACCACTGTGTTGCAGCCACAGGCTATAACTGTGTCATTTTAGGACAAGGGAGGAGGGATGTTGAGCTCATTCTCAATTTTAGAGAACAACTGCTCCTTACACAAAGAATCTGTCTGTCCCCTGATGTATGTATGTATGTATGTTTGTATGTACATATATACATATATATTTTAGCAATTGAAGTAGACTATAAAATTCAATCCAGATTATTGTGCATGAAACAACTAGGGGTTCTATGGAAAGAAACCTCACAGGGTGATCTGATTATAAATTCATAACAAGGCAGGTCATGGTTGGTAGTCACACCCCAGGCATATAAGTTCTTTATGAAAGGTTTTAAAATAGCCCTGTTCCTTGTTCTTGTGTATTTATAATAACACATCTTTGAAATATGGAAGGAATACCCCTGAAAGGGAGTATTAACCCTCAAGGAAGAGCATAATCTAATTAACTATTATGTAATTTAATTCCTGAGTCACTTTCTCCTACCTTCATGCAATCTTCCTTAGGTTCTCTCAGTAATTTTAAGTGCATAAGCTATTATTCTCCAGAGCATTTGAGATCTTGCTTCCCCACATATGTTGACAGTTTAGCTCAACTAAACTCATAACAATACTCTACAAGTCTGGACATTTCTTTATGTCGACAATATATAAATATAGATGGGTGTACATGTTTGTGTGTATATATATGTATGTATTGCTCTTTTTTTTTCTTGTCTCCAATCAAAATATCTCACTAATTCTTTACGTTTTCCATTAATACTAGTTGTTTCATGAAGTTTCTCAGACACCCTTGGTCCATGAAATTGTTCCTAATTAGAAAGGCCCACAGCCTACAGTATGTACATCTTCTGGAGAATGAAGGTTATTCTGCTTTGTATCAAATTTATGTTTTGTTTTTTTTAACACATCTGTTACCATCAATATAGTCAGTCCATAGGATTCAAGGTCCAAAACTTACTCATCTTTGTATTTTAATCAGTACCAAGTGTAATGACATGTGTATCCAAAATCAAAATTATATGCTTATTAGAATTAAACTGTATTAAACTCTGGTGATTTTCCCTGAGGAGAATGAATATTAATGAAGCCGTTAAAGACTTTTGCAACCTCAGGGTTTGCAACATCAAAAATGACTACTTATACTAAGTCCATCTAAATCATAGTCATTGATGACAAAAGTTGTGTCTCAACAGCCTAACCATAATGAGATGGATGACTTGTGAACATATAAACAACTGTCATAGATTGAGGTTACTTATTTTCAAACTCTTATTTTAAACAGTAACTCAGAGACTAGAAAAGTCAGGAGAAACATAGTCAGATTGCTCATTGTTGGCTTTGATTGGTGTTTTGGTTTAGAATCTGTCTCTGTCACAATCTGTTGGGTAGCCTCTGGTAATTTATGTCTTATCTTTGAACTTAAATTTTCTTAAACTATTGTTTTAGCTGACATTATTAGAATGGATTGTTTAGCTAATCAAAATAGTAGAAAGAGTCAAAATCAGATGTGGAAATATGCCTTTGGTGGCATTTTACCATGAGTAGCCCATGTGATTTGGGGCAAGACCCTTACCCTCTTTATGATGCTCTGTAATCTGAGGCTATAGAACTAAGTAGATTACTCTATGGATCAATGTTGCTATTGTTCATCATAGGATGAGCTCATGATACAGTTTCTGGTGGTCGAATGATTCATGTGAATGACGTAATTCCCTGGACAGCTAAGGCAATTCCATGTTTACTATGTTGAGAATAATAGAGGGGAAAAGAGGACATCTGAAATACTTTAAAAAATAAAGAAAACCTTCAAAGAAAAAAAGATAATCACTCATTCACCAAAATAATAATTTCTTTTTATCCCTTGGGTACTTCCACCTGAAAACATGTAATTCCTCCACACCTTCCTGTATGGAATCTACTGGATTTTTAGATTAGAAAATTCTCCTGTCTCCTGTAAAAATTAGAGGGCTCATTTCAAGCAGCCTAACAGTGTCTTCATTAATTAATTCATCAATGGGATAAAACTTGTCATTTTAACTTGTTTCCGAGATTCCAATCAAAGCTTCATTAGCATAAACATTTCGACATGTGTCCTACATTAGCGGCAGGCATCAGGCAATGAAGACTTCCATCATGGAGCAGAAAGAGGCAGACAAGCCATCCTTGTAGCCAAATGGATATGGTTTTAAAACTGAGCATCCAAGGAAATGTTACAGTTGGATGAATACTAGCAGCTACCCTTTGTATGGGCCTGATGCATCAATAGATTTGCAAACTTCCCACTCTACCATCAGGGAAATCTTTGCAATTGTTGGCTCTGTCCCAAGATGCTGTGCACTACTTTAGGGAGAATAGGATTCCTGCCATGGAACATGCCTACATACCAGAAGGGTCAAATCCGATACTCCCAGTTATACCATTGGATATAGGTGACAGGTAGCTGAGCTAGACAGAAGCTAGGAATTTTAGTCCTGCTACTAGCCAAATGACCTTGAGGAAGCTTCTCAAAGACAGACCTTATTCTCTCTTCTCCAGCAATCTTGATTTATGACTGCTCTATGCAGTAGAGATATGAAACTTTGCTGACTTAAGGTAGGTGAAATCATTAACAGCTTGCCTCATAGCCAATACAGACTTACAGGATTAATTAATAGACTGGATGCCTTTTGAGAGAAGAGGATTAGATAATAATACCCACTTCCCAATTTTACCAAGACCCTGCCTTGGCTCCCAGATACTATATTGAGGAGGAAACTGGTCTTGCAGAACTTGTTATCTAAATGCAGAGGCCATGGAACTGTGAACAATGCACTGCCCTGATGGGGAGGATGGGAGGACTGTTATGTTGGTGCCGGAATGGACCATAGGATGTGGCTTGACACCCTGGGGGCCTTCTTGCAGGTCCACGAAGGGGGCAGGGGCCATATCTGCAAGACAAAGACCCCAGTGGGATATATATATATATATATATATATATATATATATATATATATAGACAGGCTCTTGGCATGTTTCTTCACTCTGATAAGAAAATTATTCCTGGAGTCCACTAGTGTTGAATGGGATCTCTCCCTTTCTTCAGGAAGCGTGCTTGTATTTCTTTGGTCTTCTATAACAATATCACAAAATTCCAAGCAGTCTAGAAGTTAGCAAAGGAAGATGAGAGGTATGAGTTTCCAGGGTCACCAGACATCCCAAATCTGCCCAGTCAATTCAAAATGAAGGAATAGTAGCTACTTCCAGCTTCACCCTGTATTTGTTAAGAATTATGTCCCCACTCCTTTCTTTCCCTCAATTGCCTGGTCATCCCATTTCTCTCTGGTTTTAGATAAGGGTGAGAGAAAAATCTTTCATTGTTCTCCATCTCCCCAGCCTGGTCTGCAGTTATCAATGTCATACATTTTCCTCAGAACAATGACATGTTACTTCACTTTCATTTCTGAGTTTGATGCCTTCAATTGCTGCCCATTTCATATCTATGTCAATGCAGAATGGTCTATTTTTATTTGAAGATGTTTTTAAATGGAAGGGAAGCCTTGGCCTTTTCCTTCAAATAACTGCCCGGACAGCTTTATGGATGGCTAGTGAGTTTCTTCCTGACCTCCCCGAGAGATCCCATCAGTGCTAACCCAGTTTCCTTTAAATTCCATATCCCCAGCTCTGGGACAGCAGCCGGCAGTTGTATCTCATTCCATGATCCATAATTTTCAGCTTCAAAGTTCAGTACCAAATAAGATCTCACACTGTTGGATAACCTTTTGTACCAGCCCTTCAGCAGTAATTAAATCCTGCTCCTTCTATGCTGCCTGGAGAAAACCTAGGTGCTCTGCTGTTTTCAAGTGCAAGAATGAAGCAAGACAAAACACAAAACCGAAGAACAGCGACACACAGCTCTGAGGCTTCCTCTTTATTCACTGGTTGAGTCAGCAAAGTCAGGGAACAGAGAGCGTAGTGGCCTTGGGGCTAGAGGTAAGGAGGTGGAGGAGCTGAGGGGAACATGAGAGAACCCTTTGGTGGGATTCTGCTGGAGCAGAACTGAGAGCAGAAACTTTGTCTGTGAATGGAAAGCTTATAAGTTCTTTTTAAATATATATATATATTTTATTGATTTTTTACAGAGAGGGATAGAGAGTCAGAAACATCGATGAGAGAGAATCATCGACCAGCTGCCTCTTGAACACCCCCCACTAGGGATGTGCCCACAACCAAGGTACATGCTCTTGACCGGAATCGAATCCTGGACCTTTCAGTCCGCAGGCCGACGCCCTATCCACTGAGCCAAACCAGTCCTGGCTATAAGTTCTTTATAAAACTTAAATAGACATGGTTGGTCAGGTAATGTGAACCAGGGAGATTGTAGAAGATCCTGAGGTAACAAGTGATCACTGTATGGAGCTTCTCTCTGATTAAACAATAGGTGTACTGGTTAATAATGGCAGATTTTGTAATCAAAGAAAACATGGTAATTTCAAGGGAAACATCAAAAGTGCTTTATTCAAAGAAATGTCCATCACTAACTACACATTTTCCCTATCTTTCAGGTAATTTGTGGTTACCGAACTAATAGAACTTTTCTTGAGGCAAAGCATTCAGATACCCAATTTTCCACTTCTTCGTATGTTTTGAAGTGCTGCTCAGAAAGTGTGTGTGCCATTGATTGGGACAAGTGGTCATCAGAAGGAGCAAGGTCTGGTGAATACAGTGGGTGGGTTAATAATTCCCAGGCAAGATCTTTTAACGTGTCTTTAACTGGTTTTGAAGTGTGATGGTGCGTCATCATGAAGCAAAATTACTTTGCCGTGTCTTCTGGAACGTTCTGGTCATTTCACGATCAAAGCATGGTTCAAATAGATTATTTGTTGTCAGTGCCAATCAGAATTAATGGTTTCACCTGGTTTTAGAAGGTCATAATATACCACACTTTCCTGATCCCACCAAACATAGAGCATTGTCTTCTTTACGAAGTGATTTGGCCTTGCAGTCCATGTTGATGGTTGGCTTGGATCAACCCAGGATTTTGTGCATTTGGGATTCTCAGAATAAATCCATTTTCATCACCAGTCACAATTTGATGCAAAAAAGACTTTCTTTTATGGCATTGAAGCAACATTTTTCTGATGACTTTGTAGTTTTCCATTTGTCTTTTCTTTAGTTGATGTGGCACCCATTGCCCTTTAAAATCTTTCCCCTTGTCTGTAAATGATCAGAAATTGTTTGCTGAGTGACATTTAATCTTTCTGTAAGTTATTTTTGAGTTTGATACTCATCTTCTTAGTCCAATAATGCTTGTAATTGTTGGTCTTCAAACTTTTTCAGTTGACCAGGACGTTCTTTGTCTTTCACAGTGAAATCAACACTTTTAAAGTGTTTAAACCACTATTTGCAAGTATCTCGAGATGGAGCATGTTCACCATAAACTTCCCAAAGTATACAATAACTTTTCTTAAAAATAATGAATTAAAACTTTTTGCAAATGCTCTTTATTTTTGGCACGAAATTCCACATTTTAAGTGTAAAAATATCTATGATGTTTACACTTTCAGCAAATTTGACATATGAAGTTTTGAAGCTTGCTGTCAATACAACAAAATAGCATACATAACAAATTGCATATATATCAATATATGTGTAACTTCATCTATTGAAAAAAAATCTGCATTATTAACTGGTACACCTAGTACTGAGCTACTACAATGTATCTAGAAAGTTATTGTTATATCAACCATACACTGAATGAAAACTATAGTTTTTACTGGGATTTCCTGACATATCTAATCTTTATAGCATGCCTGGATCTATTTCTGCTTTTACAAATAAAGAAACAGAATACTTAAGAGACTTATCCAATATTTATGAAGAATGGAGCTAGGATTTAAACCTGGTTCTTTTTATATGAAATCTATGCTCTTTTTTGTATGCCAAATTCTTGTATTCTACCCCAGAACCCACCCTTTCTGTCAGTATATGTGTCAAATATATCTCTTACAGAAAAACGCTGCTCAGTTGCTAGCCAAAACCTGGCTAACACCCACCTCACTGAGGTTCTCAAAAGCTCAGTGAATCAGATATTGTTGGCATCACCAATTGCCATCATTGCTCATTTCTGTAGCCACCATAGAAGAGAATGGTATGAATGAAAGACAGATCTTGTCCTCAGGAGCTTTGAATCAAGTTGGGATGACATTCAGAGAGTCCTGGAGAGCATAACAACACCTTAGGACAAAGGAATCAGCATAACAGATGTCGGATCACTGACTACAATTCTTGGTTAAGAGCCCAGCAGAAGGAGAACAATGATTTAGAGGTTAAAGAGTCCAGGGAATGAAGCAAAGATCAGGACATATTTGAACAGGCCTCTGAAAGTTGATTATTCTTTGGAGAGACAGAGAGGAAGAAGTAGGGCCTTAAAAATCTGAAGAGCCACAAAAGTTAGATTGCAGAGGGGGGAAAATCACGGTGTTTACAAGAGACAATTAGGAAATTCATTTGGCTGAAATAGATTGTTAGTGCTTCAGGATTGGTGAAGTCAAAAAAGTAACAATCTACCTAAATTGCAGGTATCATTCTCTTATTAATTGTACAGTCCATTAGTAAAACAAAAAATTAGCAGGTACCCAAAGAATATGTGTACTTGTTCATTTCTAAACTATATACATGCATTATTGTCCAAATGGGTTATTATGTAAAAAATATGTTAGAATATTTTAAAGTATAAGATCAATAAAGAGCCAAAACCGGTTTGGCTAGGTGGATAAAGTGTCGGCCTGTGGACTGAAAGTTCCCAGGTTTGATTCTGATCAAGGCCATTTGCCTTGGTTGTGGGCACATCCCCAGTAGGGGATGTGCAGGAGGCAGCTGATCAATGATTTTCTCTCATAGATGTTTCTAACTCTCTATACCTCTCTCTTCCTCTCTGTAAAAAAATCAATAAAATATTTTAAAAGATCAATAAATATGTGTGTTTTTTCCCTCTTCAAAAATATTATTTTATTCAAGTTTAGTTGACATACAATATATTAATTTCACATGTACAAATAGTGATTTGACATTTATATATCTCACTAGAGGACTGGTGCACCAATTCACGCATGGAATAAATATAAGTTTTAATTCTTCTCTAATATTTATTGTTTCATTTTTTTATTAATGTTGGGGTTAATTTTATTTTTATTTTTCTGGTTCCTTGAGGTGTACAGTTATTTGAGATCTTTCTTTGCTATTATAGAAATTTATCACTATAACCTTATTTCTTAGAATTGCTTTTACTACTTTCCACAAGTTTCAGTATGTTATGTTTTCATTGCCATTTGTCTCAAAAAATTTCTTTTTGACCCAAGAGTTTGTTCAGGGATGTGTTGTTTATTTCTATATATTTGTTAATTTTCCAGTTTTCTCCTGTTATTGATGTCTGGTTTCATACTATTGTGGTCAGAAAACATGACTGATACAATTTTAATCTTAAAATTTTTGAGACTTGTTTTGTATCTCTTCTAATAGAACTAAGTTTCACAAGGGCAGATAATTTGTTAAACAAGAATTAGTAAGTTCCCCCACATGGAAGTATAAACTATTTAGAAAGCTATATTTTCTCCAAATATGCTGTATGACTGGGAATCTTTAACCACATAAAGAGTTAAATTTGTTTTTGTTTTTTAAATGCCAAGGGCAGCAATGAATTACTTCATCTGAGAGTGCACAGTCAAGGCTTAAGAAGAACTGGCAATAGAGAATGTCCCCATGGTGATGGGAGATAAAAGAGCCTCCCCAAACAAAGTGAGCACATCGCCATCCCACCAGGCTCCCACCCCCACCAAAGCTGCAAAGCCCAAGGCCTGTGGGGTTTTTATATAAAATCATAAACTCCACAAGGGAATCAGAAAAAAATCCTGACTGACTCAGGAGAGAGCTCCCTGCAGCGATAGGCAGGGATTTTCCCAGAAATCTGAAAAAATAAGCATCTTAGATTATAACTCTGAACCCCAAATGAATCAGATAAGGCACCTTGGGAGGTTAAATAGATGATCTTGATCTCAGTACATCTTAGAATAATCCAGTAATTAAAAAAGGAACTAGACTGTGTGCACACATGGACATGCTTGTAACTAGTGCAGGTGTGAGGAAGAAAAATGGAAAATACCAAATCATACATATTGAACATTACTTGGTAAAATATAAACTAAAGTTCAAATTAATTTGAATGATAATATACAGTCGTCTCTGGCAGACACTTCTTAGCCTCAAAATGATTAAAATTCTTGGAAATTTTTGTGTTTTATATATTAAATTTGAATAGTCTTTGTGTCTTGTGAAATATTAATTCAGAACATTTGCTCAATTTTTTGTTTTTGCATGCATTACAACTTGTGGCTGTTAGATATAACTCTCATTTAGATGCTTAGCAAAACCTCTTCCTTAGTCTCTGTTTCTGTACTTGCCTCGTAAAACACTCCAAATATTGCTTTTAGAGAAAGGGCCAACTTACCGATTAGACCCAAAGGAAAAATTCTTTCAGCTCACATTACTTTTAAAGGCTCCTAGAAATAGTTTAATTTTTTTGAAATTAGAATTTTTAAAAATAAACTTTTAGGTCAAACAAAATGGTGTAACTATAATATTAATATATGTTCATTTTATACCGATGCAGTCATGAAATATAAATTTTAATAACTTTTTAAAATTGCAAAATGTGAGCAAAGGATGATGCCTATAAAAGCAAATGTGCTTAAGGTTTATGAAAGTCATAGCATGGCGACGTTCAGATGGAATCTTTCAGAAATCAAAATCACATCTTGCCACTCCTCTGTTCTTAGGCCTTAACATTTTACTTGCTGGTAGTGAGCAGAGAAGACAAATGTCACATCTCCTAGGCCGTGGTCCCTAAAACACTTTCTGGCATTATCTTATCTATCAGGACCTTACCGCAACTTACGCTCAGATGTTAGCTGTATTGGCCCACTCTTGACGTCCTATTCCCATAAGCCATCATCCCCTCTTCTCTCCTCTAGTTGTTCCCTCAGTAAATGACAAATGACTTTTTCTGGATGCAATTATCATCCAGGTACTATAGACAGAGATGGGTTTACGAATTTTTTCAATCAAAGGAAGAATTTCTCTATTTTTTTCGAAGTCCTTCCATCATGCAAATTCCATCTCCTTGAGCAGCCTCCCCAGATTTCCTTTGAAAGCATGATGTTTATATTTGTAGTATCCTTCTTGCCACCCTTCTCATGAACTCTTAGATTGCACAGTGCTTAATCTTTTCCTTTCCATAATGTAATGCTGGAGACATGCCCTGGGTTCCTCTCGACTAGAGCAGGGGGCATATTTTGTTTTCATTTTTCATTCCTCATTTAACCCACCACAGTTCTTATTACGTTTACTTAGAGTACACGCTCAGATTACTTATAGTTGAATGCAACACAGATGCCAGAAGCCACTTCCAGCATGTCATAATTGCAAGAGTTTGATCAAAAGGTTGATGGAACTTGGGGGAACTCAACAAGTGCTGAGTCACATATGTTATTGCCTGTTGGGAATGGCAAAATGCATTTTCCCCCAAACCTGAAAAGGACGCATTAAATTGTTTGCTGCCAGAAAGCTCAGGGCAACTTAATCTACATGTTGTTACCTCCTGTTGGCCAAACACCTGAACAGCCAAAGGCAATTCCTCATTCTGACAATGCTTCTGTATGGAGCCCTACCCTTTGAAGTGTGTATCTCCATCTTGCCTTAGGACAAATTGTGTTAATAAAAAGCAAGGGGTCCTGAGACAAGGATAACTTAGATCCTTGAGTTAGGCTCCTCTAACCCCCAATGCCTTTCAAAATTATCTTTCATCTCTGGACATTTACTTAAATTATACACACCCTTTCTCCAGATTGCTGTACCCTTCTTAATGCTGAAACAAGAACCCCAACACATAGATACTATTTTTTTATCACCATGCAGCATTTTTATCACCATGACTCACCTAAAGTGGTTTTCCTAAATGGAGAGACAACTGCTTTGTAGTAAGGACAATGCCCTCTCATCTGTGACAAATCCTGTACCTCTGTGTTTGTGACAGAAGTACATTTTAACAGCTAGATCACTGAACTGAGAGTCAAAAGCCCTTGTTCCTATTCTGGGTTTAGTTTCACAGTTTCATGTTACCTAATGTCAGCTCATACATAACTCCATCCCTCTGGGGTTTTTTTTATTTGTTTGTTTGTTTGTTTGTTTGTTTGTTTGTTTCCTCATCTGTATAAATAATGGTTGAATATTACTGGTCTCAGGGAATTTCTGATTCTGGCATTCTCCAGTTTTATGGCCCACTGATGCTAGTCCTAATATGATCAAATAGAAATTAGGAATGAACTGCTAAGGGGCTCCAGGATATATGAGAAGGTAAATATTTTACTGACTGCTGAGGACTCTTTCTGCATTAGTCTTTGGGAACAGTTTTCAAATGATGAGAAGGTCCCATCCTAGCTCTCAGTGGCATTTGAGTTATTCTAATTTTCCAGCATAAGGAACATGGGTTCCTAATGTCCTTGGGTTCTATGATTATTATAAGAGGACACTAAATGAGATTTCTTTTAAAAAAAAGTAATAGTTTTTCATTTCTCACCAAAGACATTCTTACAAAGACCTATGCATGTTGCACAGAAATAATCATGCAGGCCACTGAGAGGAACTTCTTCTGCTTGTATTAAATTTGCACTTGTATTTGAATTTTAGGTATTTTTGTTGTTGTTGTTGTTTTCTTCTTTGGTTTCAGTGACACCAAAAGAGAGATAGTTGGGGACCTTGAAGAATAAGATATTTTAGAAGGATATTATTTAGTAAGCCCTCTAGAGAAGAATTTTGTTTTATTACCATTTAGAAAATCTTGTGGTTCTCTGAGTTTGCTTTGGGCTAATAGCATTTTCCCAGACATTTACTGTCAATCCAACTTCACCAACCTGAGAAAGCTCAGATACTATGGGCTTGCTGTCTTAATTTTTCTAAACAAAGAAAAATCCTAACCACCATTCATGGTCATGTGTTTCTATTGAAGATGCCCTAATTCATTCATGAGCTTCATTTTTTACCTCTTGAGAGTAATGGATATTACATGGCATGTAAGCTAACTTAAGAGTGACTAACTGCCTTAAGTTGAGATTCAACATATAATTGGAATCTCTTTACCCATATTTAATGCAAATATCAATGGGAAAAATCATTATTTTGTACCCACTTAAAGTCAGTTTTACTGTGCATTTTGCATTCATTATTTCATTTAACATATAAAACCATCCTGCAGAATAATGGTTAATTTTAACATTTTAAAGATGAAAAAGTTGAATACCAGAGAAATGAATTTTTTGAAATCACCTAACTAGGAGAAAGGGGTATAGGACATTATTACTACTGTGATTTTATAGTATTCTACTTATAATACCACTAGGATTTATAATTACTGCTGTTGCTGTTGCCTCTCACACTAGTCAATGAACCCCTAAAAAGTAGGAAGATCATATGTTTCCTTCTTTACATCCATAGTAACCAACAGAATGCATCTCATGGACCCATTACTAGTTGTTTTAATCTTTGTGTGGAGTTGAGAAGGTAAAGACATGTGAGGATTGTGTCAGTCATAGTAGGTTTCCTATTTACATGAGGACAAATATTACAGATGTGTCTAGAAGAGTGGATGGTTTTGGATTGACTGAGTTAAACTGCTCAGCATTCCCATAGGAGGAAATCACTTGGGCAAAGGTACCAGGGGACTGAAGATGTATAACGTGGCTGTGTGTGAACTGGGATAGTGCTGGTAGACAATATTAGATATAAGAAATGAGAAATTACTGAAGGATTGGATTAGTCCAAGCTCAGAAGAGCTGCCTCTTTGAATGTCTAGGTTTGGGTCTTGCAATTTCTCAAGCTCACCCACGGGCAATGATTGGTCTCACCCACCCCCCTCCTCCCACATTCTATTTCCACTAAAGAGAGAAAGCTTAACCTTAAGGTGAGCTCTTTGCCTTTGATAGTCTGACAAGAAATGCAACTTGCCCCCCGCCCCCCACTGACCTGCCCTTATTCTTGGAAGGAAATAAGAAGGAAACATAGGAAGTTATGAGGGGGCTGATTTCTAGCACATTCACTCCTTTGAAAAGTCATTTCAAATTGCACTAGGTGCTTCAATTGCCCTATTTTCCTGAAATTAATTCTAAATTTTCTGAGTACAATTTGTTTCCCTTAAGTCTCTAATTATGCTTTTAACATTCAATCTTTCAAACTCTAGCCATTAGTGATTTAATATGGTGTTATCAGAAGATAGAGGGCGTTAGGAGTGTCGGTGGGAATTATAAGCACAGAAGTTGCACCTGTGCTTGTGATGGTTTGAAATTGATGTCCCCTGGAGGAAAGCTAAAAGAAAAATCTAATAAGTCACCAAAATAGACCAAAGTCAAGTCTGAAATTAGTAGTTAAGGTATTAGGATTGTGGCTGGGAAGGATTTGATTGCTATTCACAAAGTTCCTTTTAAACTTACTGAACATGCATGGTGGTACGGGATTTCAGGCCAACTGACAATCATAGAAAACATAGATATTACCAGACAGCAAGACATGCATAAGGATAAAATGCTAAGATTCGTGAAATACTTTCGAAGACAAAAAAAAATTAAAATAAAACGAAGGTAGAAGACAGGTAGGAAGTAGCTTAGAGACATGACAAAAATTTTCAATATTGGCTCACTGAATAGCTAGGTACAGCCTGTGGGAGGAAGGAGAAGATAATCAGTAAAGCAGAATTATTATTCTTTAAATGAATCATCAATAAGCATGGACTGAACAGCCACAGTGCTACTTCTATTTCTTAAAAATGGAGGTATACCAGGTGACCTCTGTGCCTTGACAATTCACATATGTATTTCTCATTTGTGCCAACACAATCAGCTCCATGATTCTGATGACAGTATGTAATTTAAACTCCTAAATACTGTAGAGTCTTAAGAACAGAGACCAAAGGGAGCTGATGCAGGCGCGGGTGGCTTCCTGAGCTATTCAAACTGAGGAGAAAAAGGCCCAGATTGTACTGCAGAGAACTCACAGTTAGAGAAACTGGAAGAAGAAAAAAAGACGTGACTTTCAGATATTCACAGACTAACGGCATTTTGAGAAGACTGAAGTCCTGCCGGGTGGTCTTGGAAAGGTGCAGGTGGAACCTGGCCAGTCACAGGCATTTCTCTGCTAAAGTCTGGAGTTAGGAAAATAGGAGACATCATTTCAATAATCAACAGGGTCAATCACTGAAGCAGGTAAAAGAGGGAATATTTAATGTTTGGTGGGACAGAATAGGACCTCACCATGACACAACAGTGAGCTGTTTGGAACAGAAAAATTCCACCTCAAAAAATACATTCTGTAGAAGCTTAGAAAAGTGAAAAACCACTGAGACCTTGAAATCTCTTCACATGAGAGAAATTTCTAGCTAGAATAGAAGAAGGAACAGATATTAGAGAGACAGAAAAATGAAAGCTCTTACTAAGGAGAACCACCTGGAAAAAGCTACAATGCTAGTCAGAGATGAGCACGGTATATATGACTACAGCAAATACCACATCTGCCAGAACTGGACATGAACAAAGAGATACAGTTGGAATGACTCCTGCGTTGGGCCTTGTCTTTTATGTTAAAAAGTTTTAGACCTCATGTCACCAAACAAGTAGATAATACTGAAGATTTCTGAGCAGAGATTTGATATTAAGATAATTTGCTTTAATTTTTTGATAGGATTTTGATTAGGACTTTGTACCTTAACATCTGGAAAATTGTCAGTGTTGGGAGAGGTGACAGTAAAGGAAAGCTTTTCCAAAGTTTGAGAGTCCTAAATGGCAAACATGGGGTACATTTCAGGGAAGCATGGGAAAACTGGTCAACTAAAGCTCAGATACTAGCGTCCCCTCCTATGTTACCCATACAGACATGCTTTCTGTTCAGATAGCTCTCCAAATCCTATGTGTATACATACTAGTATGCACCATCCATTCTATTGAATATCCACACAAGTGAATGCTACATATAGGTTTGCCACTAAAATAGGTGTTCCATCACCCCAGGAGTTCCATCTACAAAGTTGTGTCATCAACATAGCTAGCTAATCTGTGGTATAAGTGGGGCATGGGTAGATCATTATTTTCCAGAACCAGTCCACATAGGATGCTCTCCAAGAAAGCAAAGTATATAGAATTCTCATCCATAGCACCAAGAGACAGTAAGGTGTTGAGCCATATACTCCTTTCTTGAATGGCACTAAACCACACTTTTTCTAGAAACAACTTTCAAACCCTAAAATTAAAAATATATATATATTTTCTTCTAATGATTTCACATTTCAAAAATTCTGCTCTAAATAAATTGCAGAAATTGATAACCTAATAACAAAAACAAGAAAGAAAAAAACCCAGTATGCTTAACAAGTACATATATGTAATAGGTATGCAACAACATTTAAAGAAATTTAAGAAAAAGGCATTACATATAAAGTGGAGAAAAAATCATCTTTCCATTTTATCTCCTACCTATCCTCTCACTCCTTGCATAGGAAAAATATATATATAACTCAAGATTCACACTTCAAAAAAATAACTTCTTTAATTCAAAGATGAACTTGAGTATGACCTCAGAGAATTCAGAATTGACTAAATGTTAGTCCTTTAATAAAGTGGACTTGGCAACAACTGATCTCAAGGAAAATTCAATCAAAACCAAAGTCTTATCTTTTTTCAGAAACAGGACAGTTGAGAATTGAATGTGATGTCCTAGAAAAATCGAAGAAATAACATCAAACTAGTTTCTTCCTAAAAACAAGGCAACAAGAAATTGATCACATTTTCAACCTGTGATTTTACCAGGACAGATTCTGGGCTTAGAAATCACGTTGCTTGGCTCCCTTAAAATCCAACAAAGAGAGAGACAGAGAACAGAGGACCATGGCTGCCACATTTCTGGGGTAATATTGAAGTAGAATCCAAAGAACTCTTGGAACCAATAAGTCCTTTGAACAGATAAAAGTTTCCAACTAAGCACCCAACGGGCTCAGCCTCTTCTCTCGATTTCTCCCACTTGGAACCAGTGAAGGAGAGCAATGAAATGAAAGTTATGAAAATGGAAAGATTTTGCAATTTCTTCCTCCTATCCTGTATAGTAACATATTTTGGAAATACATATAAATGGCTTGCATTTCATCTCTTTTCCTAAGCTTAAAGATGGATAAACATGAAAGCCAATCTCTAAGGAGCTAGGAGGGCTTACCCATTGCATGATTCCATCACATCCCCAACTACTTTTTACAACCAAAACAAAACAAAAACTTTGCTATACTACTACATTTTGATTGTTTCTTTGTAAAAAAACAAAAAACAACAAAAAACAAAACAAACAAACAAACAAAAAACCAAACTAGGAAAGGACAGAGGCTAGTTCAGTTGTGTGATGTCAACCTTTTTAATGAGGACATGCTTTATTAAATAGGAGTAAGTTATGTGTATGAACTATATATATATATATATATATATATATATATATATATATATATATATGTCATGTGAATCATACTAAAAAAAAAATACAGCATCTTGCCCTGGTCAGTGTTGCTTAGTTGATTGAGCATCATCCCATGCACTGAGAGATTGTCAGTTCAATTTCCAGTCAGGGCACATGCCTGGATTGCAGGCTCTATCCCCTTTAGGGTGCATGCAGGAAGCAGCCAATTGATGTTTTGCTTTCACAATGGTATTTCTCTCTCTCTCTCTCTCTCTCTCTCTCTCTGTCTCTCTCTCTCTCTCCCTCCCTCCCTCCCTCCTTCCCTAACATCAATAAAAACATATTTTTTAAAAATATATCATGTTAACAACTTCATGTTAAAAGAAGGATGGTGAGGGGAACAGATAACTCTGGTACATAATAGCACAAACAATTAAACCCCCTCATCAGATCCATGAAATTTTCATTATCAAACCAACAAGGAAGCAGAGAATACCCACCAGGCCACCAGGCTAGTTTAACCCAGGACAAAGTTTTCATCTATAGAAATCAGTCTTCTGATTTGAACTTTCATATATCAAGTTCAAGATTAATTTAAATTAATTAAGCAAACAACAAAAACTAAGATTTTAGTTATTAGTGAATAAAGTACTAAATGATTCCATTATATATGACCAGTCTAATATGCTGTATTATGAGAACTAATGGAACCACTATTATAGGAAGATGGAAAATATAAGATTTCTACCCTTGAGAAACTTACTTTAGAGACTAGCCAGAACAGAGATAGATAGATATATATATATATCTGTATGTATGTGTGTGTGTGTGTATATATATATATATATATATACATACATACATATATATATATCTGTGTATATATATTCATATATATCTTTATATATATCTGTGTATATATATATATATGTGTGTGTGTGTATATATATATATATATATATATATATATATATATATATTATTGCTACTGATATATGTGAATGATATTATCCAAAGTCAGGAGGTGGGGATGAGCTCATAATAGGGGCCCAGAGATGACTTTTTGAACTAGGAGAAGAATGCCAGGTGCCACCAACAGTGAGGCAGTGTGACCCAAAAGGAAGAGAGAAAGAGCCTTGTGCCTTGAGAAATCAGACAGCCTCTCATGGGTAACAGCCAACAACATTTTGGAAAAGAGAGCATGTTTGTCAAGCTCATAGCAGGAAATATAAAATAATGCAAATTTTAATAAAGGTTTATTTTTAAAGGTGGTGTAGGATGTTGAGAAATGCCAAGTATGTAAACTGAGGGGCAGAGGAGAAAAATCATTGGAGTCCAGAGGCAGAAGGACTGCTTGTCAGGAGCATAGACCTGAGATTAAATCAAAGTCTGCATGGAGGGAACCAGAAGGGTAAATACTACTGCCCTGTCTCTCACCGCCCCCCCCCCCCAGCTTCTGCTGGTACCCCATTGGTCAAAACCAACCTGCAGCCTGAGGGCATGAAAGCCAGGTGATGCAATCTCTTGGGGTCAGAAAGCCACAGCACAGAGCAAGTCTGGAGGAGAATATCAACTATGCAGCACAGGGGAGTATAGACAGAGATCAATCCCAAGATTGGTAACCTCTGAATTACTTCTCTGAAGTCTTTATTCATAGTTTTCCTCTCCCCTGAAGCTTTTCTAGGTCTTCATAGAATAGGCTACTACTTAGTGTAGTTCCTAGAACTGTCTTTCCTCTACATTTTAACCCTTTTTCACTGTGACATGTCGTGGCCAGTTGGGCATTTGTCTCCATAAATAGGTTATAAAACCTTCCAGGAAGCGAGCTGTGTGTCTGAGCCAGCTCTGTGTTTCCAGCGCCCAGCATGGGTAACAGGCACTCACTCCTTGTGCAATTGGATGTAAATAATTGCATCCATCACCTGAGCGATTCACCGTATCAGGGAGCTGTGCTGGGTGTGTAAACTACCCTGTGCATTCTTACCGTTCTCAACGTGTCCAGATAACCTGCACCTGCGCGCTCATGCAGCTGAAAAGGAGAGATTATGCTATCATCCAGATGACACACAGAAGTGAAGTGCAATGTTATTATCCCGGAACCATTGGAATAGACAGATGTTTGCAGCAGTATAGATATTAACTAGAAAGCATCCTCCTTAGTAACTCAGTAAGTGCCGGTATTCAAAACCATTCAGATTCAGGCAACAATCATTTCCTGAGTGACAGCCTACCCAGATGCCTGGGCTCAATACTGTCACACCTGGGGTCTCCTGTGATGGTCGAAAGAACTCAGTGGGGGAAGGGGATCATTATCTGCTGGTAGAGCAAGCAAACTGACATTAGGAGATATAATTGTTAAGAGGCAGCTATAAACCCAGTTCTTTTGATTTGTGGAACCTCCTCACAAGGCCAGAATGTTTTCCTTTTTTAATCATAGAAATAAATGTAAATAGGATTTACTGGTTTAGTTATTCATTTTTATTTGATAATAGTTATTATGTATTATTTTATTATGTGTGTATAATGCCTAGCAATATATCAGGGAATGTTGAAAATGGTGTCTCTTGGGCATGGTTGCATTAGGTACATAGCCATAAACACGTCAAAATTCACTCTTAATTGATTCTTGTTATTTGGGGGAAAGTGAGTGAAAGGAAAATATTTTAGTAAAGAATAAAAATAAAGGAAGAATTGCCAGGACTATTTATGTTGTGAGAAAACCACTCAAACACTCATTAATAAACACTTTGTAATAACCATAATAGTAAACATTAGGTTAATGTAACCTTGAACATTTTCTCGTTCCTTTTACAATAAATCTATGAAATTGCAAGTCACTAGTTAGACTTTATGGGAATGAGCTTTGAGGGGAAAGACTGAACGTCATTCTTGGAAGCTAGATAGTTTGTTTGGTAGCTAAAGGAAAACACTAGAAAGCAAAATAGACTGTGGCAGAGACAAGTAAATTTGCCATGATTTGTAATGCTGCATGCCAACTTCATTAATTAATACAGACTTTAAAATCCTTTAAAGAGTAACAGCAAAAGGACTAGAACTACTTCTGGGGTAGATAAAAATACAGATCAAGTGGGTTTCATTTAAAATATGGTGGCTTCAGATAAAACTAATTAACAGGATGGCAAAAATGGTCAATAAAATGGAAACACATCTTGCTCTTAAATTCTGGCAACAATGAGCAGGATTGACTCGAAATTGTTCCTCTTTCCCATTTGTATGTAAAAACTTTATAGCATTTTTGAGTTGCTGCTGCTTTAGTACTTTTCATCATTTTATTGTATTGTAATAATACATATCTTGTCCCATGTGACCAAAGGTTCTAATGATATCAGGAAAAAAGGGAAGGGTGCAAATGATTAAAGAATTAGAAAGAGGAACAAAGGAGAACACAGAGAGGCTTAAGGAAACAGACAAGTGGAATAGATTCGGAATCTAGTGGGTAGATAACAAGTTTTGTTTTTGTTTTTCATATTTTTTCAAAAGCAGGGTTATCTATTCTTCTTCTTTTGATGGCTTCCAGTTTCCTGATTATTTGTTGCTTTGCTTATATATTTCTGCATAACAAATTATCCCCAGACCTCCTAAGTCAATCCTAAAAGCAAACTTTGTATTCATTATCCTCTCCCAGTGGCTGAGTTGGTTCCAGTGTCATATGCCAAAAGGCCACAGGTTCCACTCCTGATTAGGGCACACACTGGAGGCTAAGGCACATACTGCAGTCCTAGTGTGTGATATGATCAAGTAAACCATTTGCCACAAAGCAACACTGATGGAATTGCTTAAAATAGATTTTTACATATCATCATTATGAAACTAGAGGCCCGGTGCATGGAATTCATGCACTCGGGCAGGGGGAGGGGTACGTCCTTCAGCTTGGCCTATGCCCTCTTGCAGTCTGGGAGCCCCACAAGCAATTGCCCTGCAGAGGAAGGCCCCACCCATCTGCCACAGTGCTGCTGGCCATGTAGCCTGGGTCTCCCTCTGTGGGGTGATCAATTGCAGGGCTGTGTAATGATTCCCCCAAAGAGGTAGTCCCCACCCACCCGGATGTGGCTCTGTGATCATGATGCAGAGGGAGTCCCCACTCACCTTATGCGGCCTGCCAGGTCTGTGGCCTGGGCCTCCCTCTGCAGGGTGATTGTGGGGCAACAGTGTAGGCCCCGACCAATTCCATTGCACCCGCCTTGACTGGCCTGGTGCCAGTGTGTGTCATATCATGGCCATCTAGATGGTCATTCTGCTGTTTGGCCATATGGTCAATTTGCATATTATACATTTATTATTATAGATAGTACTTTTGTATATAACACTTTATAGTAGAGGATGAACATCACATTCCTTATTTTATCCTACTTTCATTTATCTTACTCAATCCTTCTCTCTCTCTCTCTCTCTCTCTCTCTCTCTCTCTCTCTCTCTCTCTCTTTTCCTTTCTATCTCTGCCCAAATATTAACAAAACCATATCCTTGGATGAGAATTTTTAAAAAGTTAAAAAGAATTGCATTCATTTGCTACAATTCTAGAATTTGGGCAGAGTTCATCAAGGGTGGGCCATCTCTGTTTCACCTGGCATTAGCTGGAGTGTTTTGACTTAATAAGATAATTCCACTTCTCAGATGACCTCACATACATGGACAGCAATTCATGTGGACTGTGAGTTAGGCACTCACCTGTGCTTATGCCTAGGACCTCAGCCATACACACAGCTAGGCCGGGCTTCTCATTGCATGGTGGTCTCAGGGCAGTTGAATGCCTTATATGGAGGCTGAATCCCGCCCCCCCCAAAAAAAAGCACAAAGATGAAAATATCAAGGTCTTTAGGCTTAGACCTGAAAACAGTCAGAGTGTGATTTTTAGCCACATTTTAATCATTAAGGAAGGGGGCCACCCAAGAACATGGGTATCAGAAGACAGGATTCAGTGGGATCCTCAAATTGTCCATCTATCCCATCTGTCTAGAAAAGAGATGATTGGCATTTGACAAGAATAATCACTTTTCAAATTTTTAATGACATTAAACCAACATTTTCTAAGAGGAGATCAAGGTGACCCTAACAAGTAAGCATCTTATAACAGAATCCTTCTCACCCTTATAACTGATAACAACAACAAAGAAACAGAATTCACATAATGTGAAAGATGAGGGCTTTTTTTCCAACTTTTGAAACAAATTATTTATGAAGTGAAATTTACCAGCCAGAAACTTATAGATTTAATTTTGTTTCCCTGCCTCACCACAAAATTTACTGGGCTTACATGCTTTCTCATTTGCTTACTCAGCAAAAGTGTGTTGTTGCTTTGCTTTGTGGGCACAGGGTACATGAGGTACAATGATATATGTTAAAAGGGAATCTATACTAAAACTGAGTCTGCAAATATTGGTCCCGTGTGGATTTGGACTATCTGAAGAAAACAGTTTATAGGAGAATTCTCAGCTTTGCTTTCTCCTGTAACTAAAAAAGTGTTCCAAGATTTGTATTATAGAATCATGGCAGAGAAGAACAGCTAAAGTAGAAAGAACAAGCAACCTTAATTGAATTTCTGCTACGGATGTTTTCTTTTCATCTGGGATAGCTCAGCACCTCTCCAACCTTGATTTCTTCATCTTTGATAATGGATGGAAATCTAGATATGAGGATTAAGTGAGATGAAATAAAATAAAGTAAGATAAAGTAAGGAATGTGAAATTCATTGTCTACTCTAAAGTATTATATAAAAGTACTGTTTCATAATGATGGTATACAGAGTTCTAATTTAAGCAACTCCATCCGTGTTGCTTTACTTGATAATATCACACACTAGGGCTGCAAATTACTGCTGCTATAACTCTTCTCGCAGGTGTTCTTGAGTGCTCCATATAAGGAAAGTGTTGGGGGATTTTTACAGGTGTTAAATTTAAATGCTAATTGTGGGTGAGGAAAGCCACTGATGAGAGGCTGCAGGTGAAGTCTAGTGTTTCTAGGCCACTTGACATTTTCATTAGGAAAACTCTTGCCAAGAGGAATTACCGGAACCTCACCTGGTCATGCCTAGAGATGAGAACTTTCCCTTTTCATAAACAATGTAGACTTCTCTTGGAAATATCAAGTCATGAAACATTGACTAAGCCTTGCACTTAATACTTTCTTAGGAACTCTGGGGGATATAAAAGAAAGCTAAGCTGCATTGACAGTTTTTGAGGAATTTATGATCTGTAACCACTTCAATATTATAGTCTACCATGCTACAGCAAGCTGGGTGGGGGAACTATCTGTGAGAGGTGATAGAAGCTTCTAAAGTTTAGGGAGAGTGGAGACAAACCCACATTTGGGCAGGAAGGAAAGGTTCCTTAAATATAGGAACTAAACTTCTGCTTAATATTTATCACTATATCTAAGCATTAAGAAGTGGTTGTCGCTGAAACCGGTTTGGATCAGTGGATAGAGTATAGGTCTGCGGACTGAGGGGGTCCCAGGTTCGATTCCGGTCAAGGGTGCATACCTTGGTTGCAGGCACATCCCCGGTGGGTGGGGGTGGGGGGTTGTGGGGGAGATGCAGGAGACGGCTGATCAATGTTTCTCATCAATGTTTCTAATTATCAGTCTCCCTTCTTTTGTGTAAAAAAATAAATAAAATAGCCCAAACCGGTTTGTCTCAGTGGATAGAGCATCAGTCTGTGGACTGAAAGGTCCCAGGTTCGATTCTGGTCAAGGGCATGTACATTGGTTGCAGGCACATCCCCGGGGGGGGGGGGTGTGCAAGAGGCAACCGGTCAATGTTTCTCTCTCATCGAAGTTTCTAGCTCTCTATTCTCCTCCCTTCCTCTGTAAAAATATCAATAAAATATATTTTTAAAAATCAATTATATATATATATATATATATATATATATATATATATATATATAGTTGTCAGTATGCTGGACTTCAATGGGTTCTTGAGGATCAAGATGCCCAGAGAGAGAGAGAGAGAGAGAGAGAGAGAGAGAGAGAATATTTATGATGGAAGGAGAAGCTTGAGATGAGGATGTGTGGAAGATGGTCCCTGCTAAGGATGTGGGGAGATGGGGTTCGCAGGTAAAGAACTCCAGCAGCTGTGGAAGACTTCTGCATCCAGACCAGGAGTCTGGGCTGTCATCTGGCTGGCAATAAGGAGCAATTATTATTTGCTTTTAAGTATGATGCTCTACTTTGTTAGAAATTATGGAGTAAAATTTTCTGTAGCTTATTCCCTTTATTGAGAGTTCAAAGTCTTGCAGAATTCTGAGGTTAAGAAATAGAGAGGAAAACCTTAAGCACTGATTCATTTTGGAATGATGGAATTACTTGTCTTTGATTAATCATGAGGATATTTCATTTCTGATTGTGTCTCCTTTCATCTATTTTTATTTCATACATTTCTAAGATACTGCAAAACTACTCCTTTGAAACCCTAATAAGAGATCTTTTGTGTCCTGACTTTTTTTTTTTCATTTTTGCACAAAAAGGCATTATGTTTGTGAAGATGTTATAATAACAGGCTCAGCAGCAAGTGAGGTAAGGCCACAAGAAGCATGGTGGCCTCATAACACAGTTGCTATTGTCTTGAAACAAAAAGCCTAATGAGGTCTCCTTTAGGAATCTCACTGCAAGAGTAAACAACCACTGAGGCAGGTGATCAAGAAGAGCAAATATGAAAACAGCATTATGTCTCATGCCAGGGTCTTTTTGTATGTGGGATTGTGAAAATAAGGCGTGACTTCTGATTTTTTGTGTATATTATCGAATCGAATCAGCTCTCCTAAACCGTGAGGTGAAAGTGCTTAGTGCATTCATACTCACATATGCCTGTGGATGCAGAGAGGTTGCTAAGCTTGTAGATAACCCCATGCTGGCAAAGCCCAGCTAAATATTCAGATAAACACAAAAGTCAGGTGAACCAGCAGGCCCATGCAACCCCCTGAGGCACAGCTAAGCTAGTCTGGCCTGCTGTTCTGTATTCTACAGGAATGCTAATTTTAATACCAGCCTAGACCTGTACTTAGCCAATCTCCAATCCTTGTTCACCAATTTAGAACTGTACTTCACATATCCTAAAACCATACCTTGATGTTTCACTCTCAAACCATGCAATTTTGCTTTCTAAAACTTCAGCAGAAAACAAATGCATTTAACATTAGGTTTTGGCAGAAAGAAGCTTTCAGTATGGAAATATGGGTCTTCATGAACACAATTGTTAATTCAAACTCTACGCAATTAAAGAGAATGGGTGTGAGCACGTAGTAGGTACCCAGTTGCATTCTGATGTTGAACCCCATGAGCTACCTGGTCAGAACTCATCATTATCATGCATCTTTTGGACAAGTCAGAAATTAATCGAGTGGTACCTAGAACAATAAGAGACAAGAGAAAAAAAAAATGATTAATGCTTCTAAGACAAAAATAGAGAATGAGGATACTAGATGCCCTAGGGAATCATTCATAGAAAGTCGAGTGCATCTCACCCAATTCTATTCCTTAAAGAGACAAGGAGCACAGACAACCACCTCACCCACCTTTGGATGCAGAGGCCACTGGTAGATGGGCTCCGGAGTTGATTCAAAGGACAGGGCATTGAGGGGAAAAAGCACCACGTTTGAGTTTTACCTCCAAACACGTAACCTGCTGTGTGGTAAGAGGAAGACCATTTCCCTTCTGAAGGCCATCATCTCTCATATCCTAAAGAAACTTGTTTGAAATAAGTGGTTTAGGTAATGCCCGAGTATAGATAGTGACACAAGAGATTATTTCTTCTCCCATAATTCCAAAACTCCCCAGCAAGAAAAGCTTGTTTCCAGGGGAGCGTTTTTAAAGGCTGGAGTAACAGCATCATCAAACATGAGTTCCACAGATATCAGACGTGCACCCTTCGAAGACGAAGGCCCAGTGAGGAGGCCTGGCTCAGCGGCCCCCGTGTCAGATGGAGACTTTGGAATGGCCAAAGGCACAGTCACTGGAGAAGAGGAAGTCCCCGTGCTAAGGGCCATAGGTATTAACTCAGCCTCTCATTTACTGAAGGCTGCTCTGAGTCAGACACAGTTTGAAATGGGCAGATCCAATAGGAAACAAAGCAGAAAAAGTCCCTATGCACACGGTGCCCGATTCCAGGGAGGGGAGACAGATGATAACCACCAAATGATCAGGACATTGGGCAGGATTAAGTGCTAAGAAGAGAAATGAGCAGACTAAAGGCAGAGACTGGGCTTGGTGGGAATGCTACTGAAAACAGGCTGTTTGGCGTGTTTGGCACAGGCCTTTCTGAAGAGGTGATATTTGAGCAGAAGTCTTCAGGACAGGAGTAAACAGCCATGTGGATAACTCAGAGGAAACCATTCCAGCCTGGAAAATGCAGAAGGGCAAATTAAGCCCTAAGGCCTGAATGTACTTGGTGAGTTTGAGGAACCCTAAGGAGACCAATGTGGCTGTGGGAGGTGGGATGTCAACAGGGGTCAAAGCAAGTCAGCTCACCCAGGACAATGTGGGTGGCTCTTCTACAGGCTTATTACTCTGAGTTAGCTAGGATTTTCAGAAGGCTAGTAACACGTTCTAAGTGTTAGAGCAATCACTCTGGATATTTACAGAGAATGAATTTCAAGGAAGCAAATACCTAAGAGGAAAATAGGTTCATGTTATTGCAATAAGCCAAGCCATATGATGATTGTTTGGACTCAACTCATAGTGGCAGAGGTGATTAAGGTGGTCAGTTGAACATGTATTTAAAGGTATAGGCATCAGGATTTGCTCACAGGTTAATAGAACACCCCAAAGAATAAGGTTCTCTCCATAAGATGAATCCTTGCCATAGGGGACTGCAAGTAACAGGTAAAATCCTAGGGAAGGGGATCTTCCCAGCACTTGAGAGAATGGAATCACCAAGCTACTGGGTTACATTGTAAAGTAAACTATGCATATCTGAGGAGTCGAAGGTAACATTTTTTAGGACTCATAGGTCTCCAAGGTTATTGAGTCACAATGAAATTCCTTACAACACTGTGTGAGAGGATCCATCCGTAATTCCCGGCCAAGTCAGAAACAAAACCCGCCATGCGTAGGATACAAAGGGCTCTGTGGCTACATGATGACAAACCTAACATGAGGAAAATGCGGCTTTGCCCAGGCTGGGTCTGGGAAACAAGAAAATCTCATTGGAAAAGCAGTCCCCTAGAGTTCAAAACTCATCCATCAAAGGAAAATCACAAACTTGACTTAGTACTTAGTAGCTCTGACTGACAGATAATTGGCAGCTGATCCATGTCACCATAATTTTCTTTTCAGAATATGCCCAGGACCTAAAATATTTGTTGTAACTGCATCACAGTGGTTATGCAGTGAGCTTGGACTGTTCCAGCAATTGATGTGTGTGAGTTACATGTCCCTCTAATGAACCCTGGTGCTGCCCATGGTGACTGTCAGTACAAACTACAGCATGTCAGTACATGTTGACATACACACAAACACATCTTATGCATCAGTACAGGAGTTTAATTTGATTACTTCTGATGTTTTAATATACAGAATACGATATTTTAAAAATACTTCATTTTGAGTCTACCAATTTACTTTGTGGATCAATTCCATTGTAAGCTTGGATCAGATTTAAGCCCATGCTAAGTCTTTCCTTACTTCAAAATATCTAATTGTTCAATATATATATATATATATATATATATATATATATATATATATATATATAAAGAATTAACTGACAGTACATTATTGATCAAAGCTTAAGACTCTCCAAAAATAATTTGACATTTAGGAGATGAAACCAATAACGAATGGTCAGAAAGAGTTATTGGAATAAAGGAGCAAGGATGAAGCAAGAGTTTCTGCTCTTCCCCTATCATCTCTGTGCAGGTCATGTGCTGGCTACCCCTCCAGTCCCTTGAAGTTCCTGTCTTCAGTCTCACAGGTAAACGTTAAAGGAGGTTGGGTGTCCATAGCACTGGGGCCACGGTGGTTCACAAGGTCTGCGTTAAGGATCACAGAAGTGTGTCCAGTCTCAGAGGGTTCTCCTGATGCCTAATTCAGAGCCTAACGTTTTGGCACTATGGACATACCCCTTTTGTTATGAATTGTCTCTCCAGACTTCTTTAAATTCCAAGTGCCCCTGGAAAGGTCAGTGCACTAAATCAATGTGGATAGGTTTATTGGAATCTCTTCTTGGTATCTAGCAGTTTCTAGCAAAATTACTAGCAATGAGAGGAAGGAGGAGAAGTATCTGCTACTAGAAGGTTTGAAATGAACCCAAGAAGAGCACACGGTGGGGAGAGAAAAGACAAAACAAAAAAACAAAGAACAAAACCTTTTCATCTTATTAAAACGTTGACCTTTCAGGATGATTGAGGAAAAAGGACTGAAACAGGAGGGAATGGGGAATTAGACACAGATTTGGTAAGATGAAATAGTTGTTCATCTTGTGAAGTCTAGGGGTGGGAAGGAAGTCCTTGTTAAATGGGGAGATGAGAGAAGGAGACATTCTAATCTCCTAGTAAACAAGGTCTTCGTGAAGCAGGGAGCAGCAGGAGGCCTCAGGTCAGTTGCCAGCACTGTTGTCTGAGCATGCCTGCAGTCTTCGCACTATAGGACTCTTCAGTACAGAAAGACGCAAGGACTTTGATTAAATACCATGGCTATGGAGCTAAGTGAAAATATGGGGGGGAAGAGATAAAAAGAGGGTCGTCTGGAAAAGAAAATGCTAAAACCCATTCACAGAATTTAGCTATGAAAGATGTGGACGACAGAATGTTAACTTGAAAAGAAATTCAAGTACAGAATATGTGTGTGTGGGTACAACCTATCCCTGTCCCCAATAAAAACAATAGCTAACATGTATTAAAAGTTTTCTACATTCCAGGTACAGACCTATGTTCTCTACACATATTAACTCCTTTAAGACCAAAAACAACCATATGAGGAAGGCGCCTCTTTCTACAGAAGAGGAAATGAAGCAAAACAAGACTGGCAGCGTGTTGAAGGTCACATAGACAGTGCACAGACAGATGACATGTTTCTCCCAGGTGATCTGGCTCCAAAGTGTATGAAATTAACCGTTATGCTTTACTGGCTCCCTAAGAAATTATGAAGTCTCACAACATGTTTTATATTCCCCATTTCAGCACTCCAAAAAAATGTGCTGTTATTAATGTGCTTGGATGTCAATGTCTCTATTTCTCTAGACGGCATAGTTCTTAAGGACAGGATCTCAACCTCCTTTGTCTTCTCAAGAACCTAAACCACAGCTGGTATATGACAACCACCAACACGCTGAATGTTAATATGCCAGACACTACCTTTTGTATTTTGGAAGAAGACAAGCAAGATCTGGAGAGGCAGGAAGAGAGGAAGGGAGATGGGGAAGAGAAAGGAAAAGAAAAGAGAGGAAAGAGAGGTGGGTTGATTTTAACTAAAGAGGCGATCTGCCACCAAGAGAAATGGGATAAAGAGTCCATGGAGAAGCAGCTATTTTATGAGAACATAAACTAGCTTTAATTTTTGTTCTGCTCAATGTTTCTGAAATCTAGTCTGAGATTTCATGTAAATCTATTTGAAAGGAGTTGCTAAATTTTAACGGGAAATACTTCTTTGTGCTAAATAATGTTTATAGCATGCTAAATTATAGCCAAGAAGCAATGTCATTACAGGGCTGTTTAGCCTTGGGAGTTTATGTAGAAAGTCAGAAGAAGGTGATGATGCATATCAAAATATACAATAAAAGAACTTTTAAAAATCACGGGTAACTCTATTTATTAAAATTATTTTTTATTTAGCCATTTTTCATGCATTCAAGGTTAACGGGAGAATGAAACCAACCATTGGGAACTGCAAATGTCTGAGAAGTGACAATAATAGTATCTTGTAGTCTTGCAATACTTTTTAAGGGATTAGGTCAAAGCACATTACAATGCATTCAACCTCACAGAAGCCTATGGGATATATAGGTGGCGAGGAGTTTGAGTTCACTAAAATGGAGATATAAATGTTAAGTGGAGAAAATTAAGGCTGCAAGTCAGCCTTGCACTTGGATGCACTCAGGTGATCTTTGCATAGCTCACCGGGATTCCCACTGTGCACTGATAGGGCTTCAGAAAACACCCGCAGCCCCTCACTGCAACCTTCCCTCCCCTTGCAGCAGCGTTCTCCTCAAGCAGCATCCTGTGAAATGTGTATCTCCCGTTGAAGGGCGGTGTCATGTCTCAGTGTCACACCCATAGCGTGTCCTGTGAGATGTGCTGACACAGTCTCTGCTTGCCTGCTGTATTCACAAGAACCTCACACGGCTGGGCAGCCCCTTCCAAAAATGGCCTGCTCCGTGTAGGAGGAGCGCTCAGAATCTGTGAAGGACTTGGTCACTCGGGGAAATGGAATAGAACCCAGGAACTAAGGCAAGTTTCACAGTGCATGAGTTCTTCTCTGACACGAAATAGACTTCATCCAGATAGCAGGCATTCATGCCATTGCTGACAAACTGAACTCTTCCTTAGAAGTTGCATGTGGAAAGGAAGGCGGTGAGAAGAGGAATACAACCCTGCACATGACATTCTGTGCTGCCAGGACCACTCCAGGCAATCCAGGGCTCTGACGACCTGTTTGAATGTGGCCACTCCAGTATGGAGCCCGCCCCCCCCCCGCCCCACCCCAACTCACCCCACCCAATGAGTGCTTCCTTATGCAATGGGATCTTTATGATGAAGTCAGGCAATTAATATTTTTTAGTGATAGAAATATGCCAAGCCCCAAGGTAGTGCTGAGACATCTTCAAGTTCAAATTAATTGGCTATTTTAATGGAATTACATCAGAATGACTAATGTTTTAAGAGATGTTGGAGCCCAGCCTGAAACGCTGAGCATATCAAGGTCCACTCCTCCCTACAGCTGCTAGAGAACAAACGTTCATTCCTTCGTCCACTTGACACCCACTATGTGCAATGTGTTGAGGCCAAAATGGTCAGGAGTCCAGTGATACATAATGCACAGTCCCTTGGGGATGGAGATGCTGCTGAGAGATGGAAATAGCACCATGCCAAGAATTAAAGAACAATCTAATCTCACGTAGCAAAAGTTACAAGGTAGGTGTAAGCCAGCAAGCAGTATCTAAGGACAAGGCTGTGAATATGCTGCCAATCAGAAGAGGGAAGGCTTCCTGAGGGAGGTGGGAATTAAGAGGATTAATTTAACAATGGGTGGCAGATACAGTTGTGGGAAAAGAAGATAGGACATATTGTTTTGTTGTTTTATGATGTGTCCTCATCAGCAAGAATAAACTCTTTGTTTAGTAGTGAACAAACGAGTGAGTAAATGAATGAAGATAGCAGGGAGGGAACCTGTCAAAAATAAAGTGAAGAATGGAAGATGATCTTACTTTTCAGAGAGCAGATTAGTATTAGTATCGCTAAGATATATCAAGTGGCGCTGTAGTGGCAGTGCTGGTAGGGAATAAGAGAATCAGATGCAGAGCGTTTAAAAGATCACACTGCGATTTATTTCTACCTAAAAACAGAGAGTATGCAATAACCACTATGTAAATGCTAGCTGATTTCAATTAGTTACCACGCTAAAAACCCTGCGCCCCTGAATTAGCTCAGGGTGCCATGCTGATGAGGTGCCTGGCTCCTTTGGAAGCCATCTAGAATCAGAACAGAGTGGAAAGACCTCAGTCTAAATCGGGTCCTGGCTCTGACCAACTGAAAATGCCCAGCTTGGAGTTTGGACTTCATGCTTGGGGCTAGTCACATCCCCACTTCATCCCAGACCAGATCCATACACATGCCTCGCTACTGCTGGTGAGGACTGTCACCTCCAGTCACATCCCCACTTCAACCCAGACCAGATCCACACACATGCCTCGCTACTGCTGGTGAGGACTGTCACCTCCTTATCTGAAGAGCACTGGGTTGTTTAATGTTGTCCTGAGTGGGGTTCAGTGAGGAAACCTGGTGACATTACAAGCCTAAAGCAGTGTTCCTTCACACCTGACTGTAAAAGAATGGGCCCAAACTAGAAAAAAGTGACCTGGTGACACAGAAAACAATCCCCCAACTAATCCCCCTATCCCACAATATAATCTCTCCTAAACTCAGCCTATACTGAGACCCAGGAGGTGATCACTTTGGAAATAGCATCTATTTGTTTACTCACTCCCTTTTAACTAATATTTTACTACTTTTTCATTGAGCTATAGATTATATGTAGCAAAATGCAAAATCTTAATTGCTTATAGAGGCAACAACATGGATGACCTTCAAAACAAAAGAAGTCAGATGCAAAAGGGCACAGATTACGGGCATGTATATGAAGTTCAAAAGGCAGAAAAATCAATTTATAGTGACATGAGTTTTTAATTGTGGTTATCTCTACTTCCTTTTCCTTGAAGACACCAGTGAGTGATTATTTGATTTAATTCATACTAGAATCTAGAATTGTTCCTTGCTTAAATGTATACTTGAAATGACCTCCAAAATTGCTCCAGAAAGTGGTAATGCAAAAGACATATGGTACTCCAGTGTGATATTCAATTTCTTTTACTCCTTTTTTATGCTAAAAATACAATATCCTGTAACAAGATGAGTCTATCATTATGTCTTATAGAAAGGCCACATTTCACAGATGGGATTACTAAGGTTAAGCAGATAGCTGCAGTGGCAAAGGCTTTACCAAAATCCCCTTCCAACTCACAAAAGGACAAAAAAGCCTCTCTCTAGACACAGTTGCAAGTCAGTATGTCTACTGTCTTGCAGAAAAGTTGAGAAAAGTACAAGAAATGCCTATATTCTTTATGTGGACTTCATTAGAATCCCACTGACATGATTTAAAGGGATTTTATTTATTTTTATTTTTTGCTTCCTTCCTTCACCTTTTCCACTCAGTCTCCCAAACTCCTCCTCTGACAGCTGTCAGTCTGTTCTCTATATCCATGAATCTGTTTCTATTTTGTTTGTTTATTTTTGTTCATTAGATTCCACATATAAGTAAAATAATATGGTTTTTATATTTCTTTGACTGGCTTTTTTCACTTAGCCTAATACTCTCCAGGTCTACCCATGCTGTCTCAAAGGATAAGATTTCCTTCTTTTTTATGGATGAGTGGTATTCCAGTGTATAAATGTTCCACAGCTTTTTATCTGTTCACCTACTGATGGGCATTTGGGCTGTTTTCAAATCTTAGCTATTATAAATTGTGCTATGAACTTAGGTGTGCATATATTCTTTCTGATCAATGTTTCTGGTGTTTTGGGATATATTCCCAGAAGTGGAAATACTGGGTCCTAAGATAGTTCCATTTTTAATTTTTTGAGGAAACTCCATACTGTTTTTCACAGTGGAAACTCCACTGTTTTCCATAATGCAAGGGATTCCTTTTTCTCTGCATTTTTGCCAACACTTGTTATTTATTGATTTATTAGTAGTAGCTATTCTGGAAGGAGATGCTACCTCATTGTGGTTTTAATTTGCATTTCTCTGATGACTAGTGATATTGGGCATTTTTCCATAAGACTATCCATATGTATGTCCTCTTTGGAGACGGGTTTGTTCATGTCCTTTGCCCATTTTTTTATTGGATTGTTTGTTTTGTGTTGAATTTTGTAAGTTCTTTATAAATTTTAGATATTAACCCTTATCAGATGTATCACTGGCAGATATGTTATCTCATTCAGTGGGTTTTCTTTTCATTTTGTTGATGCTTTACTTTGCAGTGCAAAAACGTCTTAGTTTAATATAGTCTGTGGTTAAATTTATTCTAAGGCATTTTATTTGTTTTGATGCAATTGTAAATGGGATTGTTTTGTTAGTTCCCCCTTCTGATAGTTTATTACTGATACATATAAATCAACTGATTTCTGGATATTTATTTTGTATCCTACTACTTTAGTGAATTTATTTATCAGTTCCAGTTGTTTTTGGTGGAATATTTAATAGGGTTCTCCTATATACAAATCATGTCATCTGCAGATAATGACTGCTTTACTTTTTCCTTTCCAACTTGGATTTTCTTTTTAATTTCTTCTTTTTGTCTGATTGCTGTGGCTAGGACTGCCAGTACTGTGTTGCACTAAAGGGATTTTTTAATGTGTGGCTTCAAAACACCAAAACAGGTAGACTCGAACTGAACTCTCATTCCACTTGGATATGCCTGCTTATAGTGATGTGAGTCTCTGTACCTTGGGTTCAAAGCCAAATAAAATTGGAAATATATTTATCCAGAATGCAAAGCCAATTTAATAGCAGTAGCTATGGAAACTTACTGACATCACAGTAAAATTCCAGCTAGCACATTCATTTTTTAAAAGTTTATTTCATGTATTTTTAATTTATTTCTTAATTTTTCTTAATTTTAATGTTATTAACTTTTTCAGGGTGACCTTGGTTAATAAAATTATGTAAGTTTCAGGTGTACAATTCTATCTGTGTATTATATTGTATGTTCACCACTCCAAGTCAATCTCCTTCCATCACCGCTTTACTCTTTTCTACCTCGTTCTATCCCTTCCCCACCTTTTCCTTGGCAATCACCATTCTGTTGTCTGTGTCTATGTAAAGATCTTATTTTAAACTAAGCATAAACCTTCCACTTACTTGACAAACTAGTCTATCCTCTTAGTTAAGTGTCCCCACCTCTGCCTTAGAGCTTCTTCTTGGGCCCCAGCTGTGTCTCTGGCCCACGCACTTGGCCTCTGCATCATGTTGCATTACCTTGTAGCAGTTCTCACACAGTTGTACATCAGTGGGTACTTAAGTCATTGAGTCATTATTTACATTTATGTGTCCTATCTCACTCTGAAATATTTAAGGGCAAAAACCAAGATTTATCATCCCAAGCCTCAGTTTCCTTATCCATAAAAAATAGATAACATTGGCATTTCAGGGTAACATTACGAATTATATGCTTGCATCGCCAGACATCTGTCACAATGCCCAGAATATATTCAATGTCAGTAAATGGTAGCTGGCTTCATTATCATCATCATCTACAATAGCCCGTATATTGCTCTCATTACATTTCTAAAAGTACATAGTGTACAAAGAAGATGTGAGCCCATAGCAGATTATTGAATCCTTCATGCTTCAGTAGTATCCCAATCAAATTCAATACCCCACCCATTGCATATCCCCAGAGAGGTGCTGGTCCAGCCTTGGCCTGAAAATGTGACAAGAAGCCCCTTCCAAAGTAGAGGCTCTCTAACCAGAAGCAGAACCCCCTCCACCCATGCCTGCATTTGCATCATTGAGTTTAGGTAACACTTCTTGCAAGAATCAATAGTTCCTCCTCATTAAGCTCAACAGAGGTGACTGACCTTGAAGGCCCTCTGAATCCCTGGAGCCTGAAATACTACGGATGCCAAATAAATGCTGTGTTGAGTTAGCAAGGCCACTGCTTACTCCCGGTCTTTGCTCAAGTGGCTCTTTCCTCTCCGGTTTCATTACACAGAATATTCCCCAAGGCCTGGCTCGCCACAAATTCTGCACCCTTGTGT
Source organism: Vespertilio murinus (assembly GCA_963924515.1). Taxonomy (NCBI): domain Eukaryota; kingdom Metazoa; phylum Chordata; class Mammalia; order Chiroptera; family Vespertilionidae; genus Vespertilio; species Vespertilio murinus. Next base: position 62,545,552 of record OZ004713.1, on the reverse strand, counting down.
CTGAGCCTGGGTTAATAGTCTTTGAAAAATCTCTTATAGGGCCAGAAATCCTGGCTTTGCTGGCCCCTGAAGCCACAAAAGAAACAAAGATTATTTTACTCTGAAGTGGGCCTTGTTGTCATAGAAGAAAAAGTGGCACCCACTTTCCAAGTGGGGTAGAGACGGGAGTGATTTTTATAGACAGTCACGCGCATAGATTATGCCAACTCATTTTGTTTGCAATAAAACTGAAATACTACTAATAATTATTTTTATCACCAACGCTGATCTCCTCTGGCTCACAGCTTGGTGAATACATATTTTTTTCAAAAATCAATATTTAATAAAGTTATCAGTGTCTGTGTCCCAAATTGAAGCCTCCTCCTCTCCCGCCCCCACCACACACACATTTCCACTTTTTTTTGAGAAGCTGAAGAGATTGCTGCTTCCTGAAGGCTGCTCAAAGCTCTTCACTTAAAAGAACAATTTTCCTTCCAGTAATTGGCTCCCCAAATGCTAAGCAGTTCAGTGTTTTAAAAAAATATAGCCCCTTCCATCTCCCTGCAGCAAGGATGGGGGTGATGTTTTACTTTGGCATGTGAGGGGTTAGTCCTGCTTGTTTGCATTGTGCGCTGTTGTGTACACAAACTGTCCTTCTCTGGTCTCCTGTCCTCCACACCAGTCACAAAGCAAAGATCAGAAATACGACTCCTCAGAGTCACTGCTGTTTTTCACAACAGAGGTTACTATGGCCCACGAATACCAGACTTTCTTATAAAATGAATCCCAACAAATGCATTGAGTGTCTCTCAAAAGATTTTTTTTTCCAGAGGATCATATGTAAATAAACAGGATAAAAATGACTCTTGATAGCACTGAACAATCTGTTCCATGAAACCATCCATGCCTTTCTTTAGCAAAACAATGCACGCGTAGATTCCAGGGATACCAGAGGCACACCACAGAGCAGAGCCAACTGCAAAGTCTCATCCAGTCCCCAGGGAGGAGGTGGAATGCTCTAAATGATTGAAAAGGTTTCCAAAATTGTCATAGATTCTCAGGATTTACCTATGGAATTTCTCTCACAGAGGGATTTCTCTCTGAGGCAAGTAACAACGATGAGGAAACTGATATTGATATTATAGTAGCTGACATGTTGTGATGCTTACCATCAATTGATGTCATGGAAGCTGTCTTAAATGAATTCTGTCCTTTATCATAACAGCCCTATATGGAGATACACTATTGTCCGCCGTCTGCAGACTGAAGGAACAAATGCTGCAAAACTTATCTGCCAAAAACATATCTAGTTAGGAGATGGGAAAACTAGGCTGAGGACCCAGACAATGTTATTTGTTTTCTAACATGGAAAAACCTACCATGTGGCACCTAATCTTTGTCAGTAACCACCTGGCCCACATCCCTGGTCAAATTCTGATGTTGGCACCATGATGATCAAAAGATAAGCATGGAAAATAAACCCATTGATTTACAATAAATAAACAAACAAATAAATAAAGCCTAGCCTGTGTGGGTCAGTGGTTGAGCACTGACCTACGAAACAGAGGTCACAGTTCAATTCCCAATCAGGGCACATGCTTGGGTTTGGGGCTTCATCCTTAGGGTGGGGTATGCAGAAGGTAGCCAATCAATGATTCTTTCTCATCATTGATGTTTCCATCTCTCTCTCTCTCTCTCTCTCTCTCTCTCTCTCTCTCTCTCATTCTCTCTCTCTCTCTCTCTCTCCCTCCCTCCCTCCCTCCCTCCTTCCCTCCTTCTCTCCCTCCCTCTCCCTCTCCCTCTTCCTCTTCCTCTCTCTCTTCCTCTCCCTCTCTGAAATCCATAAGCTACTAATTCCAGGTCATCCCAATCTAAATCCTGTTCTGATTGGGTTACATTTTCTAAGGTTCCAAGTCTAAGTAACCCTACTAACCCAGAGAGGATAATATGAAAAGGTAAATAGGATTCAGTATATGATTACGTGAAAGAAAATTTTCAATGTCTACCAATATTTTAAGGTAGAGTCTTTTATGGTCAAGCAGCCTCTATTGTCATGGCCCTTCATCATGTAGTGTATGACTTCTAAGTTCTTTCATCTCCACAAATTTATCATCTATGAAATGTGGGTAACAATGGTATCTGTCTCATTGAGAACTTACATGTTTCAAATGAAGTTATATGTATAGAGCACTTAAGAGAGTGAATGGTCTATAATAGTTGCTTAATAAATAATGAAAATATTTATAAATGTGAAATATTATTGTCATCAAAATAGAAGAAAGTTTCCACTTTAAACAATTTACTCACATTTAATTCCCATGAAATTAGATAGGCAACCACAAAATCAACAAATCATAATATGTATCCAGCACAGACATTTCTCTTAAATTTCATAGTTGACTGTAAAATCTTACTTATAATATTTTCTAAAGGACAAATTGAATTCCACTTTAAATATTGAATTGTTTAGTTACTACCACACATAAATATATATATTTTCTTCCATGTTTTATGCCACATGTGGTCTTTTTCCCCCCCATACATTTCCATTAATTCCATTTTAGAACTTTGTGGAAATGGTGAGGTTTGATTCTGCTGTTTAAAATCCATAATACTATCCCTCAAAAATCACTGTAATTTTCATCTAAAATGTGTACACATTTTTGGAGTGCCTACAAAATTTCAGGTTCTAAAAATCATTACAAACATTTAGGGCAAGTGCAGACCATTTTGGCAGGCAATATACTTTAAGAAGCTAGCCTTCAGGGTAAAATTACTATGTGCCTACCATGTGAGAGCTGTGTAAACTAGAAGAAACCACTTAATCAACTCCAGTTCATGAGCAAATTTAACAATACAGTACGTGCTTCATGGAGCTGCGAATAAGACTGCATAGGACAATGAGTAAGGTTTTCTGTGACAGGTTCCCAAATTGGCCTCGAGACCAACACTGAAGTATCCTACCAACATGCCCCCCTCTAACTTTCCTAATCTATGTGAGTATGACCTCCATGTTAACGAAAATCTCTATTTTGCAAGTTATTTCTCCTTAGCTGATTGCTCGGCGAGATCACACATCTTCCAGGTTATATTCTAATCATACAATGGCTTATGAACAACATTGATGTCAGTGGCAGCCTCAGGGCCAATTCCCCAGAGATGTGGCTACCACCTAAATCAAAAACAATTGCCTTTATCATGTTTCCATGTGTGTGTGTGTGTGTGTGTGTGTGTGTGTGTGTGTACACACACATGTGAGGTTAGGATAGTGGTGGCTTGGATTTAACCCAAAGTGCACCTTGAGGTGGGCTGGGCTCTCTGAGGATTCTAGTTTACAACAGAAGAGCTTGCCATCCCTCTTCTGCAACCAGGTTTCAGCCTACTGGCAATCCCTAACCTGATTTTTTTGGTCTCTAATTCAATGACAGGGTTTTGCTTCCAAATCACTTTCCAATCCCCCAGCTGTGCTTTCTCCCGATGCATGATAGGTACATTGCCTTCTGATTGAATTATCACCCTGTTTATCTATTTTTCTATATTAAAGTCTGGTTAGCTGTTCTCTTCCAATGCCCTAGGGCCTGGCCCCTTTTCTAGCAGAGCCTAACCTTCCTTTCCCAGCAAGAGCACTAGGTAGACTCATTAAATTTCAATATTAAACAAGCTGTGGGAAACTTCTGAGTTCTTTCCACAAAAGAGAAATGAAACCTTGATACATCTATAAATATGTGATGTTTTTAACCCCATCCCAAACTATGTGCTACATGTTAATGCACATTAGTACATGCAAAATACACTCTCAAAAGAAAAAAACTGTGGCTTAGTGAGTATTAAAGAGTGACAGAACACAAGACTAATTGAACCCCAGAAGAGAATTGCAGATCATTTGAAATGACAAATCTCTGCCTCCTCTCTTTGTTACTTAAGGAAACGCTGGTGCACCTGGAAGGAGGAACAGAGAGCCTGAGATAAAATGTTATAAAAAATGTGTCCACATAGGAAGCTCCCTTCCAGCAGCATTGATCATAGTCACTCCTCTCTGGGCCAGCCACAGATCCATCTGGACATGCACATCCCTGTCTCTGAACATCAAAGATGCCACCCCAGCCTTCCCCCAGGCTTAGAAAAGGATGCTCAAGGGTCGCTTCACCTCTGGGTCTGACACCAACTCCAGGGATATCTGAGCAGCATGGCATTCAGAGCCTGTGACTTCACTGGGCATTAGGGGCTCTGGGTCCATCCCTCTGGCCTCCTACACAGTTCCTATTGCCAGCTCAGTCTCTGGTCCAACATCCACAGAAAAAGGGAAGTCGGGAGATAGCCAAGCAATTACAACAGATGAAAAAGGGGAATTATTGCATACTAAATTACTATCCCCCTGTAAATGAATGGGATTATTTCTGGAAAAAGAGAGAGAAAATTATGTTTACCCAAGTGGAAAGTTTTATTTTTAGTCATAAGCTGAGGCTTCGTATCCCATTAAGCAGCAAAGGGAAATGACTTCTTTAGCCCATTCTTCTTCTAGTTTTGACTTAAATGAAGAAGAAAAAAAATTTTAAACAGGACCATAGGCCAAAGGATTCTAGCTTTCAAAATCAGAACACCACTAAGAATGTTTTGATGCAGTCATCCAAAAGGGGAATAAATGTAGCTTCTATAGGAACTGGTTGACACTGCCAGGACTTAAATGGGACTTCAAGATCCTCTATCGTTCTAGCTGCTAACCCTACCTGAGAGGATATGTTACCTCTTTCCATTCTTTCTTTGGAAAGAAGGTGAGCCCTAGCAAGTTTGGCTCAGTGGATACAGTGTCGGCCTGTGGACTGAAAGGTCCCAGGTTCGAATCTGGTCAAGGGCATGTGCCTTGGTTGCAGGTTCCTCCCTGGCCCAGGGCCCTGGTGGGGGCAAGTGCAAGAGGCAACCAATCAATGTGTTTTCCTCACATCGATAGTTTTCTCTGTCTTTCTCTCTCTCTTCCACTTCTCTAAAAATCAATGGAAAAAAATATCTTCAGGTGAAGAATTAAAAAAAGAAAAATGAGATGACTTAATTCAATGGCCACTAGAGAGAATGCCTATACACACAAGGCAATCAGGCTAGTGGTGGGGCAGGAAGTGTTCCACGGTGTGATGGACTCACACAACTGCCCCAGGGGAGGAGCTGGCTCTACCTCCAACCATGTACCCACATCCATTATGGAAAATACAGGAAGACGAAATTGAAAAGCAAGAATACCAATGAACTGGGAAATTCAGAAATAGCAGCAGCAGCAACCACAGGGGCAGCCAGAACTCAAAGATCTGCTGAAATGAAAGGCTTCCGGCAACCTGTTGCAATAGGATCTCACTGTATGTGCGGGTTGCTTTGGAATTCCCCATCTCCTTCCCATCTGGTCAGAGGAAACAGCATGTGGATCTATACAGGGGGCTTTTTCATCCTCCCCGAGTCTGTAAGAATGAAAATCTACAATGAAATATTTCAAAACCCATAGCCCAGAGACTATGCACTTCCTAAATGATTATTACATCACTGGCTTTAGTCCAGTTCCCTGGGGGTTCCTGACCAATATCTTGGTGGAAGAACTTAAGACTTTCGAGAAAAGAAAGCTCTCTAAGTAATTCCACCAACCTTCTTTCTCTGATGGTAGTGTCAGTCCATAATGGCAGGGTATTTTCGGATAAATTCTGTGATCTTTTCCTCTAGGGTATTATCCAGCTGAGTATATTAAACACCTTCCCAGACACACAGTCACGCCTTCTCTTCATCCATCTTGTCGTTTCTCAAGGGCTGCTCCTTCCCAGTCTTTGATATGTTGTTCACCTTGTTACTACCTGTCATGTCAGGCATTTCCTCGGGGATCTCAGACATTTCATGCATCGTTGCTTCCTATGTCTTTTTCTCACACTTTTTGCTTCCTATGCCCTGAATCGCTTTCTGATGCAATATTTCATGACATTTACTTTTCCTACAAATTTGCCATTTATTTTCATTTCCTCTCTGATCACACCACGCTTCATACTTCTTAAGGCACTAAGTGGAGACCCTCTTCTGGAAGAATCTCCATGAAAATAAGGAAAGGAAGAAAAATGATGTGCCATCATCCAAAAGGCAGTTTAGATGACTCCAAGAGATGCCATACTGACTAAAAGTAGAGGTGACTTTTTGGTCAATAGGAAAGACAAACAGGTGCGCATAACGCAGATAATCTGCAAACGAGAGAAAGTTTCTCTTTCCCCAATATGATTAGTATTTTAATCCTTGGAATCAATTTTAAAATCTATACTGCCAACTATGAGTTAAAGTGTCTTTTTAAAAGACGGTCTTCAAGGTTAACAGACGTTGAGATAAAAATAAGAGGTGAAAAATCAAGAGATCCTTAGCACCGAAGAAGGAGATGAGTTTCTGAGTTTCAAAGCCATATGGAGAGCTGATGAGGTGGAGAAGTGTAAGCAGGATTTTTTTCCCCTCAGATGGTGGGCACTTAAGTTGAGAAGCTGAGTTTCGTAGAGGCCAAGGACCAAAGGAAAAAGGATTTGGGGGCTGTACAGAATTGAATCCCAAGGTCAAAGTAAACGAAGTATTCAATTGTGAATGAGAGTCTCAAAAATGGAAGTTGTAGGCAAAGGAGGTGACACATAGAGCCAGCTGATGGTTTCCTCAAAATTTCTCAGCCTGTGTAAAGTTAAAAGGATATAAGGGAGCTCAGTGATACAACAATGAATTCTCCATGTGCTCTTCTGGGACAAAGAAAGGATGATCTAAATACAAAAGGTATACTTAAGTAGAAGAAAAGGTGATGTTTTGAAAAATGCGGTCCCTACACCACCTGTATTAGAATCACCTGGAGCATTTTTATAAAGTATAGCATTCCAGGCCTCAGCCTATTCTCTCCTGAAAATGAACTCTTTGATGAGGCAGAGTTTTTTAAAGTTTACCAGGTAATATGATCACCAAAGGAAGAAAAGATTAATGACAATACATTTCCTATAGATAGACACAAGTGCAGAGAGATTGGCAAAATCAAAAGGAATGTGACTGATGCCTCCCTCCCCCACCAAACTAATGACTGCTTCTGAAGTGCACTAAAATATACTTAACAAGAGGAGTAAAACTTTAATGTCAAAAGCTTAATTGAATGGATACTAACATATAAAAGAATTACAAAACCTTCATATAACTGGTAATATGATAGGGGTTTCTAAATAATTTCATTTTCTATTTATTTGATAATTAATCACGAAGTACTTTCTGATATTAGAGCTCTGTTTGTCTGAAGTCTATGTAATCATGGTATACAGTATGGAGTATATGTATGTTTGGGTCACCGGGGTCATTACAAATTTTCATGTTAATCTCTAGGGGTGATATTTTTTAATATCTTATTACATGGATACAGAAAAAATGCAAGATTGGGCTGGCTATATATTTACTCTGGTATAAAATTTTCTTTAAAAAATATGGTGTTTTTGTGTTTGGTTCCCTCTTTATTATTTTTAGTTTTTACTTTCCTTGTCTCTTAGAAAGGTAAATAAAAGAGGAAATTTAAAACCCTAAATATGTCATTATAAAAGAGTCCTGAACAGGCTTGTAGAGTGTAGATGTTGTTTTGCCAGAAAATATCTTTTTGTCAAGATTTTCCCTGAAGCAAGTCTATTACTGCACCAGCGTGCTGCTCATAAAGTCCATCCAAAGTCAAAGGGTAATGGCTGAAAATTTTTATTTTCACTGATTCACTGTAAAATGTAAAAATGCTTCCTTTTCATGAAGACAAATGGCATTTTTAAATTCTCCTAATGAAGCAGCATTCATCAATGCTTGCTCATTTGCCTTTGCAGAGGGAGTTCTGGGGTACAGATAAGATTAATGTCTCTGAACTTTTCAACACATTGAGTTCAGTCATGGCCCTCCCTGAGTGAGCAGAATTAAGTCAATATCATTACTGACATTCACAGTAACATTTTAAGATTTACATTCTGTTTCTGTCTTTTTTTTAGACTCAGAGAGTCCATCCTGACTACAGTTTATGTTTCTAATTCACCAAGAACATGGTTTCAATTTCTTTCCATGTTGGTGAAAATGAAACTGTGCCCAACAGGGCTGGGATGACAGTAAGAAAAGTTAATAGTGCTCGAGGGCTTTAATCCCTCAATGAGGAAGAAGACAGGGCATTTATTCCCTTAAAAACCATTTATTTATCAAACATTTATGGAGCGTTTACTCTAAGGTGGACTTTGAAGATGGCTCTGGCGAAGCAAAGATAAATAATAAACCAGTATTTCTCCCAAAATGGAGATGGAGGCAGCCAAGGAAACAAATAAGTGCCATATGTGAGGGACACAGCACTACTCAATGGCAGGAGAAATATTTATGAGTTAATTAAAAAGAACTCAAATATTAGAGTTGTTTGAGAAACAGCAAATAAGTTATAGGTGCTCTACTGTGTTGGATAATGCTCCCCCAAATTCATATCTTTCAGCAATCTATACATGTCACCTCATTCGGAAGTAGAGCATTTGTAGATACAATAAAGTTGATATGAGGTCATTCTACATCAGAGTGGGCCCTGATAAATTCAGTTTAAAAAGGGAACCATCTCTATTCAGCTATTGTTTTTCCTGCATTCCATTTGGAAATCCTGAAGCAAAACAAAGTCTCTGTATAATCACTGCACATTAGTAAATTGTTCTGAATTATACTTGAACTAGAAGCCTGATGCACAAAATTCGTGCATGGGTAGGATCCCTAGGCCTGGACGGAGATCAGAGCCAATCTGTGGGGTGACCAGCAGGGTGATCAGGGCCCCCACTGGCACCCACTTTGGCTGGCCTGGTGCCGCCTGCTCACTGGCCCTGTCCCTTACTGCCACCATTTGCCTCCTGCAGAGGAAAGTGACTGTCAGGGTAATCAGGGGTCCCCCTAGCTGGCACCTGCCTTGGCTGGCCTAGGACTTGCAGGCTGGGGGCAGTTCCTGCATTGAACATCTACCCCCCCCCCCCCCCGTGGTCAGTGTTTGTCATAGTGACTGCTTGTTCTGACAGTTGGTCAATTTGCATATCAGACCTTTATTATATAGGATTAGTCAAATTTTGAAGAATGTTACACACATTATCTTCCTAATAAATTTCTAAAAGCAACACAAAGTATAAGGTAGTCTTTGATTTAAGGATGTGAATCTTTGGAAGGAGGGTTTCAGGTCACTTTGTGTACGTGTGTTGCTTAGTCTGGCATGTAGGTAGGAATGATCATGTAATATGTGGGAACTCAGTTCTCATTCTCAGATATTCTGATGATGAATATCTGAGAGGTATAAGCCTATTCCCCACTTCAATACTTACATACTGACAATCTGACATAACTTCCGCCATCATTTCTCCATTGTCCCCCGTACTGAGTGAGAGGCATGCCTTTTCATCCTTACTTCACTTGTGTCATAATAATCCAGTCCTCAGGCTGCCTGGCTTTGTATCAGTCTTGATCCAATCAGGGTGCAGAAACCACATTATAATTTTAAACAAGGGAAGCTTGCTTCAAAAATATCAGGAAGCTATTACCAGAGAACAACTATAAAAATATACAGAGAACTCTGAGGAGTACTGGAGGGCCAGGGCTGAATATGCAAAGAAAGACAACATAAGCAAGGGGATGTCTCCCTAAGGTTGGGGTTCAGACCTCATGGAAAAATGAGTAGTCACATAAGTTTATAGTCTATCTGGTGTTGGAGAGGTTGGCTGGTTGCCCTGAGCCAAAGCTTGTCCACAGTTGCTGAGCAAGTAGAAACAACCCTCCAAGTCACAAGTGAGCCGACACTGGTAAGCAGGCAGATCAAGGGAGCTGGGACATTATTGCAGGCACAAGGGTGGACAGAACTATAAGAAAGTGGTTACCAGGCCTGGCTGGACTGTGAGGTTTCTGAGGGTCTACACTGTGGATGTGTGGCTGGGGAAGAGCATCAGTGGATGTTCCAGCACATCCACATCACACACAATCATGCAACAGGAGCATACAGAAGCCAGCACAGCAACCAGGACCTGGAAGAGAAGTCCCCTTTCATACAATGGCCCTCAATGCTCCTGACAAAGCTTCACATGATGCTTGTTGTTAAGGAGAAAGGTTTAATCCCTTACTAAAGGATGAATTTGGAGCTAAGAGGCAATACAACCAGTTTTGGCAAGTAGATTTTTGGGTTTCATATGTCTCTCAAAAGTAAGTTGTGATATATCTAGCTTAGTAGTTTCTGTGGCATCCTGAGGTCCATGAAGATAGCTTTACATCCAAGTCCCACCTGATCAGTCTCATAGGGGTTAAGAATTTCATAGTGAATTCTGTAGCTAGACTTCCTTGGGCGAAATCCTGGATTGTCTCCTTTCCAGTTGTGTGACCTTAGGGGGGTTAGTCATCCTCTGTTTCCTCATCTAAAAGTGAGAATAATAACCTCCACTCCTTGGAGTTACTGGAAAGACTAAATGACAATATATGTTAGAATTTAGAATGGTCCCTAGCTCATAATCAGAACTCAACAAATATTAGTTTTTAATAGTATTATTGCTCCAGCATCTATGAGGTAGATTATTTATCTCTCTAAAAAGTGTTCTTCTAATAATTTCACTCACAGGCTCAGGTATTTGTCTCATTAACCCCTAATGGCTTTATCTTGCCTCCTTTTGCAAATCCACAGAAATTATATTGGCATTGCTCTGTGCTTGAATCCCATAGGCTACCAAGAGTTGAGTGCATCTCATACTATATTTAACTCTCCACTGACTCTGCCACATATGTGCTCCTCTCTCTTCCTTTGCCTCCATTGTACAACCTGAGACACTTTTTCTAATTTTCCTCAATTTATATGCTGATATGTTAACACATATACTCTATAAACAGAAAGGCAACTTGTTTAGGGGTCAAAAAATGATGCTCAGCTTTGAAATTCTAAATTTGAATGTCCTCATTTTCTGAGAATGTTTCCTACTTCATTTATTTAAAACCTAATTTATGCAATGAGATTGCCAGCAACATATGCCAGTTAGTCTTAAATGCTAAAATGAGAATCGCTAGGTTTTCTACTACGACCTTTGGGTACAGTTCTAGTCTTCCAGTTTTGAAATATTCACTTCTCTGGATGGTTGGGTGGGTGACAAAATTAACACTGAGACATTTCTACTTTCTAATTCCTTTTCCACTTCTGTTCATTATCCTGGGTTGGATGCCTAAACTTTTACTTCGTTACCTTTCAAAAATGATTAATGTTAGGTCAGATCATAACCCTTTTTTGTTTCTAAGTCCAAAGGGCCAACAGTTATCCTAAGCCAGACTTCTGACATACTACAGAGAAGTTCAGCATAAAAAAGTGAAGCCCTAGCCAGTTTAGGTTAGAGTGTCGGCCAATGGACTGACCAGTTTGATTGTGATGAAGGGCATGCACCTCGGTTGCAAGTTCCAGGCCCCGGTCGGGGCATGCAGAAGGCAATCAAAGTGTCTCTCTCAAATTGGAGTTTTTTTTAATCTCTTCGTTTCCCTTCTATTTTCTTTAAAAAGCAATGAAAAAAATATCCTCTGGTAAGGATTAAACACACACACACACACACACACACACACACACACACACACAGAACATAGGGGTATGTTGGTAGCTCCAAGTGCATACCTCAGTCAAGAACGTGCCATAACATGTTACAGTAAATTTAATATTTCTATCTTCCTCACAATACTGAACATTTTCCTGCAGACGGATTCAGTGTCTTATTCATGGTATACGCCACATAAATTGGATACTGTCAGCACATGTATGTACCTAATAAGTGTGGAACATAAATAAATGACTGAAATTTCCAGAGCTGAAGCTTCACATGCTCACTATGCCTAAATCTATTTCAGGAACCACAATTCATCCAGATATGTAGTAGAGTCATAGAATCTCTTTCAGTCTGCCTTATACAGTTGGTCATTTCCACCCAAGCTGAATGGCTAACAGGATCTACATTTGAAACAACTGTTATTGGCCAGGAAAACCCATACCTCCCCAAGGGTGATAAAATAATTGCTTGTCCTTTTACAGGCTACACAATAACAAAGATATCCAAAGACAAGAGTGAGATTCTCCATAATACTCAACAACAGTCTTCATCCAACAAATATCCCTGCTGGAAAAGCAAGGTCTATCTCTGTGAAGGAATTTTCAAGTAAGAGATCAGGAGGACCTCAAGAGAATTCAAATATACATGTTTGAAGAAGCTAATCCTACTTGCAATAGAGCAAACCCAGCTACAAAGGAAAACAAAGAAACATCAAAGGATGAATACAAAATGCAAATAGTCACATGTTGTAAATTAATCAGGACCTAAGGTTCCATGGCCCAAATGCAAGGTATCAGCCAAGATGCTGATCAATTTTTCCAAGCAAACCCAGAAGAAAGGAAATACTTGATTTATAGTACCTGGAGAGATAGAAAACACCCTAAATGGATAAATCAAAGCAAAATATAGGAGGGTTTTGTTGTTGTTTTTTGAGAATCAAATAAAGAAGGTGACAAATTTGACTTCTCTATGGCAGGCAGATAAATGATATTTCCACATCTCTATAGATCATCACTAGACACTATAACAGCAAACCACAAGGATGACAAGGGAGTCAAGAGGTATTCAGAAAAAAATGCAAGAGCTACATTGCAGAAGTTTCTAGAAAGATACCTTATCATTCATTAATTTATTAATGTATTCAACAAGTCTAAAGGGTAGCAGATATATGAAGAAACAGTCAACTTTTCAGAATATTATCTATACATTATTCAATTCCAATTAAACTAGAAAATTAAATTTCTGGAACCACCAAGATTTGGCAAGGACAACAATAACCCAAACTCTTTTCTGGTGCTACCAAGATTTGACAAGAACAAAGGTAACTGAAACTCTCATTATCTGCTGGAGGAAGAGTAAAATGGCAACATATTTTAGAAGACAATCTGTCAAAACCTGGATATACTGAGGTATGCAATCTGTGACTCAGCCATGATGATTTTAAATATATGTCCAAGAGAAACTTGTACATATTCATCATAGAAGATGTACATAGAAATCCCCAATTCAGTGGAGTCCTTAATTAAGCAAATGAATAAATTATTGTACATTCACATAATTGATACAGCAATAAAACTAGATTAACACACCTACCAGACCAGCATAAATATACATTTCTAAAACAACAATGGAAATATGTGCTTTGCTTATGGATATATAAGTGACAAAACAAGAAAAACACAAAGAGAAAGATAACATGCCATATTTGGGACAGTGTTTAATTCAGGGAAACTCAATATGATTGCAACAGGGAATAAAAAGGACTTCACCATCTTCCATGATGTTATATATCTTTTATTTAAAAAATAAAATGAAATCTGATGCAGAAGCAATAAAATGTTAAGATTTCTTCATTCTGGCTGACAGGTACTTGTGTGTTGATATTTTATTATGTGTATTTTCCCACAGTTTTAGAACTTAGCAACTTTCATTAAAGGGGGAATGGAAAAATTGATCAAGCTGGGAAAATTGTTGAGCACAAGTTAAATAAAAGCAGAACTGACTAGCAAGTCCATTTTCACCCGACATTGGAATCCTAAAGCTAAAATCTTATATATTTGAATACTTATCTGCTCTTTTAGTTTCAAGTCCCAGGAAACCATATCCCAACCCCACAAATAAATCTCTTTTCCCATTAATATAAGAATCTATGGGAGCATCACTCTCTCAGTGTGCATCTTTGATGCCCGAACCCTTATATTTTTTTGTGAAATAAAGTTTTTGTTCTTTCAAACCTCCACTGAATATTGCTGAAAGATAAAGAGAAAAGGAACAAGAAACAGTGTGCAAAAGTATGGTGAAAGAGTCTTTGCCCTAATGTCTAAGTTTACCAAGGCAAAATTGGGGTGCCTTTGAAACAAGAGAAAATATGACCATGTAATTTTACCAGCAGAGGACATAAAAAATATTGAGAGAAAGAAAGAGAGAGAGAGAGAGAGAGAGAGAGAGAGAGAGAGAGAGAGAGAGAGATTGATTGAGAGCTGATTTCCCATTATTTTCTAGTTCAAGTGTTATCTGACACAACACTTATTATAATAATGTTATTCCCAAGCTTTTATCCTTCAGAAAATGTGGCCAAATGACTAGGTTTATACTTAGCTTGGAGGAAGGCAGATGTTTGGAGGCCAAGAAATGGATGAAAATATTTGCAAAGATGACATCATCGAGTGAAGGGAAAGATGGAATCACAGGATGATGAAGATGAGTGAGTTTAGCAGTGATTCTAAACCTGCAACTCAAGATCCTGATATTGGGGGGACAATTCTAAATCAGGAGTCATAAGCACATTGAGAGTTGTTAAAGGCATGGGAGGAGATGGGTTTATGTTGGAAAATACATTGGAAAGAGAGAAGAAATAAAGAAACAGCAGATTTTGACTAATCTACAAAGGATGCCAAGGAGAGAGAATAATAGAGGAGTAGGCAAAGAGATATCATGGGGATCAGTACAGGTTCTGCTAAAATTCAAGAAATGAAATGCTTATACTTTATATGATGAAATGGTCAGTAGTAATGAATGCCTTGAGATGTTATGATGAAGCTTAAAATGATCTCATTGCACTGAACATTTGAGAGGTCCAGGGCAAAAGTGAGAGCAGTGATAACAGAGACAGAGCAGTGACAGTCTTTATAGCTGCGTGAGTAGGAGATGGGAAGAGAGGAAATGGTCATGTGCCATGTCTGGACAATCTAAAAGCATTGCTCAACATGCCCTTGGCCACATGAATTAACTTAAACCCGGGCCTCTTGCTGCTAAGCTTTAACAGGAAAGCATATGTTTTGAAATCAGAAAAAAAAACTCATTATATATATATATATATATATATATATATATATATATATATATACCAAATCAGATATATATATATATATATACCAAATCAGATATATATACCAAATCAGATATATATATATATATATATATATATATATATATATATACACACACACACACACACACACACTATTACACTTAATTCTTTCATCTATGCATTTAAAACCAATTATTAATTTGCAAAAGAATAGAACATGTGACTTGTTAAGGGGAATGCATTATCGTTTACGTTTATGTATCCTGATTTTAACAATTTTATACTTTGTATTTCATCATCTTGATACCTAACTAAAATGCACAGTTCCACATTTAAACAAATGCAGAGTCACAGCTTCTGCATTCAGATCAAGGTAGGCAGCAGTTCCCTCTCCCCGGTGAAAATCCTGCAGTTTGTAGTAAATCTCTTTCCTCACTCTCAGTACTTAGGATGAACTCTTTAGTTTGTAGAATGTCAGACGAATGGAATCATAGTGCATATCGTGTAGTGTATTGTGTGCTTCCCATAGATTTCAGATTTATCCATATCATTGCATATATTATTATTCACTAGTATGGGTGTGTCACAGCATGTTTACCCATTCAACAGTGGAAGGACACTTTTGTTATTTGGAATTTATTATGAATAAAGCTACCATAAACATATGCATATGTATTAGGACCTTAGCTTTCATTTTACTTTGGTAAATACTTAGGCGTGGGGTTAGTGGATCATATGGATATTGCCGATTAGGTGAGGTTTCGTTTTGTTTGTTTTATCTTTCTTGCCACTCTCATCAATGTGTAGTGATATCCCACGTGGTTTAATACACATGTTCCCTAGTGACAAATGATACTCAGCATTTGTATCCAGCATCTTGTGTTGCCATTTGTTTATTATCTTTAGTAAAGTGCCAGTTCAAATACTTTCCCCATTATTGTCTTATTGCATCATTTCTCTTCTTATTATTGAGCTTTGAATGTTCTTTATAAATTCTGGATAGAAGTCATTCAGCAGATGTGTGTCTGGCAAATATTTTTCTCAATCAGTAGTTTGTCTTTTCCTTTTCCCAACACTATCTTTTGAAGAGCAGGGGTTTTTTTGTTCTTGTTTTTTAAATAAACTCCAATTTATTATGTTTTCTGGTGTCATACCTAAGCAACTTGTGCCTAACCCAAGTTTACAGATTTTTCTTCTATATTTTCTTCTATAAGTTTTATAATTTTGGTTTAGCATTAGAACTATGATGCATTTTGAGTTAAATTATGTATTTACTGTTACAATGAGTAACACTAAATACATATTTGCTTACAGATATCAATAGATACTGAATAATTTAAGGAAAACACTGTTATTTCTACACATAATTGGCTTCAACCACTGTCCAATGCCAGTTGTTCATATATGTATCTTGGTCTATTTTTAGACCTTTATTTTGTTTTACTGATTTATGTGTCTATCCTATCACCAATAGTACCACACTGACTTAATTACTAGCCATTTATAATAAATGTTAAAATTGGGTAGTGTTACCTTCAATATTATTTTTCTTTTCAGATATTCTAGTTCCTTTGCATCTCAATATATAATGATTTAATTTTAGTATTAGCTTGTCAATTCCTTCAAAATGTGCTACTGGGATTTCGATTAAGATTTTATTGAATCTATATATTAGCTTGGGGAGAATTGACACTTTAATAACATTGAGCCTTTTAAACCATTAACAAAGTATAATTCTCCTTTTATTTAGTGCTGCTTTGACTTCTTTCATTTGTAGTTTACAACCTATGGAACTTGTGCATATTTTGAAAGCTTTATGTATATCTAACTTTCATGTGTTTGCTACTATTATAACTTTTTATTTCAAGCTGTTTATTACTATATAGAAATTTAATTGGTTCTTTTAATATAATTTTGTGTACATAAACCTCGCTAAAGGCATTCATTAATTCTAATAGCGTTTTTGTAGAATCTTAAGGTTTTTCTATATAGGCAATAAAATACAATTATTTTACTTCCTTTACAACTTAGATGGCTTTTATTCTATTGGTCTTTTTCTACTTTCTAGGATCTACCAGATGCACACTGAAGGGTTACAGGTTCAATCCCTGTGTCTCTCTCACATCAATGTTTCCCTCTCTCCCTCCTTCCTGCCTTCCACTTGCTCCAAAAATCAATGGGGGAAAATATCCTCAGGTAAGGATATTTTGAATGAAAATAAACATGTTGAGTTGGGAAATGTCCCTTGATTTTTATATTTCTGGAAATTGGTGGTTCAAAATAAATTTATTCAGAGTTTTAAATATCTAGAACAATCTATACAAATATTGTTTTCCCAAATTCTTTAATTTTTTTTCAAACAAAAGTGACTAAATGTAAGCGGTGATCAAAATTCAAAATAATTTTAAATTAGAGAATATTAAATTAATACAATATCTTACAACAAACCGAGTCTAAGAAAGCAAAAGTCCTGCTGTTCATTAGCTCTTTGCACAAAGCTTTAAAATAAGTGGTATATCTATCAGGCACATGCAAACTCACTCCAGGTTAACTGAGTTATGCAGAAATGTTACATGTATGATATGTATGTTACATATGCTTTTGCAGACATATCCCAGTACACTTTGGAGATACATGGAGAAGGACATCTACATTTCAAATGACAAGGCCAACAAATATGTGTTAAACAGAAGCTCTTTAGGGTATTTTTATTAACCTAAGTGCTGTCAAGCTTCTAATGGGTAAGTAACGGGCTGCTTTAATGTCAGAGGCATTGTTACTTGATTGTTTCTTCCTGGTAGGAATCTTTTTCACCTGGGGGGAAAGATGAGGCAGGTTTAAAACAATGGGAATGGGTTATTCTTCAGAGAGTATTTTTACATAAGGGATTTAAGTTCTACTTTTTCTTGTAGTTGGAGGTCATTAGTTCTACTGGTTGTGACTTTTGTTGGTTCAGCAGGAGTTTGGCTCAAGCTAAGCTGGTGAGTCAAGAGACAAAATGAGGAAGTGAAAAAACATGGCATGAAAAGAAAACTACCCGTGTTTCCCAAAAAATAAGACTTCCTCCGAAAACCTACTTCATGGAAACATAATGCATCCCCTGAAAATAAGACCTAGCGCATCTTTGGGAGCAAAAATTAATATAAGACACTGTCTTATTTTCGGGGAAATGGCGTAGGTTTTTTAGTCAGCATTGAAACTTTACTGAATGTCAACTATGTATGGGTTTGAAACATTAGCAAAACTCAATCAGTGTTTCTTGGATATTTATATCTACAGAAAATAAAACCTGTTAATGACACCTGTAACTTAGAAAATGAGCTCAACAGGAATATTAATCTAAAAATGTATTCCAGTCCTAGCCCCACACCCGGCATGCAGTAAGTGTTCAATAAGTGTTATTTCTTTTTTGAAGTAATCAATGGTATCAATAACTTTTGTTCTTGCATATTAGCTCCCCCATAATTTCCAAAATTGGCCAGGGCCCAACTCAACCTTCTTTTTAAATTTCATATGTAAACATTGAGTACTAGTGATAAAAGCATCTAGTTGCATACGGGGTTAAACCAGTTTAACCTACTTAATTTTCATAACAAAAGTTGTCATTGTTCTTTCTTGTAGGAGTGTTGCATCCCTTTCCTAGCTAATCGTATTCTTTATTTTTCTAATCTGATTAATACATTTCCATTTTTATTAGGTCTAATAGATAGCTGATCTAATTTGGAGCTTATAAATTATACAGTTATATGTGAATTGATTGCAGCACATAACTCTAATATACTGGCAATCTTCTCAGAGATTAGAAGCGCTGCTTAGTCCTCTTTCTATGGGTGATTAATTTTCAGTGGTTATCAACCCTCAAACTGAAAATTAAGCAATACATATTTGCTTTGTGGATGACCAGTTTTATTAAAGTAGTAGAGTTGATGCAATGAATTATCAATACATTATGAAGAGAAGCCAAAATTAAAATGGCTTAACAGGAGCAGGCAGGTCTCCATTGTCCTGGTTAAACTGTGCTGTGAAAAACTAATTCTTGATTCTTGTAACAATCTGGAAATCACACACAAAGCATCTTTTTTCTGGTTTTACAACTTTTCAGGAAAATTGATTTATATAAATAACCATTTAAGGTGTTGACTCGAAGACAATGAATGTTTCAATTATTTTATTTTTATTGTTTACACTATTACAGATGTCCCCATTCCCCCCTTTTGCGCACCTCCACCCAGCCCCACCCACCCACCACTTCCCTCTGGCCATCACTACACTACTACTGTCTGTGCCTATGGGTTATGCATGTATGTTCTTTAGCTAGTCACCACTTCACCTTCTTTCAACTATTACTTCCCATCCCTCCCCTCCCCTCAGACAGTTGTCTGTTCCATGTATTCATGCCTCTGTTTCTACTTTGATCATCAATTTATTTTATTCATTAGATTTCACCTATAAGTGAGATCATATGGTATTTGTCTTTCTCTGATTGGCTTATTTCACTTAGCATAATTTCCAGGTCCATCAATGCAGTCACAAAGGTAAGATTTTTGACTACTTTTTTTTGTAAGCCACATAGTATTCCATTATGGCAAACCTAACACAACTTTTTTACGCATTCATCTACTGATGGACATTTTAACTGTCTCAAGATCTTAGCTATTACAAATAACACTGCTATGAACATAGGGGTGTGTATATTTTTTCCAACTGGTGTTTCTGG
This sequence comes from Vespertilio murinus, assembly GCA_963924515.1. Lineage (NCBI taxonomy): Eukaryota > Metazoa > Chordata > Mammalia > Chiroptera > Vespertilionidae > Vespertilio > Vespertilio murinus. Next base: position 62,525,979 of record OZ004713.1, on the reverse strand, counting down.
ATTCTTAGAATATATTCCCAGAAGTGGAATCATTGTGTCATAAGGCACAGTTGAACGATTTCCTTTGTTTAAAATTAGTTTGGGGGCTTTGCTCCTTGCTGCCCTTGTTCCTTAGATTTGGTTGGCACCAAGGACCAAGCAACTATAATGAAGTTACTTCTGCCTGTTTGTGACTCCATTTTTTCATTTTTGAGCAAGTTTCATACTGCTTTCCAAGGTGGCTGCACCAGTCTGCATTTCGACAGACCACATAGTAGGGTTCTGTTTTCTCCACATCCTCACTAGCATTTATTATTTGTTGAGTTATTGATGGTAACCATTCTGGCAGGTGTGAAGTGATATTTCATTGAAGTTTTCATTCACATCTTTCTGATAATTAATGATATTGAGAAGTTTTTCATATGTCCATTGGCCATCTGTATGTCCTCTTTGGAGAAGTGTCTATCCAGGTTCTTTGCCCATTTTTTGATTGGATTGTTTGTCTTCCTGGGGTTGAGTTGTATATGTTCTTTATATATTTCAGAAATTAAACCCTATCAGATGAATCATTGGTGAATTTAACAGAAATCTTTCCATTTCCATTGGTGCTCAAAGGCTACTTCTCTCTTTGATGCTGACCATCTTCAAAACAAGAGGAAATTGTCTAGTGAAGTCTACATATTTAGCTCTTATGCTTGCATGAACACAGTTTCTCAACACAATGATGCAATTAGAGCTCTAAAAACTAACCATGTGTACTTGGTCCTTCATTCATAGTCCTCAAATTCTGGGAACTAGATGTCTGTGATGGTTTCCCTGTGAGAAGCCACAGTCAGGCTGCAGGCCAGTCTCCCCTAATGGTAGCTTGTCAGAGGGCTGGTGAAATTGGCTCAAGTAGGTCATCTTGAGATTTCTCTTTGCAATGTGGAACTATTCTATTGTGCCATCATTACTAGTAACATTAACTGAAGTTGTGAATAAAATATAAGGTCTGCTATTGTATGTGTGTGTGTGTATGATTTGCAGTCATAGTTTTGAAGGTATTTATTTTTATTTTTTAAAATATATTTTATTGATTTCAGAGAGGAAGGGACAGGGAGAGGGGCAGAGAGAGGGAGAGAGGGGGGAGGGAGAAGGAGGAAGAGAAGGATAGAGAGAGGGAGAGAGAGAGAGAGAGAGAGAAAGAGAGAGAGAGAGAGAGAGAGAGAGAGAGAGAGAGAGAGAGATCGATGAGAGAGAATCATCAATTGGCTGTCTCCTGCACGACCCTATGGGGGATTGAACCCACAGCCTGGTCATGTGTCCTTTACCAGAATCAAACCTGGGACCCTTCAGTCCACAGTCTGGCACTATATCCATTGAGCCAAATGAGGTAGGGCTTATTTTTCTTTTTAAATATGGTTTTACTGATTTTTTAAAGAGAGAGGAAGGGAGAGGGAGAGAGAAATAGAAACATTGATGAAAGAGAAACAATAACTGGCTGCCTCCTACTGGGGATCGAGTCCACAACCAGGGCCTGTGCCCTGACAGGAATTGAACCAGAGACTTATCGGTGCATGGGTCAATGCTCACCAGCTGGGCTGAAGGTATTTATTGATTATTTATATTTTATGGCAAAATATCTTAAGGGATATTCTTTGTGACAGCTAGCTTAGTGTATGACAGTTTTTCATTGCCTAATGAGATCTGAAGTCCTTATTAGTCAATAGCCCAAAATTGACTTATCTTTTTAAAAATAATGAACATATTTTTATTTCACTCACAATTTATAAAATGTGATTATTCTGTAACTCAGCCATAGTCTTTCATTCCAGTTAACTTCTTCATTGTGTCTCAATTCCCTTTTAAAAACATACTCTTGCAGAAGTTGTTGAATTTTTCATAGTTTTTTCTGTCTAGATAACATTCAGAGGCAAATCCTATAGAGTGAGTATATGAGCCCAGGAGTCACAAACAGTCAGAAGTAACTTCATCATAGTTGCTTGGTCCTTGGTGCCAACAAAATCTAAGGAACAAGGGTAGCAAGGAGCAAAGCCCCCAAACTAATTTTAAACAAAGGAAATCCTTCAACTGTAGCATCAGGGAAATGTGTATATTATCAAACTAGAGGCCTGATGCACAGAATTTGTGCATGGGTAGGGCCCCTAGGCCTGGCTGGAGATCAGAGCTGATCTGTGGGGTTACTAGTGGGGTGATCAAGCACCCCCCCACCTGCTGGCACCTGCCTTGGCCCTCCTGGGGCCTGCGGGCTAGGGGCAGCTCCTGCATTGAGTGTCTGCGCCCTGGTGGTCAGTGCACATTATAGTGGCCGGTCATTCCACAGTTCAGTCGATTTGCATATTAGACTTTTATTATATAGGACTGAAAGCAGAGTCAGAGTTATTCAAATGTAATTGGTTGAAAATCAATAAACTCAAAACAATAGCAGATAAACTAATATTTCCCTGAAGGATAAGCATATGCATTTGGATTTTATAGACACGGTGTTTCTATTTGCATCAGCCACAAAGTCAGAATATCAGGTAGCAGCAAACTTGAGCAGTGACACTTGTTTATGAGTAGGAAGGATGGGTTTGTGTTAGGAATATCTCTGTCGTTTTACTGAAAAATATTACATAAGTGAAGGTAGACTCTCTGAGGGAAAACCTAATCCACAGCAAAACACAAAACAAATAAACCTGTGATTTATGCCCACGGGTCCAAGTGTGAATGAAAGGTGGAAAGGGATAGAGAGATAGCAGATCCAGTCCCTTTCCTCTGATGCCATTTTAATTTGGATAAGACTTTGCCACTTACTGTCCAGTCTCAAATATCACATAAGATGCTCTCATCAGCTTTACTTCTCAAATGATCCTCTTACCAGGAATACACAAATGTACTTTACTTCAATTAGAAATGCCCCCACATCTCATAACAGCACACAATTTAGGGACATTATACAAGAAGTTTTGAGATTATTCATTCTGCATGCGTAAACATTTTACTAACCACTTCTCAAGTCTGCAGAATCACCAAAAGAGCATTTAGCGGCACCATTTGTCACTTGGCTTCCACGTCGTAACACAGTTCTGCTTTAACCAAGAGGATGCATTTTACTTTGTGAATGTTTTTAGTGTACTTTTGCCTTTTACTTTAAAAATGCTTTTTAAAACATTAAGTGCCATAGCAAAGTGTCTCTGAAACTCACATTTAATTAACGGCACAGTTCTATCAATGACATACAGAGGGCTTTTAACTGACAGGTACACTGTACAAGTTAGCAAAACTTTTCACTGTTGCCCAGCATGCTGTGTCAAGTGCCTGCTTTAGATGTCAAACACTTCCAGGGAAAGAAGCAGGGAACCAAGGGGTCATGAGATCTTGACTTTACTCCCTGGTTTATTGCTAAATACAACCTGGCCCCTATTATCCAAATTCTTGTGGTCTCAGTTCCTAAAAGGAATAAAGAAGGATAGATGAAAGGGAGTCCTGGAAGGAAATACTGGAATTCTGTAGACCTGCCTCCCAAGGATTGTGAAGGGTCTGACATGTTATTTCAACGCATCTACTAAGTTTCCCACAGTGTCATGGATGCTGTTGGAAGACAACTTCCTTTCCAGACCTTGTATATTTTACATCCTCTTGCCCCACTGTCCAAGGTCAGAGCTCCAGCACAATATTGAATAGAAATGGAGATAGTTGGCTTCCTCATTAGTTTGCAGATGACCAAGATCACAGAAAGAAATATAAAATAATCTATCAGAAATAAGTGTTGAACTCGACAAGCTCTCTTGTTACAGTTATGATAGAACACCATCTTTCTATAAAACAAAACAACTGAATAGAAGTGAAGTGCATCAAGTGCCATCATTGACAAAGCACGTTCCTAAAATAGGACACAAAAGCACTAACCCAGAAGAGGAAGGATTTTTTAAGTATTTCAAAATCAAGAATACCTCATCCTTAAGAGACACAAATCATGGACTGAGAAAAGATATTTACAATACAGATGTTAATTAAAGGACTACAGACAATACTGAAAATTTCTGTAAATCATTAAGATAAGAACACCGAACACATTAGAAATGTGGGCAAAAGCCTCAGTGGGCATTTCACATGCGTGCGCACACACACAAACACACATGCACACACTTATACAATCCAAATGATCCAATAAATACGTAAATGAGTGAGAAGGTGCTTAACCTCATTAATCAGATAACTTCAAATTAATATCATAATGAGATGCCACTATGCAAAAAAAAAAGTCATCAGGGCTCCAGTTTCAAAAACCTGAAAATGCCAAGTACTGCAGAGGAGATGGAGCAACTCATGTAACGCTAGTGGGAAGAAATATGTAAACCATGTTTGAAAGTGGTCTGATAACATTTCCAAAAGCTTAGCATGCATTTATCTTCTGACACAGTGATTCTGTTCATAGGTGTATTCCCAGCAGGAATGTGTACATTTGGGTACTACTAGACACATGCCAGAATATATTAGCACTATCCTAATAATTAAACACATTTTCAACAACAGCAGAACAGAGAAATGGTGGCAAGATCCTAAAAATGAAAAGTATACCATAAGAATAAACTGTGATATGCAGCAACATGGATACATTTCAAAAACATGTTGAGAACCAGAAGGCAGTCACACAATAATACAAACCATATTATTTCATTTCCTTAAATTGCAAAAATGAACTAGTGGTGACATGAGTTAAGACTGTGGCTAATCTTGGAGAGTGATCTCTGGAAGCAGCAAATAGAAAGCTACCAGGCTGCTGAACACACCCTACTAGCATCTCTTGATTTGGGTCAATTTTGAGGGTGTTCACTTTGCTTAAGCCTTTAGGCTATGTATGTATGATTAACATACTATTCTTCATTTATCATATTTGTTGATAAACAGTTTAAACTAGTATGCGTGCATGTATATGCATAGATGGAAGGAAGAAGAGAGGGGGAGGAGAAGAGAGACAGGGAGAGAGAAAGAGATGAAAAGATTTAGCTACACTGAACCAGGTTTTATGAACGCAGGGAGTGTGAAAAAAGGATAATTCACCAGGACCATCTGCCATTCCTCCAAAATTCACAATCCATCCTGTCAGAAAGAATTCATCATTAAAATAATTCCAGAATTACACGGAGATTGTTGTGAAGTCTGGAGTCACAGCCAGTACAATAAGACCTTTTTTATTAAACAGCTATGGCAACATTTGCGGATCAGTTGTTAAATAACTTCATAGATAGAAACATGTTGTGTCAAAGTTTGCTGAAGAGAGAAAAAAAATACTAGTTTTAATAACAAACACTATCCTATCTCAAATAGATTTAAAATACTATTGGAAAGTAATATCTTTATCCTCCCCCCCCCAACACACACACATACACACACACACACACACACACACACACACACACACACACACACAGTTGATTAGTATAGTGGCCCTGGTTTCTGCATGGAGGACAGGGAGAGACAGAAGAGGCCGATCACTCAGACTGGTAGTGGGCAGGTCTAATGAGCAAGGGGACTTACTTACAAAGAGGCTTGTCTCTAGCAGCAGTGAACCAAGTAGTTCTCTATGCCGGCCCACAAGAATCCTAAAATTTAGATAGAGGCCTTAGCTGGTCAGGCACGCATTCAAGCCAATTGATCTCCACACCTTTCTCTCTCAAGGCTACATTCTTGAAAGAGCTCCACTGTGGGAATGACATACAGAATGCACATTCAAAGGACAGAATGGGGGTAGGAAATAAGAAGGTCCTGATTGCTCAGACTCAGTTTTCTGGTCAAGAAACTGACAGCACCTCCTCTTGATGACATACTCTAACTCTGTCCCTGCCACACACCCATTCCCTTCTTATTGCAGGAACGATGGAGCGCAGAAGAGCCAAACAGATCATTGAAGATGCAAGCAGGGCCTTGGGTAGGGTTCATGGGGGAAGTGTGGAGCACAATTATACTAGCAGAGCTTCAACATCAAGTGTCTGATATCCTACCTTGAATCCAGATATCATATCTTACAGAAAAACCTAGAGATGACATGACTGGTGTGGCTCATTGATTGAGGCACCTACCTATGAACCAGGAGGCCATGGTTAGATTCCAGGTCAGGGCACATGCCCGGGTTGTGGGTTTGACACTGGCAGGGGGGCATGCAGGAGGCAGCTGATAAATTATTCTCTCTCATCTTGATGTTTCTTTCTTTCTCTCTCTCTCTCTCTCTTTCTCTCTCTCTCTCTCTCTCTCTCTCTCTCTCTCTCTCTCTCTCCTCCTTCCTCTCTGAAATCAATTATATATATATATCCCCTAACCAATTTGGCTCAGTGGGTAGAGCATTGGCCTGCGGACTTAAGGGTCCCAGGTTCAATTCTGGTCAAGGGCATGTACCTTGGCTGTACCCAGTAGGGGGTGTGTAGTAGGCCACTGATTGATGTTTCTCTCTCATCAATGTTTCTAACTCTCTATCTATGTCCAATCCTCTCTGTAAAAATAAATAAATAAATAAATACATACATACATACATACATACATACATATTCTATGGAATAAAGATAGAATGTGTAAATTGACCATAAGTCCGCAACAAAGATGGTGGTTCCCACTGCCAATAAAGAGGGAATATGCAAATTTACATGACAATGCCAGAAAGCAGCTCTGGCCTGAGCAAAGGTGGTGCCAGTAGCCAAAGGAAGGAAGGCCTTCCTATTCTTGCACAAATCTTCGTGCATCACACACACACACACACACATATGTGTGTATGTGCGTGTGTGTGTGTGTGTCTTGTGTGTGTGTGTGTGTGTGTATTAAAAAACACCTAGTGACTAAACTTAAAGACATAATAAACTTATGTAGAACTGATGCCATACCATTGATTAATGAGAAAGAAAACTCCTATACAATTCAGAATGCTCTCATTTTCCCGTCAGTATAGACTCTCGCCGTCCTAAATAGGAACATGAGAAGTCTGGATATACTTAGACTTGGCAAGAGAAATAAATGGCTTAACTTGGGTGACGGTGGCATTGACAGATGAGCACTAATGAACCCATTTCCACTGTGGGACTCCACACAGCTGGCTGTGGACCTAGACACTCATGCAGGTGCCTTCCCCTTGGAGTAATCAGAGGGGAGCACAGATAAATCTGGGCTCTCACATCAATTTTATAAACTTCATGCAGATCTATCCTTGTAGATTTACTCAGCCTCCTCTAGACAACAATATTTTGGGAAAGCCTATTTTACAATGTATACTTTATTAGTTGAATTCTCCAAGACAGATATCCAAGTTTTAGGGATATTTTATTTTTTGTATATATTTTATATATTTTATTGATTTCAGAGAGGAAGGGAGAAAGTTAGAATCATCAACGATGAGAGAGAGTCATTGATTAGCTGCCTCCTGCATGCTGCCTACTGGAGATCCAGCCCATAACCTGGGCATGTGCCATGACTGATAATTGAATTTGTAACCTTCTGGTTCATAGGTTGTTGCTCAATCAATGAGCCACATTGGATGGGTTCTAGGGGGTATTTTACTCGAATTATCTATGCACTAACCTCAGGACTATGTCAGAAAGCAGAAACGTATTGTAGAGGGCAAGACTCTATATTTAAGACATAATTTTCATTATGTGAAAACAGAAGTTTCTCAAGAATAATTATTGGCTATCTCGTTTAAAATAATGCAAAGGTGCACATCCAATAAAAGTATTTTCATAGCAGGAAATAAATACTCTATAATTTCCTAAAATGGGGCTTTTACCAAAACTTTAAACCTCTTGGGTGGAGACCTTGCACCAGACCAGCCCCAGGTCTGGGAGTCACTGACTTGACAGTCTCCAATGAGACCTCCTCCTTCCAATCTTGGAATCAGCGGGGACATTTCATCCTGTACATTGATTATATGCCAGAAGGACTGTGCAATCTAATTAAATTTATAAGCAGAAGTCACTTTTTAAAAATCTGTGAGCCAACAAAACATACAGCATAACACGGGAGAGATATCTGCATTGTTCAATTCTCCCAGAGAAATAGTCAGCAAATCATTAAATCATTCAGATTGCCATCTGCCGAATGCTGAATATTTGAATATTGAAATCATTCATAGTAAATGATTGTTTGGCATAACCCCGTGGACAGTTTGCAAGTTCTAGATGCTGGATTATGACACAAACAACACTGAACCCTGGGGAGCACCGTGGAGTAACAGTGCACATTTTAATTAAAGTCAAGGCAGTGGTGTGAAGTCATGTGGGTGTGCAATGCACAACTCCAGGAGGCGCCATCTGCACAGACTGAAGGGAGTTGTGCAATGTGGCAGTCTTAAAACACTCAGACTCCGATGAGAAATAATTATTTTTTTCAGAGATGGGTGTAAGGCCACCCTATAAAAGTAGAAAAAATTAAGTTCAATGCTATTGATTAACCAATGAAAGTATTAGTGCTTCAGACAATCTACTTGGAACACCACGTGATACTGACCCTGAATCACATAGGACATGAAGCTAGAAGAGGGAGTCATAGGACCCATTTCCTGGCTGAGGACTCCTTTGCTTTCAATTAGATATGCCTCCATATTCAATTGTTTTGTGTATTTCTGAAGTATCTTTGTTATCCATTCCATCCACATTTATAACCTCTATAGCTCTATTTGTGTTATTTACATATCTTTCCCAATGTTTTTAATGCTTTCCGCTTTCAGACTTAACATCACAGACAAAGGCATTATTGTGCTTCAGTTCTGCTTCCTGATCATTAATAAAGACATTTATTTTTTAAAATCTACCCTTGTTAAACACATTTTTGCAACTTCAAATTATATAAAGCCTAAAACGTGAGTAATCTGAAGACATTGCCACATATTATATCCTTTGCTTATCATCTTTTAGCTCATTTTCAGTTATTGAGCCTGCATTTTTCTGGTTTGATTTGAATCAATTTTGCCAGTAAAATCTCATGGATGTTAAATCAGTTACTGTAAGAGGAGAATATAGGATGAGCACTATACTTAATCCTCTCTATTCATCTCCAAATTTAGTTATTCTAACAAGAATGCTATTTAGTTGTATGTGTGTGTGTGTGTGTGTGTGTGTGTGTGTGTGTGTGAGGGGGGGGGGAGGATGTTGAGGGATAATAGTATTGGGAAATGGAAAATGCTTTTTTAAAATGCACAGTGGAGTTATACTAAATAGGAGATAAAGAACTGGGCTCAGGCCCTAACCAGTTTGGCTCAGCCAGTTTGGCTCAGTGGATAGAGCATTGGCCTGAAGACTCAAGGTTCCTAGGTTCAATTCTGGGCAACGGCATGTACCCTGGTTGTGGGCACATACCAAGTAGGGGGTATCTGGTCAATGTTACTCATTGATGTTCCTAACTCTCTATCCCTCTCCCTTTCTCTTTGTAAAAAACTAATTATATATATAAGAGAGAGAGAGAGAGAGAGAGAGAGAATGAGAATAATGTCTTCCCCTGTGGGACTGAGAGGTATAAAGCCCAGCTGGAAAAGGGGGTGTATTGTAAAGCTGAGTGACAAGAATGGCTGTGGCCAAATTATAAAGAGCACTGGTTGTCATTCATAACAAAATGAGCTGGGAAAGAGGGAACACTTTCCCCCCCTTCATCCAAAAAGGAACATGGTAAAAATGAATAGTTTAGGAAGAATTGTTGGAAAGACAGCCTGGAACCAGGAGGGGCTAAAGAACATTCTCACAAACTCATCTTGAAATCGAAACAAATCATCATTACCATTCATTTGGGATTTGTGCCACTTTGCTGTGCTCAAAGAACCCTTTCAAAAATATGAGATCATAATGGAAAAATAGAAGGAAAATTGAAATATATTATGAAACCATCAGAAACATGCACAGGTTTTCAGCACAGTGATGTTAGTGCAGTTGTGCGTATTGATTCCTCATTCAAACACAATTAAGCTTTGAAATCAACTGCCTATAGATTCAGACAGTTGAAAATGATATATTTCTTCAGTGCTTAATAGATGTCCAAACCGTGTCCAGGGACGATCGAAAAATGGGCCAGTAAATTGTTCTTTAACTTTGGGCTAAATTAACTTTTGTATAATTTCAATTGTCTTTCGTTTGTACTGTGCTTTATAGCTTAGCATTGTCACACTGTTAAACTCTTTGGATCTTTATAGAACCCCATTTTACAGATAAGAACAATGAAGTCCAGAATCGGGAAATCATTTATCCCACATATCAAATGCTATTTAACAGCAGAGCTAGGTGGAGCCTAAACATAGGCACTGTTCGGACTCTGTGAGATACTGTTAGTCTGGGAGGTGACTATGAGCTCAGGGTGAAGCAAATCAAGACAAAGATCCACCTTGAAGAAATTAACAATGAGCATCTGAGTGAAGGAAGAACAAAGAACTGATCCAGGTTTGGAAATGGCAGAAATAACTATTTAGACTCTGCCTTTTTGTTGTCATTGTTCCCAAGTCAATGTAATTTCCAACCAGTAAAGACAGAAAAACTTAAAATTTCCATAATCAAAGCCACTCCTTTTTGCTTTGGTCAATAAAGGTATGTTCAGATTTTATAAGTCAATGGAGATGGGACATGGTACAGTCAGAGAAGCCCGGTGTGGCTCTTATCTCATCCGGCTGGGAGGGCTGATATGAACTTGCACATTACTAGATGATTAGGGCTTTCACAACAGTGGTGAGGGTTAGGCACTGCTTAGTGTGCTCAGCTGATGGCCAAATAGGTTAATTAGTATTCAATCTGTGCTCTCCCAAGCCAGGCTTGCCCCAGAGCAGGGCTGTGTCCACACTTTTACTAATGAGCACAAAAATGCTGTATAGGATTAAAGTGGTCCTGATATAAGGTAATTCCTATTAATCGCCTGGCGATAGTCTACCACAGTACTATATGTCAGTATATTCCATCGCATGTACGTTATATATGTGTTCTAAAGTAATGAGATGGGTAATGGGATGACTCAAGTCTATCGGAAATATGTTATTAAGAAAAAAAGTTTACATATTTTATGGAAGACTCTAAAAGTGTATGTTGAAATAATTTGTTTTACACAGAGACCTGGTGGGAAGACCAAGAAGAGAGAATGAAGTAGCTCAATGTCCTTATCAATCTTTTTCCTACTGTAAGTGAGGTTACCAAAATGCATTACAGGTTCTAGAACCTGAGAGAATCATAGCCGGTTCTTTCACCTCCCCTTCTGAAAATGTCTACCTTGTCTGTAGCTCATACTCAGTTTCCCTCTTTCTTCCTGGTTGCTTTGTTCTAGCTCATTCTCAGCTCTGGAATCATTCCTGGGTGCTGCTTAGTGGATTGCATTTGGGAGAATGTTTCCAGGAAAGCACTTCCAATTCCATTTCTGCACCCAGCCTCTGCTCCCAGATCCTCTTCAAAGGGGCGTGCATGCAGCCTCGGCCTACTGGAGGCAAATGGACTTGACCCAGGTTAAATGCCAAAAGGTGTGTTCTGGACCATTTTATATTAGGGAAAATGGAAGGCTGCCATCACGGAACTAAGATAACAAACATGGAAAGGCAAGGACAGTACATGTCAGAGGAAAAGCTCCCCATCAAACTGAAGCCCTCTTCTCATCACCTCACCTGTGAGATTTGACCACCGGTGTGTGTGTGGACAATGGATGCTAATTATCTGAATGGGTGTGCATGGTGAGTGGGAGTCAATAAATGTCCACTTCAGTAGACATTGTCAGTTGCAATTTGCATCAACCCTCCTTTCTCAACACAGAATGATGGAAGTTAAGAGGTAAGGAGAGGCTCAGGAATAGCCAGGCTTAATTAGCTGGTATTCAAATGGGAGATGCTATGAGCCAAGGGCAAGAGGTACATGAAAGGGAGTCAAGAAACCAATTGAGTGGAATAAAAAAGACATGTAATTAAATGAGAGACAGATTTGTAGAAAGACAGGTCAGCTTATACACCCCCTCCCCAATTAAGGGAGAGGGGATGCTATAAAGGACGTTATTGGGCCAACTGAAAAAAAGGAGTGTTATCAAGGTTAAATTACTAAAGTTGATAATATACTGTGGTTATCTAAAAGAATACTTTTGTTCTTAGTAAATGAACACTGATATATATTTGGGTATAGAAGAGTCACAATGTAGGTGTTCACTCTTAAAAGAATCAATATTTTACATATATGGCATCTCATATCATGGGAGGAAACATAGAAGCCTTTTTGGCACAAAGCACTGTGTCCTAAATTCAGTTAGAGGGAGCATGCAAAGTCTAGAGGAGCTAGACAACCTCTCCAATTTGGGGGCCAGGTAGAATTAGCGAGGCGGAGCTTGTATTATACTAGATCAAAAATGGCAGATGCAGGGGACTGGGTTAGGGGCATTTCTGGTGAAGGGGGGTGATCAAACAAAGACTGAGAGGACAGCCTGAGGCTGGGTGGGTGCAGGAATCACCATTCTGCTTAGAACATTGAGGTTGTGACTGCAGATTACACTTAATGTTTGCATGCCTTGCTGAGGAGGTTCTGAAAGGAACATCTTTTGAATGGAGGCTGGACAGAACACCTAAACACATATGCAAATGGGGAAATGGTTACAAGTGAAAGATGCAGACACATTTCAAAAATGATCAGGAGGAATAAAGGCAATAAAGTCATGAATATAAATATATTGACTGTTGGGAAAGGGCGTATCTCTGTGCTACTTTCTCTTTTAAAAAGTAATCAGTTTGACAGATGCATAGAAATCCAATACAAATGAATACACACAGGTGAGCGGGTCATATAATGAAGAAAGGAACAGGATGCAGAAGCCACTTCAAGTGGAGTCTGGGGAGAGGGCTTCAGGTCAGAATGTAGATCAGCAGAGAAGCTAAAAGAATGCCGTTTTATTCAATGCAAGAACTCTGATATCTAAGTGCAAGTCTCTTACCCTGGCTATTAGAAGAAGCTCTGAAGCGTCACTCATGCAAAAAATGCTTCATTGCCATTGTTATGAGGCTCATAAGTTTGCATGATCAGATAAGTAGACACACGCTCCATTGCGTCTTGTGAATATCATAGCTGTTGTTCAAGTATTACACTGAAATCCTAGGACTATGTCATTTACCCTACCATATGTTTTTTACTTGATTTTAAAAATACAACACAAAGGACATGCATAAAAGGGAAAGCAACCGCACTCAAAGATTGAAACTTTGCTTAAAAATGGAAATTGGGAGGTACCCAATATGTTCAGTTGGTATCCACCATATAAAATGTGGAATGCATAAGACTTTTGAGTTAAATGTTAAAAAAATAACAGTTTTGTAGATTGTGCTTTTTCCCCCTCAACAAAGTGAGCTAACATCAATACAGTCACAGCCATCTACTAGATGATATGGGAGGTAAATGCAAAGCAGAAAACATATATATTTTTGCCCTTGAGGACTTTATGTGAAAGAAGAGACTTGTACTATGGACCTGTACGTAGTGGTCCGGTGTTGATGGATAGAGAGAAGGATTCATAGTCACTACAGTGTCACAGAATTATGTACTCCCTGTGCAAATCAAATGCATTATAAATAGTTTCATTCCATAAAGGGCTTTCCCTGCATGCATTTTTTGAGTGTCTGGTATGTCTTGGATGCTAGAGAAGCAGAGAAGACCAAGAATGGGTTCTGCCCTTGATGTGTCCATCGAGTAAAAATGGTGACATGTAAAAAATTCGACCAGCACATATAGCTCCATAGAACAAAGGGATGCACCGCGTGCTCCACACTCAAAGGAAGGGCGATGGCCTCGCTCCTTTACCATCCTGTGATTTCCCCACTCAAACAATTCCTTCCATAAACACCAATGCCAGGAAACGTTCATCTAGCTTTCTTCATGCCATGGTCACAAAATCCATATCAAGGAAGTAACCCTGATGACTAAATTTGAATGTACAATGCGTCCAGTGCTTCTCATTCATTTTGGCCTCATATTTATTAGACTAAGAAGATGCCCAGATTCAATTTAATTCCTGAGTAATTCTAATCACCATTAGGCATAATGATTTATCTAAGCATAAAAGTACCTGGCAAAATCAAAGTCTGGGCTTCGAAGACTTAGAAATTTCTAGTTGTGAAAACTGGGATTGAGAATGGAGTTCACAATAAGGCAAACTGGATGCACATCTTCAAGAGACACCCACCTTTCCTTGAGCTACCATTAGAGTCTCCTGAAAATCTGGGCCCTAAGTACCTAGCTTGCCTCAGCATTGGCTCAGTTCTGCAGTGAACAGTTTAAAGGGAGAATGAGATAGAAGGTCATGTTGCTAAAAGAAGCCTACAGCAGCCAGGGAAACGGACCCAGACCATCCATTTCTGAAAGGCCTTTCTCAAGGCCACACTGCCCTCTTTAGCCTGACAATAAGTCTCGGTGACTTCCTGTAGCATATAGGAGGCACACAATACACATTGGTTCTCTTTCTACTTTTGACTAAGCCAGGTCAACGTCACTCCTAACCAAGTCCTTGACTTCACAAACACCTCAAAGCCTTTAGATTAGAGCTACTGTTGAGTGGGCCTTTATGTACATCCATATTGTTGATAATAGTTACTTTATTTCCAAATGTAGGTAGTTTTTGTGTAATTGGGTATGGTAACACAGAGACGCTTCAATGAAGAAAGTGTTGTTCTACTCATAGATCTTAGAAATAGGAGGGGCTACATGCCATGCAGGCCACATGGTGAAGCGTCCGGGTTAGTCAGGAGCCAGAGGAATCTAGGGGAAAACATGGACAAGAGTCTCTAGAGTTGTTTCCCATAGAAAGCACAGGGTAAACAGGTGACAGCTTTAGGACGGGCTGGTTTGAATAACTTCGGCACGCGCCAACATGTAGGGCTGCCCCTAGTTATCTGATCCCTGGCCTTGGGTATCAGGGCAAGAGCATGGTCAGGGAGGTCTGAACTCCAGATTGGTTGATCTGCATGTAAAAGGTGCACTTCCAGGTGGGCAAGTTGTTTGCGCCAAAGTATTAGCTAACCTTGGAAAGGGAAGTCCCCTCCAGTGTCAGTAAGACCCCAAGATGCCAAGGCATCCAGATTAAAACATCTGCATAATGTACATCCATATTTTTGATAGTAGTTACTGTTCACTAAATATCCAGAGTTTCTAAGGTCTATAAGAGAACTGAACCTTCTTATCTTTCTTGGAAATGATGTGGAGCTGAAACTTGTTTGGCTCAATGGAGAGAGTTTCAGCCTGCGGACTGAAAGGCCCCAGGTTCGATTCTGGTCAAGGGCATGTACCTTGGTTGCGGGCACATCCCCACTAGGGGGTGTGTAAGAGGCAGCTGATTAATGATTCTCTCTCATCGATGTTTCTAACTCTCTATCCCTCTCTCTTCCTCTCTCTAAAAAATCAATAAATATATTTTTAAAAGAAAAAGAAAGAAAGAAAAAAAGAAATGATGTGGAGGCCTTAAAGGAGCCAAGGTTGGAGAAATTACAGTATCATGGGACTGGCTCTTAACAGAGGGCCCTGGCTGCCCAGCGTTTCCAATTCAGCATTACTCACAACTCCGACATGCTTTTAAAAATTCATACTGAGAAAGTGTTTTCTGTACACTGGGTATACATGTTTAACATTTATACTAACTCAACATCCTAGGATTTTAATCAGCAAAAAGCTTAAATAAAAAGTGCAAAAACCATGGGCTTCTCTCCATGTTGTTTTGTGAGAGAAAAGAGGAGGAGAAGGAGAAGGAGGGGGAGAAGAAGAAGAGGAGGAGGAGGAGGAAAAAGAAGAGGAGGAGGAGGAAGAAGAAGAGGAAAAGGAGGAGGAGAAAGAGGAGGAAGAATACAAGTAAAAGCCATAAAGACAAAACACAGATTTCCCTAGAGTCTTTGGAAATAAAGTTGCTGACATGGACATTCAGCTTCCTGATGAAAATCATTGTGTCAGAAGTCCCTGCACTAACAAACAGAATAGGTGGTCATATCTTTGTTTCCACTATGTGAGGCACAAGGTAGAATTTTAAGTGCTAAGGAAGCAAGCAGCTGAGGAGAAAATTGAAGAAAAGAGCAACACACAATTCTTAAGGTGCTGTAGGACCTGACTAACCCAAAAGGCACTGGTGTTAACCAATGTTGAAGGTGTGAGAGAAAGAAATGATCTTAGTTTCAGGATATGTGAGGGTTGAAAACATCAAAGGGACATAATTAGAAGTGGCTGTTTAGAGCAAAAAACGATAATAGATTCATGGCTAATTGTCAGAAATTAATTTCCGGTCTCCTATTTTTCCAAAGTTAGAGGGTCCATCTCCCAGGAAATGAACACCTTTTTCTTTGCAGGAACTCTCCCAGGTAAGGTCAGCACTCTTTGTTTTTAAATATAGGGAGGGAAATGCACCATTCTGGGGTGAGGTTTGTATCACACTCAATGTATCAAAGCTATGGGGTAAGATGTATCCTCCATACACTCACACACACACAAAAGGTTGAAATCCTAACCCTCCAGAAGTCTTTAGAACATGCATACATTTCTCATCACCAATTGCAGACCCTCACTTATTTCATAGGCCTACTCCATCTCTAAGACACTTTGCCATATGTTAGGGTCTCCTGGTGCTCCAGAAAGTCGGGGGACCAGAACTTTGTTCACACCAGCTGCAGGCATGCAACCCATAGAACAGTGCTCCTTCTTGTAGCAGACTCCAACCACTGGTTCAAGATATCAAGACATGTCCTCCTGCCAAATAATGGGGAGCCCCTGCCTTCCTGGGGAGCTCTGTCCCTGTACGGTCATGCAGGGCCACCATGTCATGCCATTTGCCAACCAGAAGTAAGAAATCCAAGCTATTCAGGCACATGTCCCAGAGCTAGCGTTCTATCAGTAGGAGCCCATCGAGATCAGGGATTGTTCTGAGCATGGCTCTTCGAGTGGGCTGAATAATAAAGATATCGCAGCAGTCTTCTCAGGGCAAAGAGAACATCTGTGGGAGTTAGGGTTATTAATGGAATAAGTGAGCAAGAATAAGAGCTCACTTGAGTAAACAGATCTAGGGTAGGCACTCAGCCACATGCAGGCACTTCTGCGTCCTCCTCTGCTGTTATCATGAGCTGATAAAGATACGATTGCGCCACTGGGCACTGGGCAAAAGACCCTCTTTCATATCCACAAAAGTCTTATGCAAGAATGTTCATGGCAGCTTGATTCCTAAAATCCCCAAAGTAAGAAATAGGCCATGTATCTGTCAATAAGCTGGTATATTTATACAATGGAGTCTTCCTGAGCAATAAGGTGGGGACAAACACCTGACACATGCAACAGTGAAGGAGGGAAATCACATAGACTTGGATTTAAAAGAAGTTCCAGAATAGGCAAAACTAAACTAAAGTGGCTATAACCTGTGGGGAGGGGCTGGGCATTGCCTGGGAAAGACTTTAAATGTTCTACATATTACAGAAGAGAATTTAAAAGTTCAATATATTGATAGGGGTGTGGGTTACACAGGGGTATGCATTTGTCAAAACGGAACAAATTGCATACTTAGAGTGTCTGCACTTCTCTGCAGGAAAATTATACCTCAATAAAAAAATCAATAAATGAATAAAAATTCCACTTTAAGTTCCTATTCTAGAGATGCATATAGATTTTTAAATAAAATAGAGACTTCCTTGTAGGTCAGGAAGAATCCCAGACTATGTGTAAGAGAACAGGATGTTCATTTCAGGGTGCCCTTAGCAGCTGTGACCCCAGTGCATCAAGTTGAAAGAAAAATAGGAGGGGTTTTCTCCTTGCTGCCCAGCATTCAAGACCCATGTGCACCCTCTTACTCCCTAAAATTCAGACGTATATGAATGTAAGACTCAGCGTGACAAACACGGCAAGGACCTGTGATGCTCAAAGTTTCCTGTGTCCCATTGAGGACGATCACCACTTCCTCCACCCTCTTTCAATATCATCTATAAGTATAAATGTGGAATATGCTAATTAGCTTGGACATCCTTCCAGATGACCTTCTGGTTGAAGCCAGCACTGCAAGGGAAGCCTGGGGCCAGGGTGCCAGAGAGAAGCCATGCAGGCAGCCCGGGGAAGGAAGGCCTACTCTTGCACAAATTTTGTGCATCTGGCCTCTAGTATCATATCATCCCCTCTGATGCCCTTGAGAGGGGGTGGCTTCTAGAACTCATCTCTTGAGGATCCAAGGTTCTACACAGGCGCCTTTGCTTTCTGAGAATGCCCATAATATCAAAAACAACGTGGATAAAAATTGTCAGGATGAGGTTGGACAGAGAAGAGCCCCAGTGAAGGCATCGGTGGCCTCACAGGCTGACAGGCACGTGCACACAGATTCAAGGAAGGGAGGCAGTGGGCTAGACACCCCTGAAGCTGCAGTGGAAGGGCAGTGCATGAGGTGAAAGATTCCCTGTCCTAAGGTTCTCCCCTCACTCCACGGCCACCCACGCTCCCAGTCACCTCACTCTTCTGGCCCTCTGCGGTGCTTGCACCTTGGTTAGGAGAAGGGGCAGAGACAAAATTCTATCCCTGGGTGCAGAAGGAGGAGAGCTGTCTTGTCTCTGAGGTCTCTGGGGAAGCTGTGTAGCCAAGTAGCTGGGAGCAGATTGGAGCCCTGAATGCTTTAATCTCACCTGCACTGTTTCTAGGTGTCTGAACTTGGACAATGGACTAAATCTCCCCTTCGGGTTTTTCATCTGTAAAAATGGAGATAATCTTTGTACATCAGGCTGCTGGGGAGTTGATGGGTTAATTAATGAAATAGGTAGTGTTCTAAAAAATGCTGGCAAACCGTCGGTGCACAGTAAATATCCATGCTATCATTAGAGCTTGTCTTCAGGTGGCTGCTACAGGTCCATCCGTTCTTCTGCCGCAAGTAACAGAGATTTGATCAGATATTTAGTGATCAGATTAAGAATCTAGGGGGAACCACCTCACGAAAGTCATTTCTTAATTTTCTGATCCTCTAGGCATTCTGCTAGGTCTAATAGTACCCCAGTCCTAGGTGGGATTTCCAGACACCACAGGAAAACTCCCATGCACATCTAACACCCACCCCCATACACATTCAGCGTTACCCAGTTACACACTGACCCAGATCTTTCTACACTTTCCCAGATACCCTTCCCTCTGCAGAAAGCATAGACCCAACCCTTTTGAGCATGTTTTCGTTGATGGTGTCATTTTTTTTGCTAAAATTTCTAGTCTTTTTTTGCCTAAAAAACCCACAAAAACAAAACAAAACAAAATACCTTTCCTTCTTAATTTTCCAGTGTGCTTGCAAATTTCATTGACTTTTCCAAGTCCAAGATACACCAGCAAGATACAATAGTTTTGTTAGTAAAAAATCCATCTCACTAATTAAAGAAAAGTCTGCATCCTTCTTCTCACCAGATGAACAAAAGCAGCCCAGGATTAAAGCAAATAGCATTAAAAACACAATTAAAGAAACAGGAAAGAGTTTTTTTTTTTTGCTTTTTGTTTTTTTAATCTATAGCTTTTTTTTAAACTATAGTTGGCATTATTCTCTGTCCTTTGCACTTAACTCCAAGCAGTTTTTATAAAATCTGAAACTAAATTTTTTTTTTGAAACTTCATTCTTTTAGCTCTTACTTTTCCATGTTTATCCAGGAGCAAAAATACAGAAATAGAGCATTTGCCCGACCAAGAGACTGA
Source organism: Vespertilio murinus (assembly GCA_963924515.1). Taxonomy (NCBI): domain Eukaryota; kingdom Metazoa; phylum Chordata; class Mammalia; order Chiroptera; family Vespertilionidae; genus Vespertilio; species Vespertilio murinus. The sequence goes on along the minus strand of OZ004713.1, from coordinate 62,506,381 downwards.
CTTCATTTATAAAAATTTTATGTTTCCATTTCTTTTTTTCTTTTTTTGACACCCTGAGGCGATCTGGCCCATGGTTTCCCAAACACTGAAGTTGTAAGTGGGCCTGATAGTCATCAGCATTTCTGCTCCACAGAGTCAGCTGGATAAGATTTAAAAATTCTGAACATTTTTTTTTGAGCAAGAAAACCAATTGGCTGCGTGGCTTTTGGCCTGCCTCGATGGCCTCCCAGCCCATGTTGCATCCAGAACTAATAATTTAATTGTGATAAGCACAGGGTCCTTTCAATTCATTCAAGCGGTGCCTGTGTACGCTCACTTGCCAACCGCGTCTGCCATGTTATTAATAACTCTGCCAAATGATGTCAATAAATGAATCGGACCTGGACTTCTATTGATACGGCCTCTGTATCCTGATGCTTCCATCCCTTTGAACTTTGAACCCTGCACTCTCATCAGCTGCCAGCTTGCTCCCCTCCCGTGTACATTTCCCTGGTCCCCTGTTCTTGAGTGCCTGCACCGCTCCCCACTGACTGTCTCTTCCTTGGATTCACTTATGGACGGCTCCATGTTTGGCGAGGAACAGGGCAATGACTTACAAATTCAGTTGGTAAGCCACTGATTAACCCTTTCAATCCCCTAATTAACCACGAATGAAGGGTTTCAATGGGCTTAATTTTCTGTTCTACAAAGTCTATATTAAGTTGCCAACCAGGGTAATACAAATTAACCATGTGTCTATCTCATTAGCAAACCAGCCCTGTACGGGGCCTCCAGCCCCGGGAAGCGGGGGCAGAGGTGTGGCCCCTTCCTCTGACATGTGTGTCATATTATGCTCCTTCCTCTCGGAGAGCTCTCAGATCATTGCACACACAGAATGCAATTATCAAAAAGCAGCAAAAGCGTGACTTTTAAATGAATGCGGTGCTCCGAGCAATCAGCCGCTACATGAGATGGAATGAAAGGCCGTGCCTGCCGGTGAAACTTGGGAAAACGAAGGGACCGTTTTTTATGAAAGGCACAATGTTCATTTTACAAGGACATTTTCTTTAGCATCGAACGGTATGGCGCTGCTGCCAGAGAACTTTCCGGGCTCCTGACTTCTGACGCCGCCGTATGTATAATGTCTATTATGTGTCATGACCCAAACGGATTCCAGACAAAGCAAGAGCAGCAGCTTGCCTGGCCAATGTGGCTCAGTGGTTGGCCATCAACCTGTGAACCTGGAGGTCATGGGGAGGTTCCTGGCTGGGGCACATAACCGTGCGGGCTGGACACCCAGTAGGGTGCTTGCAGGAGGCAGCCAACCAATGATTCTCTCTCGCCACTGATGCTTCTAGCTCTCTCTCCCTCTCCCTCTCTGAAATAAATGGGGGGAAATTATTTTTTTAAAAAGAGAGAGCAGCAGCTTGCCTTGTGCTGAAAAGGCAGGCGTTTGAGGAGCAAAGCATCCTTTCTCCCGCTGTGGCTTCTCACCCCAAATAATGCACGTGGCAAAGAGCAAACCCCTTTTGTTCCTCTCTCTTCCCTGAAATAGCCCTGCTGGCGGCAGGGGTCCCCAAAGAGGGCTTCTTAAGCTTCACGTGGGCCACCCTTAACTTGGTCATCAACTTCCGGGGGCAAACAGGCAAAGAGCAGGGAGGTCTGAGGTCAGAAGTCCCCCAAGAGAGCGTGCTGCCCATGAGGGGCAGTGCTTTCCCAGGCCCCTTTACACACCCGGGAGAAATCCCCTGAGCAGTGTGGGCCAAAAGGATGGAAATACAATGCTCCTTTCCCTTCCTCATCATTGAATTCTTGAGTGAATTTCCCATGGTCCTGGCAAAGGCACCAGTCAGGGTAGCAGTGAGGGGTGGAGGTCACAGGCCACTCTCTAGGGAGGACCAGAGAGGGTCCAGTCCGCTGGCAGAGGCAGACGCTGACCTGGAATGGAGAGGGAGAGGATGCCTGTCAGAGCCCCAGCCTCTTACACCGGCAGCAAGCACATCTCATTTCTGGCTCTGTCAACAGAGCAGCCAAATGAAGCGTTTCCATTTCTGTGATTTCCTGTCTGCAGGGGAAAGCAGCCGTTTTCCTCGCTGTGAATCACAGGCAAGAAAAAGACCCTGTAAGTACCTACTATTATGCTAAGTGCATCATTTTAACCATTAAGATAGCATTTCATTTCCTCGTTAAAGCACTTACAGAAGAATGACTTCTAAAAAGACTCTTGGAAGTGTCCAAGTTTGGCTCTCCCCACCCCGCCCTTTGGCTTGGAGACCCAGAGATGCAGCTATGGGCCCGGCTCGGGAACCGGAAAATCTTCCACAACGTTACAGACGGAGAACTCAAAGTTGATTTTTATACTGGGGCAAATGCGATGATATTTTCGAATCGTGTCTATGACCTAAGTCCAAAAGATTTCAAAAATACTATGGGTTGTTTACTTTTTTCATATTCATGTCTGACCTACAACGATCATGTGAACATATGTAAACATGGCTATTTTTGCCCTTTGTTTTCAGAAAGGACTGGCACATAATAAATTCTAGCAGGCATTTAAATAACTTCATGACCAATTCTGGTAATGTTTTTGCACTGTCACCATTCCAAGCGGCATGGGAGAACTTTCAGATATTATAATATTTAGAAGTTAGATGTCTGGGGACATAGTAATTTAAATATAGTTTATAAGGCAGCATTGTACCGTACTCTCTTGTAGAAACTGAGGAAGGTTCCTTTGAGTAGTTATAATTATTAAATTTTCCATGTTTTTTTATTGATTTGCGAGAGAGAGAGAGAGAGAGAGAGAGAGAGAGAGAGAGAGAGAAAGGCAAAGGGAGAGGGAGAGGGAGAGCGAGAGAAACATCAATCTGAGAGCAAAACAGCCACTGGCTGCTTCCTGCATGCCCTATCAGGGTTCAAGCCCATAACCTGGTATGTGCCCTCACCGACAATTGAACAGCCAGCCTTTCCATGGTGCATGGGAAGATGCCAAACCCACTGAGCTACACAGGCCACGACATTTTTCCGCAATATTTTACCCACCCTGGAAAATTATGGCACAAAGGGGCCTAAATGTAATTGATGTATATGAGTATTTACATCACAAAGGTCCAAAGGTCCAAGGTAAGATGAACATAACTTCAGCGTTCCAATCACAATAGGTCCTGCTTTTAAGCCTACCCCCCTCTATCACAGTGATGAGAGATGAAAGAAAAACATATTTAAAAAATAGCTCTAAACAAGTTAAGCAACCTCATCAGACCGAAACGGAACAATAAACCAAAGGCTACTCTGCTGGTCTGACAGTCGCCCCGCCCGGAACCTCGCAGGCCTGGCCAGAGTGTCACTCAGGCAAAGGGAACTGAACGAAGAGGGTCCCTTCCGAGGATGGGGATCTGAGCCAGACTTGCTCCCTGGAGTGGTGACTGGGTGGGTTCCACCCCCTGGTAGCTGCATTACAAAAGGGAAAAGCAAAGTCTGAGATTAAACACTCTCTAAAATAATAACATACATTTTAAAGTGACTTAACATGTTTAGCTCTGATATGTAAAGAGCTTAGAAGCCATCACTCCCATTCGTACAATAATAACACAAAAAGCTGAACCACACAAAAAATCAACAATTTGCTTGTACCCCTCAGAGGCTGCAAGACCCACCTCCCCGCCTTAAACACTGGGGGCAGAGATCAACGGGGAGTCAGAGCCCCAGAGATCTGCTTTGAGAGCAGAGGCAGCAGGGCTGTAAGCTGGCAGGCATAAGGAAGTGGTGATTTTGAACAACTGCTGAAGAGGGAGTGTGAACTGGTCCCAGGGGCCCAGGCTAAGGGGGCGCCAAGAGTATCAGGGACTGGATCTCCAGGGGCTCACCAGGCACTCCTGGCGAAGGGCCTGGGGAGGGGGTGGAGAAGTGTGATCACTGGGAAACGCACCCAAAGCATTCTCTACTAAACAGCCTACACTCTAGGATCGTGATCTGCAAGCTGCGGCTCTAGAGCCACATGTGGCTCTTTGACCCCTTGAGTGTGGCTCTTCCACAAAATACCATGGCCCGGGCGAGTCTATTTTGAAGAAGTGGCATTAGAAGAAGTTTAAATTTTTTAAAAAAGGAGCTCTCTAAATAAATTTCAATCCTTGTACTGTTGATACCTGGCTCTGTTGACTAATGAGTTTGCCGACCACTGCTCTAGGGGAAACCACTTTTTACCAGAGGCATCGCCATAACGAGAGCCCATCTCTGAGAAGGGGGCTTCTGAAATTCTTCCTGTTTTCACTAAGAGGGGGAGCCTAGAAATACTCATGGAGGGAGGTCGCCCCAATAAAAGCCTGAGGTGTCATCAGAATATGGCAGAATGCCGCCTCACACCACTCTGCCATGTCAGCAGGACTCCCGTGCAATAATGGTGGATTGCAAGTGCAGGAGCTGCAAGATGCGCCTTCCACCTGGGAAGGAGAGAGCAGCAAATGCCGAGTTCCAGGGAGGGCACAAAACAAGGAGCCTGGGGAAGCTTGAGTCTAAGCAAACATGAAACACAGCCTACTGCAGGCTGGAATAATCTAGAAATCTTCCACTCAGGTCTACATCTCTGTTCACATTATGCAACGCACCATGTTTGGCTTTCAGCAAAAAGTTTATAAGGCATGTGAAAAGGCAAATACACACACACACACACACACACACACACATATACACCACACAAAGAGACACACATATACACATTGAAGAGGCAAAGTAAACATCAGAACCACAAAGAGATATGACACGGGCTTGGGGATTATCAGACAGGGGATCTCAAATAACTATGATTAATATGTTAAGGGCTCTGTTGGAATAATGACACACCATATGCAACAGCAGATTGATAATATATGAAGGCAAATGGAAATGCTCAGGGTGAATAAATATAAATGCACATCAGACATTTCGTAGTGAAACTTGAGGATAAAGTGGAACTCTTAAAAAGTAACAGAGAAAGAGCCATTTTAACTTCATAGAATGACGAAGTGACAGCAGACTGTGGTCACATTGGATGCCAGAACATAAAAAGTCTGAAAGAAGTCACCGGAAGAAAAGTAATTCTCAATACAAAATTTCATATCAGCCTAACTTTTATTCAAGAGCTGATGTTAAAAATGTGCTCAATTTTTGCCTTGTTGGGAAGAAGATGGATATACATACTTAGACATAAATTTAGGTATAAAGTTATAATTAGGGATAATAGGAAAAGTATAAAAATAGTAATATATCTGACTTGGAAAGGTTAAAAAAAGAAAACAAAGTGAAGATTACAGTTAACAAAAAGGAAAAACATGAAAGGAATGAAAGAAATAACTGGAAATATATGTTTCATTACAATAAATAAAACAATTATTGTTAGGTTATTTAAGGGAATTGATTATTAAAAGAGAAACCAAATGACACAATGGGATGGAAAATAAATAGATAGAAATAAATATATCAAAAATGCTGACCAAAATAAGACTCAATTACCAATATTAGTATCAAAGAGAATTGAAGGAATACATTAGAGATGAGGTAGAATACCAATTCATAATATTTGGAAAATACCTGAGAATCAAGAACTTGGGATTCTTGGAAATAGTCATAAAATAAACTCTCCTGAAGATGCATCAAACATTGGGGTAGGAGAGATAAATTAGAGATTAAAAAAGCGGGATATAACACACATAGGATATTTTAAAATTTATATGAAATTGTTTGAATAACATTTTCCAATAAATGTTACAAGTCAGAGGAATGGCAACATCATGGAAAACTATAAATTACCAAAATTTACTTAGTAACGAGAAAAAAATATATTTTCCCTCTGGGATGCTAATAAACTTTATTTTTTAGAGGTATGCAATGTGATAATTTAATAAGAAGAATGATAAGATATGCTAGAAGAATGATAAAGATTATTTTTAAAATAGAACAGGGTAAGGAAGATAGAAGCTCTGGACAGCAGTGGAAAGAAGCAATGTGGGTGAGATGGAGTGGTTTGTCTGATCTTTTATTTATTTTTATTTATTTATTATTAATCCTCACCTGAGGATATTTTTTTCCATTGTATTTCAGAGAAAGTGGAAGAGAAGAAGAAACAGAGGGAATGAAAAAAAGGAGGGAGGGAGGGAAGGAGTAAAAGAGGGGGAGAGGTAGAGAGATATATATTGATTGGTTGCTGCAAATTCACAACGCAGGTACATGAAGAAGAATCAAACCCATGACCCTTTGGTGCTCTGGCCAACACTCTAACCACTGCACTCAATACCAGCTAGGATTTGTCTGATACTTTAAATTGAAGGTCAAGGTAGGTATCCCTGAGAAGGTAGATTCAGAAGGGAAGAAATTAGTCATATTGGTATTTAGGGAGAGAGTATTTCTGGCAGAGAAAAGAGCTAGAACAAAATGCCAGAATGGTCCAGGCCCAGAAAGGGGCCAGTGCTCCTGGAGCAGAGAAAATGGAAGGAGGGGTGAGGAGAAGAGGAAGGTCAGATTGATAAAAGAATTTTACTCATAAATTTTCTCTAAACCATAGGAAGAGAGATAATCCTTCAAACCAGTTTCAATGAACAGACATAGGTTAAAAAGAATACTGAGCTTCTTTTATGAAACTGATTTAATCTTGACATCGAAATTAGATAAGTAGAAAACTAGATAATTATAGGCCTATCATACTTATGAACATAGATGAAAAAATCCTAATACAATATTGGCAAATCAAATCTAGCAACGTGCCTAGATTTAATCTTGCCCAAGAAAAATTTTTCTTAAGAATGAAAGGCTAGTACAACATTGGAAAAATTTATCTGGGCATATGTGCATATTAATGCATATGATGGTAATAAGTTCAATCATCCAATATAATAAAAGCCTAATATGCTAAGTGTCCGGTCGTGTGGTCAGTCTTTCAACCAAAGTGCAATATGCTAATGATATACTAAGGCTGATCAACTGCTCGCTATGACATGCACTGACCGCCAGGGGGCAGCTTGCTCTGGGTTCTGGCTTATTGGGACTGAGTGAAATGGGCCAGGCATACCATGGAGCCCTCCTGCGGTCCCTCCCATGTCCCTCCCAGATGGGGTCCTTAGGCCTGGCCTGTGCCTTCTTGCAAACCCTGTTGAAGGACTCCCCTGCCCCTAGTGAACAAATTTTGTGCACTGGGCCTCTAGTAATTAATATAATCATCTTAACTGACTATGCACAGTGGCCAGGATGGAAGTCTCACCTTGGTACCAAACAACAACATGCCACTGCCCAGCTGAGTGCCCATTTGTAAGCAGTGACCTACCATCTGCCATAGCCTGTCATTTTGACTTATCCCATAATAATGATCTGCACTCTACTTCCCAAACATAAACATTCTCCTCCTAAGGAGACAATACAAGGTCTCCTCCAGTTATCCCCTCTATTTTATTCCAAAATCCTAGACCTTTAGGAAATACTCAGTCCTCTCTCTTTATCAGGTCCAGAACATTCCCTGGGGGACGGCAGGCAGTTTGTGATCTAAAGGATAATTTGTCCCCTCTCCCTTCACATCAGACATTCATGGAGTAACAACAGAATAACCCATTAACATCTCCCATTCAGAAAAGGAAAGACTGCAAACACATGGAGTCAGTTACATATTTAAGTAATATTATCTGCACCTTCCTGTATCTGTACTCCCTCCTTTTATTACCCTTAAGTGACTAATTCCTCTAGCTCTGTTGAGGTTCCTTTCAAATAAAGGAATCAAAAACTGTTCTTCCTCATGCCCTCCACTTAGCCTCTTCCTCTCCCAGGATCCACCTCCAGCTACTACTAGAGTGACTCTCCTCTCCCAATTTCAAAGTTCTAACAGTAATCTTCCTTCCTTGCATTTAATTCTTTCATTTCTATTCACTGCCCCCCCTTCCAGCTTTCTAAACCGCTGTCTCCATCTACACAGCACTCCCTGAATCTGCTCTCACAAAAGGTTCTATATTTTAAGTCCTGTATATACCTTTTTGTTCCCTTCTTACCCAATCTCTTAGTCACTTGACTCATGACCTACTCATTGGCTACTTTGACAACTCATTTTTCCTCCTTTTCTTCTTACTTACTGATCACTTCTCCCCCAGTTCCTTTTGCTGGCTCATCTTTATCTACTTTGGGATGTTGACATTCCTCATAAATCAGTTCTTCGCCATCTTAAATTCTCATTCAGCAAGTTTTCCCTAGACAATTTTATCTTTTCTCCCAGTTTCAATATCTTTCCAGGCCTTGATGACTAACAAATGGATACATTGGGCTAAGCCTCTCTTCTGAGCTTCAGGGTCTGGTATCCATCTGCTCATATGATATCTTCCAATGAATCTTTCTATGACACCTCAAACTCAGTGTGTCCCAGCAATATGGTACTCTTTCAGTGTGGTTCCCTTTCACTGTTCCTTGGCTAAGTAAAGGGCGCCTTCCTTTGCCAAGTTGCTCACCTTGGAAAACTAGAAATGAGCTCTGTAACACCCTGCTCAGGATATTTCACAGGTGGACTAATAACCCCCTTCTCAATGCAACAACATTAATTTCAGTAATAATCACAAAAAGCAATGAATAATGATAAAGATTATAACCGAAACTCAGATATTAAAAAAGGTTAAGTTGAACTTTGCATATATATAGTCATGCTAGAAATGAAATAATTCATATATATGATTAAAAATGTCTTTAGCAAAAAAAAAATAATTCCTTTATATATGTAAAGTACATTAATGTATTTTTTATAAAAAGGGGAAAACTTGCCGAAACCGGTTTGGCTCAGTGGATAGAGCATCAGCCTGCGTACTGAGGGGTCCCAGGTTTGATTCTGGTCAAGGGCATGTATCTTGGTTGCGG